>JAPFBL010000140.1:0-695000 GCA_026182355.1 Hermatobates lingyangjiaoensis
ATCATTCGTTTGAAGATTAATGAATGTAATTAACGTACATCCATAATTATAAATTATCTGAAAAGGACATCTTTTCTTCGATGTTTATGATGTTTTTCAGAGAAAATAAGAGTATTATCCTGTTTTAAATTTAAAAATTTGGCTTAAATATTTAATGTAGAAGGAGGGAAGTAAACGATGTAAGAAATCCACTGGCTATTTGAACAAAAGCCATGTTCTCTTGTGGAGATTATTTCGTATCAAGAAATTTTTTTACTTTGGCTTTTAAAAAAGTTATTACTGCTGTAGTTATACTAATGAGATTATTTGGATCAGTGGTGTGATGTACAAAAATAAGCTTATATATTGATAAGTCGATACTTATTGTTCAATAAGTGATATTGATCAATCACTACTGTCTGACTACCTCAGGATTGAAACACTAATAAACATCTCCCATTTAGATTTTACATTATGCTTAAATGAAACATTATATATTATATACCCAAGAAGATTGATATAAATTTACTTATAGTAAAGTTGAGTGTAGGCCACTCCAGATTTTTTTTTAATACCGTTATTTTATAAAGTAATATATTACTGACTGCTTTCTTGAATATTTTTTTCGATAATTCGGCATAAACTGGAGTTAACAGGAGTAGTAGAAGAGTATAAGTTTTGGGGTTGGCGCTCTGCCAAGATTGAGTCACTTCCTTGTTTATGTTTTGACGCCACACTGACCTACTTTCAAGGTCACCCCTCATCAGCCTTCTTCCACCACCTCTCTCCTCACTCCGCTTCTGGCCCCACCCAACATGCGCAGACTGACCTACCTCAAGGTTTGTTATGTTATGATAGGGGGGTCACCCACCTTACACTTCCTTGTTTATGTTTTGATGCCACACTGACCTACTTTCAAGGTCATCGGCAAGGTCGACTGGAAGTTGTGGTTGTACCCACCAGGTGGCAGCACCCAACAGAGTCAATAGATGTCCCACCCTGGGATTACTCATCCTGCCAAGGTGTCGCCATCTTAGCCTTCTTCTAAGCCTGTCCAGACTTGCCAACACAGCCGAGTCTACCACAGTTTATTCACCCGCATGCCAGCTCAAAGTTTCCTTCCCGTTCGAATCGGTTGTTGACGAATGAACCCAGCCAGCTGGTCAACTGCCGCTTCAACCTCATTACTATACGAACACGGGGGCACAATCATTCCCGTTAGAACCAAGACGTACTTCCCCCCAATCTTGTGTACTACTAACCGCACCCACCCTCCTCACCCACATGTACCACCCGACTTCCCTCACCTTCCTTTTCAGTCATCGCCCGCTCTTAGTATTCACCCCCTTCAAACAGAGTTTATTTGATCATGTCATTTCGCTTTAGTCCCTTCGAAGGGATCATAAGGGCTGAGTGTAGGTACATTGAGTTTGGTATCATTTCACCAGCGTGGAAAATAATTTGGCTCGGATGGCACTTCGTGCTTTCCGAAATTTCATTATTTTTTCGATATCTCTTACCGTTTACGAGTTACAGACCTTTTTTAGCCCTTAAAGCTATATTGTCCAATAATGGGATGATATAGTAAAGTTTATTGATCATTACCTTGTTGTAAATAACGAGAAAAGAGAAATTTTTTATTGATTTTAGAGTTTTTTCCTCATGTCATTTCGCTTTGAGTCCCTTCGAAGGGATCATAAGGGCTGAGTGTAGGACATTGAGTTTGGTATCATTTCACTCAGCATTGGAAAATAATTTGGCTCGGATGGCACTTCGTGCTTTCCGAAATTTCATTATTTTTTCGATATCTCTTACCGTTTACGAGTTACAGACCTTTTTTAGCCCTTAAAGCTATATTGTCAATAATGGGATAATATAGTAAAGTTATTGATCATTACCTTGTTGTAAATAACGAGAAAAGAGAAATTTGTATTGATTTTAGAGTTTATTTCCTCATGTCATTTCGCTTTGAGTCCCTTCGAAGGATCATAAGGGCTGAGTGTAGGTATATTGAGTTTGGTATCATTTCACTCAGCGTTGGAAAATAATTTGGCTCGGATGGCACTTCGTGCTTTCCGAAATTTCATTATTTTTTCGATATCTCTTACCGTTTACGAGTTACAGACCTTTTTTAGCCCTTAAAGCTATATTGTCAATAATGGGATAATATAGTAAAGTTTATTGATCATTACCTTGTTGTAAATAACGAGAAAAGAGAAATTTGTATTGATTTTAAGTTTATTTCCTCATGTCATTTCGCTTTGAGTCCCTTCGAAGGGATCATAAGGGCTGAGTGTAGGTAATTGAGTTTGGTATCATTTCACTCAGCGTGGAAAATAATTTGGCTCGGATGGCACTTCGTGCTTTCCGAAATTCCATTATTTTTTCGATATCTCTTACCGTTTACGAGTTACAGACCTTTTTTAGCCCTTAAAGCTATATTGTCAATAATGGGAATAATATAGTAAAGTTTATTGATCATTACCTTGTTGTAAATAACGAGAAAAGAGAAATTTGTATTGATTTTAGAGTTTATTTCTCATGTCATTTCGCTTTGAGTCCCTTCGAAGGATCATAAGGGCTGAGTGTAGGTATATTGAGTTTGGTATCATTTCACTCAGCGTTGGAAAATAATTTGGCTCGGATGGCACTTCGTGCTTTCCGAAATTTCATTATTTTTTCGATATCTCTTACCGTTTACGAGTTACAGCCCTTTTTTTAGCCCTCAAAGCTATAATGTCAAGAATGGGTGTATATAGTAAGTTTATTGATCATTACCTTGTCGTAAATAACGAGGAAAGAGAAATTGTATTGATTTTAAATTTATTTGCTCATGTCATTTCGCTTTCGTCCCTTCGAAGGGATCATAAGGGCTGAGTGTAGGTCCATTGAGTTGGTATCATTTCACTCAGCGTTGGAAAATAAGCTGGCTCGGATGGCACTTCGTGCATTATTTCATTATATTTTCGATATCTCTTACCGTTTTTGAGTTAAACCCTTTTTTTTTTTAGCCCTTAATGCTATGTTTTACCAGTGTTAGTTTATAGTTGTCTTTTATCATTAATAATGATAAGGAGTAATTTTAATCAGTTTGGATTATTTGATGTTCATCTGATGGGAAATCAGTTCTTTAGAAGGGCTCGGAAGGGCCGAGAGATTGTTATGGGTATGGATTTGCAATAACTTAACACCACCTGTAAATTTTATAAGGAATGCTTTATGCTTTTTACGTCGCTGTCTACGGACTGTCCTACTGTTGACCATAACTAGCTTGACGCTAGAGTGTTGACTTCATCTGAGAACAAGCCAGAGCAATATTCACACATCATATATGGTCCCACACTTATATCAAACGTCTTCACCTCCATATGCAAACTCTCACCATCTTTTCCTCTTCCTCAATGTTTTGATTCACAAGTGGACTAATAACTGAGTCATATCTAACTCATGGTTACCCTAATGACATTACTGTACCAAGTTAATGTTATAATGCACACAATGAAAAAAAAAACTCATTGTTTTTGGTCTGGAGCTCAGTTGGACATGTTCACTTGTAGTTCAACATGTCTCGCAGACTCTTGTTAGTTACACACTCGCTGTACACAACATCAATATCCAGATGGTCAAATCCTAATTTATTATTGAATTTATGTTGATTTTTTTTTTAACACAACATTACTCATTAAATTGAGTAAGTTCAAAGGGGGTGGGTGAGGGAGGAGTGAATTGGATACCAGCTCCTAACATGTCCATTATTATTGTAAATAAAATTAGCGTTAATGACATGGATAATCGTCCCGATAAAGGCTCGCTCCACCCGTCCAGACACTACATGCTGGCTCCAGATGGAGGGGTCTGCGTGGAAAGAATAATTACAAGAGAGTGTTATTCAAGCATGACTCATCCGCCCAAGGTGAGCCGACCTTAGCCTATCCAGACACATCTCCTAAACCTGTCGAAACATGCTCAAGGTTACCACCCGAGTCTACTGCAGTACATTAACCTTCTACATTAACGCTTAGACATGTCGCGTTGTATTTTTTCACATACACTCATATCAATGCAGTCCAATATCCACCTGTTTCATATTACTGTTAATACTAATTTGAGCAAAGTATGCGTAAAAGAGACAATTATGAGGGCAATAGGCAATATGAGATAAAATCACGTGTTTATGAGAGTTATATTTAGATAAACACCACCTAGTATATGGTAGCTGTTATAATGGAGATAAAATTATCTCATGCGACAAGTGTCACTATGTGAGCGATATTGAGACAGATTAATATAAATAATTTTAATTTGAGTATGCTAGTCAGACATAACTATCAAATGTGAGGGGTCATTGACCTTAGTCCCATGCAGGCTCAGGGGGACTGTGTGGACTGAATAATTACACAAGAGTGTTAGTCAGGGATGATTCATCCAACCTTGGTGAGGAGGGCCTGTCCTCCTAAGCCTATCCTGGCAGGTATGTTTGAGTACATTATTAACCGTCTCCATTGCAAGTCGAGACAAGTAATGATGAGACAAGGCGTGTGAAACATTAAGAGTGTTCTGGTCCGATCGCAAGTGAGTAGTTCAAGGTCACACGACTGAACCTAGTGTTCAAGACTGACCAGAGTATACTATTTACGCAGTTATACAATAACAATTGATGAAAGAATTACATCCTATTGTTCCTATAGGTGAATATAATATTTATATAAAGTAGCATTGATTTTTAAACAATTGATCTATCTTGTCTCTTTATTAACTCAATTACAATAAATACATGACAGCTGGGGGGTGGAAAAAAACAAAAATTCAATCAAAATATTTATTACTTTGACTAATTGTGTACATGTCTTTGAATATTAACACATTTTCTAATAACAGATCTGATTGACTGATCGATCATGTAGAACAGAGGAACCAATTCCTGTCCTTTGTCTATTCCTGACAAATCATTCGACTGACTGTAGCCGATGTGACAAGCCAGTGAAATGTTGTATGCATCGAATTTTGTTATTATATCAACATTTTTTTCTCTCGTTGTAAGTGAATCAATTGGTTAGTTAGGTCGTGAATATCGTTAAGGATACTGTCTTCTACACAGGTTATGTTAAACAGTTCTAAGACATTTACAATGTTTCCTGTAACACTTTGTAAATATTCATCATATTCCACAAAATAGCCTTCTTTTTTAATTGAAATATAATTTACCGTTCATATGACGAAACACTGATGTAATACTTCTTGCATTTAAGCCATGATATAGATCTTCCAATGTACCTTTTATAACAAATTCATTTTCGAGCGCTTCTAGTAGGTAATAGTGGTCTGCAATTAAATAAACTCTTCCCAAGTAGTCAACATATGATCCTGTTATAGTCTTCATCATTCCGTGATGAACAATATTCATCAATGGTTCTTTCTTAACCAAACGGAGACGGGGAAAATCAACAGTGTAAACTGTATTATTAACAAACATTACAAGGTTTCCATTACGATTTTGGTAAATTGAATCTATTCCGTTAAAGTTTCTTAGAAAAAAACCCAACCATTGATTTATTCTATATGCAGCTGACATTTGGTATTTACTTCTTAATGACTCCACTAAACTCACTCTCCATGCATATTTCTTGTAAAAGAAATAAACTGATTTTTGAGTGATTAGAACATGATCAATTTTATATCTGTAGGAGCAAAGATCCGTGACGTAGTTCATTTCTTCCATTCCTGGTAATGAATTAGTAGAAGTTGTATCAGCTGATTTCACAGGTTTTTTCCCATATAACTTTACAATTGATGAAATGTCGGTGGGATCTAAAGCAAGCTCGCTCATGTTTCGTATACCATCTGGTATTCTATAAATTGGATGCATAATAGAGTTTCTATTGACTGTATTATGGTTCAAACCCAAAGTATGACCAATTTCATGTACAAGTGTATGAAAAAATGATATGTCTCCGTCTTCAGGCAATTTCATTGTCATTTCCCAGTTATAATGTTCATTGTTAAAATGCATTTCAAGCGTGTCATCATAAAGTCCAGTTTTTGGAGAATATGCATGAGCTATCGTGACTTTCTCAAATGGTTGACATAATGTGGCATTGTTTTGAATCATTGTATGATTTGCGTCGGAGAATTTCATGACGATGTTTGGTTTGTCTTTGCTTTTAATAAAACTTATGTTAGCATGCTCTTCCCAAAGAAATAAGGCTTTTTCAACAATATCGTGAGGTATTTCACTGTCGTATGTGTACCATTTTATCGTGTTTACTTTCCATTTTAGATTTTCCAATGTTCCTTTTGTAGAATATCTAGATAAAACATCATCTTTTACCCCACATCTTGGGCTTTCCATCAAATGTAAAGTCTCGGACGTTAATTCTCCACTAGTATCAATATTGAAATTATTTTGAAATAAACGAATGGCATTTTTAACAACACCGTTGCTATATATTGAAGCAACACCTTCTTCTTTACTTGCGTCCTCCAAATAGCCATATGTTTTCAAGTATCCGATGTAGTCTACTCCTCTGCATAAGTGAATGACTGACATAGAGACTAACAAAATGTAAAACATCATGTCCTTCTCCTACAATGTAGTGTTCAAGACTAAGCAGGGTATAATGTAGATTATGTATTTCCAATCGTTCAGTCGTGTGACCTTGAACTACTCACTTGCAATCGGACCAGAACACTCCTAATGATTCACTCACCTTGTCTCATCATCACTTGTCTCGACTTGCAATGGAGACGGTTAATAATGTACTCAAACATACCTGCCAGGATAGGCTTAGGAGGACAGGCCCTCCTCACCAAGGTTGGATGAATCATCCCTGACTAACACTCTTGTGTAATTATTCAGTCCACACAGTCCCACCTGAGCCTGCATGGACTAAGGTCAATGACCCCTCACATTTGATAGTCATGTCTGACTAGCATACTCAAATTAAAATTATTTATATTAATCTGTCTCAATATCGCTCACATAGTGACACTTGTCGCATGAGATAATTTTATCTCCATTATAACAGCTACCATATACTAGGTGGTGTTTATCTAAATATACACTCTCATAAACACGTGATTTTATCTCATATTGCCTATCTGCTCCCTCATAATTGTCTCTTTTACGCATACTTTGCTCAAATTAGTATTAACAGTAATATGAAACAGGTGGATATTGGACTGCATTGACTATGAGTGTATGTGAAAAAATACAACGCGACATGTCTAAGCGTTAATGTAGAAGGTTAATGTACTGCAGTAGACTCGGGTGGTAACCTTGAGCATGTTTCGACAGGTTTAGGAGATGTGGCTGGATAGGCTAAGGTCGGCTCACCTTGGGCGGATGAGTCATGCTTGAATAACACTCTCTTGTAATTATTCTTTCCACGCAGACCCCTCCATCTGGAGCCAGCATGTAGTGTCTGGACGGGTGGAGCGAGCCTTTATCGGACGATTATCCATGTCATTAACGCTAATTTTATTTACAATAATAATGGACATGTTAGGAGCTGGCATCCAATTCACTCCTCCCTCACCCACCCCCTTTGAACTTACTCAATTTAATGAGTAATGTTGTGTTAAAAAAAAAATCAACATAAATTCAATAATAAATTAGGATTTGACCATCTGGATATTGATGTCTGTGTACAGCGAGTGTGTAAACTAACAAGAGTCTGCGAGACATGTTGAACTACAAGTGAACATGTCCAACTGAGCTCCAGACCAAAAACAATGAGTTTTTTTTTTCATTGTGTGCATTATAACATTAACTTGGTACAGTAATGTCATTAGGGTAACCATGAGTTAGATATGACTCAGTTATTAGTCCACTTGTGAATCAAAACATTGAGGAAGAGGAAAAGATGGTGAGAGTTTGCATATGGAGGTGAAGACGTTTGATATAAGTGTGGGACCATATATGATGTGTGAATATTGCTCTGGCTTGTTCTCAGATGAAGTCAACACTCTAGCGTCAAGCTAGTTATGGTCAACAGTAGGACAGTCCGTAGACAGCAGACGTAAAAAGCATAAAGCATTCCTTATAAAATTTACAGGTGGTGTTAAGTTATTGCAAAGTCCATACCCATAACAATCTCTCGGCCCTTCCGAGCCCTTCTAAAGAACTGATATTCCCATCAGATGAACATCAAATAATCCAAACTGATTAAAAATTACTCCTTATCATTATTAATGATAAAAGACAACTATAAACTAACACTGGTAAAAACATAGCATTAAGGGCTAAAAAAAAAAAAAGGGTTATAACTCAAAAACGGTAAGAGATATCGAAAATATAATGAAATAATGCACGAAGTGCCATCCGAGCCAGCTTATTTTCCAACGCTGAGTGAAATGATACCAACCTCAATGGACCTACACTCAGCCCTTATGATCCCTTCGAAGGGACGAAAAGCGAAATGACATGAGCAAATAAATTCTAAAATCAATACAGATTTCTCTTTTCTCGTTATTTACAACAAGGTAATGATCAATAAACTCTACTATATACACCCATTCTTGACATTATAGCTTTAAGGGCTAAAAAAGGGCTGTAACTCGTAAACGGTAAGAGATATCGAAAAAATAATGAAATTTCGGAAAGCACGAAGTGCCATCCGAGCCAAATTATTTTCCAACGCTGAGTGAAATGATACCAAACTCAATGTACCTACACTCAGCCCTTATGATCCCTTCGAAGGGACTCAAAGCGAAATGACATGAGGAAATAAACTCTAAAATCAATACAAATTTCTCTTTTCTCGTTATTTACAACAAGGTAATGATCAATAAACTTTACTATATTATCCCATTATTGACAATATAGCTTTAAGGGCTAAAAAAGGTCTGTAACTCGTAAACGGTAAGAGATATCGAAAAAATAATGAAATTTCGGAAAGCACGAAGTGCCATCCGAGCCAAATTATTTTCCAACGCTGAGTGAAATGATACCAAACTCAATATACCTACACTCAGCCCTTATGATCCCTTCGAAGGGACTCAAAGCGAAATGACATGAGGAAATAAACTCTAAAATCAATAAAAATTTCTCTTTTCTCGTTATTTACAACAAGGTAATGATCAATAAACTTACTATATTCATCCCATTATTGACAATATAGCTTTAAGGGCTAAAAAAGGTCTGTAACTCGTAAACGGTAAGAGATATCGAAAAAATAATGAAATTTCGGAAAGCACGAAGTGCCATCCGAGCCAAATTATTTTCCCACGCTGAGTGAAATGATACCAAACTCAATGTACCTACACTCAGCCCTTATGATCCCTTCGAAGGGACTCAAAGCGAAATGACATGATCAAATAAACTCTGTAAGAAGGGGTGAATACTAATGAGCGGGCGACTGACTGAAACAGGAAGGTGAGGGAGTCGGGTGGTACATTGGGGTGAGGAGGGTGGGTGCGGTTAGTAGGATACACAAGATTGTGGGGGAAGTACGTCTTGGTTCTAACGGGAATGATTGTGCCCCGTGTTCGTATAGTAATGAGGTTGAAGCGGCAGTTGACCAGCTGGCTGGGTTCATTCGTCAACAACCGATTCGAACGGGGAAGGAAACTTTGAGCTGGCATGCGGGTGAATAAACTGTGGTAGACTCGGCTGTGTTGGCAAGTCTGGACAGGCTTAGAAGAAGGCTAAGATGGCGACACCTTGGCAGGATGAGTAATCCCAGGGTGGGACATCTATTGACTCTGTTGGTGCTGCCACCTGGTGGGTACAACCACAACTTCCAGTCGACCTTGCCGATGACCTTGAAAGTAGGTCAGTGTGGCATCAAAACATAAACAAGGAAGTGTAAGGTGGGTGACCCCCCTATCATAACATAACAAACCTTGAGGTAGATCAGTCTGCGCATGTCGGGTGGACCAGAGGCGGAGTGAGGAGAGAGGTGGGTTGGGGAAGAAGGCTGAGAGGTGGGGGTGACCTTGAAAGTAGGTCATGTGGCATCAAACATAAACAAGGAAATGATTCAATATTGGCAGAGCGCCAACCCTGAAAGTTATACTCTTCTACTACTAACAGGTATTCCAAGTTTTGGCTGTGTGCAAACAAAAAGTAACAAGCAATAAAGATCAACAGAGTTTTATAAATATTCAAGACGTTATTTACATCAGGTTTTGGGACTGTATTGTAAGAAAGCCCCCATAGCCCAGAGGATAGCACAGGACTTCAATTACAAAGGTCATGGGTTCGAATCCCACAAAATTAGGTATGTTCTTTTATTTATTTAGACAATGAACGGTGGTAAGAAACCAAATAAAGATCAGTCATACGAGTTTAATAAGTATACTAGCACATTGACGGGTAGTTTTTCAAAATTCGGAGATGATACACTGTATTCCAAAATATCATTAGAAATGATCGAATAATAAAAAATAGCATTATTAGTACAGTGTTAAGCAAATGCCTCCCTATACGCCAGATTAGCTGTCTGTCCTTCAGGTTCATGGAAGAACAAAGAGTTGGTCAACCTCTGACTCTTGGGCAAGCAAACTACAGTTGATCATGTGAGAAAAACTTGGTCTCACTCACTTCAATTCCTGCGGTGGTTAGGGTTTTCTCTTGTGAGTTAGTTACCGTCATTGCGAAACATACACTGACGGACATTGATATCGTTTGAATGGAAACTGATAGTGGCTCGGAATCAATGGGTTGCCTGGTATATACACAGACTCCCCAGTACCACACCAAGTCATGATGTCCGCCTCTATAGCGTATCTGTACAGAGTACGAACTTAGAGTCGTGTCCCGTTGCACATTTTTGAAGCACTCATGTTTTGTAACATGGAACTTGTTACTGCTACTAAATTTCAGCATTATTGGTGCTCCTACTTTAAGTTTTTACTCTGGAAAACAGCCTGTCAATAAGCTCAAATACGCAATGTATTCATATATGTAAATGACATTAAAAACAACTAACAATACCTACTTGCTACACCTGTATATTTTTAAAATAAACATGTCTGTGTAGTTAGCCAAATACGGCTTAAAAGTTCATAACTTCGCTTGATAAATCCATTCAAAAGCTTTTATTTTGAGTTAGATATACGCAAATCTAGTGTCAAAGTTTCATCTTGCAATTTCTTATGGTGGCTGAGTTTACTTGTGACAAAGTTTTGCGGACAAACTGACAGACATTTTTTTAAGGGTGGATTAGGTTTCTCTAAAGTATGAAATGTAAAGAAAACTTGAAATGAGTCAGATCTAAGCAATGTACAGACAAAACATTTCTTTTATTTATATAGATAGATTAATTTGAAAATATAGTTTTGTATTTAAATGTTTTTAAATCATTTATGCAGAGGAGCTGTCCAGTAATTAATAATGGCCTTAATCGGTGCATCCTTCTTTATGAATATTAATTTGTGACCTTAATAGAAGGTTTTGAATTGATACTCATTATTTGATATTTATTATTACTTTTAATCAATTTAGAGAATTCATTTCTTGTTTCTTTCATCTCGATTTACTTTACTTCGTGTAATAAAAATTGTATAGAATAACTTTCAGTTTAATCTTCCGAACGGAGTTATTCTGAAAGAAGTTGAATTGCAGGGAAGACGTGCGAGGTAAGATAGATATTTTTAATAACAAATTAGCATCCTTAATTATGCTTTTAAGACCTCTATGTAAATAACCTTTGCTAAAAGTTATGAGATAAAAAATATAACAATTTGGAATAAAAATATTCAGATTAAAATATTGTAAAAATAGTAACTTTAGTAAACATTTTAAAAAGACTTGGAGATAAAAACTTTTATTTACTACAACTTTTATTCAATAAATATTTCTTGGAGATATCAACAAAAAAGTAAAATATAAAACTGACGTTTATTTGTTTACTTTTAGTAAATAAATGCACATAAAATGTAACTATAACTTTAGTATATGTTAGTTTTTATATTAGTTATTTAGCCTTAGATTATATTTATCTCTTGAGTTACAATTTAAGGAAAAAATTCACCTCCTATACATAAAAAATGTTTATGCTAATGAATGTGGCATCCACCTATCATGTAAATGTAAATGTTCAACTTGGGATTACATGCATGATATTACATGCGCCATATGTCATTATATGCATGATAAGACAATCTTCAATAATACAACAATAATCCCCATTAATCAATAATAGTTTAACAAGAACAATAATAATAAGAAAAAAAAGAACGAAATAATGACAATAATACTGTAATAATAATTAATGATAATCACACTCGATAATAATTATCATAATAATACTAAAACAATAATAAAAATTTAAAAAACATTATAATGATAGAAATACTGGACAAGTAATAACTATATAATAATTATATGATATTGTAATCATACAATAATGATATGATAGCAATACAAAAATCCCAAGATAATTGTAACATAGAATTGAAAAAATAAAATTACAGACGACTTAGTCTAGCATGTTAAAATATTTGTCTAGTGATTCCTTAGAGGTGGCGACCAGGCTGTCGTTCAGTTAAGCTGCAATCTCCAGAAAGTGACATTTATTCTCTGGAACTTACTCTTCATGGAGTTCAACTCAATGCAGTTGTCCATGGGTGGTCCAATGTTTGTTTCAACCTGTCGTCACAATTGCACCATGAAAGTTTATTATTTCTAGTCAGTAAAGATAGTAGCCAAATCTTCCATATCCAGTCAGGAACTCGTCAGTTTCCAATCAGTATAGAGATTTCTTTTCATTATTTGGCTAAACGAAGGAATGGATTTTCTTGAGAGCTGACTATTGGCCGACCCTTTTCAACACCTTCTGCCAGGACTCCTTCCTGCGTTTATAGGTCTACTCGGCGTTTAAAGGTAGAGTAGGGCATGAATGAATATATTGGTTCCATATTCGTCCGTTGGCCCACTCTTTTGGCTAACTGGTTAGCCAAGTCGTTACTAACGTAATATAGCTTAAAAAAACCGAAATTTACAGTTGGTCTTGATTTTAGAGTACACAGTTTTTGCCTTGTTAGATGAATAAACTATTCCTGTTGTTTTGTAAACATGAAGAGTTATCCTGCTGTCTGTGTTCATGCGGAGTGGGCAGCCGAGCTGTAATCTCCCTGCTGCTCATATAACATTTTGCAATATTGCGACTTGCTTTACCCGGACTTTGGAACACACTGAGGCTACTTGAAATCCCTGTTAGAGACCACTCTCCTGCTAATACCATCTTCTTTCCATCTGTATATACTTCATATTTTACTTGCACTCTAGAGTCTATGAGGATGGATGTGATAAGCTTGGAATGATGCCTGTATCTGGGTTCCACCGGTTATTCTAAACGGATACCGTCAATTCCGTCTATATTTCTTTAGCTTTTAGTAGCACTGATGTTCACCAGTTCTTGGGCATTCAATGATTGGCTTTACACCTCCTATTACACAAGCCCCATTGTACCGGATAACCTGCAATGAATGAATGAATGAATGAAAATTCTTTATTGGGGATTACTCCCAATTTACAGATTTCAGGGGTAGCCGTACGGGGGACACTAAGTGTCGCCCACCGGGCTTTTTCCCCTATTGTACAATCTATCTTACAAACTAATAACTTAATCCTAAGTCTTATGCTTATTAATAACAATAATAATAGTAATAATAATTATAATTATAATGATAGCGACAAAAATAATAATATAATAATAATAATAATAATAATAGTTATGTATAATAATAATTATATGGTGAGACTACTAATAAGAATAATATCACTAATAGTAGTTTAAATAATAACAACAACAATAATAATAATATAAATTGACAATAAGAACTATATTAATTATGATAGTAGTATAAAATATAAATATAGTAGTAATGTACTATTAATAACATATTATTCGTGTAAAATATAACTAGGTTAGTAATTTTGTTGAAGAATCCGTGCCAAATCTTCTGAGTCTTCCTCTACCTCAGCCGAAGCAACAGCTCTCTCGGCAGCTGATCTTGTTCATTCTGAACATCTTCAGTGAGGAGTGTCTTGATGCTCGTTACCAGCGGGTTAGTGGAGTCCGCGTTGCCATAACCTGCAGTATTTGTATTTGTTTATATTGACTTAGAGATTTATTACCACAGTCAAGCTAAAAACATGTTAATTATTTTTTTATTTATTTATTATTATATTACATATACTCTTAGAGGGGTAGCAAGTAACATTGATATACGCTACATAAGAAAAAAATTATAATTTAGATATTATAATGTAAGTTTATAATATATGATGATGTCATAAGAAGAGTAATGAAGCGCTGGGGATGACCACGATGAGGCTATATCCACAGTGGGATCAACCTAGCAATACGAGTTATCCATGCCGATAGTGCTGCTAAATAATAAATAACCCATACTTCTGACCCTGAATTCATGAAAGGCCTAAAGTTTATAGGTGTCAATGTTAGAAAACAAACAAATTATTTGAATTTATAAATGTTTATATTTTGTTAGCACTATAATTAAATATATAATTCACCCGCCTATGTTTTTAAGATTTGCGTTTTATAAATATTAGTCTCTTTGCTTTATATTGTCTATGTCTCCTATGGTACCATCTATGTAAAAAAAACTCTCCTTGTACTCAAAGGAAATGTCTATGATAATGAAAGTGTTAAGCAATGTCATCCTTCAAAATTTATTCTTTAGGTACATATTGTTCTGGATTTAATTTTTTTTTGTATTAAATTTTACAATCTTTTTTTATTAACCATTATTAAATATCAACATTAGAGTTGATGTTTTTATATGAAACTTATTTTAATAATTTGATTCAAACATTTTTCCTGGGCAAAGTTGAATACACTAGCTAGTTTCATTATAAAACTGTAAACAAACAATATAGTTTAAAATAATATTATGGATCCTAGAGACACGAACATATGATATACTATATTTGCTGGTAAATGGTGGTAAATATTATGCAGGACGCATTGGAAAAACTTATCTTGTTGATGGTGACAGGTATTTTAGCATACCATGGACTGCTAAGGTCTATAAATTCTTCTACTTTTGAAGTTACAGTGTGATAAAAATGATGTAGGATGCCACAAATGATCACAGGTGCTTCTTGCAGAATTTACTCGGAAATATATTTGATCCTAAAAGTTACTACTGCTAACGGTTCTTAAAATGTTCTAATATAAAGGATATTGATTATTCAAGAGCCCTTTAATATCTTAAAAGCAGGTTTTAAGGTTTGAAGTGGAACAATTTTCTCCTTGGTTGGTTGCCAACAAAGCAACAAGTGGCACTAACAAGAGGGTTAGGAGAAGAAATATTACTATCTCCTGTGTCCTGGAATGACATAGAGCTGCTCATTTACATGTAAGCTGCGTTTTCAAGTGTGACCTTCTAAGGTCTTTAACATTACTAATGTCTAAGTTATGTTAATGTAACTTAACTACTTCGTAAATAAAATCATAAGAGTTGCATAGAATGTTTATGTTTATTAAAAATAATGATAATTAAATCAGAGCACAGGAAAAAACAATATTGATTATTTCGTCAAAGTGAAGTTTCAGGAGAAATATACAGTACACAAAGATGAATAGCGAAGGGGTTATAAATTGTTGGAAAGTAACACTCAGGTATCCCATAACACAATTACTAAACGGTAGAATAACAGAAAACAATTTAACAATCATACAAGGAAACGAAATATAGTACAGGTAGCAAAATAGAGAGTAAATTAAGGAAAGTAAAGTGAGTAAAATCAAATTCTGGGAAAGCTAAAGTAGAACCAAAGCTCACTTACTGAAGTACTATGCTCACTCTTGAGGCAATGTCAAATCAAACATTCAACCTTACATATTTAAATAAAGTTGTGTATACATGCATATGTTAGTACCACAGAGGTTAGTAAAGATAATATTATTGCAATTATTATAACTTCCTTTATATATCGTTTATTGCTGGCAGAGTCGTCTGACCGGATTCACATAGTCTGCATCATCGAATAGGATGCATTCGACGATCGTATATGGTGCACCACATGCGAAACCGGTTGCACGACTCTGCCAGCAAAATGCGAGCGTATAATAATTTGGCTCGTAAATTTCGTAGTATCGTATATATTTACAATATATATATATATAAATAAAATAAATTCAAAACGAAGGAAACACACAGAAAGACACAGAATACCTCACATCGAAATATCGATGTGAGTTATGTCTGTGTGTTTCCTTCGTTTTGAATTTATTTTATTTAAAAAAGTCCGCTGACCTTTCTTTTAATTGGTTTATTATTATAAATATATATTTATATATATGTTGAATGCCAGATTAGATATTGTAAAAGACGAGCCAATCCCTGTTACGTATTACTTTTGGGCACTTCTTATTAGTTGTGGGTGTTTATTCGTTGAACACGTTTCTCCTTAAACTCCGTCTGTCGGTCGCCTCAGCCTTCACTCCGGGGAGGGTCGCAGTCCCTACTTAATTTTCCAATAGAATTGGATGAAGGTCTTGGCGTCCTGGTTGGAAGTGCACCTCGTCGAACTCGGTGTTTACTTTGCTTAGTGGATTTCATTAGATATGGTTGTTGGTGTTTTTGTAAATTTTTGATGTGGGTGTATGTAGACCTTTTCCCCGTCGGTTTCTAAACACGCTTGGCCGCATCCGCCGTCCTTCCTGGAGAGGGCTCGCAGTCCCTACTTTAATTTCACAGAGGGCAGGAATGGCATAGGCGTCCTCACGCAGAAGAACGTGCGTTCCTTCTTACGAGGAACTCTTCTGCGTGAGGACGCCTATGCCATTCCTGCCTCTGTGAAATTATAGTACAGGTAGCAATAGCGAGTCATTCAGGAAAGAGTGAGTAAAATCACAATTCTGGAAAGCTAAACGTAGAGACCAAAGCTCACTTACTGAAGTACTATGCTCACTCTTGAGGCAATGTCAAATCAAACATTCAACCTTACATATTTAAATAAAGTTGTGTATACATGCATATGTCAGTACCACAGAGGTTAGTAAAGATAATATTATTGCAATTATTATAACTTCCTTTTTATCTCGTTTATTGCTGGCAGAGTCGTCTGACCGGATTCACATAGTCTGCATCATCGAATAGGATGCATTCGACGATCGTATATTGTGCACCACATGCGAAACCGGTTGCACGACTCTGCCAGCAAAATGCGAGCGTATAATAATTTGGTTCGTAAATTTCGTAGTATCGATAATTTACAATATATATATAATAATAAATAAAGAAGTAAGCACCAGAAGACACAGACATAACTCACGATCGAAATATCAGTGGATTCGTGTTTCCTTCGTTTTGATTCTATTATATATATAATATTTTTTTTAATATATATATATATTAGATAAAATTAAAAGCACACACTTACATGAATATCTGATTTTTGGTTCGAACCGTCTTCAGGGGTAATAAGAGATGAAAACCAAGTGTGCTTGGTTTCTGAAATCAAGGTGTCCAAAAATTAGTAAGTATGTGATTTTAATTTATCTATGCTTCTTTATGTATATTGAATTATATTTGTTCGTTTCAGATCGTATTTTTATCGAAAAAGGATGTATATATATATTATGCGTCGTATATGTATAAGTATTTTTTCACAAAAGGCAAACATTTTTTTGCACACTTTAAACCTTTATCAATCTCTCTAACTTTTTTTACGAAACAATATCGCACCAAATGTCCATCTTCACTTGCTTCAGTACAACTGTGTCTTATGAGGCCTAAGTATTTTAGTTGAAACTGATTAAACCGGTGAATAGTACATGTTTATTTTGACTAAAAACTGAATTTTTGATGTTATTGGGACAACTTATTTGGGAACTTCCCTGCACTATACAAATTACTCAGAAAACTGGAACATTTCAATATGACTATTGCAAATGTTAAAGATGCCATTCATTTTACTCATATAATACTTCAAAGAGAAATGAAACATAAAGAAGAATTAGGACCTTTATTAATCTTACCTAATTAAAATTTATGGAAGCAACAGTATGAACATACATATACTATAATGAGAATGGTTTTGTTTCATTGTCATTGCTTGGAAGGTAGAACAGAAAATAAAAGTGCATGGCAAGTAAAAGCAAGGTTTATGTCAGTAGTTTGCCAGCTTGGTAAGCTTAAAACTTTGTTAATATTCTAAGTGGACTCCTTGTTTAGGATTTAGATTTAGCAAGTTATAAATAACCATTAATAATGACAAAACTTTGTTTGGAGCGCGAACAATCAATATCTGGCAAGAAAGTTGTTTAAACATGTTTCGACCTAGTAAATTTATAAATAATTGGGTAATATCAATGATTTACTTCGGTTTTTTTATTTCATTACTTTCTTCAAGAAGTTAAACGCTTGATTAATATTTGTTACTATTTAAAGAACTAGGCTGAAAATATTGGTCACTATGAGTATCAGTTTTGACTTATGAAGACCAGTTGATACGGTTGATAGATATAAATAGATAAATTTACGGTCATAGTCTTTTTCCTAATTTATAATGTGGTTTAAACGTTGATTTTTATTTCTCATGTTTATTGTAAAGTCTTGTTATATTTGTATATACATATCAATGTCCAAAACACAGTAATAAATCAGAAGGTCTTCGTCAAAGTCAAATCTCACTGTTCAGTTGAGATTTGACTCTGACGAAGACTGCTTCTTACGATTGAAAGATCTTACTCATTTTTCTAATTTCTTACTTTGGTTTAGACGTTGATTTTTCTTTCACATGTTTATTGTGAAATCTTGTTGTATCTATATACATAAAATGCAAAGTTTGTCTGTCTGTTCGCTATACAAAATAAAACTGGAGACATTTAGATACAAAGAAACATATGAATCTTGTAAAACTTTTTTTGGAGGAACTAAGTATGATATTTTGATTTTGATCAGGGTTCTTTTTTGGGATCTACCGCCCATAACCAAAACGCCGGGGCATAATCTACCACCCTGGGAACGCCGGGTAGATTAGCTATTATAATATATATATGGTAGTATATATTAATGAATATATGATGCAAATATATTGCTTCTTAGGTTACTTTAATTCATGAATACACAAATTAAAAAAATTGTTCAAAAAAGCTTTTTCAGTTTATCAGCTTTTCTATAGACCACTTTGGATTGATTCATCACAAATTAATGCATTTCCTATAGTCGGCATGTTTGAAATGTTATAATGTCATCATGAGGACGTGAACGAGTCTTATTTTCAATTTCTTATTTATATAAGGAAGTAACTGATAATAATCTTCTGAGTTTAATGGCTTACAACAGATCGAAGCATCAAGCGAAAGAGTTAGGATAATCAACTGGAGCTTTGGAAAGAGTTTTGATGTATACTAGCTATTTGATATTTGAGTATTTATGTATAGTTTCATTTTCTGAACTGGAAGGTTCGGAGACACCCTAATCCCTTATTCTTAACTAACAAGTTAGGAAAAGATTTTTTAGTAAGCAGTAAGAGTTTTCTTGACATTCTTATTTTTGCTATTTATATTATTTATTATTATGACATGAATGAATGAATTATGACATTATGAATTATGACATGAAATAATATTTTATTTCATCTAAATTGTTTAGCTCTAAGTATCTGTAAAAGATCTTATAAGCTTTGATTTATAATGATTCTTTTATAACCCTTTCGTTTTCTTTTGCCTTTATATTTCGTCTTTTTAACTCAAGCAACTCCACCACTTAATGTCTTCGGATGAAGTACTGTTGATTGAAATGTTAATAATTATAATTATCTTTAGGCGTACTGAATATGATAATCTGGGTATGAAAATCCAAAAACATTGTCCAAATACCTAGACACTGTCAAGGTTTAGAAAAGAGCATCAGTTTAACTTTAACTCTTGTTTTAGAAAGAGTGTTCTTGGAGATGATGTCCTAATGTATTGCGATCGAATTCAATCGATCTGTGCAAATCAAGTCTTTGGCCATTTGTTTTACCCCTTTGAAGGACCCATTTGCTAATAAGTTGGCGACAAATATGTTTGATTAATAGCTAACTTTTTTAACTAGCTATGCAAATAATTCAATTATAATCTAAAAAATTACTTTTTTTGAGACATTGCGTATAACAACTCAGTATTCATGAAATTGACCATTTTAAAAAAAATACCTATTCAGTAATTGAAAACACCTGTCATGTACCAGGGTTGAGATGGAGTGCTTTTGTCAAGGTGTTTCTGTATTTTCAGGGAAGAAAGGAATAACCTATTGTGAGTTGCGATTCATGTTGTAGATGGGGAAGACACAGCTGCGAGAGAATCGAGTTCTCACAGTCTGCCCTCTGGCTGTTCCTCCCTTTTTCAGACGCACCCTTCGGCTTTACATCCTTCATATTATCCTTCAATCATTTTTTTTGATACATTTTTTTTCTTATTTTGGTTTTATTTCATAGTTGATACTGAAACTTAGATTTTTAACATAATTTTTAAATCGAAAGTTATATGACTAATAAAAAGAAAAATGAAATGAAATCGTTATTAAGAAATTTTGAAAAGACGATAAGAAACAAGTCAATTTCAAATTGAAATTTCTTAAACTGATATCTTGAGTAACAAGAACAGTGAAAGGCGGTTTTGCTATATTTAACCAGAAGAGATCGTAAATGACAATACAAATCAGATAGTATATATGTATGAATTATTTTCTTTGTTTTAAAGATTTTAAATAATTACTCTAGTCATAAAGTGTCCGGTTTCTTTGAAAGGAGTTCATATATACTTCGTGATGTTTGAACTTTCTTCTATTTACATGTAACATTAATTCATGTCGATTTCCTGACCATTTAAACTAATTACTTGTGTCTTAGTCACGAGTTAAAACATTTAACATTTAAATTGACTTTTTTTAGGTAACACTAACCTTTTTATTGTTTTTCCTACGCTTTTACTGTAGGCTGATAAATATGTTTTTTGTTGCAGGAGCGTTAAGCTATTTTGAGTACCATAAAACACTAAATGTGTTACACCAGAAGTATGGACCATTGGTTAGAGAAAAGTTAGGACCTGTCACTGTGGTGCACGTATTTTCACCTGATGACGTCAAGGCTATGTATGCAGAGGAAGGCAAGATGCCAATGATAATGCCTTTTCAAGAAACCGCCCAGTACTTCCGAGAGAAATACGATTTGTCTCCAGGACTAGGCAACAGGTGCCTACAATATTTCTGCTTTATACAAAACGAAACTATAGTTTTTCTTATAAACTCCTAACTCTTCATGTTTTGATTATCATCATTTATAAAAAAATGAATAGTAATTATTTTTTATTATGAGTACTTTTAATTCATAGTAATTTATAATATAAAAAAAATATTCACTAGGGCCGTTAATTAAAAACAGGAAAAACCTAAGAAGAACGTTCTTGAATATATTTTTGACATCTACCATGGGGGTCAAGTTGGCTCAGTGGCAATGTTATCGTCTCTGGGGACTGGGAGATACGGAGTTCAATACTCACTTTGGTCCTCGATTTATTCACGTAGCACGGAGCACGTAGTCCTTCAGACAGGATGTTAAGCCATCGGACCTGAGCCTGTACCATGTCAGGTACTCGATAAAGATCCCTACTCTAAAGGACACTTGCGTTGGGCAAAATTTAGGATTCTCAATGTAGTAGAATGTTCATTGTATGGTACCACAAATGGCCAATGTTCGGCTTATGTGTAACCTTTGTGGGACGCCACTGCAACCTAACCTAAGCGTGACATCTATCATAATCAGGAAGAGTGTTATGTGCAGAAAGTGAATGCGCTTAGCTGCAAGTAGCCTATGTTACTATCACGGACAAGAGGTATCAAGAACCATCATTTAAAGGAGGAGGTAGAGGAATAAAATGGAAACATTTTTTCGATTTTTTTGTTTCGTTTGTTATTTAATTCTTTATATTTTTGCTTATATTTCAATATTTATTCTTTGAATAATAAATATATTTACTTTATTGTCAATATTCAACTTTTTTTATTATGTTTTACTCTACCTCCTATGATACTAATGTATATACGTTTAATAGATATACATGTGTAACATATATACGTTAACATACATGAATATGTTAAACGTATATTGCTTCCATGGCCACAACAAATGTGTCTTATGGCCACAAGAAATTACACTAGAGCAGTTGTTCTGGAGGGTTAGTTAAAAACACACATGTTATTAAAGTTAATTCTTCTATTTTACGTCTATTTTACTTTTATATGTATTTTCAACCGTTTTTGTGCAGTCCTGATTGCGTTCAAATAAAACAAAATGTTGGCCTAGCTGAGTATGCCACCTCTTACCAACTCTCAATATTTCTTATCTTGCTTTAATTTGTATATCTGTGTAAACAAATTTTGTCACATTTTATAACAGATTACAATTTATATCAGTTGTTTTTTTGATTCTGACGAAGACCACTTGTTACGGTTACGGAGAGAGAGAGATGGAGAGAGAGAGGGACAGAGAGAGAGAGAGAGATGTCTTCTCGTCTTGTCTTCTCCTAATTATGAACCACTGTTAGCAGTATCAGTAGTAACAAAAGTCTTACAGTCTCCAATTTTTAGTCATCAGAAGGAAGAAAAGACAAATGACACAACGCACGATTACTGGTATATGGAGGAAGCTTTGTTGAGGCAGAAGATTAGATTCAACGCCCTTGTGAACTATCACTTAGAAAACTTACTGCCTCACATTTGGAGTTAAATATGCCATTGAAAAGATTGAAAGAATTGAAATAACTTTGTCAATGCTACTATTAGCCTTCACGACAACGACTGCCAACAATACTATTAGGAAATCCAGTCTAATGTATCTTATCTCAGTCCCCCACTCAATTCTGTTTAATTTAAAGAATGTAGGGTGTTTTTATTTGCTAGTTTTTTTAGTTTATATTAATAGCAGTGGTAATATTTATTTTTAATGATGGTAATAATAGTATTAAAATTATTTATTCATAGATGTGTAAGATGGATATCTTCTAAGATAATTTTACAAGTTACGAAATATATAAGGAAAAGAAACATTTTGAATGATCTGACTTACTAAGTCGTTAACGGTCGATGACAGATGATGTTCTCTTCTGCATTTGACTCGTTTTGGTTATGTTCTAGCAATGGAGATGAATGGTACAGACTGAGGAACGCAGTTAGACAGCTCATGTTAACCCCTAGAAGCGTACAATCCTACCTCCCAAGGACCAATCCAGTTTGCGACGAATTCATCAGCAACATTTACAGAAAGCGGAACTCGCAGGGCCAAGTGCCAGGCTTGAGGGATGAGATCGGCCGCTGGATTCAGGAATGTAAGAACATTGTCTTCCTTCCCTTTGCTCAAGATTTATTAACATCCCTTTTTAAGCATGAGTCTAGCAGTGAATGTAAGGTTTAGTATGAAGATCTAGCGTTTTAAACCAAGATTTTGAAACTCATTTTGGTTCTGACGTTGCACATACTTTAATTGATTCTGTAGTTCAGCTCTTGTGATAAAACCACTGTTCTTGTTTACAAGTGTCACTTCGTTAACCCAGCAACCGGCTCATGTAGCTGCACCGGTTACTGTCTGGTTGGCAGGTAGGATCAGCTGCATCCATTCCTCTTTCTCCAGTGTTGTACCCAATATTGATGTAAAATTTATTTTTGTTTATTTTATTTTTCTTTCTTAATTTGTCTTAATGACTTGAGTCAACACCTAAAAAAACTTAAATCCATATGACAGACAGCTGTGTGTTAAGGTGTTTGAATAAATTAACAAACAACCTATATCGATTTGATTGAGCATAATTCAACAGAGCATCTGCAGGATGATGAAGATTTTAAAAATTAAAAACAGAGATAAAAAAATGCCCTTAACCGTAAAAATAAAATAATAAATATATTCAATTAAGTACTTGGCTAAATTATTATCAAGTAAATAAAATGATTTGGAAGGAGATTACACCTGTTACATAATAAAAGAACAAGGTACAACTTTTAACTTTTAACAACTTCAACTTTTTCTAACACAACTGCCTTAGTAATTTTTTTAAAGATATATATTTAAACAGGTGAGATATTCAATTTAATAAAAAATCTAGTGTAAGAAGATAAACGATTTCATTATATAAACCTATATATTCTGTTGAAGTAATAGTAAATATTAACCAAAAGCTCTACTATATATATAATATACATCTATAAACATATATATTAATAAAAGTATCGACCGTGGAATAGAATGAAAACTAAAGTTTATCAGGACTCGGTCAGTTTTGCAGATCCTAATTAAACTCTCATTGCCAATGTTTCGGTTTTTTGTTATAACCGAAACGTTGGCAATGAAAGTTTAATTTGAACCTGAAGACTGACCGAGTCCTGATAAACTTTAGTTTTGGTTATAAACATATTTGGCTGGTTAGTACATAAAGTATCCCTAGCCCTTAACAGTTTTCTAAATTGTGACCCACAAGTTAGAGACGAACTTTGTAACAATTGCAATAATTTCATTACACTATATTATATAAAGTAAGGGTAAGTAGATGAAAGTAAAAGGTAAAGAAAATTATGTGTGCAACGTTTACTGAATAAAAACCAGATTTGATGTGCGAGCGGGATAACACAGGGATCTAAAACAATCTGTCCATATCAATACAATAGGCTTTTGTTGTTTTTCTGTCTCTAAATAGCAGCAAAACCAATTGATGAGTGATGTATTGATTCATTTTTGTTCTAACACGTCATCCGATGCATTAGCAGTTACATACTAGTTGTCTTTCATTTCTTTTAATTAATACATTATATTAATTTACTGTATTGCTAATGTCGCTTGAGTCATAACAAAATACAGCTTCTTATTCACTCTTCATTTAATTCGAATATTTAAAAATTAACGACTGAAATTAAAAAGTTGTTAATTACTGTCAAAAGTATGGAAGCTACCGTTTCTGAGTCTGAATACAACGAGAGATATCGGCTAAACGGTATTTCATTAGATAAGAAATAATGACCAACGAATATATCCGCGCACTATAGTGCACGTCGTAACCAGCAGTTCAAAGTTCCAGACCAGAGGTCTTCTACTGCTTGATTTCTGTGCTACTATAACTTGGGCTGTCGATAATTCATGTCAGATATTAAGGTCGTCTATACAGTAATGACATCGTATTTGCGGTCAAGTGATTTTGGATCTTGTTAGACATAGTTTTCAAGTCATAGTTTGTTAGTCATGTTTTTAGTCATGGGATGGAAAAATAGTCAGTGGATGAAGTAATTGTTGTGAAGTCTCAACCTGAGGAAGGTTGGTGGCAGAATTAAGAGCTTGTACAAGGAGGTTCGGATGAGTAGGTAGTTTGTTGTTTTCATTGGTAGTAAGTCGGGTGATGTAACTATCTATGGGTTCCATTTTCAAATCATGGTGAATATCAACATGTCGGGCGTACCAAGGAGCCCTGGCTGTATGGCGGGCATAATTATTTTGAAAAATCTGGATTCTAGCCTTGTTCGTTGGTGCAGCCCTAAACCATTAAGTCATATAATGACTTATCCATAAGTCATTGCTGAACAAACGACCCCCCTATAGACAAGGTCTTGACCGCATCGGGAGAATTCCTTGATTTGAAAAGTGAATACAGATTACACATCAAGTAAATTCCAAGCTTGGATTTATTATAGAGGTGTTGATTGAATGTTAATCTAGAGTCTAAAATTAGACCCAGATATTTTACATGGGTTTGGTAGTGAATGATCTGGTTGTCAATGAAGACAGGAGGAAGGAAGGGGAGAAACACTCTCGCTGAATCGAACATGGGAGTTCTTTGTTGTGTTCAACGCAAGTCCACTTTGTGAACCAATGCAAAGCCTCATCGAGGATACATTGCAATTTTCTGGTGGCATAGCTCACAATAGTACATCTATAAGCCACAGCGGGGTCATCCGCGAAGAGTCCCAGAAATGTCTCAATGTGATTGAGTTAATCAATAAATGACTGTGTATTAGTCTTCATATCATAAACAATTTTCATTTAAATTTTTTTACTAGTTTTATTTTCTTCATTTCCAAAAATGAGTCTAGGTCACTCAATTTTACTGTAAGTAAAAATAATATCAAACTCATTAATAATCGTTTGAGTTTTAGTTTTATTATAACGTGGCAGACCTGCAAACTAAATATCAAACTCTTTGTTTATGTGCTATCAAAACCATTTTTTTATTCATTCAGTTATTGAAGCTATATCCATTTTATCAGTTATAATAAATTGAAACATTTATCTAGAATAATCTGTCGTATTATTAATATTATTAATGACTGAGTACCAGAGTCTCATTAGAATTTTGCGTACCACATCCATATCTATAATATTCTGCTTCTTGTTTCTAAATTCAACTTCAGATTTTAAGTTCTTTAAAGAACTTCATAATTTTTCTCATAGAATCATCTCAAAGCTCTATTGGGTTTAGACATCATTTGTCAAAAATAATTAAATATCAGAAGTGATTGTTTCGTATTTTCGTAGAATATATTCAAAGATTTCGATTCTTCCATACAGAGTCTGGACGGTTCGATATTGTTGATTGTTGCTTGCATAAGTGGTAGTTAAGAGAACAAAGTTTAGGTAGATATTCTGTACTAAATGTTTTCAAATATTTTCTTTAAACATTTATTCTTTTCTTACAAAATTAAGTTCAGTAAGCCTACAGGGTTTATAGGCCAACATAGACCCAGTCGTTTTAACTATCTTTTCACTGCTTCCTTCTTTATCCATTCATCAACTCCATCATTAATGAAGCTAGAGTATGTTGTACTAAAAGAGTCCAGACCGCAGGTTTGCATGTCTCCAACCTTTTCCAACAGGCCTAATTCCTCATTCCCTCAATTCAATTATGAACAAGTACACAAATAAAAATTCATTTTCTTTTACTCTTTGTATTATTAATTTTTAACATATCAGTACACCAGATAAGTTAGTCAGAAACGTTAGAAAAAGCGTTTTGATGTTGTCACCGACTACAGTATTTTTTTATACGATCACAAACTAATTTTACACTGATTGACTTTGTTTACGTTTGGTACCAACACAAATGGCATTGCTGAAGCAGATACAGAGTTGAAAGCTGCACGCGCTTGTTCTGTATTATCAGAACTAACTCGTCATATCAAATAGTGATTTTCTTTCTTTTGACATATATGTGACCTTACTAGGCTATACACTGTCATTCACTATTACTGAAAACCACGTCGTAAAACTCATGACGTTTCTAATGGACAAGTTGGCTAACGAATATAAATTTACCACAGGGGACTGTGCAACACTGCTTTCAAAGTATGTAGGGCTGAATACGACGAAGCTATCACGGCGGTTGACTCTCCACCTTGAAGGAGGAGCACCGAAGAAACACTTCTCCCTCCCTTCCGCATATTTTGCTATTTCCATTCCTAGTTAGTTGTTAACCGCTGTTAGTATAGTATCAATTGTTTTGTTTATCAATTTCGTTTATTGCTTTTACCTGATGATGGCTAATGTGAGACGAAAGCTGTGCATTTAATTTTTAGTAATTTGTTTACCTTAGTCATATTGTTAGATATTAAAGTTTTTAAATAGCGTTTAGTGTTCTACATTATCGCTCCTTCATTTCGTTACCAGAACTTTTTTAGAAAAATCCCAGTAAATCACCGCAAACTAGTCAAGAAACTAGAAAATATCAGTAAGAAACTAGTCAACGCTAAAGCTACTGCTAACTTCAATAATATGTATATATACATACATAAACGAACTTCAACAAATTTCAGTTTATGATTTGCTTATGGTTTTATATATTTTTCTCGTGACGAATGTCACTCTTAAGTTTGACAGCTGTTTAATAATGTGAAATTTGTGAAGAGAAAAAAAAGTATCAAAAAAAGTTAGTTTTCAGTTTAGTAACCAGGTAAAGGAGGCTGGTAGGCAAGAGTTTGACAGGTTCCAGTAAAAGTTTATGTTTTTTTTTTTAATATTCCCCAAAGTAGGTTATAAAGTTTTGATAACTCATTGACAAACTAACTGTCATGTCAGAAGTTGAAGAAAGACCTTGTCGCATTGACTTGCTAATGATTTTACACAACTTTAACCCTAGCAATTCACATTAAATTCTCGTATCAAATACTGATAATTTTACCTTATTAACTAAGTAGAGAACCATTTACTGGAACTAAAATATACTGCTTGTAAATAAATATAATCAATTTTACAAATATTACAAATCATTCACAGAGAAATTCACTTTTCTGTAACATTATATTTTGATTTATAATGTATTTTCTTTAAAAACCTTGCAAATAACTAATAAAACAATTTACATATTATATAAATAATATTTTTGTTAAACATATAGTAAATAATTTGACTACTCTAATTTGCGGAGTTCCAACCACTTGAAAAGTATATATATTTTAATGAAGTTCAACATTATATATATATATATATATATATAGTATATAAACATTATATATAATGTATATAAACATATTATATATATATATATATTGTACATTGTATACATTTTGTATATATACCTTATATGATCAAACCACATTAAGAAATGAGAAAACAAGACTAGGATCTTTCAACCGTAACAAGCGGTCTTCGTCAGAGTCAAAAACTGACGAAGTTTTTGACTCTGATGAAGACCGCTTGTTACGGTTGAAAGTCCTAGTCTTGTTTTCCCATTTCATAATGTGGTTTGATCATTGATTTTTATTTCATGTGTTTATGTGAAATCATTTTATTTATATAAACCTTATATATATGTATAATTATAATTCGTGTAAGAAGGCAGGAATTCTTCATGTAAGCATATTTTATTGAAACGCACAGCAGATTAAGAAGACGTGCATAAACGAAGGTCTGCTTCCTAAATATACGAATATGCGTATATATTTAAATTTTTGTAGCAGTTCTTCATTAACGTATAAATCACTGAGATGATATCTTAGTAGTTGATAACTTAACAGCTGACTTCATTAAAATTTTTTAACAACCTTCTCAATTTTTCTTCTTAAAACTCTGGTTATTTTGTGTCCACAATAATGTATATCTCCTATAGTTGACATGTTTCGAATGATCAACATTCATCTTGAGAATGTGTTAACTTCTTGGGTAAATTTTCTAGTTCTTCATTAACGTATAAATCACTGAGATGATATCTTAGTAGTTGATAACTTAACAGCTGACTTTATTAAAATTTTTTAACAACCTTCTCAATTTTTCTTCTTAAAACTCTGGTTATTTTGTGTCCACAATAATGTATATCTCCTATAGTTGACATGTTTCGAATGATCAACATTCATCTTGAGAATGTGTTAACTTCTTGGGTAAATTTTCTAGTTTATTATATATGCAAAGTGAAGACAGTTGGGGTTGTTATTCTTCAGGTTTAAGATAAGCTAGTCTTTAATCCTGTGGTGTGAGTGGCCTCGTAGTCTGAATTACTACCCTGTAAGAGTTTCTAGATGCTCTTGATGTGAATTATAAAGCTTTAATATTTTACTATTATTTTTGGCCTCAACATTTTTTTTTTCTTTTTGCAATTTTGAATTCATATAGGTCCTTAAATTTTCAGTGTATGGTGGTTACTTTCTTTTTTTATTATTTTTGTGTTTGTAACCAGCATCTCTCGAGTTACGTTGTGTTTCTCTAGCATATGCTGTTTGGGTGCTCTAGCCATTAAGTGCATGGTGAGCCTTCTTGATAAGGAGAAAATGTTACCTTGCATATTTATTTTGGTAGGTGGCTTGCTTAATGACACCGTAGTAAGTGTGCAGGGTCATACACTGTACACTATACATAAACAGAAGAGACACAAATGGAAATAATACACTATAACTTACTTCAATATTTTGATCTTGATAATGGTCTCGTCAAGAGAAGAAGTGGTACTATAAAATATGACAATACAAGCAGTGAAAACTTAATATATGCATATATGAATTAAATAACCACAATGACAAAAATATATTGGATACAATCTCTAAGGTCTTTTGTTACAAAATCATCAGAGAGCTAAATGAACTATAACAAAGCATAATTACAAGTTAACCTGTTTGATTGAAGTCTTCAGAATTGCTGGCATCCCTGACTGAATTTAATGTCCTTAAAACTGAAGGAGTCATGATCTGCTTAATTATTCTTTTCATCAATATTTCATCCAATTTGTAAGTCCAGGACTATTGTTCAATAATTTCCATAAAAGTTCTTTATCAGTGCACTTTCAATAATATTCCTTTTTCTTTCTGAAGGCACAAAAATGAATTCCTTACCTTCGTCCCAATTTATTGTATGATTTTTGTTACTTACATGTATGAACAAGGCACTATTGTCGTCTTCCCGTCTGATTGAAAAATTGTGTTGTTTTAATCTTGTTAGAGGACCTTAACTCATCTGTCCAATATAAGACATTCGCAATCAGTACAAGGTATACTCTATATATAGCAATCTCTTTTCCCTCCCTTATTATTAACAAGCCTATTAAACAAATTACTATCATTACTAAACACAACGGAGAGGTCCAGCTTTTTCGAAAATGAAGGGAGATTCTTCAAACAAGGAAAAGTAAATATGGAATGGAGGATTAAATATTTTTTTCCTATGAACTGTTCTTCATTATTTGATGTCATGGTTTGTTTCATTTTTTTCTTGATATTGTCAATTAATTTTTTTGGATATATTAAAGAAGTTGATATTTTATAAATATTTTTGATTTCTTCATCTAAAAACTCTCCACTGTAAATTTTGAATGCTCTCAAAAACATGTTTATCAAAAATAAGATAATCTGGTGTTTGAGCCTCAGGTACCTGCTTACCAGCATTACTTTGTCCTTACTGGTTCTCATGTAGATTTTTACAAAAATTTCATAATCATTCATAAAATTTATATTTATTCTGGAATAAATGTTTCACAATAAAGTTTTAAGATATGGGAGAAACTAAACTCTTTCTGAAAAAAAAAAAAGTTTGAAGACGTTTCATTAATTTATGTGAGTAATAACTTGAGTTGCTGTTTGGTATCAACGTTATATAAGTAAGGTGGGAGATTAGACATTTCAATCTTGAAGTCACTGTGGTTTCACGCAAGTTTGATTAATTATCTTTTCCGTGCCTACCTGTTCTTCTAAATACAGTTGGATCTGGTTTCTTCCACTTAAATTAAATTTGTTTTAATTTTAATTAATTTTGTTTTGACGACTGACTCTAAATATGAATCATAAATAAATCATTCTAAAGTATTCTTTTGTATAGTGGTGCTATCTATTTGTAAAAAGACAAGTTATGGAAAATTGAGTTTTATTATATATAAACTTTACTAATGTGAGGTTATCTTCAATATTTAGAAAAAACTAAAAATTTTCCTCTACTTATCAACTATATTTATTCATGGCATTTGATTTTTAGTTTGGTATTGATATTTAGTAATTTTGAATATTATTAAGACCTGAGAAACGTTGATTGATAAATGGAGAGTATTAATTTTGCTTATTAAATCCACATAGTAGAGATCTTTAACATTCTGCAGTTTTAGAAACGCTGGTGTCGTAATTAGTGCATGTAAATCACCGTTTTCTATGAAGCACTTTTTCGAAAAAAAAACAGTATTTGCTCAGTCAAGATTACTACATGCTATTATACACCACTGATCTACTGAATGGTTTTTAAAATTTCTAATCTCTAATCTATAGGCCAAGTAAAGAGTGATGACTGTATCGTACAAATGTTTGCATATATGTCAACGTTAGTGTAGTTTTTGATTTGCTTTTAGAACTTTCTACATAGTTTGTTGGTCTCTGTTCCCTTCAGTAATGTCTGTCAGTTTTTGCTCGTACTACTCTTGAACTGTAGACTAAGGTTGTAGTGTTTACAAAAAAGATGATTTTACTGAGTTGCATACAGGTGTAATATTTGCATGTACATTGTGAAAGTCATATGTACGATTATTTTACATTTTTACATGGTTTACAAACCAACGGTGAGGCTAATGTTAAATAAGAACGAGATGATATTGCAACTGATGTACGAATTTAAAAAAAGTCTGTAGTGGACAACACTTATCTGTTAGTGAACATATTTAGTTTATGTTTTATTTTAATGTGGTTATCGTGTAGACGTAGTTTCAAATTTTCTACCGAAGTATTGGCCCTAAGGTGGGCCAATATATCCGCAAGCTGCATTGTTTATATATATATATATATATATATATTCACAGGTTTTTTGAACCAGGGGAAAAATAAGACCACTGACCTTACCTGTAGCTGAGCAGGTTTAGTAAGACCTTTGGTCCGGAGTTTGATCCGAAACTCTTAAAATAAGTCGGTACTATGGATGGTGGGGCCCCATGGAGGGTTCTCTCTCCATCTCACCAACTGAGGTTGGACTCGCAATGTCTGCTGGTTCTCACCCAGGTTAGGTAAACCCTTGTGGTTGCAGTGTGAGATGCAGTAACTTCTCGAGGGGATGCCTGCTTAGCATCCAGGAGAGCTAGAGACTCCAAACAGTGGGAATGGGTCTTGAACTCAGCTGATTGGGCTTGACAACTGGTACTTGCTTGGTAGGGGCTCAGAGTATTGACGGGCTCTTAGAGTGGGGGCGATTAGATACACCCCATTGAGCCAATTTATGTTCAGTACAGGTGGCAGTTAGACAACGAGAGAGCTTAAAGTCTCTCCCAACTAACCCATACGGGTGGCGTTTAACCAATGAGAGATTTTTAATCTCTCTTTATGAATCGTTTCTTTCGTACTAAGACTCTTCACAATGACCCCTGATATGGCTTGATGAACCACTTACGCAAACCTTGGTCCCGGGGTAACGGGCACTGCCCTCTTCGGAGAGGGACGACCTAATTCTCAAGAATACTGTGGTACTCCGAAAACTGTAAGGCAGTGTAGGAAGCCTGCCCAGTAAAGTATTATTACAATCATAAATAATTCATGTAATGATTTCATTTAGTTTAATGTACCTATATCAATGTCTCTTTAGATATTCCAATTAATTTTTAAACCTTCCTTTGGAAATGTACTATTTTCTCTACAAATTTAAGTTCAGTTAGAGTGACCTATTTAGACTAAATTATTCCTAGTGAGACAATACCTGATACGAAATTTTATAAAAAGGTGACTTTTCAAAATAGTAATCCTTTTGTCATAAAGAACAAAAAATACCTTTCCCAGTCTTTAATATTACTCAAAAGAGACTAAGGTTCTTAAGCACACTAAGAAATATTTGTCTGCATTAAGATTTCTTTAAGGCTGCGGCGTGCAGATTAATTGCAACTCTTTCGTAAATATATATATATATATACTTTTTCGTTGGAAATACGATCAAAAACAGACAAAAATAGTTCAATATAGACAAAGAAACATAGAGAAATCAAAAGAACACACTTACAGTCCCTAATTTTTGGTTTAAACCGTCTTCAGGAGAGATAAGAGAGGGAAACCAAGCGCACTGGTTCAGAGACTGTTGGAGACCCTCTATGTTTCTTTGTCTATATTGAACTACATATTATATATATATATATATATATATATATATATACCTCATTAAAGATCTTGCCAACATTAAGTTTAGTATGTTTCCTACATACTTAATGTTGGCAAGATCTTTAATGAGGTATGTTTAAAAGAAGGTCTGCTCCCAAAGTAACCAAATATATATATATATATTATATATATATATATATATATTTATTATTTGTGTTTATTTTATATTTTTATTTTTTTATCAGCTTGCACATCATATTAATTGTTCTAAAGATTTTCGAATATCTCATGAAAATTTAAATAAATATATTTGACTCAATTCTGATAAAAAATTCAAGTCAAAATAAATAAATTTCCAATAAGTACAGTAAGTTATCATTATTCTAAGATGAGTTTTCAGTTTATAGAAGTACATTGCCTTTTGCAATGATCAAAATTTTACAATTTTTATTACAGCAGTGGAATGTTAAATATGGTTTAACAAAATTTGTCTGTGGTAACAAATAATTTCTGTAGTAATAAAATTACCTTTTCTCTCTATATGATTTTTGACAAAAACGTGTTCAATATATCCTCCCATGAAAAGCTATTTTTTGTAAAATTTCATTATGATCTAACATACTGTGTAACTACGGATTAACTAACATCGAGTCCACAAGCCTTGAATATGAATCATGAGTCCAAATTTTTGCATATTAACTTAAAAATGTTGTTTTAGTTGCGGTGAAAATCTGAAGTTCTTTTTTGTAAATGCTGCTGTAGGTTTTATAATAATGTCTACATGTCAACACTCTAGAGTTAATAGTTTAGAAAATAGAAGCAGTATAAAAACACACTTTGACCTAAAAAGTTCTTACGAAAAATAATAGCACATATCTACGCTATTAGGGTGATTTTTGGGTAAAATGTAAATTTGACTATCCAATGGTATCATGTGGTCTACAGCTTAGCCATAAGCATTTAAGAGCAAGCCTACCAACTTTACTTTTAACAATATAATAATTCTATTTCTACTCAACAGTAATACTTTAATTTGGTTTACTAGGAATATGTCATTTAATACCAGCAGTTGTGAGTGTGTTACTACGAATTAGAGCATAATGTGTTAAGGCATGCAGGAAAGTTGTATAAAAGGTGACTTACTTTTACGTGAGTTTTTCTTCAATAAATCAAGTTAACAAAAAATACAGACTGTGAACAAACTTGTCAATTTGTTTTAGACAACAGATACAAAATTAATAACAAAAGCTTTATTATGTCGCGAAACAAAAAAAAAAAAAGAAAAAAAAAAGAAGTTTCCAGTAGGAAAAGATGAGATTCCAAAAATACAACTTTAATTAATGATTTTTACTGGTCTTTATAAACGTAAAAGCTTAACAATGTGATTGAAGGTAAAAAAAAGCAATTTAAGAATTCCTTGCCTGACTCGTTAATTAAAATGAATTAATTATGCTCTCAATTGAATTATCTGTAAATTAATAAACTACAATGTTAGAATGGAGTTTTAGCGAGATAACTTTTTACATATTTTTTTTTCTTTTAATTAGAAAGCTAGTTAGATGTTTCCTGCTGATGCTTATGTACTAATACTTGTTAGTCTTTATATAATCTGAATGTCCGAATATATATAATTAATTAGCGTGTCCTGCACTCTCAGTATTCACAATCTGACTGACAGATTGGAGCTTATGAACTAATTTTCTGCAATGAGGAGTAAATTGAGATAGGGGTTGATCATATGGCATCTTTCATCAAGATAAAGGAAGCCTACATTAAAAATATGTATATATAAGATTATACAATGATTAAACAATATGGAAAAGGAAAAAAGGCAACAATTTTTCAACCGTAACAAGCTTGTTATAAGATTATACATGTAAAGGGATCAATAAAACAAATGAAAGTCGGTGTATGAAAGTCGAAATAAAATTCAAGAAAGGGTTATCTACAGTGTAAGATTAAAGAGTGATTAATTGTTGGCAGCCTCTGGACCACAGATGACTAACTGGAGAGGCAGAAATGCTTACGAGACGACAGTGTAACAGTGTAACTTTGTTACAATTGTTGAGTAAAGATACAGCGCCCCGACTTAACTCACTAGAGGGGGATATCTATCCAAGCATATTCTTTGTGTTGTTACTAAATTGTTTAATGGGTCTAAAATAAGGTATTATTTTTAATAAATATGATGTCATAATTCCAATAGGACATTATCTGATAGCCGAGTCAACACTGTGTGATTAATGACTACATGTGAGTTATCTTTAGCCTGTCCCAGTATTCTCGTGGATACTAACTCTGTTCTAAAATTGATACTTCCTTTACTTCTTGTATATATATATATATTTTGAATGTTAGAAAAATGATCCAGAACGGACTGTAATAGTTCAAAATTATAATGGAACAGAAATAAAAGAAAAAAAAAACAAAAACTTATAGTATCCAATTTTTAGTTGAACTATCATCAGGAGATCAAAGAGAGGAGCAAAACATGCAACACAGCAACATGCAACATCTGATAAACAATTAGATACTACAAATGTGTTACTTTATATGTGCTCCTAGAAATTGAAGATATACTCTAATAATTCTGTCTTGACATTATTTGCTACTTCAAAATAATAGGCGCTAATAAGATAATTTAAACCCTATACATACTAAAATGAAGATGCTCTATGTAACATAGATTTAGAGGGAACACTTGAACTGAAAGTTATACTGGAGTCAATATGAATATGGTGTTGAACTTTACAGACTTCAAGAGTTTGAATCACATACATATATATCACTGATTATCTACTCATCAATAATCTTAACTTTATTAGAATCATCAAGATAGATATTTATTGGTAATTTTGATGTTTTTTGACTGATGTACAAAAGGAGAGATAATTATTTTTTTGCTTTTTCTTTTAGCCGCAGGAGCGATTTGCTTTGAAAAGAGACTAGGATTTTTTGAAGAAAAGAACGAGAAATTAATTCATGACTTACTGACGGCTGTCAAAACAATTTTCTATTACTCAGGAATGCTCAAGTTTTCGTTTCCTTTCTACAAGTATATGGGAACACCTAAATTTAAAAAACTCGTCTACTTTGAGGAATTTGCCCACAAGTAAGTAATACATCTTCTTATTCTCCGTATTGCAAATGAGCTTTAGTAGATAAAACATACAAAAGTCGGTAGAGACCAGGGTAGCCCAGTGTTTAAGGGCTGGCATCTAGACTGGTAGATAGATGCAGGGTTCAACACCCACTCTGGCTCTCCATTTATTCATTAGGAGGTGAAAGAAATATGAGCAGTCGTCTTTTGGAGAGGATGTTAAGATGTCATCGCCGATCCTGTACGATATCAAGTACTCCTTAAAAATGCCTACTATAAAGTATAAAGTACACTTGAGGTGAGCCAAAATTTAGGACTCCTCCCACTGTAGAATGTTTATTGTTTGGAGTCAAAAAGGCCCAATCTTCAGCCTATGTATGTCCTCTCGAAGGACTGTAGCTGCACCTAATTGGTTTTTGTAGTTGTCATACCTAAGCTTAAGGAAAAAAAGGGTGCTAGATTGAAACGATATACAGCTATAAATACGTTGGAAGGATAGTTTAAACAGTGTAGGAAAATTATCATGGAGTTAGATTTAGATATCGTTATAGTAGCATACATCGCGTGAACAAAAAAAGATAATAGAAATTTAGCGTACATTATACTTGAAACCTCTTCATTGCTGGTGAAATCCAAAAATTTAAACCACAAATTTTAAATTAAAATATCATTACAGTTTTATTGCGATTCACAAAATAACAACACACGTCAAAGAAACGATTATAGAAAACCAAGAACATTTTAATAAAATATTTAGCTAACTTGCTAATGATATGTGCGTCTGTTAATAGACTACTCTCTATTCCTTTCCAAACCAGAAATACATTTTATGTCTTCGTCAATACCAATTTCTAATATGACACCTATGAATATTTACATATATGAAAGTTTCGTAATTTGCAAAGTATATAAGACATTTATATTTGAAACTATTTGTTAGTAATACATGACTTGTTTTTGTGCAGTATCACTCACAAGTATACTGAGGACGCATTCAATGATATCAAATCATTGATGGATTCAAAGACACTTAAGGACGGCCAGTACAACTTCCTGATGACGTTGTTGGGAAGGGACGACATGAATGAGCGTGACATTGAATCCCTGACTCATAACCTCATGGTAGATGGACTGACTATGGTAAATATTACTATAACAGTTTATAATAAACAAGTTTGTTTGCTTCGACTAGTTTAAACTGAAAACAAAATACATGTACTATTATTGGTATTAATAGAAGAAATATATTAACATTAATTTAACATAACCTACATTATGCCACGATTACATATATATGTGAATGTTCATTAAAAGGCAAACTGTGAGTTCCTAAATTACTCATACATAGGATCAACGATTACTACCCTTTCTAGAAGGCTGACAATGCATGTGGTTTCAGGAGCCTCTAAAATTAAGTTTTATAGTATTTCCAATGCTGTCTTTTTCTCATCGAATCTTGTTTTATTATTATATTTTGGTCCCAGGGATAGGAATTCAACTTCATTATGATTTAATTCATGGTTAGACAAGTTTAAATAGTTCTAAAACCTGTTATTGGAGAGTATAGCCCCGAGTCTCTCTCTCTCTCTCTCTCTCTCTCTCTCTCTCTCTCTCTCTCTCTCTATCTATATATATATATATATATATATATATATATATATATATTAAGCAGAAATACGCAGTCATATATTCCTCGATGAACTTACTACTCGTACATAGAAGATAGGAAGGACTACGGTTGACAATAAGAGGGGCTTTGTGCCATTCTTGTTCATCGGTTGCAAGTACCATAACAACATTCCGATTGCTATTTTCTATTAAACAAGACATTTATTATCCACACTGACAATGGGAATTTCATAAATATGATCAATAATATTAAGATTTATAATCCTCTATTTGAATTAAATAGCAAAATATAAACACATTGGATGAAGGTGAGTAGATATGTGGTGAAAATAGCTCCAACAGACCAATCTTTGCAAACCTTTTACAATTCCTTCCCTAAGGTATATACTGAGAAGTTAGCATAGAGGAAGGAATGGCAACTTCAAAAGCTCACCACATCAAACCATATTTTCCAACAATACACTGTGGACTATCAAATAGATATCGTGATTGAAACAACACCGTTTAACTATGTTTATCACCGGACATAATAAATTTAAAAGCTACTTCCATCGTTTTAAAATTGTTGACTTAGCTCTCTATATTTTTGATAACCTCAGAGTACAAACAACAGGTAACCTTCTTCTTGACTGTGCTCTTCTGGATGGCCAAATACATCATCTTCACCAAACTGTAATATTACATGGATTAACTGGTCACTAAACAAAACTGTTGTTTTAATTTTATCTCATTGTTTCAACCAATTTTTAAATAGCGTTGATATTAAACAATGATCAACTTCATAATTGCGTGTTATAAGTTTATTCCTTATTGATTGGGTGAGTTTATAACACTTTTGAATTAAAAATAAGTTTTTTATATTTTTTTCTTATTCTTCCTATTTAAATTTATTCATTAACAGATTATATATATATATATATATATATATATATATATATATATATATATATATTTGTGTACAATGGCAGCAGGTCTTCCCTTAAGCATATGTTATTAAAATAAGCAGCAGCTTCTGCATTGACCAGTTTCTTGTTGACACTCTCTAGTTTTCGTATCACTTTGCGGTGAGACTCTGGTAGCTTCCAAAGAAGGTTAACAAAAGACATTAACATATACAATAAACTTTAGGTCAAACACGAAAACACTTGAATTCAAGTTTACATCGGCCAGTGGACGCATTTACGTCTCCGTTCCTTCATTCTTTCTCCTATTATTTTCTTTCTTTCTACTCTCCTGAAGACGGCAAGACGCCGAAATTATCGAGATTCGTGAGTGTTCGTTCTTTTTCTTGTGTTCTCTAGCTGTAACTTTAATTTATTATATATATATTATATATATATATATATATATATATATATATATATATATATATATATACAATTAGAAGAAACGATTCTTCGAACTGAATAAACTAGAATTTAAAAAAAAAACACATAGAAAGGATACCACTGAACTCACTACTATATTTCGATGTCCTCGTCTTCAGGAAAAGAAGTGAATCGCTCCAAAGGCTGATAACGACTGTTAACGTCGTTATCAGCCTTTGGAGCGATTCACTTCTTTTCCTGAAGACGAGGACATCGAAATATAGTAGTGAGTTCAGTGGTTTCCTTTCTATGTGTTCTTTTTTAAATTCTAGTTTATATATATATATATATATATATTCAGTGTGTACTCTACTATTAATGTGTGCTATATGCAACAATTACTTACTTCAAATTTTGTTACACTCATTACTTAATCATATATACTACATATGTAATATAAAAATGAAAAAAATGGAACTTGTGAAAAAATTACAGTAAACTCGTTCCAAGTAGGGGTACTACTTTGGAGAAAAAAACCCTGATATAATAAATGCTGATGTAATCACTGACTGATTAAACAGAGGTCGGTTTTATCTGCAGCAGAGTCAGGTCGTAAATCAAGGTTTTTTAGAATTATATGTCTTTAAAATAACAAAAACTGATTCGTAACACTAATTACAACCAGAACTGAGAAGTACAAAACTACCTACACAAAATTTGTATAATGTGCTGTAGTTTTGATTACGCAACTTAGTTTAAGGAAATTAATTACGAAAGGTAGTAAACTTATGTTTTATTTCTAATAATTATTCCTAATCTAATGTGTTTTGAATTCAGTAAGAAGTAGGTACTACTATCAAACACGAGTCATTATAAAGAAGAAATTTATAGGGTATCTAAGCCAACACGGTGTTTGAGACTATATCTGCATTGGACCCACATTCTCCCATCCAATGTAGATCAACATGAGAATGAACACAAACACAAAGGTTATAATGCAGTTGTCTGCACTCCATACGGCTACGGTCGACCAAACATGTTTGCTTCCACTCCGATATCTCCTTCCGACAGCGCAGACAATGACCGGAAAATTTGACAGAGGATAATTTATCTTCAACAATCCATAGCTTCTAATATTCTATTATGTTACCGTTTGTAGAGTAAATATTTATTTTCCGTTGGGTTCCTTAAATCTTTACATATAACTGCTAGTGTTGATTCAATTTAGTTTGGATCAAGAAATATTTTCAAAAAAGTAGATAATTGTAGCGAGTTATTTATTAATAACAACTATTATCAGAGTGAAGAATTTTATTAATGTTGTGAATAATTAATTGTATTGTGTTGGTCTTTCTTTGGAACTAATGACTGATTTTAGAATGGCTAGTTACATCGTTTATTCTTTCAAGCATACAATAAAATGTTTCATAGTTATACCCATAGGCCTAGAATTTATGAAGCAGATTTTGTATAGGTTCGCAAATTTTAACCACCTTGTAGATTTATGTTCTTTAAAATGATACATCATTTCTGATTTCTATTTTGAGAATAAAGTTCTTTTTTTTTTTGCAAAAGAAATCGTTCTTTGAGTTACTAAGAAGGGAGGAAAAGAATCTCATCTCCGTTGTTTGGTTTCCCTGGATACCTAAGCTTGACAGCCCTAAGAGTAAACGAGTCACAAACCCCGAAATGACGGATTATATCAGATCACCTTATCACCTTACATCAAACCGAACCAAATTATTGGCTATACTACTGCTATCAGCTTGATGATACTCTTATTTTTTTCTAGAAAAAATCCAGGTGAATCTTGAGTAGCACACATTCAACTTTATTAAAAGTAAACGTACTATCAAGCTCATTGACAATCAATTAAATAATTGATTTATTGAATGAATGAAGTTATCGTTCATATGTATTATACAATTCCACAGAATTTGATACCAGATGACCTAAAAGCTTGAATATCCATGAAATCATTTATAACAAAAATCTTCACGAATCCTATACTTTAATTATAATAAAGTACAAAGCGACATTTATCTTAGCTATATTGTAAAATTGAAATTTGTTTAGAACGATTTACTCTGAAAACAAAGAATATTGAATACATCGTTATTGTTGAATAGAGTGTAGTTCAAAAGACTTACTATTGGAAAACAATGGAGCGTTATTGCTAAATTGAGAGTTGTTTAGCATCTCTTCTGATGTGAATGCTTTGTTTCTCATAAAAAACGCGCATATAAACGTTATTAGAGACAAAAACAGAAGCTCATTCATTTTTAATTAATTTTGCTTGATTTGTTGAAAACCCTTGATGGGTTTTAGAGACTGACCACTATAACTGTATAAGTATATTCTGAAATTACATGAACCAGGCTGCTTGAAAATGTGTTTCATTTTTTGGCATAGCCTTATGAGGTCATATAACCAATTTTATTATAATAATTTGCATATTATGATACTATTTTTGATCATTTTAACGGTATTTTCTGTTTGAGTAATTATACACGAAACTAACCCGTATTTTTAATCAAGTCTCCAGAACTGTAAGTTGATCATGTTTTGAATACTGTCTATTTTTAAATCTGTAAAAGTTATTAGCAATAAAATAAATAACAAATTAGAGATCAAATATTCAGATGAAAATATTTTAATAAATGGCTCAACTTTTACAATCTTAAAATATTGTAAAATTGCTAATTGCCATTTATTCAGATTATGGCAAAAACCTGTCAGTGATGCAGGTATGCTTGCCAAACAGTTTTCCATTAATTCTTGTTATTTTAAGATTCATTAATGTTTAATTCGTTTCTACTTTTTTTCATTGATGTAATTACAAGTTGAGTTAATCAACAGTTACAGTTATTTTTTACATTGTTAACTCACCCATATAATCATACAACATTTATAACCTTTTATGTATAATATTAATTTTATTGTTTTTTTTTGAAAATTTAATTACAATAAATTTTGATTGTCAGTTATTTTACAATACAGATTTAATAAAAACATACAATACCTGGAATTACACAATAATTGTATAGGAATAAAACTGAAAAATTAATTATTATTATTATGCATACTGTTAATATTATTATTTTTTTTCTGTGCAAACATGTGATGGATAGTGGCATATAATATGGTAAATGAATATAACGCCTCATACCCAATTTGTTTTTAACATTAATATGTAGTAAAGTGTTTTTGAGTGTTTTTCCTTCTAAACACTCAAAAACACTTCTTTTAACATTAAAAACTTTTAAAAGAATATTTTAGAAATTTTTGTAAAAATATCGTTCGTTTCATTTGAATTAACAGCAAAATTTAAAACCAGCTAGGAGGTGTTTTATATCAAGGAAAATTAAGGGGAAAAACTTTTATAATCGTAATTAAACTTTCCAATCTGGTCCAGATTATGAAATTTCATGCGGTCCGTTATCACCGGAATTTTTATAGAAAAAAACATGTATATACTTAGGGATTCTTGAAATCACGTCAAGGAATGAATCTGGGTAGAGGCTTTAATGATGTTTTTATTAATCAAAAGGAAGTTATTAGAAACTTCATTATGATCAGAAAAGTTATTTTCCTTAATTTAACAGTCTCTTAGATATAAGCAACTAACTTCTGAATACATTTTGATATTTATTTGCTGCAAGTTCTTTATGGAACATTGTTTCATTTATTTTGCTTACGCTCTACGTTTGTTAAAACGGGGCAGTTATTGTTTGTATCATTTTAGAATATATGTAGAACCTTATAGGTATTTTAGGTTATCCAAAAGTTTTAGAAAATTTAATAAGTTTGAAGTCTTATAGCTTATTTAAAGCTATTTTAATAGATTAAATAAGATTAATAGATATTAAAATTACTTTAATAGTTATAAGACTATTTAAAGTAATTAAAATTAAGATATTTATGATTTTAATTTACGTCATTTTAGTCACTTTAGATGGATCTGAACTACCACTGTAGAATATATAATTCATATTAGAAGTCATTTGAATGGAAATGAGGAAAAGTTACATGTGTGTCAAAGTTTTCGACTAACAAAAAGTCTAATATCCAATAAAAGTGATGTTTTCATAGAAGAAGACAGAGTTAGGTGTCATATAAGATCAATACTTTAGTATAGATAATGATCATGGACATTTGAAAGAAAGACAATTTCCTGACTTCTGGTTGACCGGACTGCAATGGTTTTTAGAGTACTTAGGAAGAAATACTTTGAAAATATTAATCCCACCTGGAAAACATTTCCCCAACGAACAGACGGTTATTCTCACTCATTCTACTTCTATCACACATACATATATGTATCAAAGTATATAAGAATGTAAACTGAAATCTAAAGAATTTGATTACATGTTCATCAGTTCATTGTTTGAAATTTGGTAAGAGTATCTGTTAGTATTATCATCTCTTCACGTTTATATTTAAGATTTTTTATACCTTATCTATACTATATCTCTACCAACCTTGCCAACTATACTATAAAGTCAACTCACATATCCAAACCATTCTTGCGAACGGTGTGTTTACTGAGTATTCTTGTTAAGTTAATGATTCCTTATGCTCGTTGATCTTCTTTTTGGAGCTAAGTTTAGTTATTACAAATTCCTATACAATTTAATAATTAATTTAAAACAATACAAATAATCTCAACCGTACATTAAAGCAAGCAAGTAAATAGACGTTTCTGTAGGATTCAAAAATAATAGCGATCACTTAATATTGTTAATTAAAATATTACTTATATTATAACATAACGAACCGTGTATACAACATTCCAAGGTAATTGTTGAATATACATCAATCTACTCTAATTATAATTTATTTTTCTATTGCTGGTGTATTTTTATTGAGGAAACTTCTTTGTTAGGGGAATTTCTTGTGGACGGATTTTTTCCCAGGAGCTATTATTTCCTGAGGAGGAATTTTTGCCTGCAATGCTTTTTAGGTTGAAAGAGCCATGGTTTACTTCTGAATTGTTGGGTTGCTATAATTGGTTGCCTTTGATCGCCTAATATTATTAGTTTAAACAGATATGACACATAGATAATGGTAAAATCAATGACAACCAAATATACATATATCTGTAAAAAGATTTCACATAAACACGTGAAATAACAATCAATGATCAAACCAATGGAAGAAGGTCACAAGACAACAATACCGCTTGTTACGGTTGAAAGATCTTAGTCTTGCTTTCCCATTTCATACTGTGGTTTGATCATACATATATCTGTATTTAATAGGTTTTATTTATTTTTTTGGGATAATAAAAACAGTGTGACTTCTTTTACAATTCTAATACAAAATTAATAGTTCCTGGGGAAAAATCCGTCCGGAATAAATTCCCCTAAGGAAAAAATTTCCCCAATAAAAATCCACCAGCAATAGGAAAATAAATTATAATTAGATTAGATTGATGCAAATTCAACCAATATCTTGGAATGTTTGTGATCTTATATTATAAGTAATATTTTAATTAAAAATATTAAGTGATAGCTATTGTATTTGAATCTTACAGAAACCTTTATTTACTTGCTTTAATGTATAGTTGATACGTTTCAAAAGAACAGAAAATAAAAATTGTCTTTGATCAACCAATTATACTTTTATGTAAAAGTTTCTAACAATATATTCATTTGTAATATGTTCAGACTAGCCCGGCAATGTTGGCAAACCTGTATTGTCTTTCAAGAAATCCTGAAGTTCAAAAGAAAGCTTATGAAGAAGTATCGACAGTTTTTAAAAAGGATGAACCTATTACTGCGTCAATACTTGGCAAGTTGCCTTATATCAAAGCAATTGTAAAGGAAACATTCAGGTAGGATATATATATAATATATAATGTAGTTAGTTAATATATATTCAATTATAGTAACTAGTATCATTATGAATATAGGCTTAAGAAGTACATTTAGTATTTTACAGGTCAGAAAGCAAAACATGAGTTCCTCTTTTCTCACCTAATCAAATCTTTGTACAGTGCCATCCCTCTTCCTGCAGATACTATCTTCTCTCTCTTTCTACCTTTAACTCACTCTTTTCTCGTTCGTCATCTTAATCTAAGTTTCCTTAGCCATGCTATAAAGTATGTTAGTTATAACTACAATATATCGTATACATACGATAAAATACAGAAGTTTCAAAATAAACACAAATGACTCTATATTCAAGTAAAGTCAACTAAGTGAAGTAGTAAAACAATAAGAGAAATTTTAAGCACTTTCGAGTGTTACCCGTTTCTAAAGACTTAAAAATAAAGCTAAGGCAGCAGGAGGAGAGTTAGCTAAAGAACAGAAGGTGACGATATAAGTAAAGAAATATTTTCAGAACGTGATAATCAACGCAAAATCTGATGAGAACATAATCGATGATAACTTTTTTCGCAGCCTGCCTTACCAAATGTAATATATTTTAATATAACGTATAGACACACATAAGAAAACGAACTGGACACTCCCAGTAAATTTTTTAAGACGATACTCTTTGTAGTTATTAACATAGTAATTAATTTTAGAATCATTACTATGTAATTATTGTAATTATTACTTTTAGAATGCCCAAATAAACGTTTCAAAAGAAAGAAAGTAAATAAATATTGTCTTTGATAAACCAATTATACTTTTATGTAAAAGTAAGAAAAACTCTTTATATGAATGCAAAACAAAATTAAATGATATGAAATTATTGATATGTGATTATATTTTTATTCTCGGAATTTACGAGTATACAAAAAATTTGACATTTTTTACCAAAATACAAGACAGAGAAATAAAATACAAATCACTGATTACTGAAATATCTATCAAACAGGCTTAAAAATCATTGATGAAGGTGCGTGTGAGAGAGAGAGAGGGTAATAGTGGGGGAGAGTGAATGGTTAAGAGTTTTAGGAGGGGATGCTAAGAGACTGCGCAATTAAGACTGTTTGACTTTTGTTCTAGAGCTCTTTCTGAATTTATATAATGAATGTATTGAAGAGAACCTTCAAACAAGTGAAGAAGTACTGGACCGTTACACAAAGGAAGCCGTTAAAACAGCTGTTGCTCTATCGTAACAACTAGTTGATCTAACCTGAACATAACTCTCCTGACATTAATAAAATAACAAAATGTGGTATTTTTGTTGATTGTAAGATCAAATGTGTTTATTTGAACACATATTCTATAATATAAACAAAGGTTAATTAATTAAGCACAAAAAAATACAAAATAAAATATATTTATTTCTCATCAAGAACTGCTGATACATGTGAAGTAAACTAACACTGACCGCTGCACTCAAGCGCGCTCAGCTACTTTGTGATTACCCATCACAAGATACAAAAAAGAACAATGAGGAAAGGAAGTGAAATTACATAAATTAAAACGAAAAACATTTGTTAAAAATTTTTATTAGACAGTCAAAGGAATCTTTAGCTAGAAATGTGAATTATTGTTACATGTCTTCAACACATTGTGTAGCCGAATAACCGAAAAAAACCTTAACTGAGGGCTGCTTATTCTTTAACAATATCATGGCGACCAGGAATCCTATGACATTAACTCCATTTCATTTCTATTAATTCAAAAGAAAATGACAAAATTTTTAATATTTTTTCAGAATGTACCCTATTTTCTTTGAAGTCGCCAGGATTTTGCAAAAGGATACTGTTTTATCGGGCTATATGGTTCCAAAAGATGTAAGTATTTTCTTGGTTTTATTGACATTAAGAAAAATGTAGTAATTAGTTCAATGATAGAAACTCTTTATAAGAGCGTAAAGTATAGTTTTTATTATATTTTCAATACTCTATTTTAGTAGATTAATTAAAATTCAATTTATTTTTTACCTCTATTAATTTCTTTTTGTTTATATTTATATTATTAATATTTATTTATTAATATACCATTATATATTTAACTATAACCCAATAGTTGATTAAAAAATGAATTGAGCCTTTAATTTGTTGATGTTTGGATTATTTAAAAAATTTGCTTGTTTACCTGTTACCAAGTATCTCTGAAAATAGAGTGTGTTGATATTTCTGTTCTGAACCTCGAGTTTTTGTAATCTATTATTAAAAAAACACCACAAATCGAACACAAGTTTCTGAGCAGTAGAAGTAGGAATACCTTCTAAATTGGACTGAATTTTGAGTTGTTATAGATTAGTATTATGGACTACCTTCAATTGTGCTAAGCCATAAGTTGCTATTATAAGATTTAAGGTATATGCCTCCTGTGATTCTATCTAAATCTTCTTTATTGTTAGATATTATAGAAGTAGTTTTCACATATTAATTGCTTTGTTATCAAAACCAAAAATAACGTGTTTTGAACATCTAGTGTCCTTATTCAGGTGTATCTGCTTATGGCGGGGAAACGACAACAGACGAACACATTGCAAGTCGACCTGATCATTTGACAAATTCTATGACATTTGACAGATATATAATACTTACCGTATTATTTGGGGAATATTGATTTACGTAGTATAGTATATTCCCTAGGGAAAGGTGTTGATTTACTGGGAATTGTGCTTCATTGTATTTTATTCCATAGCAAGTTATAATTTCAACCTATCCTTCTAGTGACTTTCAAAAACATAAATTTTGTCTTAAATATTATCCTAATATGAATTTTACACGATATAAATTTTATGAGTTTTGAATGTCAAATAGAAAACATTAGGCTAAACAGGACAATTGTTACGATTTACTTGAAGTAAGTTGTCAGCTTGTATAATAACAAGGCTTACATTTTCGTTATAATTTTCAAAATGAAAATAATCTTCTTAAAATGAAAGAAGAACTTAAACGATTGTTCATGAATAATTTGTTTATCACTCGGTTCGAATATACATTTACAAAATAAGCGCATTAATTAATATTAATCAAATAATTGAATCAATTACCCATGCTCTTCAGAGGTTTACTTTTAGTAAATATTGAGTGTAGATTTATTCACAAGTGCTGAGTACTCAGTGATTTTTGTTTATCGGTTTCAATTTAATTTTTTAACACATTATATCATATCCTACAGATTAATATTTTAATTGATATAAAGAAGTATCTGTATTTGCTTGAATTTATTTATTTAAGTAACAAGATTTCACAATAATCACGTGAAATAAAAATCAACGTACAAATCACAGTAAGAAATCAGATTTCTTATATCGTTATATATTTATAAAAAGTATATACAACGCTTCCAAGTTGGTAGCTTATTGACTATCTTTTAAACTGTTTTCCACAGTTTAAACAGATATGTTAATATGAAATTTTCATTTTCAAATTAATTACAGTGGATTCCGCTTAATTGGGACACTGCTTAATTGGGACAGCCGCTTATTTGGGACAAATCTCAAAGAACGGAAACCAAACTATGAACTACAATTGTAAATTTGTATGTTTAATTGGGACAACATTCCGCTTAATTGGGACAACATTCCGCTTAATTGGGACAACATTTCGCTTAACTGGGACAGTAAATTTAAGATTTTAGTACAGTAGTGTCCTGATTAACCGAGTATGTTTTAACTGAGTTCCGGTTTAACCGAGCCGGTCCAGCGGCAAAACAAACACCACCCCCTTCTAAATCCCGTGAAAGTCAGAAAGACGGCTTCTTTGTGAACCCGATACCCGTGTTTTAAAAATCTGCAGCTGCCTCATGTTCGCATTTGCTATCTTTTCCATCCGAGCCAGTGCAGCGGCAAACCCCCCCCCCCCCCCCCCCTTCCAATGCTTAATGGCATTGTTCTTAAAACCAATCAAATGAATTTCCAAAAAAAAAGTGAAATTCGTTTAATTGGGACAGCCGCTTAATTGGGACAAAACACCTCGGTCCCGATGTGTCCCAATTAACCGGAATCGACTGTATTTAATTTTTATATTATCGGTACATAAATTACTATAAATAGTAGTTTATTTTTTAAAGAAGTGGTGATTAATAACATTTTGTTATTTTTAACTCTTGAAACTTTTTAAAAAGACTTACTAACTTTCTTTTCACTTCTACTTGAAATCATTATTTGGTTAGAAAATTGAAACAATTGGAAAAAAAAGTATTCATTTATTTCTGGAAAATAAAATTGCAAAACTATTTTGGTTTTAAGGCGAAAAGTTGATTTGGGAATTCGAAAGGTGTTAGATAAAGGAGAATGGAACAGGCCTCTGGTTTGCTTTACTCTATCTCTGTCTCTTTCTAATTGAAGGAGAGAAGCAAATGGAGACTTGGTCTCTTATAGGAGTTGCTTTGAGAACTGGTTTTCCATATTATTCTTCTAGCTCTATTACTTCAGAGCTATTCGTGCATGGGATTGAATTGAGTAAAATAAAAATTGATTCCAACTCTTCTCTTACAGTCCATTAAAGTGCTTTTCATTTCAAGAATGAGTTCACAAGTCAAAATTTTGAAATAAAGACAATGAATTCAGGAATAAATAGGTATTATTTTATTGTTACTTACTACTTAATACAAATATTTATTTTTTAATTTTACTATCTGTGGTCTAATTATTACTATACCAGCAAATATAAAAAAATCAGATTTCTGTCTATATGTACATTTATACTATAGATATGATTAAATTACGTACATTTTTAAAGGGAGAAGTCGCAACTACTTCCTGCAAAAATTCTTAAGATATGTTTTTGTGTATATCAAATATGAAAGTAGAAATGTTTGAACATTAACAAGTGGTGGTTTTAGCACTTGGTTATCCACTCCCTGGGTGTGTGTTCCGAATGAACCAAAAAGCCTTTATGTTCCGAATGAACCAAAAGGCCTTTATGTTCCGAATGAAGCAAAAGGCCTTAATAATATTTGACGTCATCTAATTTTTTGTAATTTGAAAAAATTAACCCGTTTCATTCTCAGATAAATGGCGAGTCATAAGGGATAATCTGTGAGAGTAGTTCTGAAAGTGTTTTCGTAAAATTTCATGTTCAACAAAAATTCAAGCTATGCCGAACTTATGTTTCAACTTAGAGTTGTCGGCTTTTTGAAGCCTGGTGGCCAATTGTATTTATTTAAACAAAATAGTTGTGATTAAACTTAAAAATTACTTTAATAAACATACTTATACTTTGATTTCTCATATTCAAAATTGCATATGTTACTTTTATATGAAAGGGGATTAAACAACTGCTGATAAAACAAAAACAAAGTCAAAATATCAACTTTGAAGGCTGGATTTTCATTCTATCCTATTCCAGAGTAAATAACATTATCAAGTTTTATATATATAATACTGTGATTAAGATGTCATTGTAAACATGTGAAATAATAATAAATTTGGTAGTCAGAAATTGCGCTAAAACCTTTCAAACAAATCAGCTGGCCTTTATAGTTTGTGTTGACTCTGACTATAGATCAGTTGTTTTGGTTGAAATATTTAGTCTTATCTGATATTTACATTGAGTGGGTAGTGATATATGTACATATACATACAAACCACTAAGGAATTTACAAATGGGACTAAGATCATTCCACCAAAATAACTGGTCCTATTCAAAGAAACAGCCACATTGAAACAAATGAAATAGGACATCTGATTTATTGAAATTAGAGATAGGCAAGAGAGATGTTTTAAAAGACGTAAAGAGCCAGAACAAAAAGCTAGTTAGTAAGAGCTACCTGCTAGTTGCCAACCCTGGTTGACAAGGCTATTGCTCTCGTTAATACTGAGCCTAATTTGAATAAACCAATACTCATGTATATGGTAGTTGATCAATTAAATTTAAAACACCTTGTAAAGAATTTAAGTATAGTGTTATTTTTAAAATTCAGCGTAAATGTTGTCATAAAATAAAGACATAGATCACACTAATAAATCATTAAAATTTTGTGTCAAACAACACCAATACTAGATAATTAGAGGTAAACAAAGTAGTTTTATTTCCTTATTTTTGGAAATAAATAATAAGAATCTAGAAATAAGTTGTACGGAAGATAAAATTATTACATGCTAAAGATCGATTTTGTTTAGAAATCTCATTGAATCAACTTTAATTAAATTCAAATTTGAATAAGTAGACTCAGATTTATCGAGAGAAAAAATAGCATTGTCTACCATGTTTGATAGCAGACTTTTTACTTATTTCTTCCTAAACTCTTATATTTACCTTGATTTTTCTAGCATCTAGTCCACTTTCATTGCTATGTACATTCTATAAAATACATTTCTTCCCTCTTCTTCTTTTCAATACAACATCTGATGTCCTGTTTTACTTGTTTGAGTTTGAGTGAGACTCCGATGAATACCAGTTGTTTTGGTTGAAAGATCTTAGGCCCATTTCAATTTCTTTTTGTGGTTAGCCATTGTTTTTTATTTTACTTGTTTTTGTAAGATCATATATATATATATATATATATATATATATTATATATATATATATATAGTATATACAGAGCTGACTCAACTCTGCACCATTCATCTGGAACGATCGTAACTCTTCTTCTTCTTTTTCTCTCCTAGTTTCTTCCTGATGACAAACTTCAGTTCGAAATATTGGTTCCAGTGAGTGTCTTGTTCTTTTATGTGTTGCTACCAATTGAACAGTTAATTTGTCCGGTTTGGTTTATTACATGTTATATACATATGTGCCATAAATTTTCCACATCTTGACTCATAGATTGAACTGTTAGCAATCTTGATCTTAAATATAGTTAATGGGTTAGTTCCACTGAGGTTAGTAATATTAGAATTAGTAGTAATACTGTCCGTCATACCTCGTAAATTCTCAGAAAAGCTCGACCGGTTTCGGGTTCGTCCGTATCCCATCTTCAAGAGCAACTAACTGACTGTGTATTTCATTTTCCTATAACCTATCTACATTTGACATCTACAGATGTCATCTACATTTAACCACACAGACAACACTGATTCCACAATGTAGATGACAAATGTAGGTAGGTTATAGGAAAATGAAATACATAGTCAGTTTGTTGCTCTTGAAGATGGGATCCGGACGCACCCGAAATTCTGGGAATTTACGAAGTATGACGGACAGTATTACTACTAATTCTAATGTTGATCTTGTTATGTTTTGTTTTAAATTTGATAACGTAAGTATAATGCCTAGGATTTGGTTATTTATATGTGAAAGCATTATATTGAACATCGTAATATGTTGCCGGAACACAAGTGAATTCAATTCCAACTATATTATATTCGAATGTAAGATATTTGTGCTGTATGAAATATTACATTTTGATTTTTCATGAAAATGATTTGATTGGTTGGTTATATAGAAATAAATATAACTGTGTTTGAAGTCAGTTTGGTAATAATTTGACATTGGTGGTGAACTGTACGAAGGGAAAAGTTTTGTCAGTTAATATTCGGTGGAAGGTTTGTTGTAAGAAGTGACTTTTATTTCGGTTTGGTCCGTGGGGAAGTGATGAAGTGTAGATTGGGAAGCAAAGTTGAGAGTGGTCTCGAAATAATCTTGGGCTGCTCCCACTTGAAAACCAAAACTTTGACACCAGCGACACAAAAGACGCACACAGGGTCAAGTATTGCCAACCATCAAAACTTTCCCTCGACAAATCTCTACTTTGTTTTCTTACCTCGTGTCTTCACATTAAATTTGTAATTTCAACACACACACAGGCATACACTCAAAACTTTTCATTCTCACCGGACTAAACATACTTTTAGATTTTATCTACACATGTTTTCAACAATTGAACAAATTGCTCAATTATAAGTCAATAGAAATAACATAATAATTTTTTTTTAGGATATCATTACCCATATACATGGTCAAAGCCTTATTATGTATATTCCATATTCACTAAGAGTCTACATGAATATCCCAAAAATTCGTCAATCATTTTGATCAAGAAGTATTGTAAAATATTCGAATGAAATATCTGGCCTACCATTTATAAGCACCAGTTTTTTTACATAACTTATATTTAAAGAGAATGCTCCATCCTTTCTTTCACATATCTATCTCACTCTCTTTGCTTTCTTCGTCTCAAATGATACAAACTTTATCATAGAAATAATATGTCCTTTAAATATTAATTATTAATAATAATATATCCGACAGGATATAAATCCTTGAGAGGAAATATTTCCTTTCAGTTTATACATCTGCTTCTAGTAGAATAATACTAAAAAAATATCGTTATACTAAAAAAAAATTAGTTTTCATCCTAGAAACTAGTGAGATTTTATTAGAAACTGCAGGTTTTGAATACTTCATGTTCATCTTCAAGTTAATTTATATAAATAAAATAAAGGTTTTGTCTGTACATTGCTTAGAGCTGACTCATTTTAAGTTACCTTTACGTTTCATACATAAGAGAAACCGAATCCACCCTTAGAAAAATTTCTGTCTGACGGTTTGTTCACAAAATTTTGTTACAAGTAAACTCAGCGACCAAGACATAGCAAGCTGAAGCTTTTAAAGTAGGTTTGTATATGTTTAACTTTAAATCTAATCTTTGAATGGATTGGAAATTCAACGTAGAAGCGAAGTTACGGACTTTTAAACTCTCTTTGGATAACTTCACAGTTGATTTCAACTAATGTGGTGTATAAAGAAGCACTTACTTAACACTGTGCTAATAACTATTTTTTTCCTATTCTGTAATTTTTCTAATAATGTTTTGAAATACCAGGTATCTTTTCTGAATTTTTGTAAAAGACTTGTCAAAGACGGGTACTTCTGTTAGTCTAAAATATAGAAATAACAAAACTTGCAAATGTGGACAAACGTAACTATGAATTGCAGAAATCTTTTAAAATCATATAACCAGGTAATTGAGGTACCAAGGAAGAAATAAGAGATAAAACCTAACCATCTATAGCAGGGTTTGTCAACGTTTTAGTACTCGTTGGCTTATCTTAATTTTGAATTATTAGAAGAATATTTAAAGCATTAGGCGGGGCATGTGCTCCAAATGCTTCAGAGTTATATTAAACAGAGGTTCAGAATGCATTTTATATGTGGAAATATTTCTTCACATATATAAGTTGAACCAAAGGCTGAGAGTATTGCAAACGCTACTTTCTTAAAACAGTTAAACTTTTCGAGAAGGAGATACCCAACAAGTTAGGATTAAATTAGATAGTCCATAATTGGTTTTAGAATTTTCTAATGTTTTCCGTAACTCAGAAAATTTATTTGAACATAATGCAGAAACTTTTAATTCGATTAACTGCCTCTCGAATTCTTCAATATACATCCATTAAAAAATATCAAAGTTTAATATACTACCTGATTTTACACAAAAAAAAAACAATGGGTTATAATAAAATCTTTGAATGAATTTGAAAATTATAATTTTAATAGCTACATTTAGATGTTACTAGTATCCAATAAAGTTCTTAGAATATTTGAAATAACCGAGATTCTGAGTTCGAATATATATTATCAGAAAAAAATATTAATCTTTATAACAAATGCTTTCAATGTTTCATTAAGTTTCATAATTGTTTTTTAAGCTTAAAACTAATTAAAAGACAGTGACATTTTAACAAAAAATTAAATATAAATTTACCAGATAATATAAAGAAATTACTAAATCCGATGACTGCAAACAGCAATATATGTTAGCTATAATAACTGATTCATTATGAAACTTCCCTCACCTCAGGTATGTCACCTCTTTGTCAACAAAGAGGTATTTTTACGTCTATTCAGAATAGTACAAGATAGAAATGCCTCACTGGAAGATAACATTTTTAGAAATTTAGCAGAACAAAATATTAATAGTTGAATATACGTGCTCCAACACGTATACTGGCAGATACAATGCTCGTAATAGAATATTTTGCAGGACATGTCAAAGTGATGACAAATGATCAGTTGGTTTGGAAGCTCCTTGATTTCAAGAATGAAGCTCCTGTCATATTTACTGTTGGACGAAACAATAAGTATTAAATAGTTAAAAAAAAATCAACTCTCATGTGGGTTCGAGGACACAAGAGTATAAAAGAGAACCAGGCAGTGGACAGGCTGGAAATGTTTGTGCCAAAGGAACCAATTGTGCCCTGGAGCTCTTTTAGAATATATCAAAATTTTTGCAAGGATGCAATTGCAAAGTGAATAAAGACAAATGAAATAAAAGGTGTTTGGAGCAACTGAGTCTAATTTTGTAACTATAAAAGGCTCATTCCAGCTAAACATGAATTTATAAAGTTAGGAATTCAAAGAAAGGATTTAAAAATATATGTAGAATATCTAATTGGACATTTCCATCTTTACCATCTCTAATGCAAGCTGCAATGAACAATATTTAAAAGAAATGCAGATTCTGTCTGATAGAGATGGAAACATATATTATATGTGAATGCGATGCTATCATGTTTATAAAGTTAAAGATTTTTGGTAAATTCTATCGAAGTTCAATAGAGATCCAAACGTCAATGAAATGCACAATATGTACACCTGATAGCACGCTTGAGTCTGATGAGATCCAGATCCTCAGTTTAATAATATAAATAATGAAAATAATAACATTTCAAATTGTTCTAGGTAAATTATTTTACTTTTGTTATAGTAATAAAATTAATATAGCTAGATGAAAGCGAATGGAATAATTATTGTTTAATTGTGAGTGTGATATCACATCAAAGCGATAGCCAAACTAAAATAAAACTGAAACTCAATTGATTGTCAACGAGTTTGATATTATCTTTACTTATAGTAAAGTTGAGTGTAGTCCTCTCCAAATGTTACAAGAAATTTTTCAGTAATTTTAAAAATGGTTGATTTTAGCTTGTTGACATCAATTCTTGCAACCTTGGATAAATATTATCTTCTTGTCCTAATGACGATAGAAGACGAAATATAGAAGTGAACTATGTTTTCAATTTCTTATGATGTTTTTTAATTATCATATTATTCTAATAGCTTTATTAAAGTGCCATGTAAATTTATTCATTATTTATAAATGTTAGTTTGGCAGTAAGATGACAATTAATTATCTTTAAAATCATCATATGGTTAAGCCGAGACTCAGCACTACTGAATAATGGAGTAACACCAATAAGTAAGTCAGGAGGAAACCTCAGTGTCTGTGAATCTGCTAATTGGTCTGTCAGCCGAGAGTCTGGATGTATCCTTCACCAGTGATCTCCACCCTTCGAACCTAGCCTGTTTTACAGCTCCCAGTAGACAATCAAGACTCGACATTCCAGTTAATCCATTATTATCTGGTCTGGAAAATCCATTTGAATTTACAATACTAAAGACTGAATATGCTAACTTCAATCTGAAACTTCCTTGACAGAATGTTTGACTTTTTTAACAATTTAATCTTTGCTATTTATAATTAATTAAGTATTTCTTAAAGGGATAAAGAATTACAGTATTTAATTTTCCGTTTAACTGTCATTAAGAGAGAAAAGATACCAAGTGATTCAAAGCACACTGTCAAAGCAACGATTGGAGACCAACAGTATTTTCATCCAGGTGCTAAGTTCAATGGAAGATAGAAAAAGATATTAAAATTAATTGGAAAACTGAGAAATAATAATAATAAAGAATATGGCTCTATGAAAAATATATATTAAAGAAAAGATAAAATATAATTATTACGAAATATTATGAAGAATGTTAAAATTAATCGTATAATAAAATTAATAAAACATTTATTTAAATATAATATTTCTTTTGTTTGTAAGTCTTAGTCATATTTCTGTGAATTAGATTTTTTTTTAATTTCTTGCTATGGTTAAGACATTGATTATATATATCTATATATATATATGATCAATGGTCAAACTACAATATGAAATGGAGGGAAAAAAGACTCTGTCTCTGAAAGACTGCCTGTTACAGTTGAAATACCTTAGTCTTTTTTTTCCCCCATTTCATATTGTGGTTTGATCATTGATTGTTATTTTACGTGTTAATGTCAAATCTTGTGTATACATATATGCAGAAAAAACACAATAAAAACACGCAATGCAACCATTGAATACATAAAGAACTGGCAGAGTCCAGTTGATTATCGTAAAAGATGATTACCTTTTATATTATATATATATATATATATATAATATATCTCATCCATTCTCATTAGTAACGTTTCGGTTTTAATTTAAATTCTTTTTCAAAGGCCTATAAAACAGAGGAAAATAAGAAATAATTCAATAATTCAAAAATCAGACACACATAAAAGCGCAATTAGTTACAAATAAGAAATTACAATAGAATTTTGACAATAGGTTATTGAGAAAACTTACAGAAGTATACTTTTTTTTATATCAGTATATATATATATATATATATATATATATATATATATATATATTAAACAGATGCTTAATATATATTATTAATATATTACTAATATATTAAGCATTAACAGATGTTTAATATATTATATATTACTATATAACATCTGATTAACGAACTGCTGTCCGCAGGACAGATTGCACTTAAAATAAACTGTGACACATAGAAGGAAACATTACAAAGACCCACTTTACAAAGTCTTTGTTATGTTTCTTTCTATGTGTCATAGTTTAGGTATATATATATATATATATATATAAAGAGAGAGAGAGAGAGAGAGAGAGAGAGAGAGAGGAGGAGGGAAAGTAGTGAAATATGTTATAACTATTGTTCGCAGCAAACAAAGTGAGAAGAAAAAAGGGAAAAGAAAGTGGGGAGGGAAGGGAAATATATATTTGTGTATGCGTTTATCGTGAAAGAAAGATAGAGAGAGCGCAGGTGATATATATTTTTGAGATAGTCAACCAGTGAGTTCAGGTGAGTAATGAACCCGGTTGGGAGGTGTAAAAAAACCATTCTGATGTATAATTCATGACGCAGAGAGGGAGGAGGGAAGAGAAAGCCATTTCACGGTTGAACAAAGGAGGCTGGATGGACAGGCGAATAAGAGAAGCGCTTGATCGTTATGCCGTTGCCTAGTTAGACAAAAATGCGTCCTTTATCAAAGGCTTTCTCCTTAAACATAACTCACTTCTGATCCATTATTCAGCTCTTCCATTATATACAAAAGGAAGTGGTAACGGTACTAATCATATCTTAGCCAACATTCCTTATTTGTGTCACTGACAATCCAAGAATGATTTTTATTCTTAAAAAAAAAAGCATATTATCTGAGAAAAGTTTTAAAGAGCCATCAAGATAAAACAACCCTTAATGCTCTTCAGGTGGTTTTAAGCAATAGATTAAACAGAACTATTTATTACTTTTGTATAATTATGCTTTACAAAGTGTACATTAAAATTATTATTTTGCTTCAAAATACTATATTAATGTAATATATTTGCAGCTGGTTATTGTTCAAACAGAAAAAAAAATTGTGTGAGGAGGAAAACTGTAATTATATAGAAGTACAATAATTTATTTTTAGTAGTGTATTGAAAAAGTAAATAGATTAAAATCTGTTACACCATTGATAGATATATAAATGAACTTTTACTGTAGTATGTTTTCACACCCTTTAAAGTGAGTATTTACAACCTTAGCTTAGAATAAAATATCATATTGCTCTATTTTAAAAGTTATCTTCGACCCCTTGATAAAAGTTATTCCGGGATATTTTTACCTAGGACTATATGTGGATTTGTAATAGCTTTATTGACTTGAGTATAAATATGGATAACTAGCGACCCTCTCCGGTGACACTGGGGTTTCCATTATCTGGTTTCGTGTTATAGCTGTTGACACTGTTGAGTGTGTGTGAGGATAGCAGGTCACCCAGGCATGCTAGTCAAACAGTCCAGAAAAAAGAATCCATTCTTCATTCTCAAAACCCTCTTCACCTTATTTGAACCACTAACCATAAATTTGAGTCTTATTGAAATTAAAAATTTGCAGTAGTCATAACTTTAAGCTATTTTAATTCATGCTAATTTTATTGAATATATTATTTCAATCATGTTGAACGGAAACATCACTTTGTCTAGAAGTTTCAGAACTGAAAGAATCAGGGTTTTGGAACTAAACATAACAAATTATTCCTTCATTCTTCTGGAGATAATCTGTCTTATCTAGGAATGAACAACCATAATCTGGTTCATTCAGGAGTTTGCCAAAATTTGATGAAGGTGTTAGCAGATTAAATGATTGAGATAAACAAAACTCATCTCTTTGTTATTTTTTTTTTTTTTTTTTTTGAATAATGAAGTAGACAAAGTGGAAAAGTTTTTCAATGACGAAACTGATGATTCACAACGTATAACATATATATATATATATATATATATATATATTGTAAAAGACGAGCCAATCCCTGTTACGTATTACTTTGGGCACTTCTTATTGGTTGTGGGTGTTTATTCGTTGAACACGTTTCTCCTTAGCACACTCCGTCTGCTCGGCCGCCTCAGCCTTCACTCCGGGAGAGGGCTCGCAGTCCCTACTTAATTTTCCAATAGAGTTGGATGAAGGTCTTGGCGTCCTGGCTTGGAAGTGTACCTCGTCGAACTCGGTGTTTACTATGGGCTTAGTGGATTTCATTAGATACTGGTTGTTGGTGTTTTCTGTAAATTCTATTGATGTGGGTGTATGTAGAACACACCCACTGTAGTATGTAGTATGTAGTGGGTTCTACATACACCCACATCAATAGAATTTACAGAAAACACCAACAACCAGTATCTAATGAAATCCACTAAGCCCATAGTAAACACCGAGTTCGACGAGGTACACTTCCAAGCCAGGACGCCAAGACCTTCATCCAACTCTATTGGAAAATTAAGTAGGGACTGCGAGCCCTCTCCCGGAGTGAAGGCTGAGGCGGCCGAGCAGACGGAGTGTGCTAAGGAGAAACGTGTTTAACGAATAAACACCCACAACCAATAAGAAGTGCCCAAAGTAATACGTAACAGGGATTGGCTCGTCTTTTACAATATCTAATCTGGCATTCAACATATATATATATATATATATATATATATATATATATATATATATATAACGTATAACATATAACATATATATACATATATATTATATTCCATCTCATATAACATATATAACGTCTCATTTCATATATAATGATAACCACCTATATATTTTAAGATTTTTACAATTTGAAATCATGTATTTAGCTTGTCTTTTTAATTGGGCAGTAAATACAGTTTTGTGGCACTAAATGGATAAGAGGCGAAGGGATCCGTGATACTGTAGAATTAGAGAAGGTGGTTTAGACGGTTCGTGATCAGGAAGAGGTTCCGACCTAAATATCTCTAAAAGCAGTATGATCACGCTATCGTCCTTCCTTACTTACGCTCTTCCTTTTTCGTTTTACACCTTTTTTTTCTAATACAAGAAAATTTTAAAATTGTGGCCACTAATTAAGCTAAATACATGCATATTGTTAATACCACTGAGGTTAGTATGATTTATATTAGAAATAGGTAAAACCGTCATACCTCATAAGATGATCATGGAGTTGGAGCGCTTTCGGACGTTATCCATCTTCGATCGCAACAAACCTACTGAGCTGTTATATAGGGGGTTGGTTGTCTGTCAAGTCCACTGCTATATAAATTAATCGGGGTATACAAATTAAAGTGTCGTGATTGTAACCAAATATATATTGGACAGACGGGAAGAACCCTAAAAATAAGATTTAAAGAACATCTTAAGGACTATTTAAATAATACAAATAAATCAAATTTTGCAAACCACCTGACTGAACACGGACATACACCAGACAGCTTAGAAAACACAATGGACTTACTACAGACAGGACAGAAAGGACAGAGACTCAACATAACTGAACAGATAGAAATATATAAACATAAAAATGCGGGTAAATTAATAAATGAACAAATTGATTACCAATCTGATATTTTATGTAAATCACTAATAAAAATAAAAAGACGACTGGACAGACAGGATAACGAAGTTAAAAAATATAAAAAACCCAAATTAGATAATAGCTAAAAACTAAAAATCAAAATAACTAAATAAAATCAAAATAATAATATCAGGATAGCAATGGTCTTTACAGATAACCAACCCCCTATATAACAGCTCAGTAGGTTTGTTGCGATCAAAGATGGACAACGTTCGAAAGCGCTCCAACTCCATGATCATCTTACGAGGTATGACGGTTTTACCTATTTCTAATATAAAACTAATTAAGCTACCTGAAACCTTTAATTGCTGAGTATCATTTAACAAAAACATGTCGTTAGTTCAACGTAAGTAACATCGAAGGAACATAGTTATCGAGTCCACTGACTGATAGGAATGTGTGTCCAAGAATTGCAGAGTGTGCTAATTATAATTATTAATATTTCTATTCTAAATGGAGAGAGCTGTCGTCATTCAATTTCCTCATAAGAATATTCATTGGTAATGAAGTCATTTTTTTAATTAGTAGGACATGAAACAAATAGTGCTGGTAAAAAATATGAGATATGATACAGACTACATGACCCTTTGAAAAGCCCGAAAAATGTTAGCCTCTGTTAGGAACAGCGTTGGAAAAAAGTTCAGGAGCTGATTTCTTTCATTATGCTAACAGTCGCACGTCCTTGAGCTACGAGTTGTAATGTTGTAATTTGTTAAAAGTGTTATATGTATTATAGTTCTTCCTACTGAATTTTGAAGCTCTCTGATAATTTCTTCAACCATTATAAAACCATCAAAATAGAAATTTAAATACAAAACTGCTGACATAGCAAAATGTGAAATTAATATATTTAATATAATTGTTGGCTATGATTTTTATGTTGAAAATTATTGATATATTCTTAAATATTATTTTATCTAATATATTCTGAACTTTTACAAAAATAAAAACGATGGATTGATTATTTCAATTGATTAACTAAAAATTAGATTTCTAATCTGTATACGTTGTCAAGTGTATTTCACTCCATGTTGATATCTTTATATCAAATTTAATTGAAGGTAAACATAGCTCTGAAATAAGGTTTGTTTAGTGAAGTGGCTGAGTTGCGTGGAAGGAAGCATATTGAAAACTTTTAGTCTGTTATTTTAGAGTAACACGTAAAGCATGATACATTGCCTGCTATATTTTCACTGTATTTGACTTACCCTCAGTAAAGTATAGATATATTGTTTTTTACTATTTCCATCAATATGTCTTTCCTTGTTTCCCTGGTTGGTGTTGTGGGATAAGTCGTTCTATTACTAAATTTTTTAACATACTGATGATAACTAAATTACTGATGATGTAACCGATAGCGTAACATTATATATATGAAATATGAGACGATATCATAAAATTTTTTATTTCTTTTCAATAATAATAGTAAAATATAATTACTTTACATTTATCCCACAGGAACAGAAGTATATCATTGTAGGGTAAAAATCTAATGAAATGGTCTCCACATATAAAAATTTTAATGATATTAACAACGCGTTTCGAACACGTAGTGTTCTTCCTCAGGCATTAACTAAAAAATACAATGACACAGAGAGTTATCTATAGTACAAAATAAATAAGTACAATAATTAATATAAAATAATGTTGTACTTATTATTTTGTACTATAGATAACTCTCTGGTGTCATTGTATTTTTTAGTTAATGCCTGAGGAAGAACACTACGTGTTCGAAACGCGTTGTTTATATCATTAAAATTTTTATATGTGGAGACCATTTTATTAGATTTTTACCCTAAAATGAGTAAATACCACATAATAACTGATTGCACTACATTAGACGTTTATCACTAAAAAAGACTAGTATTAAGGCTAAGAACTGTTACATTACTGTCAGATTAAGTTTTGAATGTAAAATTATAAATTATAAGCAAATGAATGAAGTGTGTAAGACATGCTATTGATTTGGGAGAGGAAATTGAAGAAAGAAAAGTAAATTTAATGCATGCATATTATTAGTACCAGACAGGATAGTGCAAGTTGCATTTAGAAAGGAATAAGCCCTTTCACCTCATTAGTTCCTCTAAGAATCGTCGGATTCTAAAGCCTGTCCAACTTGAGCGATAGTTTCCCCCCTCAAGAGTTGTTCTTCAGTATAGACAATGCCAGAAAACGTCCAACAACTCAGAAAGAAGTATACACTATAAGACCTTTCCTTAATATAAACTTAATAGAGCAATAGAGAAAACATAAATAATAAACAATATGCAATATCTTTAATTATAAATATCAAATAATAATTTGATTTAAAATATGAATAAAATTAAGTTGAAGTTTTAAAATCCAGATATATTTTAGTGCTTGATTTTGAAGCAGTATTCATATTTTGTCATTGTTAATTTATCGGATGGGCTTCTCAGATTTTAGCAGCCCAATTAACTAACTGAACTATTTAATCAGAATTGTCGATAATGAGGAATAACAGGGAATTGAATTTATTATTCTCACCAGATTATCTCCCGATTAAACATTTTAATTATGAAGGATTATCTAATCATTTCTTGTTATTATTTAGCCGTGATGGTCGACATCTCTCAGTTCCATGAATTGCAGTTTGTCTACAGAATACATTCTAAAATAAATAATATTTATTTTTTTGATAAATTAAATCTTTGATGTTTGTAATTTAAAATTAATTGTAAATTTGTTTGTAATATTCAATTAAGATTGATTAACTTAAATCTGAAACTTTTAATTTCTTTCAACCTATAATTAGGTTAATTGAAAATGATTAAAAACATTTGCCAATTGAAGAAGAATATACCATCATTAATTTATTCTTTACCTAGCTTCTTTTTAAATCTTGTGTACATTCCAGAATCAAACTCTGTTTGTTGTTTTCACATATACACGTGAAATAACAATCAATGATCAAACCACAATATGAAATAGGAAAAAAAAGACTAGGATCTTTCAACCGCAACAAGCGGTTTTCGTCCGAGTGAAAAACTCAACTGTTTTGACTGGGTGTTTGAAAAACCCAAAACAGTTGGAGTTTTGGCTCTGACGAAGACCGCTTGTTACGGTTGAAAGATCTTAGTTTTTTCTTCCCATATCATATTGTGGTTTGATCACAATATATTATATATATATATATATATATATATATATATAGTCATTAAGGGAGTAAAATCAGGCTAGAAAAACACCGAGCTTGGAATTAGGTTTTTCAGAAACAAATATTTCTTTATTTTACCATTAATTTTTAATTAATTAATACAATTAATGTAGTACTTAATGACTATAATGAAGTTATGAACAATAAGATCATTGAATGCCAGATTGCTTGTACTCGCTGTTGCTATACATGCTTTAAAGTGGTATACGGTATACTTACTTATTTATTTAATGATATTTTAAAGTATTCTGTAAATATGGTAAGTTATAAATTACCACAGCTGATAAAACAAATGTAATTGCAAATCTAAATTGAAAACATTTTAAATGATAAAAATGTTTATTTTAATTTAAGGTCCTATCTTTTGAATACTATAAACCGTTCTTCTAATTAAAATATAAAGCTATTTTGAAAAATAAACCCAAATTAATGAATAAATTCGTCTCTATTTTTGTTTACTGCTCTACATGTACAGACTGATCAAGAATCATAAACGTAATTCCTCTATAAGGTTCATTGTCAGTGTGATTGGTGACAATCGATCAACCGCATTGAATGTGAGGAATCACCTTACGAGTGATGAGTGATGAGTGATCCTGGGAGCCAAACACTACAACAATCACGGCTTATATGAGTCCTTGAACTAAGCAAGTATCAATTATCGCTTCTACGTACTCATATGAACTTCCCATCAAATTGTTAATTGAACTATCAACTATCGTGATATACAACTTTCTTTATTATATTATTTAACAAAATGGTTTATCTAATGCTCTATTGTAAAATATTTACTTATAAATATTTTATTGTAAACGTAAATATTTTATTTACTGTAAATAATGACTAGAGGATTAGAAGAAAACACTGAAGTTGAGCCTTTCTCAGTTAGTTTCAGCGTCCGTCTTTAGAGTATTGCTTTGTGTAGCGTCCAATACGCCCTAAGAATATATTATAATAAATCATTGCAGCGACCGTCTTTAGAGTATTGCTTTGTGTAGCGTCCAATACGCCCTAAGAATATATTATAATAAATCATTGCAGCGACCGTCTTTAGAGTATTGCTTTGTGTAGCGTCCAATACGCCCTAAGAATATATTATAATAAATCATTGCAGCGACCGTCTTTAGAGTATTGCTTTGTGTAGCGTCCAATACGCCCTAAGAATATATTATAATAAATCATTGCAATGTTGTGTAAACAATATATTAAATAGTTTTTCTAAAAATCAGCATAATAACACACTTTTTATGAAACAGATATCATTTTAGACAAAAAATTGAGGGAACATCAAAATGTAGGAATCTATTAAAATTTCAAAGTAGTGTTTGTTTAAGTCAATCTTTACTTTTAAAGTAAATTAGGCCTTAACTAATTAAATTTTTTTGAAACTCGCTTAATCTTGTATCCATTCAGTTATGAATACAAGCTTATAACTAGGTATTTCACTACTATTACTACACAAGCTGCATTACTGCTCATTGCATTTTGCTGATTGTGGAACATGTTTTTGCTTACCTCTGATCATGAAGTCTCGTGGCAGATTTCACTCTAATTGGAATCTGTGTTCAATTGAGTTAGGAAATTTAATTGCTAGCTGTTTGATAGTAGCTTTTTTTCTTTTTTTGAAACAAGTATGTTCTAATCGTATTGTTGTATTCTAAAGCGAAGTCACTAATATTATCCATTCTGCAGCTTATTTAAAGTAATATTACAAAGATTGATATATGTATGGTTTCTGAACCCCTTTTTGAACCTTTTCATATAACAATTCAGTTATATAGTAACCTATCTACTAATAAAATTTTGTTATCATTATGTAGGATGGTGTTCATAACTACAGCCTTCAAGTTGAAAATTGGCCACTATAAATGTAATTGCAACTTTTAAACCTTACTGTTGAAATATAGTTCATTTAATATTTCATTAGTACGTTTTAGATATTTCATATAATAATTGTAACCCTATAAACAAACTTATTTAAAAAAAGTTATAAAACCTATGCATACTATGAGACTGATTTTTTAAACAGTTGTCAACCAGTATTTAGTTCTTTTTTGATGTTTTTCAACAGTATGATCTAGTAATTAATCATTATAAATTCTGTTGGTATCAATATTTTTTTTCCAGACTTACGTGAGCATCAACATGAACGTCCACTTCCGTAATCCAAAGTATTTCAAGGAACCTAATAAATTTTTGCCTGAGCGGTGGTTGAGAGGCAGTGAGTACCACGAGGAATCAAGTCACAGAGTGCTTACTCCTTTTGGCCTGGGGTCTCGAGCCTGTATTGGTAACTTTACAAATATTATCTTTGACCTCTGATAAATACTTAATGTTACTTGTTTAAACTTTTCTTGGTCTTATTTATTATTAATCTTAATCATGTTGTACTACTTAATCTTGATTGCTTAGAACTCAAGATGTTCCTAAAAAATAGGACATAGAAAACCTTATGCATACATCTCTTAGAGAGTACTTTTATATATAATGTTGAAATGTTTTAAGCTTCTACAGTTCAGTTATATAGTAACCTATCTACTAATACAATTTTGTAATCATTATGTAGGATGGTGTTCATAACTAAAGCCTTCAAGATGAAAATTGGCCACTATAAATGTAATTGCAATTTTTAAACCTTACTTTTGAAATATAGTTCATTTAAGATTTCATTAGTACGTTTTAGATATTTCATATAATAATTGTAATCCTAAAAACAAACTTCTTTAAAAAAAGTTATAAAACCTATGCATACATTTTGTACGATAATAATTACCATTTATTGCAAAAAAAAGTGACTCTTATCTCTGCTTCTTCGTAAGTAATAAATTTGTATAGTATAAAAGAATAGTTCTCTAAAATATCGCAGTAAGTTAGTCTGAATAATATATCAGCATGTATTTCATGTTTCAATTTTTGTTGTTTTGACTAATGCAACTTGGATGCAAAACAAAAAGAATGAGAATTACTTCTGGTATTATAATTAATATTTTTGCTCAGTTTCGTTGAGATGTTTTAAAGAAGAAGAGAAAATGCAAGCAAAACTAAATGTTCATAGTTATCAGCATGTTATTTCACAACTGGTAAGAATAGCTTGAAAACAAACATCAAGTCGAAAGACTTTTCAACAACAAACAAGCGAATCTTTGGCCAGATGTTTCAATCTAGCTAAGACTTAGAAAGTTGTTCTCTTCGCTCATTAACGAGTCACTAAAACTACGGCTGTGTTGAAGTGAGAACATTTGTCACAGAACTTCTCTGAACTCAGTGCAAATGAAATCCGGCTGCTCTCCTGATTGGAAAACATTGTCTTTATATATAACGTGTAATCAATACACACAAAGTTTATTGAACAGTCAGAGTTGCAGTATAATTTTACATTCAGTTGAAATGAAGTCAAAATGAATAAAGGAACAGTTATTTGGTACTAACTAACCAAACACTATTGAATCCAGTTTTCCAAAAGACAATAAGAAATTCATGTAATCAAATGCTGTTTTAGACACTATTCTACATTACACTTTTTGGTTTATTAAAATAAACATAATCACAAACTTTTTAACAATCAATTCAGGTTTTTTTTTTGTTTTTTGAATGTGGCTATCGTGTAAACGTATCATCAAACCCTGTGATTAAATATATCAATTGCTATCATAGATAGTTAGTTTAATTACTTAATTGTCCGTTGCACGTTGACAGGGAAATAAAGTTTTTAATAATTGCATAAAAGTTGTAACATCAGGTCAAATATAAAATCTTGATTAGAGTCATGCTTGGAAAGGAAGGTTTAAAATAAATTAATTGAGCAAAGAGAATTAATAGTAAAACTTAAACTATATTTAAGGTAAAACTTAAATTTACCTTTAGATTAAATGTCCCACATTTTGTAATAACTATTGACACAACTCTCAATGTAGAAATAACGTTAGATTCAATTTCCCTATTTTACCTATTTTTAAATAGTAACATTTCAATGTGCATATGATTCAGCCATAACATTAGAATCATACTTTCTTTTTTTTTTACTAATTACTCTTGAATATTTAAACTGAAACTGAAATTGAAACTGAATAACCTTCAAGATATTTAATCTCAGATAGTTCTACTCGTATCTTTATTAATAATTAAATATGTAAACATAGGAATTGGGTAAATAATAAGACATTTATACTTTGGTCATTATTGTTTAAAAATCAAAATCTAGGATCCTGAATATTTTAATAAAAACATATGATTATGAATTAAACATTATAAACATAATTATAAATAATGTCTTTATGTGTTTATTTAGTTAATTTTTTCATACAAAATATTTTTCAGTCACTGACCTGTGATTTTCCAAAAAGTGGGTTCTTCTAACTGTTTGGCACCATTTATTCCTATTTGCTCTAGTTTAAGGAAAGAAAAATGGACGTGAAATTGAAAAAAAAAAATGTATTTTTACTTATCAGTAAAAAGAAAATATTTGAAATTTTTTATATTGGATAGTTAAATTTCAAAATATTTTCTGAAACACCATGTATGCGATATCCATAACTATATTAATAGAAATATAGTTATATCAATAATAACGATATCATTCATTTTTACGTATTAGATTTTTCCAGTATTTTTAATATATTAATGCTATTTATTTGGTTTTGACTACAACAAATTAAAGGGTAATTCATATTTTTTTGAGATAGCAAATTTAGCTTTTGAATTTAAAAAAAGTTTAACGTGTCTCTTACTATAATACATGATTATTAATTAACTCTGATTCTGATAATCAGTCCTCCAAGTCTGTATTTTATTACGATTTTGAAATAAGGCTGCTACGAAAGTTTTACGAAACTGATATTTGTAGGAGGTGAACGTTTTAAGAAATCTTTTATAGATTCTTACTTTTACTATAAGACTTTAGTTTAAAATGTTGATTTTAAATACTATTAGGTTGAAATTGATTCAATTTTCAGAAGAAGGAATGTTTGAATTAAACTTCAGCTTTTTATGGAATAAAAATTGAAATTTAATCGTTAGAACAAAGTCTTCTAAACGATATCCTTTTAAGAGACTTAGTGAAAATACTATGTCTGTGAAACTTTTCTGAAATAAATATACGAAGCTTTTAATCTAATACTCTAATGATGTGATTTGTTTATTCATTTTTCCCTAAAAACCTTGGGAGATGTTGATAAAAGTAAGAAAATCCTGTAAGATTTAATGTTTTTAAATCAGATTTAGAATTGAAGAGGTTTATTATGATATAAGAGGAGGGAAGATATTGAAAGAATTTCAACAAAATCCTTGAAGAACATTCAGGCTTTCTTGGAAATGCAAGTATTAAATCCAAATTTTTTGCTCGACAAAGAATTCATTTTTGTAGCATTCCTTTAAGCAGATATGCTTATATTTTTCCTGAATAGTCAGTACTATTCATTGATCAATTTTCTATATATCATTATAAATGACTTAACTCGTCAAGGTCAGCTTGTTCTTTCATGATAAAACTATAATACGAAAGTAATGATTATATTTCAGTTATAATTGAAAAAATAGAGATAACCCCATTGAAATAAATTGTGAATAACATCGGAGTTTTATTTATAATCAAAAGTTACATTTTCTTTTAAATTCAAAAGTTAATTAGCTGTCTGAAAAAATATGAATAACCCTTTAATTTGTTGGAATCAAGACCTTAAAAATAGCCTCAGAAAATGTAAAGCGGCTGGAAGAAACTTGTAACCTCATATGTAAAACTGAATTACATCGTTATTATTATTGAGTTCTATTTATAATATAACTAAAATAAGTGATGAAAGTGAAACACTGAGAAATAATAATAATTAATAGGGTATTGTGAAAAATAAAAACTAAAGGAAATGAGGAACTTTAATATTCATTTTTTTCATATTTACGTATTTTAGTGTATAACACTTGTAATTTTGAATGCATTATTACTAATCTAATATTGTAAGTTAACAGCAACTAGCACATTCTGTTTTACTTATTTTTCTTTTATCCCTAAGGTATTTTAATTTTTTTTTGTTTACCCTGAGCGTTTTGTTCCTTTTCTTTTCTTTAACCATTTTCCTAATAATCGTGAATAATCTTATAGTTCCTTCTGATGAGCATTGAATTCTCGTCAAAGGAGAGATTGTAATGTTACTGCATTCTTCATCACCACTTATTTTCCTGGTGCTCATAGGCTGGGCACAGTTATCAAGGAATTTTTCTCTATGCTTTCTTCACCCTCCTGTACTTCTTTTATCTTCAGAGAGGTACAATCCATTTCCTACAGCAAACTTGCTAATCTTAGATCTATCTATTCACATATCTTTTCTCCAAATTTCTCCAATACTGTTAGTGGTATGGCTCAATTTGGACCTTGCGGTTATCTTACTTGCCCTATCATCAATCCTGTTCCATTCTTTACTTCTTCCTCAGCAAACAAACTTACCCTACCTCTCATAAGACCTCTTGTACTTCTGGTAACTGTGTACCAAATGTGATGGTTTTTATGTAGATTTGGATTCCACAAAGCTAAGCCTGCGTATGAATAATCACAGATCGTCTGTTAAACTCACGCCACTTTTCAAGGTCTCAGTTTCAATGACTGTTTCCATGTACAAACTTTAGGCAGATTAATGAACTCAATGCTGTATCACTTTGAGAGCTTTATAAGAAGTACTTATTAGTCTTGTGGGAGGTAGATCTTCTCCCGGGCTTAACCTCAATAGTTAATTGTTTTTTTTTTTAGTTTAGTCCCTAAATTAATATTAGGGACTAAATATATAAATGTTGAAACAACAACAAAAAATGGAAAAAAAAGACTTAGACCTTTCAACCATAACAAGCGGTCTTCGTCAGAGTCCAAAGCAAACTTCGTTAGAAACATTACGGTTGAAAGGCCTTAGCCTTTTTTCCCATTTCTTATCGTGATTTAAACATTGATTGTTATTTCACGTGTTTATTATGAAATCTTGTTATATATATATATATATATATATATATATATATATATATATGTGCGTGTATGTGTATGTGTGTAAAGATTTATGTGTTTGTGAGTGTGCGTGGTGGGGTATATACTTTTTTTTATCAAATCAAATAGCTGAATAAATTATCATTACTTTAAGTCTTAAAACTATAAAATATTTAACCGAAATATATATTCTTTTCCCTGAAATATTGTATACATTGGTTAATACTATAAAACTACTGCACGAATATGTTGTATCTTCATCGCTTTGTACAAAAGTCTGACAATAATACTTAATTCTGGCAGAACAGTCATTGTACCTTCATTAAGGAGATACTTTAATTCGACATTAAATCCTTAATGTGGTTGGGTGAAATGTGGATGCAATTTGGATATTTAACACCCTCTTAATGTTAATTTATTGTAGCTTACTCTTTAAAACGTAGGTAGAAAAAATAATTAAGCAAAGAAATAAAGCAGTTAAATAAATATAAATGCTTTTACATTGTAATTAAGTATGTGTTTAATCTAACTGTGAGGTCCATGCTCTTGCATTCCTATATCCTTCCCATTCACAACAGTTCCAAGACATTGAGGATGTCATATTACTCTTACTCAGGCTCTCAACATTCCAATTTTTTTTTTGAAGAAGTTGATACAATCTTTTTCGGAGTTGAAAATTTTTTTACATTTCAATCTGTCCATCTGATCATCAATCTTCTCAACAGCCCGGTATTACAGCAAAATAGATATAAAAATGGTAGATGATATGGCAAATATTGTGGCTTAATTGGGGAGACGAAATGAAAAAAGTCAAAATCATCACTTGTCACTTCAAAGACTCAAAATTCCACTTCTCCTTCTGACGATGATGAGAGTTAAAATATCGTAGTGAGTACTGACAGCTCATTCTGACATATATATATATATATATATATATATATATATATATATAATATATTATTAATGTGTGTTCTCTAATCGGGGTTCGGTCAATTTTCCAGGATAAAAAATTAAACTCTCGTTGCCAACGTTTCGGTTTTATTTAAAACCTTTTTCATAGGCAGAAGTAAGAATTTTTTAACTAAGAAAATGAAATTTACATTATTTAAAGGAACAACAATGTTAGCCGGACAAAACCATCGACTAGACTAGACAGTCTAGTCGAAGGTTTTGTCCGGCTAACATTGTTGTTCCTTTAAATAATGTAAATTTCATTTTCTTAGTTAAAAAATTCTTACTTCTGCCTATGAAAAAGGTTTTAAATAAAACCGAAACGTTGGCAACGAGAGTTTGATTTTTTATCCTGGAAAATTGACCGAACCCCGATTAGAGAACACACCTATTCTATCAAACGGTCGATATATTATTGAATCTGTTTATATATATTATATATAATATATATATATATATTTATATATATAAAAAGATTTCACATAAACACGTGAAACAACAATCAATGATTAAACCACAATAAGAATGGGAAACAAGACTAAGATCTTTCAACCGTAACAAGCGGCCTTCGTCAGAGTCAAAAACCCAACTGGGTTTTTGACTCTGACGAAGACCGCTTGTTACGGTTGAAAGATCTTATTCTTGTTTCCCATTCTTATATATATATATATATATATATATATATATATATATATAACAAATTCAATAATATATCAACCGTTGGATAGAATAGGTGTATAATGTAATCGGGATTCGGTCAATTTTCCATGATCCTGGAAAATTGACCGAATCCCGATTACATTATACACCTATATATATATATTATATATAATATATATATATATATATATATATATTATATATATAATATATATAACAATTAAAAGAAATGGTCCAGCGGACTTTTTTAAAATAAAATAAATTCAAAAACGAAGGAAACACACAGAAAGACACAGACATAACTCACATTGATATTTCGACCATCGTCATCATCAGGAGGTGCGAAGAGCGAAGAGTCCCGCAGGAAGACAGGGCGGTACTGTTCTATTTTTCCTCTCCTTCCCTGGGGGGGTTCCACAAGTTACTCTGGAGGCCAGTAGCGTTTGCTTCTTCAACGCGAATACTTTGCACTTCTTCCCGATGACGACGGATGTAGTACTGTGATAGTGTAGTGTAGTAGTGAGTTCTGTAGTGGCAGTACCGCCCTGTCTTCCTGCGGGACTCTTCGCTCTTCGCACCTCCTGATGACGACGATGGTCGAAATATCGATGTGAGTTATGTCTGTGTCTTTCTGTGTGTTTCCTTCGTTTTTGAATTTATTTTATTTTATATATATATATATATATATATATATATATATAAACTTAACACATAGGAATGAACACAGAAGACACTACAGAACTCACTACTACACTACACTATCACAGTACTACATCCGTCGTCATCGGGAAGAAGTGCAAAGTATTCGCGTTGAAGGAGCAAACGCTACTGGCCTCCAGAGTAACTTGTGGAACCACCGCAATGCTGCCCCCCAGCGAAGGAGAGGAAAAATAGAAATCCCTCCATATTTATTTATAAAACAAGATAAAAAATATATAATACGAAATAATAATGAAAACAACAATAAGAATGCAAATAAAATTAAAAAAAAAAAAGTACCTATAAGTAATGAGAAAGAAAATAAAAAAATAAAAAAAAATAATAATTAACGGTAGAGGTTAAGAACAGGAGGAGAGCGAACCCCAAGAAGGCATATGAATGCGTCTTCAGAAGCTCTAAGAGTGACATGGGAATTAGACTCGAGGATTTGTTTGAGGATTTGTACCCTGAAACCATCATTGAAACAGAGGACATGGGAATTAGCTTGGATAGCTATGGGTAAGCCACTGCGCTGACCACCGGACGCCCTGTGATTGTTCATACACAGGCTCAGCTTGGTTGAAGCCAAGCCAACGTAAAAAGCATCAAATCGATGCCACTCCACTCCACTTCAAACAGTATATAAATATATATATAATTGTCACAATAACTCGCGATGTAAATAACTATCAATGAGTCAAAAACCTAATTGATTCTGACGAAGACATCTTGTTACGGTTGAAAGATTTTAGTCTTTTTTTCCCATTTCATATTGTGGTTTGATCATTAATTATTATTTCACGTGTTTGTGTGAAGTTATATATATATATATATATATATATATATGTGTGTGTGTGTGTGTGTGTGTAATATAAACAGGATAAATCGGGATGCGGTCAGTTTCTTCCACTTCCAATCAAGCTGACCGCATCCCGATTTATCCTGTTTATGTTGCATATCTGTCCCACAGTCGACAATACATTACTGTTTTGTATATATATATATATATATATATATATATATATATATATGTGTTGTCCGCAGACAGACAATGACTCAGAGTTGTTGTTTGCTTGCGGAGCGACTCGTTTTGATGTTTCTCATGACGAGGACATTGAAATATAGAAGTGAGTTTCTGTTTCATTTTTGTGTGTTTTTTGTCAATATAGTTTATATATATATATATTTATAATCAATGATCAAACCACAATATGAAATGAAAAAAAAAGACTAAGATCTTTCAACCGTAACAAGCAACTAATTTCTTTTTATCAATGTTTGGTCCAGCGTCAAAAAATAAAACACCTTTAAGCCATCGTTTGGACAACACTTTTATACATCTTCAGAGCTACATCAATACGAAAATGAATTACACTAATATGAAAAACTTGTAAGTTTCAATATTTATATGAACATATATTTTTACTTTAGTATTTTTCTATTGCAAACAAATTCTACATGACGTATTCTAATTAATTCCAGTGCTGAATGACTTGCTCTTTTCCTCTGAACCGAACCTTGATAAAGAAAAATAGTGTTGATATAAAGTCGAGATAAGAAGACATTGAAGTATATATATAATATAATCATATATATTACATTATGTATATATGTTTATGTATTATATATAATTCTGATAGACAGAATTCAGAATTAAGACTAAGATCTTTTGATAAAAGAACTGGAATTCGTGTTGGTCACACGTTGACATTATTATATTAAAGTTGACAATTATTCCTTCAACTCTGACGACCACTTGTTCAGACCAATTTTTTTGGTTAAAAAATTTTTGTCCAATTTTTAAATTTCTTACTGTTGTATTAAATGTTAAATTATAATTGACATGTTTATTGACTGTTGTTATTTTTATATTTATACTATAGGAGTCGTCGCTTGTCTTTGGAGTGACTGACTTCTTTATCTCTCTATCTGCTAACGATATGGTTAAAATATAGTAGAGAGTTTTGGGATCTAATATATATATATATATATATATATATATATATATCTTAATGGACTCATATTTTTAATGGAGGTTGTAAAAAAAGGAAGGCAATTTAAAATGTTGTTGATAGCTCTAGACAATTCTATTTTTAAGATCAATGAGTTCAAGTATAAGTATTTTTGCCTTGTACAGGTCGGAGATTTGCTGAACAAGACTTACACACTGGTCTCAGTAAAGTATTACAAAACTTCGAACTCAAGAGCCCTCCAGATGGTCAACATTTCGACCAAATCGTCAACACTTCCTTGTATCCTCGTTGGCCACTTGACGTCCAGTTCATACCAAGATGAATCGACAATATATAACAGGGTCCATTTGGTTATGATATACACTTCTAAACCATTGTCATTCTTAATAAATACATCTTAAGTGTTATTTTTTTTATAAAGTTAAAAGAACATTTTTTCCTTCATTTTAATGCTTTTGAGTTTTTCTAATTTGGCTAGTTTGGAATCAATTCAACTAGATTAGTCTCAAATTTAAAATCAATTTTCTAGGCTCAAATAAAACCGACCCATCTTAAATGATTTTCATTATTCTTCTTCACTTTCCCTTCTTTCTCTCTTCTTTTGTTACTTCACGTGTTTATGTGAATTTATATATATATATATTATTAAAAACGTAAGCATAGTTGGTAGAAACTTCCTTCTTTATAAGTTTCTTTATCTTCCTAAATAAGGATTTCGTTGTTGTATCTAAACCACATAACAAACTTCCTACACAGTTAACAGTCAACATGTTTCAACTCTTTCATAGAGCCATCTTCAGGACGAGAATGATTCTCAATAGCCCCTCTAATCTCTCTAATTGACTCTACTTTGCTTGTATAAAGAGAAAGCTATTGAGAATCATTTTCATCTTGAAGATGGCTCTATGAAAGAGTTGAAACATGTTGACTGTTAACTGTGTAGGAAGTTTGTTATATGGTTTAGATACAACAACGAAATCCTTATTTAGGAAGATAGAAAAACTTATAAAGAAGGAAGTTTCTGCCAACTATGGTTACGTTTTTAATAATACGTGCTTAAAAGAAGGACTGCTACCAAAATTCACAAATATATATATTATCAAACCACAATATGAAATGCGGAAAAGAAAAGATCTTTCAACCGTAACAAGCGGTCCTTGTCAGAGTCAAAAAATCAATTAGTTTTTTTCACGATCACTATACTTTACTTATAGTAAAGTATTAATAACACTGGCTATGCTTTGTGGTGTTTGTTTAGTTTATATTTCTTTATAGTTTTGTTGTTTTATTGTGTTTTTAGTTTTTTGTTGGTTGATATTCCGTGGATGTTTTTCTTTTCACTATTTCTGTCGTCAAAATGGGTTTTAGGCGTTAAAATGCCAAATAATTTTTGGCAAAACCTCAGGAGTGTTATTTTTTAGACCAAAAATCTTCATGAAACCCATCTTTGAACTTTAAGAATGAGTGGTTGAGAAGATATATATATATATATACGCAGAAGTGTCACAATATACACATATGACTATAGTCAAGGAAACTAAAAATAAATAAAAACGAAAATGTCCAAAGTACTTTCGATTGTTGCTTCGTCTTGATTGATCTCTTTGATATTGGGGTAACAATCGAAAAGGCTTGGACATTTTTCATTCTGTTTTACTACTTTTAGTGATGATTTATTTTAATATATAACTATATATGTATATATATAAAAAGATTTCACATAAACACGTGAAACAACAATGAATGATCAAACCACAATAAGAAATGGGAAAACAAGACTAAGATCTTTCAACCGTAACAAGCGGTCTTCGTCAGAGTCAAAAACCCAAATCAGTTGGGTTTTTGACTCTGACGAAGACCGCTTGTTACGGTTGAAAGATCTTAGTCTTGTTTTCCCATTTCTTATTGTGGTTTGATCATTGAATGTATATATATATATAGATATAGATATATGTTTATGTATTTTTATTATTAATTTTTATTTTTTCTTGTTCTCCGTAAGTTGGTTACACTGATTGAGTTTCTCTTGGATGAGACAGACTTCAGTCCCCGCTTGTCTTGGGAGTGGCTACATGATAGTGAGTTTTTGTGGTGAGTTTTCAAGAACCATGTTAAATGCATTTAACCAATAGATAGTGCGATCCTGAGAACTTCTTACAAAAGTTCTTCAATAAGCCATCTGACTACGAAGAACAACCCAAGTATCGAGGAGTTAAAAGAGGAAAACCTTGTGTATTAGTACTTATGTCGCATCGGGAGCTATGATTTAAAAAAAAAACTCATACATCGAAATGCTAAAGACTTCATTGTACAGAATGGAACATTTCATCGGTGCACCGAAATGTTACACAGAAGCAATTTACAAGTCAAAATTAACAAGGGAGATGATGGTCAACACAATGAATATTATTGGTAGAGAAAAAAGATCAGTTTTGATAGCAATTAATGGATACAATTATTATTCAAGAAAAAAAGAGAGTAATAAATATCCAACTCAGCACTCTTTATAAAATATTAAAGTTGTTTTCAAACAAGCCGACCCGGATTATGCAGGTAGAAGGGGAGTTTAACCACCTTACCTTAATCCCCCAAAATGCTCCCTGAGACAAGAGGGATGACTAAAATCATTCAACTATAATTCTATTTCCTAAACAGAAACTTATCTTTCAAAAAAGTACTAATGTCCTGATGATGACTGTAATACATTCGAAAAATATCTCCGATTGATATAGTAATGAGTTATTTTGTTCGAACGAAGAGGCAAGAAACAACTTTGGAAGTTTAGAGAGACTATTCACAATAATTTAAAACTTCAGTCAAAGTGATATAATATGTTGTCTAACAAATTAAATAAACACTTTTGATTATCGCTAATCCTCTTCGGGTACACAATGCAGAAGGTAATAAATAAATAATTTTTAATAAAGTAAGAAACAACTACGGTAAAGAGTAATCACAATAAACTAAAGTACAGTAGTTGTAGTGAAAATTTAAAAAACCTGCTGAAGTGAGTTTTTGGAATTAAAATTATTGAATTTTTACTATAACTACTCTACTTTAGTTTATTTTGATTACTCTTTTCCTTAGTTTTTTCATACATTATTTTAAATTATTTTTTCCCTATTGTTATTATCTATTTGCATTGTGTACCTGAAGATGTACAGTGATAATCGAAAGCTTGTATCCCTAACTTTTATTTATCTATTAATTTCTCTGTTTATCCTTCAATTTTTTCTGTGTACATTAACACTTGATATTATTGTTTGGGAAAACTATTTTGACCAGTTTACAGGTAGGCAAACAAAGTTGGGCTGTAATTATAATGTTATCTAGGCTTATGTTTTCAGTAAGATATTTTTGTAGAATGTTGTGATGATATAAATATTTCTTATTAGTAAAGTAAGAATTATTTATTTTTGTAAAACTCAGGATAAATAACTTTGTTTCTAAGCCTTTATACTATTATTTAAACCGATGTTTTTATTCTTTGTGAGTCCACCCAGACTTAAATATTATATGGACTAATATTATTATTATCTTTTGTCCTCAGTTATTTTTGACAATATTTATTCGGAAACATGCCTTTAATTAGGAAACTTTCCCAACACATTCTTGATGTCCTGCCAGAGTCCATGTTTTGTACTATCACCAGATTACAGTTAATTTATAGTTTAATAATAGCCCCAGTTAAAATAAACAAACTATCTTTATATTCCATTTGTTATAGGATGACATCTGAATATAATTCAAAATACCTTTCTCATTCTAAATATCTAGCTCTTATAAGGTTCTGTGATCCCTTACTTTCTACAGTTGTATGCTAAGTTATATAATTATTTTATTATAGAAATGTTAGATTATTTGTTCATTGATTTCATCAAATGAAACCAAATTAAGTTTTTTTACTTTACTAATACTGGAAGTAAAGTATAATGATCGTGAAAAAAATTGATGTCGAGATTTTGACGGATTTACATATTTTGAGATCTCAAAAAGTCGTTTTATGACGTTTTTTTCGGTGATGTCTGTGTGTTTGGGTATCTAAACGTTTGTGTACACGCTACAGTTTACAGTCATTATTGAATGGAATTAATATTTTACACAAAAAAGGGCCATAGTGTAAATGAACCCTGGTGTTTGAGAGGAATTATGCATTGTCGGAAAGTAACATTTTTTGCTAAAATGTGTTTTTAGACATTTTTTTCCCTAAACTCCTTACCCTAAAGACTTAAAATTTTGCATTACCATATAGGTTATTCATATTAGTTATTCATATAGCTCATCGACCTCTGATTCTTAAAGTTCAAAGATCGTTTTCTTGAGGATTTTTCATCTAAAAAAATTACACTCCAATTTATATGCTGACATTTCGCCAAAAATTGTTTGACATTTTTAAGGCTAAAAACAATTTATTGACGACATAAATAGTGAAAACAAAAACAGCTAGGGAATATCAACCAACAGAAAACAAAAAACACAATAAACTAAACCATAAAACTACATAAACAAAAGAAAACCACAAAACATATCCAGTGCCATTGTTTTTTATTAGAAAACATGTGTTCTTTAAACATAATTACTTTTTATTAATTCTTTAGAACAAAAGACAAAAAAAATTAAACAGCTAAGTAATATTGCAAAAAAATTCTGTGAGGATACCTACAAACTTCAAGGAACAAACAGACAACAAAAACGCAATAAGCATAACAACATAAATTATATAACAATACAAATTAGTACAGTATAAACAAATTAAGGGGAAAAAACTACAAAATCCTTACTTAGGTTTTGAGAAAAAAAACTATTTACGTTCTACACTTTTACCTTCCAGCATCATGCCAGATACGAAGACAGAGGGAGGTTACATAATCAGAAAACAGAAACAAGCCACCTCTCCAATTTCAACTTAACTACAGTCTAATATGGTTCAAGACAAAAAAGGCAGATTACGTACAAATTAACTGAAAAGAAACGTACAAAAAAAGTAAGAGCTACATAGAAGAATAGACATTACATACTTGTTTCTAGAACTACTGGAGTAGATTTACTCCAGCCTCCTACAATGGTTGGTATCGGTTTTGTAATATAAATCAAAGGAGTCCACAACGCATGCATCAATATTATCCAAAGATAATATGATTCATAACCACAAACTCGGACATCATCGAAAAAATGTCAAAAAACGACTGTCAAAATCTCGAGATCGAATTTTTTCACGATCACTATAATTTACTTATTGTAAAATAACATATCTATTTCGAAGAGATTTGAAATGAAAGTTCAAAATGAAACACTCGCGGGCACAGACGACTATACGTGTCGGTATTAGACTTCTCTAGAGGTCAGATAGTTCTTGTTTGCACATCAGATGGTTCTTGGACGTCAAAATAAAGAACCATAGTTCAAGATATTTTACAACATGTATATTCAAATCAGTTGTGAAAATAGTGGAAAGAGAGTTATTGATGAAACTGTAGCTTCAAAATGCCTGTTAAAGTACTAAACCAATCAGGGATTTGCGCGTGGATTGGCATCAGATATTAAATAAGCTGTCCCAATATGCGTTACTCTCTGATGAAGTATCAGAAGTATGTGGTATTTGGATGATAGTAGACTCTAGACTGTTGTCAGTTAAGGCTTCTTTCTCAACGACCGTGACTATGTAGATGTCATGCATTATAATCAACTTACAGCGGTCAATCTTAATATATATTTTGTGTATCGTGCATGGTATGCTTAGTGCTTGAAGCCTTTTCTGTGTGTGTTATGTATCTATTCGTAGTGCACACTACATCAGCAAGCTAATCTTGCTGAGGAGTACAAAAAATAAATCTGACTGATTGAGATACTACAATGTGCATTGTTACTTAGTACTTTAAAAGGGTTTTATTAGCACTTTATATTTAATTACCCCACTCTTCTTCCCTATCTTAACTAACAGTACTTATAAAAATGTAACTTCCTCTTCTTTTACTACATTTCAAACATTATGAAGATTGTTGATTCTTTCTTGTGAAAAAATGGTTGCATTTTATTTTGTACTTCTGTATTACTCGATTTATCGAGTTTAGATTTTCAGGTTTAGATAATAATATGAAATGAGCACTGAAAGTAATAGAACCAAAAAAAAATATACAGTGCAATTGATTTTTTATTATTTTGGTCCAATGAATGATCATGAGAAAATGGTATATTGAAATATATTATATAATAAAGAAATATATAAATTAGAAATTGACGGATTGAAAATAACTAATATATTGACACATTTTTTAATTATACTAAGAATATACAGAAATGTTTTTGTAATGGTCCTTGTCCGATTCTGAAGGAAATGAAGTTTAATGAGGATGTTTGAATGACTCATTACAAATATTGGTAGCTGTATGTAAATTGAGTGATGTGTTTTCTTTCATACATTTTCACATCCAAAATACGGGTGGGTGCCTGTATTTTTATTAATAATCAGCTTGTAAAGGGGAGGGCTTTGTATTCTACGCTGCAGACGAGACTTAATGACGAGGCCGGAGGCAGTATCAGCAAGGTGCTTGCAAGGTTCTTTAAGAATCGCTTCACTCATTATATTTCAGCCTGCCCTCTTGTGCTCCTCTCATTCAAACAATTCCTACTTCCCTATAGTAGTACTTAATTAACTTATTGCATAACTTCACTTCCTCTTTTATTTTAAATATATTTATGTTTAAACTACGGTTAATCCAATCTTGTTATGTTTACGCTGACAGATATTTTTTTTTATTTCCACAAAACATGCAACATAGCTTTATTGTTATTCTTTAACAGTGGCTGAATTCTAAATTCAAGTATTATGTTTATATATATATATATATATATTGTGTAAACAAAACGATCGAAAAGGACAACAAACGTTTCACGGTGAATCACAAACATAGAACTAAGGAACAAACACACTTACTGTCTCTAATTTTCGGTTGAACCGTAAATGTGACTCTCTAATTAGAAACAGTAAGTGTGTTTGTTCCTGAGTTCTGGGTTTGTGATTCACCGTGAACATATATGTATACATATATGATTGGTTGATGCAGGACCAAATAAGTTTGACTCAAAGTTGAAGGCTTCTAGCTCTGATCGAAGTCACGTACAGCGGTTCTTCTCTTCCACGAAGTCCTCTCCACCGACACAGCAAATAGTATAAGTGCTCGCACTCCCTCAGAAAATGAACTGTTGCCGTGCGATGTCGACTTCTCCACTTCGAGTTTTCCTGGTCCGGTCCTGAAAAAAGCCATAAAACTGCCACTGCTATCTTGTTGAGACTGGTCACAACATGATGAAACCGTTGCCGGCCTGCCAGGAAAGGATAAGGGCTCGCACTCCCTTAGGAAATACAAATACTAGCACTGGGCATTGGCCCCACTATGCAGCGAGGTCTCATTAGTTGTATTTTTGGTTGGTGGGTTGGTTGTTGGTGTTTGAACGGCTATTGCTGGTGTTAAATGGATTTTGTTGTGAACTTGTAGAGACTGGTTGGTGCGCGATGAAGCCGCTGTCGTCCAGCCAGGAAAAGTTAAGGGCTCGCACTCCCTCAGTAAACACGAATACTGACACTGGAATTAGCCTCACTGTGCAGTGAGGTCTCCATACTATTGTTCCATAGGTTGTTAGTGCTGGTGGAAGTTATTCTAAGAGTCTTGTTTTTCTTCATGAGTTATATTTCTGCGACATGTTTCGACTGTGTCTACAGTCATCTTCAGGCAAATTCTTGGGTGAAAACTTAACTTTGAGTAAAGCTTATTTGGTCCTACATCAACCAATCTGATATTAGAACCAGACCCCTCATGTAGATTTCAGTATATATATATATATATATATATATATATATATATGTGTGTGTGTGTATCATTTGCCAACTTTAAGTCTAGTATGTTTCTTACATACCTTCTCGAGTTTTCTTATATTATTCCTCCATTCCTCTGGTACCATATAAATCAACTCACCGAATGATTTAGTTATATGTCTATTTTCCATATTTCCACAGGGCCGACGTTTCGGTCTCTCATTGACCATTATCAAGGAAATCTTTTTACAATATTTTTTACATTTCATAATAAAATTCTTATTTACATAATAATCACTTCACTTCCTTCAAATATAACTAATAAAATACACCTTTCCAATTTACAATCTACCTTATAAACCTAAACATAAACTTGTGTTAACAGGTTTGTTTCTAAATACCCTACATGAACTTTTCACAACATTACTTAATTCACTAATAGTTACTATGTTTTTTCACGTATGTAACTTTAAAATTATGGAAAAACATATATTCCATATTTAAAATATGAAAAATAGAAATATAACCAAATCATTCGATTTGGTAAGTTGATTTATATGTAACCGGAGTGATGGAGGAATAATATAAGAAAACACAAGAAGGTCTGTAAGAAACATACTAGACTTAAAGTTGGCAAGTTACATTCAAATGGCGTTTATAAGTTAATCGACTCATTAATTCCTGATTAAATACCATAACATGCTGATGTAAAATTTTTCCACAATCCTGGTAAAATTCATGGTGGTTTTTACTACAAATGAGTTTAGTTTTTGTCCACTATTAGTAAGTGATTCCTTTGCTTTAGCAATGAAAAGCTTTGTCCAGGTAAGTTCAATAGGCTTCCTATAATTCAATTTAAAACTACTTTTAACTTAAAATAAAGTCCGTATTATGAAAATAAGATCTAGCAAAAAGAACAAACTACTTATTCTTAGATTTGATTTAACTATTATAGAACTCCTTGTAGACAGGTTATTGTAAGTTGATAGCTTTAATTCCAAACATTGATTCTTTGTGTTCGAAACATTAATTCAAACAAATTCTCTTGACTAGGCTTATTAATGTCACTTAATAATACTTTTCCTCCATTGTATGTTCTCTGTAACAAGAATGAAAAGATGTTGCATCAATTTCTGTATACATTGGGAAAATTTCAAATTTGATACCTTAGCTAACAATTACATTTTAGTTAAATGAAATTATTGTTGGAGGCAATGTGCTAGATAATTGGATCATGATGAATGAAATTCAACGACGTATGATATTTAAACGAAAACTGTTATTTATATTAAAATTAGTAAAATAATGTTAATTTTTAAGATTTTTAAGATATTATCACTGTTTGCAAAAACAATATAAGAAAAGGGTTCGAATGATGAAATATGTTAATAATGAGAGAAGTTGAAGTCAACGTTTGGACGATGGGATTGGTAGAAGCGATAATTGTGCATGCACAGAGAGGCAGTAGTGGACGCAGGACGAGCACGTAGAGAGGAGGTACCTCGTGACCTGCATTCCTTCAGGGCTCCATTACTCTCGACCAAACCAACGTCTTCTCTCGACCTGTATCATTCTATTTGCACGACATTTACTTCTTCAGATTAGTCCAACTAGTCTATTGAAAGCTATATTAAAAATTACGGCTTGTCAGTCTTATTATCATACAAACTGTTTGATAATTTTCTTTTTATAATGAAAAAAAGATGTAGTGAGTGTATTTTCTATCATATTGTTTAACAAATTGCAAATATGTTTATTTATATGATATTTGTACTTGCTTTAACCCTACTTTTAAGTTAATATTGGTTGGAAAAAAACCTTGTTTTTTTTTAACAAGACAACCAGACAAGAGAACAAATAGTTGAAACAGAGGTATGAAGGAAAAGATGTTTAATAACAATAAAAACCATGAACTTTAGCACAATGATTTTGCACTTTGTATCAAAAAGCTCGTTTATACTAGTCAGCATGTGTTCACATGGTATCATAAATCATGGGGTATAATACACAAATGCGGGTTTGTTAAGGACATGAAAAGGTTCATGAAATTACTACTTCATCATATGTAAGAAAAACAAACAATTTTGTTTTCTAAATGACCAAATTAATTTGATTTGAAGCTATTAACTTATATTTATTGACGATAACTTCTCCTCTTATTACTAATAAATTTAATTAATACAAAATTGAAAATATTTTAGCATAAGAACTATGTTGGCTTACAGAATCTTTAAAATTAAAACTAAAGAAAACCATCAAAGAAATGATTTGACACTATATGGGAACTATGCACATATTATAAGTAAAACTAATATCATCTTTGACATTTCGTAATTGCTAAATATGTATATGTACTTTCAATTGAGGTACTTTTTTACATTAAATAACTTTAGTCTTTTTTTCAATTTTGGGTATCTATTATACAGTGGGAGTATCTTACTTTAGGATATACCGACCGATAGTTCTTCTCTTTCTGTTCCTATCTAAGGAACTTTCGAGTACTTTTCTAATTGGGATTTAACTTTTATGATACTTTACATTAAGTTGAATATAAGAACTCAAAGAGAAAGAGTTCATGAGAATTGTAGAAAGGAAATGCTACTGCATGGTGCATTTTTATAATTTGGTTGGTTACTGCAAGCAGTTAGATGGTAGCGTACTTGCTGTTAGTACTGAAGTGCTGAGGCTCAAATTTGGTTAAACCTCTTCGAGATATTTTGTTCATGAGGTGAGAAATATAGTTTTGCTTCGTTATAGTCAAATATGATACATTTCGCTAGAAGATACAAAGCTTTCTCTAGACACTTTTAGTGAACGCATATTGCATTTATTTATTTTTTTTTTGTATTACATTTAGTCTACTAACATGGGTACAAAAAAGGAAGAGATTTTGAAATAAAAAAAATTCAAGGATTATAAATTAAAAATATATTTAACATAAAAATGTAGTTGAAAGGTTGGTGTAGCTTGATGAAGACAACTTTATGAAGAAAATGACAAGAAGAACGGAATCATGGAAAACAAATCATGGATTCCTCATTTGGATTTGGCGCAGGCTTCATTGTTTTGTCAAAAACATTCTTTACATCCTTATATTACATCCCAAGTGTTACATCCAGTGTTTCACCATCTACTTTATTACCTGAACTAGCACCACGTTACTTTATGTGTTCATTGAAGAAAACTCTTCATAAGAAGAAACAAAATTTCAGTGCATTGAAACTGTGAAAGAGCTGTTAAAAGCAACATAAATAATGAGAAATCTCAAAAAAGTAGATCATTAGCACTGTTTCTAACTATAAAGAAACTGCTCTTAAAGTGATGTAGAAACAAAGAGGGGGAAGTGAATATTGAAGGGGATATATCAAAGTATATAAAAAGATTTCACATAAACACGTGGACAACAATCAATGATCAAACCTCAATAAAAAATGAGAAAACAAGACTAAGATTTTTCAATCGTAACAAAAAGACGGGTTTTCTTTCAAAGACGGTTTTTCTGACGAAGACCGCTTGTTACGGTTGAAAGATCTTAGTCTCGTTTTTCCATTTCCTATTGTGGTTTGATCATCAAAGTATATATGAATAATGAAATATGTGTACATTTAAAATAAAAGATTTAACGTCAGTCTTGTTAGATTTTACTCAAGTTTCTTATATTGTAATATTTTTAACTACTTCTTCTCTTCCATTACTTTGCTAAATATAGGTCCATATTGAATTCCATTCTATGCTGAATAATATTGGTCAAATATTGGTCATTTCGAAGAACTTGAGTAATATTGATTTGTACTAGGCAGGTTGTCGTATTTCTACAGGTTCACTATCACCATGAAATTTAAGTTAAATAATTACTAATTTATCCTTTTCTAAATATTAAACAAATCATAAAATTTGTAATGCAGTGCATTCAGTTATTATGTGGTATTTACTCATTAGCTTTTTACCTTACAATCATCTAAATATTAAACATTAATTAAACATAAATTAAACATTAAACATATTTTAATAAAGAACTAACTTGATTTTGACAAAGAATTTTTACTTTACTATAAGTGAGTTATAGTGATGATGAAAGAGCTGTATTATGAAATAAGGGAGCTCTCTCTTACCGGTGAATGCTGATTCAACCTTTTTAATTGGATTCAACTTTGTTCTTTTACTAATTAAATCCTAGCTATTCTTATCATAATATAAACTGCGGGATACTTTTAAATTTTATACTAGCACATATCCAAGTATCAGCCAATTATTCTTTTCTTTCTTTGTTGCTAAAATATCTATAAAGATATGATATAATTGATGTAAAAAATACGCCCTTTAATGATATGTCTACCAATATGTTACCAATATAAATTTAAAATCTGGAGTGGCCTACACTCTACTTTACTATAAGTAACTCAATGTCAAATTTCTTGAGTATATAAAACACAACGTATCATTTAAGCATAACATAAATATCTAAATGGGATATAATTATTAGCATTGCATTCCTGAGGTAGTACCGATAGTGATTGAAGGACATATCAATTTATAAGCTTATTTTTGTACATCACAAATAATTTATTATTTGCAAATAATTTCATTAGTATAACTACAGCAGTAATATCATTTTTGAAAAACCAATGTGAACATTTCTTGAAACGAAATATTATCCTACAAGAGAACATGGCTATTGTTCAAATAGCCAGTAGATTTCTTACATCGTTTACTTAACATCCTTCTACATTGAATATTAATGTAAAATTTTCAAATTTAAAACAGTAAAATACCCTTTTTTTCTCTGAAAAACATCTTAAACAGCGAAGAAAATGTTGTTTTAAGGTGATTTGTTAATTAAAGATGTACGATAATTACAGTTATTAATCTCTAAACGAAAGATTTATATTCTGAATTATCTTTTACATTTTTGGTTTTTAACAGAATTATTATACTGGGAATTTTATGGCTTCTTAGTATTTAATAAGATCATTTTCCTTCCCCTTTGTCAAATAACATATATACGATTTTTTTTTTAATGAGTGTTATCATTTACCTGCACAATAATATTCCTCTTACATCTCTTATAAGTAAATAATATACTTTCATTTTTCCATTAGAAACATCAATTTTATCTCAGTTGATTCGCTCAAAAAATTTCTAAGTCAATGTAAACAATGTAAAAAAATACAAAAAATTCGACAAGTATAGCAGGTGATCTCTTAGTCTAGGATAAACAAAGAGTTTTTATATCGTTATTGCTCTTTTCCGTAATTGAAACTTCATGATTTTTTTTTTATGAATTGCTAATTTGTCATTCCATTTTTGGTCAAATTTTCATAATTTTTTAACGAGCCGTTTAGCGTCAAAAAAACATTTTCTGAAAACACAAATCGTACTCTAACGCCCCTTTAGCGAATGTAATTTTAGAAAAAAATATCTCAACTCATTGTCCATACAATGTTCTATTTATAGGCATAGTTTCATTCTTGTCCGTCAAACAGTATGGCTTGTATCGCTCTCACAAGGTTTGAGATTGATTTATAAGTCAAAATTTGTACATTTTATTGAAAAAAAAATATTTACTGTTGATATAAAATTTTGAATATATTTTTTGTTTGTTCCATTTGTAACCTCAAAAATAATGTCAAAATCTCAAAACTCTAGGGTTAGTAGTTTAGGAGAAATAAATGTTTTAAAAAAAACGGTTTTTGGCAAAAAAAGTGACTTTCCCATCATGCATAATTCTTCCCAAACAATAGGGATCTTCGTCTAAATGGGGCCCATTTTTGTGTAAAATATCAACTTGATCCATCAAAGATTCTGGACCGTAGCGTGGTAACAAGCAATGCTAACACACGCACCCAACCACCCACCCACCCACCCACCCACCCACCCACACACACACAGACATCATCGTAAAAACGTCATAAAACGACTTCTGGTTCCTCAAAACATGTAATTCCGTCAAAATCTCGAGATCGAATTTTTTCACGATCACTATACTTTACTTATAGTAAAGTAATAATGTAATTTTATATAATATATTATATAAATTTTTCCATTATTTATGTTTATACGTTACCAATACTTTAACTCAAGTTTAGGTCTATGTGTTCCTACCTGAGTCAACTCAATGGCAAATGTTGAATAACTTCATATTTGTCAGGAAACGTAGAACAAACAAAAACATCATGCTACAATATACATTTTAACACTAAACGAAAAAAAATCTTAATCAAATCTTCAACTTTTAATGTAGTGCTTGAGAACATATTAGTCTGATTTCCATTGATATCTTTTGAAAACTTGTTTCAAAAAGACAATATCTATAACGACCTTTTAAATTTAGGGCTTATATCATCCAAAAAATTTATAACTACCTTGCTTATCTTTATTCATTGAACTTCCATTCTATATTAAGTAAACACAAAAAATTATCTCGTGATGTGCATAAAACGAATTTTTATAACGTAGAATTTAACGTTCGTTGGATGTAGGTAACAACATTTTTATACATTCAAATGTTGTACAATCAGTTATTATGAGGTTTTCATTGATATCAGTAAAAAAAAACTATAATTTAAGTTTATACATACCGATATTTCTTTGAAAAAAACAACTTTCTAATAATTACTGTTAATTTTTGGGTTTCATGCTTTATGATTATTCGTTTTCTATTAATAACAACCACTGGTGTTACCTGAAGAAGAACACTCGGTATTCAAAAGGAGATATTTTTATAATACATTTCCACGAGGAGAATTTTATTATAGTTTCTTCCCAACTTTTATTCGGGTTGGTAAAGATTGAAAACAAGTTTTTCATTGATAATCATTTTATTAAATTTAAATATATATTCTTGTACAGATATTAAAAAATAAAAAAAAATGGTGAACATCAATTTTATAATTTGATACATTCTTGAAATTTTGAGACTTCAACATTAACAGTTCTAGATAACAAGATTTTGTTGTCGGTTATGCTTTTGTAATATTTTTCAGATTTTCTCTGAAGTTATTTCTTTTTCAATTATTCTAATATAAACTTTTGCCTATCAGTGTGGTTTATCTTTAATCACTTTTAACCTATAATGATTAAGAAGTAAACGCGATCTAAAAGATCATTCACACTGAGCTCCTTAAGACGACCATACCACTTTGGTTTATTAGTAATGCACATACAGGGAATACAGCTATTCGAATCAATGAAAAAAAAACTGCCAAATATGAAACTCCTTATGTATCATCACTTCATTTAATTATGTATGAGCTAACATTTTGTGATTATTTAACATAAATGTGTGACCCGGAAAATTTTCAAGAATATGAGATCTCTCCTATTTAAATTTTGCTATTTCCATGTGTGAATGGACTCACAGATAGATAACTACACAGCTGATTTTGTAAATATAGGTTCCACTTATAGTAAATATTATTGGTATATTCGTTTTTGATTTTTGTGATTTTGGTAAAGTTGTTCCCAAATTAGACATGAAATCTAGTTCACATGCTGCATGCAGACATCCTGTTGATAACCACCAATAAATACTTTTGTAATCAAATAACTCAGGAGATCATTATTTATATTTGTAAATAACGATAGGGCTTCAAGGAAGGTACAGGGTGCCTTGTGTGTCCCTGACTCTATCTTCAAGTCATCCCCACCTCCTCGTGATGGAGCCTGGTAACTTTTCCTTGAGCATAAAGGCTAACAGGACGCTGACTCCTAATCCCCAAGTGTTAGACGAACTACGGTGTTGAAGAGATGCATGGAACAGGAAGTGTGTGTCTCCAACGGAGCCTCTGGGTTACCAGGCACCCTCGCAGTAGTAATTAGCCTTCTCTGAGTATCGGGCTCTGCTCGGGGTGACCATTTGTTACCCTTATCTGGACAAGCTGACTGATACCTCTACGCTCGACCTGCATATTAAAGCAATGACGAAATTTGCTTTGGTGGTTCATACATTGGTGGTTACCATTGTAAATGGTTGCTACCAGAGAGGAACCCACGACTCACACGTACCCTACTGAGGTTTTCAAGGAGTCAGATTAGGTTGGTTATAGGCCTGCTGACAGGGCACGGGTGCCTCAGAAGTCACTTGAAAAAAGTTGCCTCTTAAGAGGATTGACAGAGTGTAGACTATGCGGGGAGGCAGAAGAAACTGCAATCTACATAGAGACTGTATTGTGCTAGAAGGCCGCAGACAATTACTACCGGACCCGAACAGTCGGGGTTTTGACCCCGCTGCATACTTTAAAGATTTGGTGAAGGGAACGAAATTTGGGCAACAGTTCTAGATGCTGATCTGAGTGTGTACCCAAACATCCGATTAAACAAAACGACCGTAAGGGCTGACGTTTTTGTCCAGCAAGGGATGAGTTTCTCTTCTATTTATCCATCTATCTAAACAACGATAAATCAAAATATTTTTTGTTTCTAATTAAATTTTATTTTACATTAGTAAGAATAATTTATACATAGATACGCAATTTTAGTATATTACTATTACAATTTGGTGAAAAAAGAATTCATAGAATAAGAATAAATATGGAATTTTGCCATTTGGCCACTTAAGGCGACTACTTATGAAACATACAGCAAAACTTGTCACTTGCTATTTTGTGAATTGATAGATCCAATAACGGAGACGATGCCAGTTGAATGTAGAGTAGAAAGAAAGGATGAGAATCCATATGACCTGGATCAACGGCCCTTGCATGACATGCAGCGACCTCCGCCAAATATATTTCTTTCATTTCAAAACTCGTCTTGAATTTTTATTTTATGTTTATAGTTATGCATTATATATTTTTATAATGTATATAAATATATCTCATAATACTTTAATTATAATTATTAATAATAAATTTTTAAATATTAAAAGTATTTAAAGTTTTTTTTTAAAATATATTTTATTTGATGAATTACACTTCTTTGATCTACTGTTTATTTAATTAAGATTCTAATCAAGTGACTGTAATAGAATATATTCCCCAGGCTAGCTGACGTGCGCAGCCAGAGTGTGCAGTGAACATCGCCACTTTCCTCTCTTCACCACTGTTACCTCAGGTGAGCTTGCGTATTAATTGTCAAGTCTTTGTCTGTCAACATAGCAACTTTCCTATTGCTATCATCCAAATTTTTATTGTCTTACTTTTAATGACTACTTCCATATTAAAATCCTCAGCCAGATCCCCGAATCTCTTATGTTGCCTTAACAGCTTTAATTTACGATTTATTACCAACTATCATTAATTATTTAACATTTTTTTAATTATGTTATTGTATTTGCTATGGGATATTTCTTGTTTTTTTGTATATATGTATAAACTTTTAAAGTAATTACTGTGAAACGAAAATCAGCGTCCAAACCTTGTCATTTATCTAATTTTTTTACTGTGGTTTAGATGTTTATATATATTATATATATATATATATTATAATATATATATATATAAGGAAGTTTTCCATCATTTATAAATGCTTGGTTGAAAGTTGAACATATTTTCAACAACATGTACAAGTTTCCTAGAACTTTGTTAAGAGTGCAGAAATACTAACGGAGTATCAACGTTCACTATTAAAAAAAAATTCATTTCCAATTCCTACTTCATCTTCAATACTTTTTTTATTACTGTATAATAAATCTACTCTTCTTCCTCATCTTCAATTATTTTATGAATAACATTATACTGCAGCTCAGTACCCGAAGATGAATGAAGAACAGTCAAACATGTACTGGTAGTTGAGATGGTTCAGGAGAATAAGAATGATATCTAAATTTAAATTGCATTATGTAATATTATCAAAAACTTTACATCAGATCTTGATTGTAAGAGTTAGTTTTAAGTATAAGGTAAATTTGATCTTCCTGTGTGTCCACAAACTTGTACATATACAGAGATCATAAGAAAAATTTACTTATGACACCTCAAAACTAACAACGGAGTAGAGTGAGTTGATGTGTAAAGGGCAGGAAATATTTGAAATTCTTTAGAAAATGTAATGTGGAAGTATAAAGTGAATGGAACACCATTCACAAATATAATTAAGAAATATTAATGCGATTTGTTGAAATGGCATATATGTGATTTGAAAAATATTTGTCTATGAAATAAGTATTATTGTGAACACTGATGTGGGTTAGTCTATTTCATTGAATGAACAAACTTGTTAGAGAGATATTAAAGTTTTGCGTTGCACAAAGTTGCCTGATTAAACCACAAGCATGTGTTTACACATTTAAGTTTCACCAAGGTAATGTTGCAATAAACAAACCACTTGTTAATGTTCTAAGTTAGGGAACTCGTTAGAACTGTAGGTGTTTGGTGGAACGGAAAATTGGTGCAGATCAACAGCTTTAGAATCAATGCTTTTCTCACCACAGTCTGAAATAACATCAAGGTAGAGGGGAATATGATTCACTCATGTGATTTTTACAGCTAAGCTAGATATTAATTTCAAAATAGTAGAGTATTAGAACAAATTGGTCTAATGAATTTAAGACCCCAAGTTGAAAGGCTGAGTTTTATAGAAAGTACAAGGCAGTAATACTATATTCACAGAACTGCTCCTTTATAATTATTATAGAATTAAATTTAGAGTCTGATGTCCAGTTCTCTGTTCATTATCGGTTTTAATATTGCCATCAATATCGATGCAATTTGGATTGCAAGTAATGGTGGCTGCTAATATTTTTAACAAAAATTGAGACTTACGAGTATTTCTTATCTTTCATACTGTGATATCATATAAAGACATGAGTTATTATTTTTTAACAATTTTAAAATTGTTTGGATGGAAACAGCTGATAAGTATTATAGAATAGTACTCTATCAAAACTAGCAATGAAAACTAATATTCAAGTAAAACAAATTATTATGAATTATACTAGATAAAATGAAACACTAATCACAGCTCATGTCATTGCAAATACAAACCTTCAACAAAACGACTTAAAGAAAGCAGTTCTAAACATATACGGATCCAAAGGAGTACATAGTAAACTAGTTAGTTTTGCCCTACCTGAAACGGTTCTAAAATGAGGTTGAATACAAATTAAATTTTAAGATGTGGAACCAAAGTTTTTATATATATTTAAAATGAGGTACATGAAAGTAGTGTGTCGTCCCACACTTATTATTTAGCCACTTTACTATTTCTTAGAATAGAAAGTTATTATGTTTAAGTACTTTTTCTTATAGTGTTTAATAACATCTGTTTGTGCATATGGGGTATCAAATGGATGCTTTTTGAGTTACAAGTGTTTATAATAGAGAAATGCGTTTGATATGTGAGGCATGCATATATTTATTACATATCTAATTCAATAGAAAATAAAGCCAGTTATACGGTTGTTTCGAGACTCTAGTTTTAATGTAATACGTCAGAGTGGTTTATGGAGTCGCAGGCATGTCGGCTCGTGGTAGGTATTTTCAGAGAGTCAGTTTGCGGTCTGCTGGCGGCGTGTGCGGTTTGATCTGCAGTGGTGACCCAATACCTCTCGTTCTTGGTGAGAACAGTGGTCGCCGTCAATAGCTTCGTAGTCCACTATAGGCCTCTTTCACTTCACAACTCACTCCTCATTCTATATATTAACTATATTGTTTAAATTTATGGAAAACAAATCAAAATCGCCTTTAAATTATAAAAAAAAATTTTAAAAATGAAATGAAATTTGTTAGAATAAACATCTTAAATATATGCCATTTATGTAAATATATGAATATATGAACAAAAACACATAAAATGTTATTGAATACTATTCAAGAGATAAAATTTGTGGATATAAATTATTTGCAATTTTTTTTCTTAGTACCATATTTGGGGATCATTTTAACAATTTTTATAATTACCTATTTAAGGTAATACCTTTTTACTAAACTTTGTTTTAATAGAATTATTACTTTCATTCATTACTAAAAGGACTGTTATATATACAGGAAAACAATTAGAACCATATTAGTTTCACTTATTGTCTAACAGTTCTAACGGTCAAGGCGTCACCCGTCTTTGTTGAGCATATGGACGAAATCACTCTCTCACTCTATCTCTGTTCCAGTTCTCTTCATATTCTAGTCTTTTCCTGATGTTGAACAATCATTCCAAATATTTCATATAGTAAGTTTTATTTTATTTGTGAAAAGGTTTTTTTTAAGCAAGCGAGTGTTTTTTTTATTTATGGTATCTAAACTAAGTATCAATCAACGGATAATAAGAACCGATACTTGAAATTTTTTAATGATCAAATCAAATTCAAAGCAATGCTAATTGTTCATTTTGAAATCCATGGTATTATCTACATTCCCAAGGATGTAATACAAGGTAGTAATCAGCATTACTGGTTTGAAATTTTGGCAAAGATCCTTGAACAAATTAGGAATGATATTGTAAAATTGTGGTTTTTCTTTAATCAGGATAATGTAAACACGACATTGCTTGTCAATAAGTTGTTATCTAAATAAAACATCTCGGCCGTTTGTCATATAATATCCACTCCTTCACCAGACCAGTCGTTATGCAACCATTCAGAATTCTGTAAAGCTTAAACTGTTTTAAAAGTAAACGAATTTCAGGACGTTGAAACTCTGTAAAAAAAAGAAGGCGGTGTTCGTAATAAAAGAACTCAAAACGAAAAACCTCCAGCAGTGTTTTGAACAATAAATATTTCTACATCATCGGATCGCTTATTTCCTACCATACATTCTGTACTTGCAACAACGTATCAACCTGATTTTATATAATTTTTACTCAAAACATTCACATAAATTTTGATTACAGGGTATAAATTTCTTCTACATAAAAAATATATAACGCTAAAAATATTTAATAAAAAAGTGTTTTGAAAATAACTGTTTTTGGTATATTGGTAGCCTTCAACTTAGGGAGGTTTTATCAATCTGTTTGCAAGTATTTTAGGGTTTCATTTAATGTATTTTTGTAAATTTATATAAATACTTTGACTTGTATGTATTTTTAATTAAATGGCAAAATTTTATTTTACTTATATATGCTCAAAACTTATGAATTACCTCTCATGATTTTAATATAATTAAGGACGGCAGCAATTTTGATAATTTTGGATGTGGTAAAAATAATATATACGCCGGTAACAAGATCTACATGATCATGTAAAATATAAACACACAGACTTTGATATCAGAACGTGATAAAAAAAAGAAAATTGTTAAATACAAACTCCTACTGGTTACAAAAGTAGTAAAGTAAAACTTGCCTAAGTTACTCAGGACTTTTAACTACAGTTCTTTTACTATAAGTAAGATGTAGTAACATGAATAAATTTATATCAAAGATTTATAAGTTTTAAAGTTTCCTATTTTGACGTATTTGATGATGTCCATGTTTGTGTTGAGTGGGTGGGTTTGTATCGAAAAGTTTGTGGGTAGGCTACAGGCCACACCGTTTGATGGAAAATTTTGTATTTTACTAACATGAAACTCTATAGCTTAATTGTATTATATTGCATAATAAGAATATTGCATAATGAAAAAGTCATTTTTTTGGTCTAAATGTGATTTTAGGCCAAAACTTTTTTCTCCTAAACTACTAACTCTTGAGTGTTGAAATTTTGGCATTACAATTAACAGGGAAACTATTCTTTCCAGTATTGACACAAATTCTAGTTCTGTTTCTCCTTCCTCTCCCAATAAAACTCCTTAAAATGACAAATTTTTTCTCAAAAGAAAAAAAAAAGAGTTACCTTCACTTATCGTATTTTTCTTAACTCATCCCTGTCTCTCCTGTAGACGCCTCCCGACATCAGACATTTCTTCTCTCACAGTGTCTTAATTTCAAGGAGTGATACTCGTTCTTCTGTGAGAGCAAAACATTATGAACACCACATACTTCTTAAACAGTAACGTTTCACAGAACCACCAATCCTAAAATTAACATTATCCTGTTGCTAAAGATTGGTGTTGCACCTCCAAAACATGTATCTACAATCTGAAGTGTATGACATGCATTTGGTTCTATGTAAGTTTGCCTCCACTATGCTTAGTCTTCCTATGAACGATCGTAGAACTTTCATTAACAGCTATTCCCATTTACCTGTAGTGACCCATACTATCTATTTATAATTTCTACAGGCTACAGATACTATGAGAAATTTCTTCTAAAGATAACAGGGTGGTTCTGCAAAGCTCTGAAGGGATACATGTTTGATTCTTCAGGACTAGTATTTCACCTGGTTTAAGTCTTAACAATAAGTCTTAATTTTTTTATTCATTTAGTGACTATTTTTTAAATTTTAGTTATTTTTTATAATACCATTTTTTTGACATATGTTTTATCTGTTTGTTATTATATTTTTCTTTTTTTTCAGTTACATTCCATCTTGCAGTACATCTTAACCATCTAATAATAGTTATTTCATTGTTATTTCTTACCGTTCATCTAGTTTGAATTTAATTTTTCCCTTTAAACTTTTTTTTATAATTATTATTATTCGATTATATTTTATTCTTTTTTATTTGTTATCATTTCATTCTTACATTTGATTAAGTTAGTAATGTGTTAAGTTGGTGTTTTTTCTCTTTTTTTAGTTTTGATTTGTCCTTATTTTAACTTGCTCACTTCCTAATTTTCTAATTTATTCTCTGTTTATTTAGTTTCATTCTTTCCCTTCTTATCTGTCTTCCTAACTCTTAGAGATACTCTTTCCTGACCTGTCTGGGTTTGTTCCTCACTGTTGGTTGTCAAACGTCATTCTGCTGGCGCGCTGTAACTTCCCTCATTTTTTCCTTCCGATGAGGATTAGACTAGAAATTTCACATTGTTTGGGTCTACACTGTTATCAGTCTATTGTATATAATAATTTAGTTAATTTTTTTGAGAACGTCTATATATCCAAAAGATACCACTACCAACACAAACTAACATTGATTAGTATTATCAATTAGATATATAATTGGAAATATATATCATAATTCCAACACTCCTCGTTTCCTTTGTTGATTCAAAGCCTTGTTTATAATTCAGGCCTTGTTAAATAATTCAGGAAACAAATAATAGTTTTAATGTTATGATTGAACCTAGCAAAGTAGTTTTGGAAAATAATTATAAGATACAATTAAAATTCGAATGAAGAATCTTCCATGACTAGGTCGAATGTTAAACTTAAATAATGTCTCGCGACATTCTTTTTTTATCGTGTTGTTATTTTTACAATCTTGTATAAAAATATAGCAAGGTGCAGATTACTAAGATATGAATGTTTATATATTTTTTAAACTATAAACTGTTATAGGTAATCAACAAATAGTAAAAAATCTATTACATTTATTTACATTTAGGTGAAATTTTAAACATATAAGCATCACTGTGTATGATACAAGTATGTATAGTTACAAGTCAATAAAGCACCTTTCTATACAGTTTTTTTTCTACAACAACTTTGATGTTTTTTATTCAACAGAAATAAATATCTTTATATATTTTTATTACATTAATAACATAATTTGATTTTTAACACACAACATTAAATAATACGCAGAACAAATGATTTGGCACAGATTGATTTCTTAATGAAAGAAGTACATTCAACAGATATACATATTGTTTTCAACATCAATGGTGGAGTTATGTTTCTTGTGTTTTTTTTTTCATTTGGTATTTAGAGGAACAATAATAAGCAATGTAACATTTATCTGGCTCATTTTTTTTGTGTAAATTAAAACTAGGGTAGGATGTCTATAAAAGTTATTTTTCTAAAATGTTTTTGTTAATAAAATAAATATTGTATTAAGTAGTTTGTTAATAAAATTAGAACATACTATTTAAAGGAAAGCATGAGACAATAATATAGTAGAGTTTAGAAAAGGACCTTCTAACTTTCTATTAATTTGCACAAACCACAAGAGTGATAAACTAATACAAATATGTTTATTTAGCAAGTACAATGACAATAAGATTCAAAATTATATGCTGAAAACACAAAAGAATTCAAGGTAGATTATAACAATTGCTTGATAATTTTATTTGTTTTTTTTTATTATATTAAAAATGATTTTTTCTGATGTTATTTAATAATAATCATAATAATGCATGTGTAGCTTTCAAAGAAATATTGATTTGGTTAATTAAAGTTTTACATATCATGTCAGACCATGGTTAAGTGTACTAGGTTTAGTTTAGTTTTTATTCTTTCACTCTTATTAAAACATTGAGATCTTGTTTCATTAGTCTTAACTAATGGTTAGTAGTTACTTTTTTAAGTGATTTACTTAAAATAAATAAAAAGAATAGAATGAATGATGAAAAAAGTAATCCCGAAAAGCATGATTACTACCCTTTAGTAAATACATCAAACTTTCAGTCCTTTTTGATGCAATTTACTTCTTCTTTCTTATCACTTTTCCATATTTTGGCTTATCATGATGACAGCAATATTGGAGCAAGGAAATAAATCAAAACATGGAGGAATTTGATCTGGAATTTAATACAAATTTTGATATGGACTCGTATTTGGCTATAATTCTTATGTTTTCCATGTGGCATTTATTAGTAGCATTAAATTACTGCTTAGGATTTATTAATAGAAAACCCATATAGAGCTCTAAAGAAAATCTAATGAATGTGCTTCTGTTAATTTAATTTTTTACTCTTTTGCTGAAATAATGCCAAGTTTAGCACGTCCAATAAGTGTGCTATTTAGTTAATAAGAACTTAAGTTTTTTAAGTAATTGATTAGATTATCTACATCTATTTTGGGATTTCACTTGCAGTTTAGAAGTCAATTTTTTTTGTGTTAAGTTATTTTACTGTAAACATCTTAATATATATATATTATATATATATATATATATATATACATAACTTAATAATTTTATATAATATATTATATAAATTTTTCCATTATTTATGTTTATACGTTACCAATACTTTAACTCAAGTTTAGGTCTATGTGTTCCTACCTGAGTCAACTCAATGGCAAATGTTGAATAACTTCATATTTGTCAGGAAACGTAGAACAAACAAAAACATCATGCTACAATATACATTTTAACACTAAACGAAAAAAAATCTTAATCAAATCTTCAACTTTTAATGTAGTGCTTGAGAACATATTAGTCTGATTTCCATTGATATCTTTTGAAAACTTGTTTCAAAAAGACAATATCTATAACGACCTTTTAAATTTAGGGCTTATATCATCCAAAAAATTTATAACTACCTTGCTTATCTTTATTCATTGAACTTCCATTCTATATTAAGTAAACACAAAAAATTATCTCGTGATGTGCATAAAACGAATTTTTATAACGTAGAATTTAACGTTCGTTGGATGTAGGTAACAACATTTTTATACATTCAAATGTTGTACAATCAGTTATTATGAGGTTTTCATTGATATCAGTAAAAAAAAACTATAATTTAAGTTTATACATACCGATATTTCTTTGAAAAAAACAACTTTCTAATAATTACTGTTAATTTTTGGGTTTCATGCTTTATGATTATTCGTTTTCTATTAATAACAACCACTGGTGTTACCTGAAGAAGAACACTCGGTATTCAAAAGGAGATATTTTTATAATACATTTCCACGAGGAGAATTTTATTATAGTTTCTTCCCAACTTTTATTCGGGTTGGTAAAGATTGAAAACAAGTTTTTCATTGATAATCATTTTATTAAATTTAAATATATATTCTTGTACAGATATTAAAAAATAAAAAAAAATGGTGAACATCAATTTTATAATTTGATACATTCTTGAAATTTTGAGACTTCAACATTAACAGTTCTAGATAACAAGATTTTGTTGTCGGTTATGCTTTTGTAATATTTTTCAGATTTTCTCTGAAGTTATTTCTTTTTCAATTATTCTAATATAAACTTTTGCCTATCAGTGTGGTTTATCTTTAATCACTTTTAACCTATAATGATTAAGAAGTAAACGCGATCTAAAAGATCATTCACACTGAGCTCCTTAAGACGACCATACCACTTTGGTTTATTAGTAATGCACATACAGGGAATACAGCTATTCGAATCAATGAAAAAAAAACTGCCAAATATGAAACTCCTTATATATCATCACTTCATTTAATTATGTATGAGCTAACATTTTGTGATTATTTAACATAAATGTGTGACCCGGAAAATTTTCAAGAATATGAGATCTCTCCTATTTAAATTTTGCTATTTCCATGTGTGAATGGACTCACAGATAGATAACTACACAGCTGATTTTGTAAATATAGGTTCCACTTATAGTAAATATTATTGGTATATTCGTTTTTGATTTTTGTGATTTTGGTAAAGTTGTTCCCAAATTAGACATGAAATCTAGTTCACATGCTGCATGCAGACATCCTGTTGATAACCACCAATAAATACTTTTGTAATCAAATAACTCAGGAGATCATTATTTATATTTGTAAATAACGATAGGGCTTCAAGGAAGGTACAGGGTGCCTTGTGTGTCCCTGACTCTATCTTCAAGTCATCCCCACCTCCTCGTGATGGAGCCTGGTAACTTTTCCTTGAGCATAAAGGCTAACAGGACGCTGACTCCTAATCCCCAAGTGTTAGACGAACTACGGTGTTGAAGAGATGCATGGAACAGGAAGTGTGTGTCTCCAACGGAGCCTCTGGGTTACCAGGCACCCTCGCAGTAGTAATTAGCCTTCTCTGAGTATCGGGCTCTGCTCGGGGTGACCATTTGTTACCCTTATCTGGACAAGCTGACTGATACCTCTACGCTCGACCTGCATATTAAAGCAATGACGAAATTTGCTTTGGTGGTTCATACATTGGTGGTTACCATTGTAAATGGTTGCTACCAGAGAGGAACCCACGACTCACACGTACCCTACTGAGGTTTTCAAGGAGTCAGATTAGGTTGGTTATAGGCCTGCTGACAGGGCACGGGTGCCTCAGAAGTCACTTGAAAAAAGTTGCCTCTTAAGAGGATTGACAGAGTGTAGACTATGCGGGGAGGCAGAAGAAACTGCAATCTACATAGAGACTGTATTGTGCTAGAAGGCCGCAGACAATTACTACCGGACCCGAACAGTCGGGTTTTGACCCCGCTGCATACTTTAAAGATTTGGTGAAGGGAACGAAATTTGGGCAACAGTTCTAGATGCTGATCTGAGTGTGTACCCAAACATCCGATTAAACAAAACGACCGTAAGGGCTGACGTTTTTGTCCAGCAAGGGATGAGTTTCTCTTCTATTTATCCATCTATCTAAACAACGATAAATCAAAATATTTTTTGTTTCTAATTAAATTTTATTTTACATTAGTAAGAATAATTTATACATAGATACGCAATTTTAGTATATTACTATTACAATTTGGTGAAAAAAGAATTCATAGAATAAGAATAAATATGGAATTTTGCCATTTGGCCACTTAAGGCGACTACTTATGAAACATACAGCAAAACTTGTCACTTGCTATTTTGTGAATTGATAGATCCAATAACGGAGACGATGCCAGTTGAATGTAGAGTAGAAAGAAAGGATGAGAATCCATATGACCTGGATCAACGGCCCTTGCATGACATGCAGCGACCTCCGCCAAATATATTTCTTTCATTTCAAAACTCGTCTTGAATTTTTATTTTATGTTTATAGTTATGCATTATATATTTTTATAATGTATATAAATATATCTCATAATACTTTAATTATAATTATTAATAATAAATTTTTAAATATTAAAAGTATTTAAAGTTTTTTTTTAAAATATATTTTATTTGATGAATTACACTTCTTTGATCTACTGTTTATTTAATTAAGATTCTAATCAAGTGACTGTAATAGAATATATTCCCCAGGCTAGCTGACGTGCGCAGCCAGAGTGTGCAGTGAACATCGCCACTTTCCTCTCTTCACCACTGTTACCTCAGGTGAGCTTGCGTATTAATTGTCAAGTCTTTGTCTGTCAACATAGCAACTTTCCTATTGCTATCATCCAAATTTTTATTGTCTTACTTTTAATGACTACTTCCATATTAAAATCCTCAGCCAGATCCCCGAATCTCTTATGTTGCCTTAACAGCTTTAATTTACGATTTATTACCAACTATCATTAATTATTTAACATTTTTTTAATTATGTTATTGTATTTGCTATGGGATATTTCTTGTTTTTTTGTATATATGTATAAACTTTTAAAGTAATTACTGTGAAACGAAAATCAGCGTCCAAACCTTGTCATTTATCTAATTTTTTTTACTGTGGTTTAGATGTTTATATATATATATATATATATATATATATATATATATATTAAGGAAGTTTTCCATCATTTATAAATGCTTGGTTGAAAGTTGAACATATTTTCAACAACATGTACAAGTTTCCTAGAACTTTGTTAAGAGTGCAGAAATACTAACGGAGTATCAACGTTCACTATTAAAAAAAAATTCATTTCCAATTCCTACTTCATCTTCAATACTTTTTTTATTACTGTATAATAAATCTACTCTTCTTCCTCATCTTCAATTATTTTATGAATAACATTATACTGCAGCTCAGTACCCGAAGATGAATGAAGAACAGTCAAACATGTACTGGTAGTTGAGATGGTTCAGGAGAATAAGAATGATATCTAAATTTAAATTGCATTATGTAATATTATCAAAAACTTTACATCAGATCTTGATTGTAAGAGTTAGTTTTAAGTATAAGGTAAATTTGATCTTCCTGTGTGTCCACAAACTTGTACATATACAGAGATCATAAGAAAAATTTACTTATGACACCTCAAAACTAACAACGGAGTAGAGTTGATGTGTAAAGGGCAGGAAATATTTGAAATTCTTTAGAAAATGTAATGTGGAAGTATAAAGTGAATGGAACACCATTCACAAATATAATTAAGAAATATTAATGCGATTTGTTGAAATGGCATATATGTGATTTGAAAAATATTTGTCTATGAAATAAGTATTATTGTGAACACTGATGTGGGTTAGTCTATTTCATTGAATGAACAAACTTGTTAGAGAGATATTAAAGTTTTGCGTTGCACAAAGTTGCCTGATTAAACCACAAGCATGTGTTTACACATTTAAGTTTCACCAAGGTAATGTTGCAATAAACAAACCACTTGTTAATGTTCTAAGTTAGGGAACTCGTTAGAACTGTAGGTGTTTGGTGGAACGGAAAATTGGTGCAGATCAACAGCTTTAGAATCAATGCTTTTCTCACCACAGTCTGAAATAACATCAAGGTAGAGGGGAATATGATTCACTCATGTGATTTTTACAGCTAAGCTAGATATTAATTTCAAAATAGTAGAGTATTAGAACAAATTGGTCTAATGAATTTAAGACCCCAAGTTGAAAGGCTGAGTTTTATAGAAAGTACAAGGCAGTAATACTATATTCACAGAACTGCTCCTTTATAATTATTATAGAATTAAATTTAGAGTCTGATGTCCAGTTCTCTGTTCATTATCGGTTTTAATATTGCCATCAATATCGATGCAATTTGGATTGCAAGTAATGGTGGCTGCTAATATTTTTAACAAAAATTGAGACTTACGAGTATTTCTTATCTTTCATACTGTGATATCATATAAAGACATGAGTTATTATTTTTTAACAATTTTAAAATTGTTTGGATGGAAACAGCTGATAAGTATTATAGAATAGTACTCTATCAAAACTAGCAATGAAAACTAATATTCAAGTAAAACAAATTATTATGAATTATACTAGATAAAATGAAACACTAATCACAGCTCATGTCATTGCAAATACAAACCTTCAACAAAACGACTTAAAGAAAGCAGTTCTAAACATATACGGATCCAAAGGAGTACATAGTAAACTAGTTAGTTTTGCCCTACCTGAAACGGTTCTAAAATGAGGTTGAATACAAATTAAAATTTTAAGATGTGGAACCAAAGTTTTTATATATATTTAAAATGAGGTACATGAAAGTAGTGTGTCGTCCCACACTTATTATTTAGCCACTTTACTATTTCTTAGAATAGAAAGTTATTATGTTTAAGTACTTTTTCTTATAGTGTTTAATAACATCTGTTTGTGCATATGGGGTATCAAATGGATGCTTTTTGAGTTACAAGTGTTTATAATAGAGAAATGCGTTTGATATGTGAGGCATGCATATATTTATTACATATCTAATTCAATAGAAAATAAAGCCAGTTATACGGTTGTTTCGAGACTCTAGTTTTAATGTAATACGTCAGAGTGGTTTATGGAGTCGCAGGCATGTCGGCTCGTGGTAGGTATTTTCAGAGAGTCAGTTTGCGGTCTGCTGGCGGCGTGTGCGGTTTGATCTGCAGTGGTGACCCAATACCTCTCGTTCTTGGTGAGAACAGTGGTCGCCGTCAATAGCTTCGTAGTCCACTATAGGCCTCTTTCACTTCACAACTCACTCCTCATTCTATATATTAACTATATTGTTTAAATTTATGGAAAACAAATCAAAATCGCCTTTAAATTATAAAAAAAAATTTTAAAAATGAAATGAAATTTGTTAGAATAAACATCTTAAATATATGCCATTTATGTAAATATATGAATATATGAACAAAAACACATAAAATGTTATTGAATACTATTCAAGAGATAAAATTTGTGGATATAAATTATTTGCAATTTTTTTTCTTAGTACCATATTTGGGGATCATTTTAACAATTTTTATAATTACCTATTTAAGGTAATACCTTTTTACTAAACTTTGTTTTAATAGAATTATTACTTTCATTCATTACTAAAAGGACTGTTATATATACAGGAAAACAATTAGAACCATATTAGTTTCACTTATTGTCTAACAGTTCTAACGGTCAAGGCGTCACCCGTCTTTGTTGAGCATATGGACGAAATCACTCTCTCACTCTATCTCTGTTCCAGTTCTCTTCATATTCTAGTCTTTTCCTGATGTTGAACAATCATTCCAAATATTTCATATAGTAAGTTTTATTTTATTTGTGAAAAGGTTTTTTTTAAGCAAGCGAGTGTTTTTTTTATTTATGGTATCTAAACTAAGTATCAATCAACGGATAATAAGAACCGATACTTGAAATTTTTTAATGATCAAATCAAATTCAAAGCAATGCTAATTGTTCATTTTGAAATCCATGGTATTATCTACATTCCCAAGGATGTAATACAAGGTAGTAATCAGCATTACTGGTTTGAAATTTTGGCAAAGATCCTTGAACAAATTAGGAATGATATTGTAAAATTGTGGTTTTTCTTTAATCAGGATAATGTAAACACGACATTGCTTGTCAATAAGTTGTTATCTAAATAAAACATCTCGGCCGTTTGTCATATAATATCCACTCCTTCACCAGACCAGTCGTTATGCAACCATTCAGAATTCTGTAAAGCTTAAACTGTTTTAAAAGTAAACGAATTTCAGGACGTTGAAACTCTGTAAAAAAAAGAAGGCGGTGTTCGTAATAAAAGAACTCAAAACGAAAAACCTCCAGCAGTGTTTTGAACAATAAATATTTCTACATCATCGGATCGCTTATTTCCTACCATACATTCTGTACTTGCAACAACGTATCAACCTGATTTTATATAATTTTTACTCAAAACATTCACATAAATTTTGATTACAGGGTATAAATTTCTTCTACATAAAAAATATATAACGCTAAAAATATTTAATAAAAAAGTGTTTTGAAAATAACTGTTTTTGGTATATTGGTAGCCTTCAACTTAGGGAGGTTTTATCAATCTGTTTGCAAGTATTTTAGGGTTTCATTTAATGTATTTTTGTAAATTTATATAAATACTTTGACTTGTATGTATTTTTAATTAAATGGCAAAATTTTATTTTACTTATATATGCTCAAAACTTATGAATTACCTCTCATGATTTTAATATAATTAAGGACGGCAGCAATTTTGATAATTTTGGATGTGGTAAAAATAATATATACGCCGGTAACAAGATCTACATGATCATGTAAAATATAAACACACAGACTTTGATATCAGAACGTGATAAAAAAAAGAAAATTGTTAAATACAAACTCCTACTGGTTACAAAAGTAGTAAAGTAAAACTTGCCTAAGTTACTCAGGACTTTTAACTACAGTTCTTTTACTATAAGTAAGATGTAGTAACATGAATAAATTTATATCAAAGATTTATAAGTTTTAAAGTTTCCTATTTTGACGTATTTGATGATGTCCATGTTTGTGTTGAGTGGGTGGGTTTGTATCGAAAAGTTTGTGGGTAGGCTACAGGCCACACCGTTTGATGGAAAATTTTGTATTTTACTAACATGAAACTCTATAGCTTAATTGTATTATATTGCATAATAAGAATATTGCATAATGAAAAAGTCATTTTTTTGGTCTAAATGTGATTTTAGGCCAAAACTTTTTTCTCCTAAACTACTAACTCTTGAGTGTTGAAATTTTGGCATTACAATTAACAGGGAAACTATTCTTTCCAGTATTGACACAAATTCTAGTTCTGTTTCTCCTTCCTCTCCCAATAAAACTCCTTAAAATGACAAATTTTTTCTCAAAAGAAAAAAAAAAGAGTTACCTTCACTTATCGTATTTTTCTTAACTCATCCCTGTCTCTCCTGTAGACGCCTCCCGACATCAGACATTTCTTCTCTCACAGTGTCTTAATTTCAAGGAGTGATACTCGTTCTTCTGTGAGAGCAAAACATTATGAACACCACATACTTCTTAAACAGTAACGTTTCACAGAACCACCAATCCTAAAATTAACATTATCCTGTTGCTAAAGATTGGTGTTGCACCTCCAAAACATGTATCTACAATCTGAAGTGTATGACATGCATTTGGTTCTATGTAAGTTTGCCTCCACTATGCTTAGTCTTCCTATGAACGATCGTAGAACTTTCATTAACAGCTATTCCCATTTACCTGTAGTGACCCATACTATCTATTTATAATTTCTACAGGCTACAGATACTATGAGAAATTTCTTCTAAAGATAACAGGGTGGTTCTGCAAAGCTCTGAAGGGATACATGTTTGATTCTTCAGGACTAGTATTTCACCTGGTTTAAGTCTTAACAATAAGTCTTAATTTTTTTATTCATTTAGTGACTATTTTTTAAATTTTAGTTATTTTTTATAATACCATTTTTTTGACATATGTTTTATCTGTTTGTTATTATATTTTTCTTTTTTTTCAGTTACATTCCATCTTGCAGTACATCTTAACCATCTAATAATAGTTATTTCATTGTTATTTCTTACCGTTCATCTAGTTTGAATTTAATTTTTCCCTTTAAACTTTTTTTTATAATTATTATTATTCGATTATATTTTATTCTTTTTTATTTGTTATCATTTCATTCTTACATTTGATTAAGTTAGTAATGTGTTAAGTTGGTGTTTTTTCTCTTTTTTTAGTTTTGATTTGTCCTTATTTTAACTTGCTCACTTCCTAATTTTCTAATTTATTCTCTGTTTATTTAGTTTCATTCTTTCCCTTCTTATCTGTCTTCCTAACTCTTAGAGATACTCTTTCCTGACCTGTCTGGGTTTGTTCCTCACTGTTGGTTGTCAAACGTCATTCTGCTGGCGCGCTGTAACTTCCCTCATTTTTTCCTTCCGATGAGGATTAGACTAGAAATTTCACATTGTTTGGGTCTACACTGTTATCAGTCTATTGTATATAATAATTTAGTTAATTTTTTTGAGAACGTCTATATATCCAAAAGATACCACTACCAACACAAACTAACATTGATTAGTATTATCAATTAGATATATAATTGGAAATATATATCATAATTCCAACACTCCTCGTTTCCTTTGTTGATTCAAAGCCTTGTTTATAATTCAGGCCTTGTTAAATAATTCAGGAAACAAATAATAGTTTTAATGTTATGATTGAACCTAGCAAAGTAGTTTTGGAAAATAATTATAAGATACAATTAAAATTCGAATGAAGAATCTTCCATGACTAGGTCGAATGTTAAACTTAAATAATGTCTCGCGACATTCTTTTTTTATCGTGTTGTTATTTTTACAATCTTGTATAAAAATATAGCAAGGTGCAGATTACTAAGATATGAATGTTTATATATTTTTTAAACTATAAACTGTTATAGGTAATCAACAAATAGTAAAAAATCTATTACATTTATTTACATTTAGGTGAAATTTTAAACATATAAGCATCACTGTGTATGATACAAGTATGTATAGTTACAAGTCAATAAAGCACCTTTCTATACAGTTTTTTTTCTACAACAACTTTGATGTTTTTTATTCAACAGAAATAAATATCTTTATATATTTTTATTACATTAATAACATAATTTGATTTTTAACACACAACATTAAATAATACGCAGAACAAATGATTTGGCACAGATTGATTTCTTAATGAAAGAAGTACATTCAACAGATATACATATTGTTTTCAACATCAATGGTGGAGTTATGTTTCTTGTGTTTTTTTTTTCATTTGGTATTTAGAGGAACAATAATAAGCAATGTAACATTTATCTGGCTCATTTTTTTTGTGTAAATTAAAACTAGGGTAGGATGTCTATAAAAGTTATTTTTCTAAAATGTTTTTGTTAATAAAATAAATATTGTATTAAGTAGTTTGTTAATAAAATTAGAACATACTATTTAAAGGAAAGCATGAGACAATAATATAGTAGAGTTTAGAAAAGGACCTTCTAACTTTCTATTAATTTGCACAAACCACAAGAGTGATAAACTAATACAAATATGTTTATTTAGCAAGTACAATGACAATAAGATTCAAAATTATATGCTGAAAACACAAAAGAATTCAAGGTAGATTATAACAATTGCTTGATAATTTTATTTGTTTTTTTTTATTATATTAAAAATGATTTTTTCTGATGTTATTTAATAATAATCATAATAATGCATGTGTAGCTTTCAAAGAAATATTGATTTGGTTAATTAAAGTTTTACATATCATGTCAGACCATGGTTAAGTGTACTAGGTTTAGTTTAGTTTTTATTCTTTCACTCTTATTAAAACATTGAGATCTTGTTTCATTAGTCTTAACTAATGGTTAGTAGTTACTTTTTTAAGTGATTTACTTAAAATAAATAAAAAGAATAGAATGAATGATGAAAAAAGTAATCCCGAAAAGCATGATTACTACCCTTTAGTAAATACATCAAACTTTCAGTCCTTTTTGATGCAATTTACTTCTTCTTTCTTATCACTTTTCCATATTTTGGCTTATCATGATGACAGCAATATTGGAGCAAGGAAATAAATCAAAACATGGAGGAATTTGATCTGGAATTTAATACAAATTTTGATATGGACTCGTATTTGGCTATAATTCTTATGTTTTCCATGTGGCATTTATTAGTAGCATTAAATTACTGCTTAGGATTTATTAATAGAAAACCCATATAGAGCTCTAAAGAAAATCTAATGAATGTGCTTCTGTTAATTTAATTTTTTACTCTTTTGCTGAAATAATGCCAAGTTTAGCACGTCCAATAAGTGTGCTATTTAGTTAATAAGAACTTAAGTTTTTTAAGTAATTGATTAGATTATCTACATCTATTTTGGGATTTCACTTGCAGTTTAGAAGTCAATTTTTTTTGTGTTAAGTTATTTTACTGTAAACATCTTAATATATATATATATATATATATATATATATATATACATAACTCACAATGAGGAAACACTTAGGAACATACTAAAAGAATTTTAAAATAACAAAAGAACTCCGATATAAGTTCTTAAAGCTTATTCCTAAAATGATTTTTCTTTGTGGTTTATTTAGTCTACTTGGACAATTTTAAATGTATATATATATATATATATATATATATATATATATATATATATATAATAAATTCAAAACGAAGGAAACACACAGAAAGACACAGACATAACTCACATCGATATTTCAACCATCGTCGTCATCAGGAGATGTAAAGAGCGAAGAGTCCCGCAGGAAGGCAGGTCACCGCCCTCCTCATCTCCTCACATCTCCTGATGACGACGATGGTTGAAATATCGATGTGAGTTATGTCTGTGTCTTTCTGTGTGTTTCCTTCGTTTTGAATTTATTTCATTAAAAAAGTCCGCTGAACCGTTTCTTTTAATTGTATATATACATATATATATATAAATTATCAACAGGAAAATGTTTCACAAAGGACAACGAACTTTCACGGTAAACTATAGATACAGAGGAAAGCGATGAACATACTTATAGTCTCTAATTTTTGATTGAATTGTATCAGGACAGTAGAGATAGGGACGCCAAGCGCACTTGTGAAGCGACGGTTGGAGACCAACAGTGTTATAACATGCGTGCCCTGTTCAAGTTAAGTAAGAAAAATAAACTAGGAATAAGTGACGAGCGGAGTAACAATAAATGAAACTGAAGAAAATGAGTAAATATGAATATTAGAAACTTAAAGAATAATAATAATATTGAAGAATATTAAGAAGAAAATAACTAGACTAAAGAAAATTCGGGAATATAAACATTAAATATTTAAATAATAATAATAATGAAGATGATTAGAATAAATTATAAGTTAAAACTAAAGTTGTATAAATAATATTTTAAAATAAAAGAATAGAAAAGAAAATAAATGCCTAAATATATCAGACATGTAAATAATAATAATAATAATATTAATAATCACAATAATAATAAAACATTAAAATAATAATAAAATTGGAAACTAATATAAACAAATAAAAAATTCTAAACATAAAAAAAAGAAAAAAATGAATAAAAAATCCATAACCATTTGAAATAGAATTATCTCTTTAAGTTCAGATCTGGTTTACAACGCGAATTGAAAAACCAGACATGTGCCTCCTCGTATGCTCGTAAAGTGACACTTTTACTCTCAGGGGAAACTTGTCGTAGTATCTGTAACATCTGAAACAACACTGATGACGGTTCAACCAAAAATTAGAGACTGTATGTGTGTTTGTCCCTTTACCCTGTATCTATGGTTTACTGTCAAACTTTTATATATATCAATGCTCAAACCACAATATGAAAAAGGAAAAAAACCCAAGTTGGGTTTTTGAAGACCGCTTATTACGTTTGAAAGATTTTAGTTTTTTCCCTTTTCATATTGTGGTTTAATAATTGTTTGTTATTTCACGTGTTTATGTGAAATCTTGTTATACATATATATATATATATATATATATATATATATATAAGTTATGTTAAAATGAATGCTAATTTTGAGTCCCACACATTTTCTACTCAATTCTTCCTTAAGGACGGCATCAAGTTGGAATTTGTTAGAACAAAAAGGAGAAAGGCTTAAACAAGTACTAATCAACATCGTCTACAAGAACAAACATATCAACGCCATTTTAAAATGAACCAACTTCATTGTAGTAGACTTGAAAGTAACCTTAAAACTAAATGCACAACACAGATAGTGTACTAAAAAACCAGTATCAGAAACCCACAGAACTGTTAAATGTATACTGAAAAGTATTATTCAGACAAATTTAACTTTCCTCGATCTGGACGAAAAACTTCAACTCAGACTTTATTATATAGGCGCAACCACAGCAAGCGTTGTGATTAGGAACAACCTGCAGAGGAAATCAATTCTCCAATGAACCAACGTCTTTTGTGAGTCAAACGCAACTTAGGGAGGTGTGAGTCCCTACCATCTTCGTACATTGGTTCCACTACAACCATACATTCACAACGACTCACCATACATCTTACCGCAGGAGGACCCACAGAGCATGCTGCGAACGTACATGAGAAGGGAAATGCTAACCAATAACACACACACACACACACACACACACACACACACACACACACACACATCATATATATATATATATATATATATATAATAGTTAACAAGATTTCACAATAAACACGAGACACAACAAACAATGTTCAAACCACTATAAAAGAAATAATAAAAATGACTTAGATCTTTCAATCTTAATAATCGGTCTTCTTCAGAGTCAAAACCCCACCTGAGAAATCAGTTGAGTTTTTGAATGTGACGAAGACCGCTTGTTACGGTTGAAAGATCCTAGTCTTTTTTTCCCATTTCCTATTGTGGTTTGAACATATATATATATATATATATTTGTAAATGTTGGGAGCAGTCCTTCTTCAATGCATGCTTTTAAAAACTGGATGTCTGTTCAATTGAACCAAGTGGAAACAGACACCAGTTTTTAAAAGCATATATATATATATATATATATATATATATCCTTTAAAAGTTTATCAGGACTCGGTCAGTTCTGTTAAACTTTTATGTTGTTTCTGCTTCACGCTTGATACTTTTATATATATATATATATATATATATATATATATATATGATCAAACCACAATAAGAAATGGGAAAACAAGACTAAGATCTTTCAACCGTAACAAGCGGTCTTCGTCAGAGTCAAAAACCCAACTGTTGGGTTTTTGACTCTGACGAAGACCGCTTGTTACGGTTGAAAGATCTTAGTCTTGTTTTCCCATTTAATATTGTGGTTTGATCATTGATTGTTGTTTCACGTGTTTTTGTGAAATCTTTATATATATATATATATATATACATATAAAATACGATTTTAAAATAAACACCAACGTATGAGCTACTGTGAAAACATAGCTTTGGGACTTGTTGAATGATTAATGTTCATTTTTAAATACATATATAGAAAATTAGAACTAATTTGGAGAAGTTAGTAATCTGTTGATGACACAAAACATATATTAACATTTTTTTATATTATATTTATGAATAAAATCTATCTTTTTTTCACAATAGTGAAAGAATTAGAAAATAGTAATGCTTATTATTCTAGTTCTTTTTAATATGGTGTCATATGCTCAGTTATTTTACATTTGAATGTATGTAAATATTTCAAATTAAAAACTTTGGTCCAAACGTAAAATTAATTTTCAGCTAAAATATAGAACCCAAAAAGTGAAAGAATCGTTTGAAAAGTTTTAATATCATTTAGCCACCATGCCGTCTTCAGGACAATACTAGGATAATAAAGGGAAGAAATATAAAGGTAGTTGGCTAAGGCCAACAGCCAATTAACTTTTGTTGGTCTGAGCCAACTACCTTCTTTTTTCTTCCATATTTATTATCTCATTCCCCTGAAGAAGGCACGCAGCCGGAATGAATAAGAAATGTGAGTGATTGTTTTCGTTTTTGCGCCTTTTGTGTTTCAACTTCATGTTACCAATATGATAAACAGCAGTTTATGTACATTATAGATGATTCACGAAGTCCAGTAATCTTGCCATCATTAAGCTGTTCTCATGAAAAAGAAAGAAGGGCTTTTATTCTCATTTTTGTTCTTTCTTAGTGAACGAAAACATGACAAAAGCAGAATAGTAAATGCTATAATGATTTATCAGTAAACATAAATATTATCAACTTTCAATGATCCTGTTTATATTTTAAATAATATCACAGATAGAAAGCACAAAGAAGAAAATAAAAAATCACCTTAGGATATTTCGACATCCCTTATCATCTGAGTGCTACAGTATCCATCTTAATTTTTATGTTTTTCCCTCTGTATTCTTTCTGTGATATTATTTTTTTTAATTCGTTGATTTGTTTTCGATATATACATATTGAAATTAAGTTTCATACAATAAAAAAACAGCCTTATGCTATTTAATTTTGGCCACCAATATGATGGTGACAACTGAAGACTAGAAGAGATCAAAAAATGAATGAGATATATTTTCTCCTGATGATAAACTATGGTTTGACATATCACTTAAAATGAGTTTTTTGTTCTGTTTTGTGTCATATGTTGTATTTTTTAGTTTTATATCATTAAAATATTTAATTTAATCGTTATGAAATATATTTTATATTGTAACGTACATAACACATAAAATACATAATCGTTAGAACAAACACAGTAAATTAGGTTACTGAAAAAATAGACAAATAAATAATGTGATTTTTCCTGGTAGAAAAGTTTTCACCTATTTTAAGAGAGAATTTGGTTTTTAATATTCTAAAATATTTTGCTCGTTGATTTATATATACATATACATGGCTAACAAACCATTATTGGAAAGTTTAGTCGAGAAAGCATATAAATACATAACTTTTGTATATTTCCCAAATTGCTAAAATAAAAGAGTTCTTGTAACATTATTGAAGATAATCCAGTTATAATATTCAATAGTTTTGTACTATACTAATAATTTAATAAATAATATAGTTCTCGAAGTTTAAAAAAATAATTGGATAATTAAGTATTAGAATAGACCTGTTATGTTTGTTCTAAGAAATGAATACTTCTTAAGCAAGGGAGAAACATATAACTGTTTTGTTATTTTCCGTCAATTTATTAATTAAAGCAGGAGGACTTTGCTTTTCTTATAAGTGGTTCATTTATTAAGAATATAATATATATAAATACGACTTCTAGAATAAAGTGAAAACGTGACTCTGAATACACTTCAGCAGAGTATATTTAAAGATGGAAGCTTCATTCCAAATGTGTCTTCACTTTTCCAATCATTAAGCCGCAATGCATCCATGACTTCATAATTATTTATACATTACAGTTTAATAATAATAATCATAACTGAATTGATTGCAAAATACATCCTACTAAATTTAGAAAATATTATATATTAGATGAATAATCTATGTGTAGAATTATTTAAATTATATTACAATATAAATTAGTAATGTTCCAAAAGTTATAGGATTTTTCACATTTATGTGTGTACACACAATTGACATAGATTGTTTTTCTATGTTTACTACTTAGTCATTAATGCACAAAAACTACAGGTTCTAAAAAATGTTTTTCATTAAAAAAGTGCAGTGGTATAAAACTCCATCTGGGAGAAGGCTAGAGTATTATTGGCCAGTTGCTGAAAAGGTAATACGGGATGAACAAAACAATTGGGAACATAATCTGCAGAATAAATAAAAACCTGGATTACTATAAACTAGGAAGAGATAAAGATGAAATATATGAAATCTGAGAGAGACTTAAGGAGTGGTTAAATTCGGAAACTAAAAGATCTATTTATTAATTTACATAATAAAAAAATACTAGAATCCCATAATATGAATTTTCTATTATAATTCAATATAAGTGAAATTGATATTTTACGAGTAAAAATAGGATCAAGACCTCTATCTTCATCAAAAAATTTTGGATCAAAGGTTTAAAGATAGGAAAAAATCACAAACAAAGAACTTAAGGAAATCGACTGAGTCTTTGTAGTTCAGAAGAAGAAGATTAACTAAACCTGACATTTCAAGTGTGTATTACGAGGACATGAATACAAAGAGAAATGTTTTACATTTTGTTTTCAGGAAAGATAACTTAATTACTGCAATGTAAATTTTTATACGTCATTCGGAGATAAAATTGATAAACAAACAAAAGTCTCCACACAAATGAAGTTTTATCAACACCGCCAACAACGCGTTTCGAACACTGTGTTTTCAACCAGGAAGACTCCAAGGATGTGGCGATAAAGGGTTGGTCCAGTGAAAATGTTATATTATGAAAATTGAGATGTTTTCACTGGACCAACCCTTCAGCACCACATCCTTGGTGTTTTCTTGATGATGAACACATAGTGTTCGAAACGCGTTGTTGTTGTTGTTGAATAAAACTTAATTTGTGTGGAGACTTTTGTTTGTTTATCCATTTTACCTCAAAATGAGTAAATACCACACAATTACGGATTGCAGAACTAATGATTTTTATATGTTTACATTTGATTTAAAAATTTTTAAGTGGATGTGTTTGTGTTTTAACACATTTGTTCGAAGATATCAGTTTTGAACACAAAGACCGACAATACCCTTCAATAGAAGTAACTTATGATTTATTTTGATTATTTAAAACTAGTAGCTTATTTAAAAAAATAAAAATTGCAATATATATTCCAATGTACGTTTATTCTGTCGCATTCATGTGACGTAGATGTGACAATGCTGCTTTATAAACCTCATGCCACTATACTATGAAGTAAACACAGTAATATCGCTCTTCTCATTCCTCGTTTTATCTTTCACCCAGACTTTATTTTCTTATCACAAAATGAACTATAACTTTATCAAAATAAACATTTTTCATTTTTTCTTTGAATAAAAAAAATAAATAGCATCATCAGACGAGGTGAAACACTTTGACATTTTAATGGAATATTAGAACACTTGAAGACTTAAAACTTCCCACGAACAGATTTCCTACTTATTTAATATCATCAAAAATTAAAAGAAGTTTAAAAGTGGTGGGTGAACAAATGACATCAAATTATCCCTTTAGTAATAATAATCATGAGACAATACTGCAATAATAGAGCAGTATTAATAGTAATTAAACCTTACTATTATTATTGTAATAATAATAGTATTTATAACAGTAATAATAACAATAAATAATCTGTAGTAAACTATTAATATTAAAATGATAATTTAAAATAAAAGAAGTAGATTATTATCCAATATTTTGCTTTTTTTAATTTTTACATAAAAATCTGAATAATATTGCATAATAATAACATTCATGAAATGTTGGAAATATGTGACAAATTTTGTAGGTGCTTCAATTTATTTAATGAACAATTTATTTAAAACCATTTTTCCTTTACTTAGACAAACTTAAGTTTATAATTTAAATATAATTTATAATTTGTAATTTAACTTAGGTTTATTTATTTAAAACCATTTTTCATTTACTTAGACAAACTTTAGTTTATAATATAGGGAATTCGTTCTGTTTTGTGAAGAACAACTTTGAAGCTTACATTTTTCTATAATTACGAGTATATCTATTAGGAATAAAAACAAATAAAATGCAAATGAATGGGTATTAGGACAGTATGTAATTTGAAAAGGTTAATGTTGAAAAGATTCTTGACAGAGGCTTATTTGGTGTAATTGGTATGTCAGTGATAGGGGCTGCATGGAGACTAATTGAATCAGTGGCCACGGAATGCCTTTCCCCCGCGAGTTCGTTAGCTAACACTCATTCTGTGGGCCCCTTCTCTGTTTGCCTTACCTCACGCCACCCTCTGCACAGTCGTAATTAACAGAATTTGTAAAACCCCAGTGTTCGTCAACAGAAATTAGACCGAAATACATTGTATCTCGCTGAAAATATCGAATTTTTTCATCAACATTTTAATTAAATTATTTTTAACCATAATTTATTTTCTGCTGTATTTTGTTTTGCATTTTTTGGTTTAAATAAAATTAAAAAATATTCTATTATATTATTAAACCAACATAATATAAATATATACCTATAATATTACGACTTTTAATGTACAGACAAAACTCATTAATCAACCGACTTCCGAACTAAATTTTCTCAGAATGAGTGTTTCAAAACTGAAATATTAATATTCAACTCAGGATAAGTGTTTTAAAATGATTAATTTCCTACTTCTGCAAGTTTTCAGACCTGCTTACTATTAACTTATACTCAAGTTGAATTTTTATTACGATATAATCATCTGTAATGTTGCCATACATTAAGTACTCTGTTCATTGCATGCTAAAATCAATAGAAAAATACATTTTTATAAAGAAACTCCAATATTTGGACACTCGCCGTCACGGAATGGAGAAAGGCGGTTGGGTGGTTAGATACCGTTCATTACGTCAGTCGGTTTGTCAGCTGACAAAGATATCGTCCAATAGACAACACTAGAAACATAGTGGTTAAATAACATTGATTTGAAAAAAAATATCAAAATGTCGTACTTCTTTTAAAAAATAAAGGGAGGAAGAAAGAAGATTCTACTCTAAATTTTGTTTTATCAGGAAGCAAATATATAAATGCACAGGTTATATCAATTGTTGACTAACCTTTGAGCAATCCACATCTACTCCTGAAACAAAGGAGAGTCTAAAAATAGAAGTGAGATATCAGTTCTATTATACGCTCTTGAGTGAATTTGATGTGTTCTCGATTTCCGAATGCTATTTAACTTATTTTTGATAAAAAATAATGAAAATTATTATCGTATAAATTACACATTAGTATTATATATACTGTATTCAAGTATCTCATCACAAAAGGAAGGGGATAAACGGTCTGAGGCCTTTGTTTTTTACGTCTTCAGAGAGCAAGTAAATACAATATATATATAAAAAGATTTCACATAAACACGTGAAATAACAATCAATGATCAAACCACAATAAGAAAATGGGAAAACAAGACTAATATCTTTCAACCGTAACAAGCGGGCTTCGTTGTTAACTCCAGTTGGGTTTTTGACTCTGACGATGACCGCTTGTTACGGTTGAAAGATCTTAGTCTTGTTTTCCCATTTTCTTATTGTGGTTTGATCATTGATATATATATTATATATAAACCAATTAAAAAGAAGATAGTACACAGATAGACACAGGAATAACTCACTTCTATATTTCGACCATCGTCGTCAACAGGAAGCGAAGAGTTCCGCAAGAAGGCAGAGCGGCGACTCTTCCTGCCTTCCTGCGGGACTCTCCGCATCCTGATGACGATGGTGGTCGAAATATAGAAGTGAGTTATCCTGTGTCTATCTGTGTGCTATCTTCTTTTTAATTGGTTTTTATTTATAAGTCCGCTGCACCGTTTCATTTAATTATATATATATATAACTATAGTTTATCGGGACTCGGTTAGTTCTTCAGGTTAAAATTAAACTTTCATTGCCAACGTTTCGGTCTTTATTTAAAACCTTATTTATAGGCAGAAGTATAAATTTTGAAACAGAAAAACTAAGTATTACATTACAAATATTTTTCTTTGTAAAATATTTATTTATTTATTTATTTTTCTTTGTAAAATAATTTGTAATGTAATACTAAGTTTTTCTGTTTCAAAATTTATACTTCTGCCTATGAAAATGTTTTAAATAAAGACCAAAACATTGGCAATGAGAGTTCAATTTGAACCTGAAGAACTGACCGAGTCCCGATAAACTATAGTTTTGTTTCTATTCCACGGTCGATACTTTTATCAATGTTTATATATATATATATATATATACTGAACCTTATTCATATATATATATATATATATATATCATTTCATATTCATGTTTCATATTCATTATATATCATTTCATCAGAATTCATATATATATATATATATATATATATATATATATATATATATATATATATATGAATAAGGTTCATTGTAGACAAACAAACATAAAAAAATTTAATTCACCCACTTCCAGTCTCTAATTTTCGGTTTGAATCCTCTGCAGGAGAGATAAGAGAGGGAAACCAAGCGCACTAATACAGAGACGGTTAGAGATGAAAAATCTTGCCACACAGGCGCCAGTCACAGAGGATAAGCTAGACAAGAATCAATTTATAATTCAATTAGAAAACATGAAAAAATAATAATAAATAAATAAAATATAAACCGAGGCTTGAACAGAGGAAATGGTACATAAATAAAAGTTACGGACTAAGCACTCATAAAAAAAGAATAAAATAAAGAAAAACGTAAAGTAATATTGAGAATACAAATAATAATATTATAAATAGAAAATTGAATAAAAAATAATGAAAGTTAAAAAATGTATCAGAGAATAAAAAATAACATAAAACCTAACTGTAATAACATTCCCTCTCTTATCTCTCCTGAAGACGGTTGAAACCAAAAATTAGAGACTGTAAGTGTGTGTTTTTAATTTCTCTACGTATGTTTGTCTACATTGAACATCATTTGTCCGTTTCGGATCGTATATTCATTGAATATATATATATATATATATATATTGAAAAAGACGAGCCAATCCCTGTTACGTATTACTTTGGGCACTTCTTATTGGTTGTGGGTGTTTTTTCGTTAAACACGTTTCTCCTTAGCACACTCCGTCTGCTCGGCCGCCTCAGCCTTCACTCCAGGAGAGGGCTCGCAGTCCCTACTTAATTTTCCAATAGAGTTGGATGAAGGTCTTGGCGTCCTGGCTTGGAAGTGTACCTCGTCGAACTCGGCGCCACGCATTCTTCAAGAAAACACTGCAGTAAAGGGGTCTAATGACAAACGCCACACACACTCAACTTCAACTCATAATGCCCATAGCCCGGACCAGGTTCTTACGAGGAATTCTTCTACGTGAGGACGCCTATGCCATTCCTGCCCTCTGTGAAATTAAAGTAGGGACTGCGAGCCCTCTCCAGGAAGGACGGCGGATGCGGCCAAGCGTGTTAGGAAACCGACGGGGAAAGGTTCTACATACACCCACAACAATAGAATCTACAGAAAACACCAACAACCAGTATCTAATGAAAACCACTAAGCCCATAGTAAACACCGAGTTCGACGAGGTACACTTCCAAGCCAGGACGCCAAGACCTTCATCCAACTCTATTGGAAAATTAAGTAGGGACTGCGAGCCCTCTCCTGGAGTGAAGGCTGAGGCGGCCGAGCAGACGGAGTGTGCTAAGGAGAAACGTGTTTAACGAAAAAACACCCACAACCAATAAGAAGTGGCCAAAGTAATACGTAACAGGGATTGGCTCGTCTTTTTCAATAACTAATCTGGCATTCAACATATATATATATATATATATATATATATATATATATAACTAAAATAAAATTGTAACTTGGTCAGATTTCCAGTTTCAAAGCTAATTTCCAAGTGTCATCGTTTTGGTTATTGTTTAAAACCTTTTCCATAGACCTTCATAATGGAGAAGAATAAAAATTTACATCGTTATATAAACAGAAGCAATAAATAGGAATCATACGATTTTTAGACAGATAAGGTTGAAATAATTTAATACCAGTACAAGGACTCAAAGAAGTGAGAATTTATTGAATCTGGAATATTATAAACTTTTTTCATTACTAGTGGGCTAGCAACGTTGATAGTACAAAACCTTCCATTACAGTGTTGCTAATATAACAGCTTTTATCAAGGGTAATCTAACAATGTGATCTAACAAGATTAACAAGCAAAAATAGAACAAATTTTTCAGCTATTAACAATTGTAAAGTTTAACAACTAATGTTTCATAAAAACTGTTAAATGATCAAATTAATACATTTAAATGAAATTAATGTTCAAATTAATAAATCTACTAACATTAGTAGATTTCATTAACTAATATTTGTTCAAATATATAATTGAAATATCCTATGCAAGGTTTTTAATATCCCCAGATTTTATTAGTGTTACTCTTGATAACGATGGCTAAATTAACATCATTATGCTTCAAGGTTTTGTACTGTTAGCATTACTTTTCCTGTAACAATTAAAATGTCATAGATTTTTTCATTCAATAAATCCTTAAATTTCTACTAAAATATTTTATTTATTGATAGATTTGTAATTTTTATTTCCTCTATTTTTTAGGCCAATGAAATAGGTTTTGAACAATAACAGAAACTAGGCACTTTAGAGTTTGATTTGAATATGGAAAACCAATCAAATCCGAATTTCATTTTAGTATTATTTAAACAGATGATCAATAACGGAGTAAAAATTGACTCCAAATTTATATACATATATTTTTTTAATGAGTAATAAAGTAAGGAAACACAATAGTTTGAATGATACAAACAGTTTATATAACTTTAGTTCACTTGTATATTATTGACATAATCAATTGCTTCTTTTTAATCATAATAGAAATGGTAAACTTTTGTTTAAGTAAAGCAGAATATAATTAACACATTTATTTTCATATATATTGTCTGAGGCAGAACTAAACAAGTAATCCGGTAACTTCAAGTACGAGAAAAAAGGATTCACATGTATTTTTTTAGTATTTTTAGTTTATTATTGGATTTATTTGCTTATTAAGTGAGAGCAATTTGTGAACTTAGAAGAATAATAAAATTTTTATGTGGTGTTAATTCATTAAGTATGACAATCACCATTTTACGAAAAAGAATATTGGAAGACATGTTGTTTAATTATTTAAAGAATCGCATACTAAGGTTTACTTTTATCTTACTTTACATTTCTACTTTTTCCAAACATAAAACTCAAAAAAGGTTGCTGTAAGATAATACATAAAGCCAATTATAAAAAAAAAAACGAAAACGATCACAGCTGATTTGTAATTGCCTTACATATATCATTCAAATGAAAACGCGTTTTGAAAAATAAAACCTTTGTGTTGGGCATTTCTGATCCAAGTTTAACATGTTGATAGAGCTATTTCTGCAAATAACAAACATTCTCCAAACGCTATTAACATTTAATCAAACATGAACGAGGTTTACTGTCCGATGAATAAACACATTTATTTACAATGTGTTCAATGGATTAAAATACTGAAGTTTATAGAAAACAGTATCAAAAATCAGTCTATTTTTTTAAAAGATATATGATTGAAGGAAAACATTTCTTAACCCAATTTATTTATAGTATAGTAATTATATAATTCGTGAATGCAGATCTTCAAGCATTTTTTTTACGTGGGTTTAAATATTAAAAAAATAAAAGAAATTAAATTTTTTTATTATTGCGTTTAATTGAAATTAATGTTTAGATTAATTTAATATGATTGTCTCATCTACAGTTCAAAACTGTTATAAATTGGCTTTGACATCCGAATGACTGTATTAAAATTCTGTTTATTGCTGCCAAGCTTATAAAGTAATGATATTACTTTACGTCCAAGGTTATATTTGATTTTGATTTCGAGTTACGATTAATCCATAATGTACACTTTCAGGCACCTTCTTACGATCAAGCACAATTGGTCGATTGTAGTTGATCAACGGAAATTAACTATACAATTTTGTTTATATTTTGCCATGGAAATTGACAAGTTGTAAAGTTGTGTTGAAAGCTGTAGTACATATTATAAATAAAAGTAATTAAAATTGATTTTAATTAATTAAAAGTAATTAATTGATTTCATTTAAAAATAATAAACTGTAATAGACGTGAGTTTCGGTTAGTTTGTGTTTATGTGTTATACGACACAATCGATGCTGTGGATTGATGTACATTTCATGGCCTACGAGCCATTTACTTAAACACTATTGCTACAAATCAACATTCAAAATGGATTGGTGAATTTTTTTGTACTGAGTTGCGACGCCACCAAATAGTACTAATCAGTAAGAAATGATTTTAGAAAAACAGTTTTGGAGTTTCAAAAATGAAGATACTTGGAGCAATAAAAAAAATTGCCGAAGAAACTTGAATTACAAGATGACTTGTGAAGGAATAATAATATCAGAAACGAGCATTTCTTTAGTAATAAAACTGTAAGTCAAGTATTGATTGTTCTAGAGAAGTTGTTATAGCAATTAAAGAAGAAGATATTTAATCATACAATATGTAATTGGATAGTTCTACATTACATGTGAGAGAAACGGCTGCTCATTAAACGGAAAGAATTGATACAGAGAAACAAAAATGAGATAGCCACCTGGAAATTCTCAGTTTCAGTCAAGATGATGGAAAAGATCTGAAGCAGTTTAGAGTGAAAGACGATTTATAAGTAATATTATATATTCTTCTTGAACTAGAATTGTAAATACTTTCGTTTTTCATATATATTTCATATTTATCCACTTGGTGGCTTCAAAGGCAGCTATGCTTCTTAAAACTTTTTGCTGTGATTTTCATTTCAACGTGAAAACTTAAATGCAAGCTTAACATTCAATTGAATTTTTTTAACTTTCTAAACATATAAGTTATAACTTCATACCAAATAGTATACAACTCATCTCTTGAAATATGAACTATAACTGAATCATTTGTTCCTAGAACCATCAAAAAAATAGCTAACTCAATTCAAGTAAAACATCCATAACTATTTCATTCAAACTTTATTGATTATGACGAATACTAATTTTTCCTTGTGGTCGAACTTTTAGAAACAAACATCGTTGTCATTCATTCGGACCTGTTTTCGAAGGAAACTCCGCTTCATTTTGAATCGTATGTTAGAAGTGGGAGGCAGGACGTTCGAACGTTTGATTAGTATTAATACAAAGTGAATATAAACGTAAGTTTTTATGAGTACGTCATAGAAGCTTTAAAAGATATATCTACATAAAGTATGCAACTTGAAAAAAACTTAAAAATAAAGTAAAACAGCATAAATAACGTTCAGAGTAGACAGTAATTTAGGCGCTTTGTTATTATTTTAAAAAAAGTAATACTGCCTAAGATTGCAATTTTTTTCATAGCATTACTTTTCATAATACTTTATCCAAAATTTTTAATACGACTTAGTGAATGTTGAGACAAAAATTGATAAGAATGAAATGGAAAATACAAATTGTACTAAACCGAATATTAATGGATGAAAACCAGTATCAACGTCAAAACCACAGTTGGAAATCAGAAAAACGGGCGGCGATCCAAAACACTTTTCTTCGTCATAGTTCAATTGGCACCAAGACTACAATAGAATCACTTTTACTCTGATGATGACATCTTCTTTTCGTTGAAAGATCTTAGTCATTTTTCTGGTTTCTTACTGTGTTTTTTAGATGTTGATTTGTATTTCACTTGTTCATTGTAAAATCTTAAGTATATAGCCATTCATCTAGTTAATAGTCGACTCAATTTTACAAAAAAAAAAAAACAATAATATAATCTAATATTAACAAGTTCAGTTAAACCCTTTCTTAAGCTCTTTAGATTAATTTATCACAATTCTAACAGCCTTTTAAAGAAATGTACACCTTGATTTAATTCTATACTTTAAACTCTTTAAAAAATCAGTGAGATGTTAAACATATTCAAATAGAGGTACTGCTTATTATTTGGGATACTTTAGATACAAGAAATTTGGTCATCCATGATAATGGGTAATATTTGAGATGGGATCCATTGATGATTACATTATACAGCTTACAACAATCTGGACAAAAAACATACCTGTGATGTGGAAACTACTAATTTCATGTCCAGTATGATCCACTGCAATAAGTTGCCTTTGAAGGTTGACAGACATATATTTTAAACACACTCACTATACATATATGTACTTCTTCTGTCTACTTAAACAGCCTTCATCATTTCAAATTAGTTAACAGCATAAGAAATATGATAACATGAATCAAGTACCCACCTTATTAAAAATAGAATAAAACATGCCAAAACTCTTTAAATTTGTGGTATGAAATAAAATGGAAGCTTCAGGAAACAATATTTTCTTGTAAAAGTATGTAATTATCAACAATGAAAACCCAGGGAAACTCACTTTGACGTGCATCGTCACCAAAAGAAGATTGATTTTTGAAACTAGTATAAAATAATAATAATCTTCTTGTGATAAATACTCAAGTTACAGTAAAAAATGTCGTACATATATACTGACAAAAAACCGAGCAAAATAATGAAAGAGCTAGATAATTTTCACAATTTCCAGTTTATTAACCTATTCCTTTAGTTATCTTCATTGATTTTTTTTAGGATAATAGATTTATAACATAAAGAAGAAAACCCAAACAGTTACAAAAACCCCTTCGATATTTTGGTATTTATAGTCATTAGAAGAATCACTTTACTTGATTGCCACTAGGCTACTCAAGCCGATAACGCGTTCTTCTTAAAACTACAGTTGACGAAATATCTAAACGGCTTTAACTCGTAAATGTGTGTTTTATTTTCTTTATATGATCACATTTTTTGTGAAGTTAGACTGTATAAAATTGATTATATATATATCTAAAAAAATGAACCACTTATTTATCCTTCTTACTTCAATCTGAAAATAAATAGTTTTTATTAAAACCTGTGTTTTTAACATATTTTTCAATTGAACTCATAGGATTCATATTATTTATTGGTTTAATACTATTGTACATTATATGAAAATAGTAGGTAAATTTATATTAGTATTCTACAATTCGAACACATTCTCAATCGTGATTGTAAGAAAAAAAAAAGGGAAATACTGGATAATATTTCACTAGAAAAGTATATTTATAATAGTTTTTACGTAGCTTGATTTAGTAAAAAAAATGATATAGGTTTCGACGTATTGAACGTATTGGTTTACGGGTTGGGTTACTCTAGTGGAAGTAATAATCGTTGGTAGGGCCAGTCTCAGGATGGGTCTCATATGCTTTGGGTAAAGAGGGCGAAGCGTATTCATTATTGAGTATATGTACTTTTCTTTTTAAATTAATTGTTGTTGCACTACTTTTATGTTTACGATATGCTTTCTAAAGGATATGAAGAAAAATTTGTTGTTCAATTTTTGTCATTTTGTTTTGAATTGTACAATATATTTTCGGATTTTTTTTTTCAATTTTTGAAGGTTTTACTTAAGAGAGGTAGAGGAAGAAAGTGGATAAAAGATTGACTGGTGGGGTTAGAGGAGCCTGTATGACGTGGGCAAATGCTGCATGATGGTGAGGGCAGCGAAGAGGAGACAGGTGCCTCGGAGGCTGGGCTCTAAGTGACTTCCTGCAACAGAGCAACAACCCGTACTTAAAAACAAATTCATTTAGCAAACAAAAATATGCTTCATAAATAAAATAGTTCAATTACAGTCACTTGGCAAACACAGTCTTATATCCATGAGATAATAAAAACAATTCTATTAATGTAAAAATAACAAAGAAGTTGTTGATGAATATGTCAGCAGACAGAGATTCAGTCCCTTGAATTGAGTAAGAAGCAACTTACATGGTGGTTTATTACAGTAAAATATATTATAAACAAAATTCATCAGAACTATAGGCAGATATCCTTTTGTAAATAACAAACGTACAAATCTAACTTAAGATGATTTAAGAATACGAAAATATCGCAGGTGAACAGAAGAACCAGTAGCTGCGTATACTGCAATCTTAAAATAAAAGAATAGGCAGAATTTCTATCTAATATTCTTTATAATCATCTGTGCAGATTGCTATGATTGGTAAAATTATATATATGGTAAGGACAGTGAACGATGTCACAACTTCACACTCCCAATTCTTCTGAAAATGCAGAGAAATTCAGAAATTATGAAGAAACATGAATGTGTTTTTGGCTCATTAGTTTCATATTTTACATATATATTCTCAAATGGTTTCTTCTTTTAAACAAGTAAAGTAGAGTCAGTTAAGAGGATTAAAGCTGTTTGTTTATAGCTGAGGGTTAATGACATAAGGAGTAACTGTTTCTAACTGGTCAGGCTCTTGTGCTCATCCAAATAACTTCAATATGATCAAGCAGAGATGACCCCTTAATGATCAAGTAACAAAGACCCTTTAGTTCACTCAACGCTCAGCTGTGAAAAAACATCATAAAAAAGGTATCAACCATCGAATATAATAGAATATTAAATATATATATATATATATTTGTTTAACTTTGTTTACCCTGACTTGCCCAGCAAGTCATTCACTTGTTCAAGTTCATGTGTGACTCTGATAAAGAACAGTTGTTTCGAGCAAGTCATTCACTTGTTCAAGTTCATGTGTGACTCTGATAAAGAACAGTTGTTTCGGTTGAAAGAAATTTTTCGCATTTCTGAATTTCTTACTCCGATTTAGGTGTTGATTTATATCAACACTGCATAAATTAAATATATAAATCAAAACCTTCCTTATTTAGGTATTTAAAAAAAATTTCTCGTAGAGTGTTAAAGAGGTACTAATTTCAGTTTATTTTTATTTGGTTAGTTGCATTATAAAAGTATATTATAAATGTTTATATACATAAATGCATATTATATTTACAACGTAATAAACATAAATTTTAAGATAATGATATAACCTTCCACAATTATTCTTTTACTTCCTCAGTACATATCAAACCTCACTCGCTAACTCAACCTGCTAATATTGGCTGCTCATAGGAACTCTATAGATCAATGTGTGTGTGTGTGTGTGTGTGTGTGTGTGTGTTTGTGCGTATGTGTGTGAGTGTAAGAATGTATATTATACTTTAATAAAAGTAGGCACATTAATCAATGTAGCTCCTCAGATAAATATGAAGAGGAGAACAAAATCTCCTTAATTGTAGGACTCTGACCCACAAGTTTATCTAGTACATGGGTCTGTAACCTCTTTGCATGCAAACTCGCCATGAAAGACCAAGGCACAGTTTCTTAACATGCGAAGATATTTTTAACCTAATCCTACTTTAAGAAAAAATCAAAAGGTTTTATTTATAAGTTTATTTACATTTAAATTTAGGAGCTATTTTATTTGAAGAAAAGAGTAGAGGAATATGCTTTCATAATGAGATCAGGAATAGATTTTAAATGTGCTCGACGACTGAGCAAATAGATTTACTTAAAGTAAATAAATATTTCATTCTGCAACATGTAACATTATTTTTGATGACACTGATAAAATTAAGCCTATTCTACGTTGAGAAAAGTGCGCCACTACTTTTCAAAATTTATCAAAATATGAGTTAGATAGGCTTTACACATCTTTCAAGGAAATTCCATAAAGAACCCTTTATGTTTGATTATTCATTTTTCACCGACCCTGAAACTGGAACAGTAAATGCGATACTACAGTTGGTCGGCTGAAAGGGCTTTATAGAAGATTTGCCTTCTACTTCAAGACATCCATGGAGCTAAATGGAGGTAATATAAAACACGTATTGAGCAAATTAATTACTAACAAAGTTTTATTCAATATTTAAAGGAAATCAGAAATGAGGCTCATTAAACTTTGGACCTATTTTTTTGTAACTCTGAATAATGATTTCCATGGGTCTTACAAGTCCGCTGACATACTCTGTAAAGTATATTCTGCATAAGGAAGTAATTAATTACTAATATAAGAGTATGGGTTGCTACAAAATTTCTTAAACTTCAAACAGAGTCACTGATTAAATAAATTTCTTTAGTGAAGATCTTAATTTTAGGAAAATTAGAATTACTGTACTTGTTTGATCGATGAAAAGGCTTGCATACTATACCAGTGATTGCAGAGGATCAGTATTCTTACTGAAAACTTTGGTAAATAAATTGAAAAGTTTAGTTTTCTAACTTTATCTTACAAACTAAGCCAAAGAATTGGTCAAACATCTATTATTTTTACGTTCACTCATATGTACACTCACAATGCTATATCAAAATTTGAAACATGATAATATGTTGTACTCTATCATTGGCACCAAAAGAATTTTTAATTGATAGAGATTCAATGTCTTGGGCTTTTAAAACGATAAAGTTCTCAGGACATCTTTCAATTTGAAAATTTTGTTTGAAATTCAGTTTGAAATCCCTAGTTTATCAAACATACAGCTAGTTGGAGAAGAGACTCAATTCTTCTATCACCCTGTAAAGCAAAAAGAGCAGCTCTCCATTGTTCATATTGACTACCTGTCATGATATTCTCAATACATTGAGAACTTCAGGGGAAGTCATGACCTGGCACCTATTTGCCCATTGAGTTTCTGATTTTTATTTAGTCAAATAATTATTTCAATGTTTTCATTGTATATCTTTTATCATTTTTAAATAAATAATTTTAGTTTTGTAAACTTTTGAATTCTTTCCTAATTTCTTCTTTTTTTTCCAAGATATTTAATTAGTTTTTTTTTCTGTTCTCAGATTAGATGACAGTTCATCTGGTTTTGCCTGTCAGCTCGTAACTGATTCTCAGACTTATGATAAATGGCAGTTCTTATCATTATAATTGGAGTATCTCATCACCAGGAACACTGGTAATAATATGATACATCATGCCAAGTTACTCATATTCTTCATTTACTATTGTGGAACATTTATTTCAATTAATCCCACTACTCCATTCATTATATATTACTGTAATAGTAATAATAGTGGTGACTGCCGGAGGTGCGTGGCCCCCGCAGCTTGCAGCTTTGTTGGAGGAGGGCCTAGTCGGTGCTTTCGGGGAAGTGGTTAACAAATATTTTAATTTACTGAGTTGATTATGATAGCCTGTATTATCTGTGTGCTCTGATCGCAATTGCTCTGTTGTCATTGTGGTTATTTTGTTGTGTTAGTCATTATATATTTAAGCTGTATTTGCATAGCATGATGGAGATTGTTGTGTAGCATTGAAGATTTTGATGCGTGTGGTGCCTTCGGGTGGAGCATGATGTTCTCTAACAATAAAAAAAAAAAAAAAAAAACTATAATAGTTATGTATTAAAATATTATAAATACGTTCTTACCATGATTAAAATCGATAACTACATGAGCAAGAGAAATAGACCACCATAAATTACTCTAGTAGCTCTTTGTTTTTTTCTCTTGAAACATTTTTCCAATCACATCAGTTACTCCAGTGGATCAAAATAAGCTGCATTTTTTGGATAAATAAGATTAAATTTGTCGTTGAATATCAAGTTCTGGTAATTCTTTGGGCAAGTGTTTGTTATCTGTGGATGGTTATCAAAAACATCCACTAAAAGGCACAGCTTCTATCCAGTACTAAGTCCTCAAAAAATTAACAGCTGTGGACATACCCCACAGCGTATTTTTTTGTAAGAAGTTCTTTGCAATTTTAATGTAACAACCTTCTCTCTTATCAGAAGGTGCTAGTTACTTCCATTTTTCAGACATATCCTTTTCAACGATAACTCTTCTAATCAACAACAACATTTTGAGCCCATTTTAAAACTTTGATGGAAAAAATTAAAAATGTGTCAAGGCAGCTAAAGATGTTGTTTTAATCACTTCTTTCAAGATCTGACTCAAAAACCTTTTTCTTTCTTACAACTGTTTACGTAACACCTCACATCTTGCATTTACAAATATTTCGTTCATGAAGATCTTATAAAACTCATGAAATATGTTACAATTTCGAGGAAAAAAATAATTTTACCCTCTACCACCTCATCTACATCTACATCTGTAATTTGGGTTGAGTATGCGCTGAATAAGTACTCAATTTTTTTTTCAATTGAACAGTAGACAACAAGGCGTCAAAGTTAACGCACATTAGAAATTGTTTTCTATTTATATTTTCTATTTTATATTTTTTCGTTGAAATAAATCTTACTTGGATCTAAGTCTTTTATGAAAAATATATGTATATAAGCGCAAAAAAAACTTTTAAAACATGTAAAAAATCCATTCAATTTTTACCATAAAACATTTTTTTTACATTTTCTACAATTTACAATATCATATCGATGACATTAAAAAAAAAAATAAAAAAGACATTTAAAAATTCTAGCACTTTTAAATAAGGGTTTTGGTTTGAAGATGTTAAAAATATTTAAAAATTGAAATATTTAAAATATACTGTTCAATATGTTTTCTTAAAACCTCAATTAATTAATGTCCAGCAGTCGTATAAATTTTATATTAGTCTAAAAAAATAGATTTATTATTAGAAATAAAATAGAAAGTGGCGAAGTTAGTGTCGTTTCAGAGTATTCAATATAGAAAAAAAGTTGTTTTTTTTTTTAGTCTATAATGATTTATAATACTTTATTTTTTTATTATCTCTACTACTCAAGCCTTGGCCTGCTTCAACTTCCCAGCCGGGTGAAGGTCAGCTAAGCATCCGTCCAAGGTGAACCACTTGCATCTTAGTAGTAATGTTTTGTATCTGTTAAGAATCTTTTTAGTAATAGCTAGCTGTAATTTAAAAAAATTGAATTTCTCATATATACGAGTATTTTTTCACTTTTGTTTGAAAAATCACCATCCTTAGTCACGAGGTTTCGTATTATTTCAATTCAAATTGATTTTGTATACATACTGAGAAATGATATTGGAATACAATCCACACTATATACAGTACTAATAAGCTGGTATCATGATCATATTTGCTGCATATTATTGGTTCACTAACAAATAGTGGACCAACTTAATAGTGGATAAGTTGAATACAATAATTACAGTGGTGCAGCGAAGATATTCAAATGTCGGTTGTAAGGAGTGATTACGCGTAATGGTGTCGTGCCGATAAGACTGCGTTATTTATAAAGCAAGCGCAGCTTTGCACTAAGCCAGATAAATCGCTTGAAGGAGACACGAGTGTCTTAGGCCTTTCCCCTTTAGGCCGCGCAATTTATTAGCTTCACAACCAGAAACAAGCTCGTTTAAAAGTTTCCAAAAATATTTACAATTCACTTAAGTCTTAAAGAGAGGAGGGTGGCAGGGTGGGGTATTAAAACTGACGTTTATTTCTCATAAATTACCGCTTTAAGTCCTCACCCAAAATTTATTCCCACCTAATATTTAGAGTTAATTCGTTTTACATCATGTTTTAAGTAAATAAATTTTTTTCACTCATATTGAAAAAAAAATTTGTTTTTTTATAACAAATTTATCAACTTGCATATTTCTAATTGTTTTCAATATAAAATGAGACCATAATAATACAATGAGAAATAAGACGGTAATATCTTAATCATTATAGCATATATCTGTTAGACGTTGTTATTTAATAAAACTTGAACTACATATCAATTATAGGTAACCAAAGTTTTCTGAGGTAATGCAAAATAAAATAGATATCTGTATATATATATATATAATAAATTCAAAACGAAGGCAACACACAGAAAGACACAGACATAACTCACATCGATATTTCGACCATCGTCGTCATCAGGAGGTGTGAAGAGCGAAGAGCGAAGAGTCCCGCAGGAAGACAGGGCAGTCGCTGCCCTGTCGATGATATCGAAATATCGATGTGAGTTATGTCTGTGTCTTTCTGTGTGTTTCCTTCGTTTTGAATTTATTTTATTTAAAAAAAGTCCGCTGGACCGTTTCTTTTAATTGTGGTATATTTATATATATATATTTTAAAAAAATTGAATTTCTCATACATATTTTTTCGCTTCTGTTTGAAAAATCACCATCCTTAGTCACGAGGTTTCGTATTATTACAATTCAAATTAATTGTGTATACATACTGAAAAATGTTTGGAAATCTTATACAAGCCAAAAACAAAGGTAGAGAACAAATTGAAGAAAGAATTACTCGTGGTACCCAACCATACCAAGACACGCCAGATGAAGTAACATATAGGGCCACTTCAGTCACTAACACAACCTGACGTAACCTGACTGATTCCCTAAAACAGACCTTGCAACCTGTTGTTATCAAGTAATGTTTAGTTTATCAAGTGTAATAGTTTCAATTCATTTTATTTTATTTTATTCTATGTGTGATAATTTTCCTGACGATGGTGATTGTAGCACTGAAACATGTCAAAGAATAAATTCAATGCAAAGAAATATGGAGAGTTAATTCATGAGATAAGAAACCCAGAGATAAAAAAGAGTTTTAGAAAATTAGAAACATTTTCTAACAAACTAAATAGTGTGAAATCGGACATTCATTTTTTAAACGCATATATATATATATAAAGTTCATTGTTTGTTCGTTTGTTTGTTCACCCATTTTCCGTGAAGATAGAGACCTGAAATTATTATCCTCTTTAATTTTGTTCTGAATGGCTTTGTTGTGGTTGTATTACATAATAACAAATCGTATTAGGAGGTCAGGGTAGCCAAGTAGCTTGCGTACTCGCCTCGACTTTCTACAATATTATTTAATAATATTTCTCATTAGGGGGTCAGGGTAGCCTATAATATATAATGAACTATTACATTAGAGGTTAAAAATGAATATCTTTTTTTTGTTCAAGAAGCAAACTTGAACACAACTGTCAGAAAAAATGCATATGTTATAAGGTAATATTATAAAGACACATTCCTTTCATTAATATTATTTTGTGTTGGGTAAATAAATTGAATATTTCAATTTACAAGTTTTGTTTGTTTTAAATATATTTGATTGTGCATATAACCTGAATTGATGTTTTATTTATTTATGTCATAAAATAAATGATTTATTTTACTTTTAAATAACATTGATTTTTGCTAAATATACTTTCTGTGTATATTTCTTGAATCAGGTTAAAAATATATCAAAATCAAAAGCTTGGGCCATATAAGTATCTGTTTCCGTGCCTTAATAACAATAAACAACAATTAAAATTATCCCTGTCAATCATATTCAGTTAATTTATTTCAAAACTATTGCTATAACTTCTGAATGATACAAAGAATCACAGGTAGTTTAATATATAATAATTTTGATAGTACCATAGTTTCGTGAAGATGCAGTTTCTAGAAGCATCGTATTATTACATTTAGACATACAGGTGCAGTGACCAGGTATTCTTCGCGGCAGTTTTAAATGAATTTTTGTTGTGACAATGTTTTATTTGAATATACTTCATTTCATTGATGAAAGTAAAAAGTGTTAGTGGGTTAACATTTTTTTTATTTATTTTTTCTAAATGCATGAGTATAATTATAATGTAATATATTACATATAATATAATTATGTATAAGAGTAACTGTATTCATTAATAATCAACCATACATTTGTTAATATGAATTATTTCCGTTTTTATTTGATAGTTTTATTTGATGTGCAATCTCTGACGTACATCAAAGTTATGAACTCCTCATAGATATTGCTCTTGTATGCTAAAAATGATTATTTTGCTTCTTACTATATCTGTAAAGCTTTAACAGTAGTGAAATTAAAAACATGTATTACAGTATTTTAAACAAACTATATGACACATTTATTATGGTTATTATTTAATATTCACCCAAACAAATAGCAGGGGTAGGCTACTACTTTGGATTTTTATTATTATTATTTTAAACCGACCCCGTAGTGGTTGATAATGTCAGCCGTTTACCGGCTTTTTGTTTGATCGGTGATTCTACAGATTTTACATTGGGAGTCCTAATTTTGCCTAACACAGCTACATTTCGAGTAGGGATCTTTAACTAGTACCTGACATCGTACAGGCTCGGGACCGACGTCTTAACGTCTTCTTTGAGGGAAGAAGTACTCATATTTATTCACCTCCCCCGTGAATAAATCAATAGCCAGGTGGGGATCGAAACCCGGACTACCAGCCCAGAGGCGAGAACGTTAACCACTGAGCTAACCTGGCCACCCTAGGTTACTAGTTACAATTTGGAAGTGAGAGTCAAGTCACGTTTTGTAATTTTTTTTTCTTTTTCGTAGACTGTTTCATTGTGGAGTGGCATTTTGCTATTTCAGTTCTATTATTTAGTTTTTAATCATTGTTTATGGATACATGTTGAATTTTAAAGAAACTTAAGACATTTTGAAATATGATTAAAGATCCTTCCGAATTCTGAATTTCTTACCGTGGCTTAGACACAGATTTTTATTTCACATAATTACTGTGAATTCATGTTTTAATGTTGATATATATATATATATATATATATATATATGGGTTACTAGCCGTTGCGTCTACAACGTTCTTGGTCTCCCTTTCTCTTTTCTCTTGAAGACGGATTACCCGAAAATTTGAGCCTGCAAGTGTGTTCCTTTTACTTTCTGTGCTACCTATCTTCAATTTTGAACTGTTTTTTATATATATATATATATATAGCGAGAGAAAAAGTGAAAGAAAGAAGTTAATATTATGACTGTTATAATGTAAATTCCTTTATATTAATAATAATCTTTTTAAAACATTGATAGAAAAACTAAAACAAGGTTATCTTTAAAAAAATATATATTTGTATATATAATTATCTATTTAAACTTCTTTTCTGTTTATAAGTTAACGAAATCGTCACAAAATTGAAAGCGTTCCGTTGACTCAGGGAAACATCTGAAGTAATCCGAGGAATACATTACGCTGTGAATTACGAGAGCGTTGCGATACGAGTTGGCAGGTACTAGGTGTTGTACTGCTAACTTTACATTATTCATGAATTCTAAATTGTTTGCTAAGAGGATAATCTTTTACCCTCCGAGAACCCTGTGCAACAATCAAGCCTCCCAGTCATCCACAATTTAATGCGGAATTAACACAAGCAAGTTTTGCCTCTAACTTGAAGCATAATTAACATTTCACTCTTGCTTTTCCTATTTTGAAAAGAGTATGAACAACCTTTAGAAGCTAACTTATCATGTAATTCGGTCTATTAAAAACTAACTTTTTTTCGAAACTGTGAATATGAACTAGTTACATATCATACTTTGTAGGAGTATTTTATAAACCAAAAGAACGTACTAAATTAGTGCTTAATTCAATTGAATAACAGTTAATTATTTTTATTCCAGTATTAAATATTTTATAAAACTATGGCATAGATGAGTGATAATAATTTTTATTAATACATTTGTCTGATTAGTATTGCATATATTTCAACAAGCTACTTTCCTTTCCAACGTGCTTTTAAATAACTTTGGTCAACGAATGCAACAAGAAAACATGAGAAATTAATCAGACACCTAATCTTTGATATTGAATTAGCATAAGGTGATATTGAAAAAAAGCTTGAGTGGTAACATTGGCAAATTACAACGTACGTTAAGGTCTATTTATCTTCTTAAGTCACACTTTGCACTTTGCATTCAGCAGTATTTGATTTTTACAGGAAAACCGTCCTTTTCTTTCAATGAGCTAATTTGTTGATTTAATATGCTTACTTACAGTAAATTTAAATATACACCACCTAAATTTTTATGTTTAGTCATTGGAAGAAGTATCTTAATGTGTAAAAAATGACACATCGTTGGAAACCAGCAGAATTGTGTGAGACAATATTAGTTCTAATCTGCTAAGGTGGTCTTAAGATGACGGTAAGTGCTGGTTAGATTCTAGCAGAGTTCTGAAGCTGAATTGTGAAGACCTCTTCTATTAACAGAATACTACAGGTGATTTGAAACATCAATTTTGACGCATATTTTCACGCGGCTTGTACCATCTAGAATACTAAAAAAAATTTTCGTCAAGCCAATCGTCTACAAGATTAATTTACTACTGGTCATCATTTTAGGAAAAACTTGAGAACTGGAAAGCCACTTTATTTGTCGAATTGATGTTTGTATCACCTCAAAGCTGTCCACAGTAAAGGACATATACTATGAAGCAGTGAAGTTGGTTGTTTTGTATTTATTGTAAACAAATCAAGCACCGTTAGAAGTAAACATAAATATGAAATGTAATTAAATCTTTCTCATAGTAATTTAAAAATGTTCCTAAGATTCAATAACCCTTAATTTCAATTACAGTTATTACTTACTGTTCTCTATTTAATGACTCAGGATACCTTGTAATTATTTGAAAAGCTTTACAGATATAGTAAGAAGCAAAATAATCATAATATCAAAACCGGTATAGTTTAAAAGTTTTATTACATGAGGATCACTTTTAGTATACAAGAGCAATATCTAATTCTCAATATATTTTATAAATCAATTAACCATTCCACTACAAAATAAAAACTTTTAGCATCCTCTTTGTTTTGGCCTTAACTTTTACAGTTTTGCATGAACAGCAATTAAAATTATGTTTTTCTGTTTTATATGTACATTTTATCTGTACATATAAATTCATATAGAATTTATCTGTTTCTTTTCAGTAATTACACAGTTTGTTTTTTTTTGTTCCAGTGTAAATGTAAGCTATTGAGGATATTTATATAACATGTGTATGGATTTGGCTGTTTTGTAGAGAATGGATTCTCTCTTCGAATAAAATATATTTTACAAAATGTCAGAGAATTAAGGGAATCCTCTTTTAAATCTGATAACGCTTTAATAAAACAACGTAACCCTTGTTTTCAACACTTCAGTTTTGACATAGCAACCAATAATGCATGAGTTCACCTTGTGTATATGTTTAAATATAGTAGTTTAATTAAAGTAAAGTAAACTCTTCAATGCCAATAACAATATTGGCCAAGAGTCTAATACGGACGATTATCAACTGAAAGTCAGTTTCTTTCAGATTATTAGATGGGTTTTCTGAAGAATGAAATATTATACATAGTAAAAAGAAGAAAATGTGTAAAATGAAAAACAGCAAAAAGTAAATGTCATTTTCTAAAAAGTTATCTCCATTATGATGGGAGATATTGAGTTCTATATTTTTTTTAGCATTTGGGAAATCACTGGTTAAGATTTTTTTTTGTCAATCATTTTAAAGGGTCAAAAAAAGGCATAATACAATTATATGTTAATAATATACAGTTAAAATATATTTAATGCTAAAAATTTTTCACCTTGTTATCATATTGAACTGTTTTGAATTTATGTATTAGGCACGTGTTTATTTTTTTCATGAAGATTTCATCTTTTAACAAAAATTGGTGCTATTTGTTAAAGATAATTACCATTTTGATGGAAGTTTTGGTTGGAGAAAGGGAGGGAAGAGTGGAAAAATTGTTTTTGGTAGGTTGAAGGGGGAGTTTTGGGGGGGAGGATAATAGGAAAAGCTGCTCGGTGGAGAGAGGCGTGAGAGGGCGGTGAGGGGAACCTGTTGCAACGGTGTCACCCCATCTCGTGAAAAACTTAATTACTGCGCTCATTCCTTATTCGCTGTCACTAGCCTGCAAACAATTAGCCGACCACAGTGCTGCCAACAAAAGACTCAAGAGGAGTGCACCTAGCATGTCAGTGGCTTCCACACTGCACATAATATACAAGTGCTTCATAAATGTAACCAAATCATTATTCTTTACAGTATCTTTATATTATATCTAATCCTTATGACTATGCTCTTAAACAGATAAAGCTGTATAAATCACTGATCTCTTCTTAACTTACTAATAATGTAGAAAATAAATTTTGCTTACTTACTAAAATTTCATGATATTGACGTTTAGTAATCACCATTACTTAAATTTTACAAGAGATAACAACTAACGGACATATAATAATTATAAAAGGAAGAAATAAAGAAACAGTGAGTGGTAGGAAAATACAGAATGAGAATATACTCGTATATTTAGACATGATGAATGTTGCACATAGAAAATCGCAGTCACCGATATAGAATATATACTCCACTTAAATATTTTACCAATTAATTTTTAGCTTCACCAATAAATTTCTTTGTAAAACAATAAACTAATAAATATATTTTTATTTTTTGACTAATATTACTTCATTATTAAATGTAAATTAATAATATTAACATAAAACAATAAAATGATATAAAAAAGATGTAATGATAATTTATTTTGTCATTAATTTTTTATTATTAATGTGTCTCATTATTTTATTTTTTTAAGTTTATTGTTTAATCAATATTAAAAAAGAAATTTATAGAATATGGAATAAGAAATAAGATTAAGAAACTAAAGTAAAAACATTGCTCGATGATACAGAAACTTATTCCATTTCAAAAAGATATTCCTGTTCAACTCTGGGTACTTTTCAACTAATGCTATTAATGAACTTAAATAGAACAAGTGGATAGATTTTTCTCAAATGTCATTCATAAAATGATATATTACGATAGCTCCAAGAATATGTTGGTTAATCAAACTACATGCTCGTGAACCAAATTACCATCTCCTTCTGATCGAGTCGTTGATATGTAGCCCAACTTTTAAATAAGTGGAAAAATATTTCAGTACTATTGCATGCACATTTTGAATTTATTGTAAAAAAGTGCATTACACTTTAATAATTTTTAAAATAATTAGTTGGACAAATCGTAATAATGACATATCTAGATGTTCAATCACTTTTTAACTAACCTACTACTAAATATAGCTTTTCAATTATTGGATAAACAGTGGAAAAAACTAACTATCATTATCACTTCAAAGTAAAATTTTTGTTTATTATAAATCTTTTAGGTGATGCCAGATATTTCAAATCTGAGGGTGTTTTATATAATCAAATATTTGATTACCAATGGGATCTCTTATATCACCAGTTATCACCAAAATAGTTATGTTTGTCTTGCTGAATTACAGTTAACTTTAGATTAAAGCAACATTTCTTACAATTGACATCGGTAATTTGTTTTTAATTATCAAAAAAATAATAACACAATATGTTTTAAATGTGATTAATTCATGCAATAATCATCTTACATTTACAATAAGACTACCAAAGAGAGATATTTTACTCCCATTAATAAATACCCCTGAATATAAAAAATAAGAGATAAAATGACATTTCAACTGGTTGGTACGCAAACCCTACCGATAGTGGAAAAAATTTTAATTACTACTCTTTCCATTATATGGACCAAAGACTATATTGTTTTCAACATTGTGTGAAAACTTCAAATAAATTAAGAAGTCCATGTCCTGGAGAAAAATTAGAAAATAAAAAGTTATCAAAACTCCATTTGTTTAAGATTTCTCACAAGCAATTAAAAAAAGTCTTCAAGAGAGAATTACCTGAATAACTGACATTTTATACTAAAAAGAAAGTAAAAAGTTTGTTTTCAAATTTGAGTAAGATGATTATAATAGAATTACAACGTAATGTTACATATAGAATAAAGAGTAAAAACTGAAAAAGTATATTATGGATTGACAAGGCTTTTTTTAAAAGCCTATTTGTATCATCATTTGAATGTCATAAGAACAAATAAGATGAATGCCACTGGATTCGCAGGACAGTATCAATGAGGTTCATCATTTATAAGGGACAACTTGAGCAAAAGAGAAAAACATTACGAATGATATGAATTAAAAAAGGATCTGTCAATATATATCTGTCAAAAAGAAATAGTATTTCTTCAGAGTTTTAAGTTTGGTGCTTCTAACTGCTAGTGTGATTTTATATTGTTTAGTTTCGGGTGGCATCATTGTTTAGTGTGGCCTTTGTTAATGCTAACAGTTACGATAAGTTTCCATTCTTAAACTTATTCAGTTTAAAGTTGTAATGTGATAATTCAAGGTTTTCAATTTCAAACTTTAATATTGCTTGCATTTTCTTACTTTTTAGTCTCAAATATTTACATTCGTAATAATATATATATATTGCAACTTTTTATTTTTAGATATCTGTATGATTATTGATTGTTATATGATTTGTTATAATTTTGTTTATTATATGGTAATAATTAAATTAAAAAGTTGGCTTTGTAACTGTAATTTGAGTGTGTCAAATTCCTGATAAATATTTTTATTATTATTAAGAATATCTATTCTAATCTAAGAATAAACTCTAATCTAAACTCTACTTTGATAAAATTTTAAATGAATATCTATAAATCAATTAGTTATAGAGAAATACCAGTGAATGTTATTCATATGGTGTTTATGAAAGATCGAAAACTCCAAGAAATAAAAGTTACATGAAAGAGTATTGAAAGGCATATTAAAGAATAATGTAAAATGCAAAATAAAAATGACAAGCTTACTACTATTGAATGCTATGTAAGTTTTACTGTTAGAAAGTTATTACTAGACATGAAAAGTCTTAGAATTCATATATTTCCAAAAATGAAAACAGTCTGTATATTTTACTGTAATTTAAATTTTTTTTGGTGAAAATTGACATTTTGGTTGGTATCACTGTTTAGTGTAGTCTTCTTGTAAATATTGACATTTTCGTTAATATTTCTAGTCCCAAAATTATTTATTTTAGACCACTTATGTGATAGTTCATTGTGTTTTACTATATTACTGAAGACTATAGTGTCATCATCAGATAGAATGATGTGATGAAAGCAAGCGAGGAGTATGTATAATTATATATATATATATATATATATATATATATATGTAGTTTTATATAAAAATGAATTAAAGAAACGGTTCAAACCGGGCAAATAAATAACTAAAAACACTTACACATAAAGAACGAAAACAGCTACTAGGATCAATATTTCGAACAGCAGTTCGTTATCAAGAAGATACTATAAGCGAAGAAGAAGAAGAGGTAAGTTCGTTCAAAACGGGACGGTGGAAAGTGAATAAGAGTTACAGGCAGTAGTTCTAATTCCATAGGTTCTAGTCTTCTCTATACTATATAAATAAGGTTGTTTATATAGAAGATGTGAAATCTTGTGCACACCATCACTCGGAGAAGATGTACAGCTATCGGTCCCAAGTCTGAACGATGCCAGGTAATTGTAGAACGATGACCCATTAATAACTGAATTATGTGCCAAATAAATGGGAAACACATTTTCACTCCTAGAAAAACACTAAAAACTGAAAGCCTTATAATAGTGTACATTGGAAACAAAGTGTAATAGTTCATCGTTTTTCAATTTCAAAGTTTCACATTTCTGTAAGTTTTCTCAAAAGTTAATCCAAAATAAAGTTTGTAACATTATGAATGTTAAAACTTTAGATTTTTAAATATCTATATAATTTTTATTTTTCTGTAATATTCTAGGTTTAAAAAAAAAACTAAAATGTCTATTTTAAAATATGCTTTCAATTAATAAAACCGAAATATTCCTGATAATGGTTTAAATTTCATTCTATTTCACTTTGCATATCGATATAAAGATATATATGATCAAACCACAATATAAAACAAAAAGAAAGACTAAGATTATTCAACCACAAAAAGCGGTCTTTGTCAGAGTCAAAAAACCAACATCTATTCAGAACGCTTGTTGTGGTTCAAAGATCCTAGTATTTTTTTTTCTCATTTGATATTGTGGTTTGATAATTGATTATTATTTCACGTGTTTATGTGAAATCTTGTTAAAGATATATACATGCATATAAACTATACTGACAAACTATACTGAACTCAATTGACTCTGGTCAGTTCACAGGTCTGGTATTCTCTGTCAGCATATTTCATATTGTTGTTTGGTCATTAATTATTATTTCACGTGTTTATGTGAAATATTTTATATATTTAACATATCACATATTATAGGGTTAAAAAGGCTGCCTATTAGGAAGTCGAAGACCGCCGTGACTCTTCTGTGCGCTGAAGGGCAGCTCGCACGCCCAATTAGCCAAATTGACCTCTGTCCTCTCAGCTCTTTCCTTCTGTAGTCTCCTTCATCGCCTTCCACTTAGTCCCATATCGTTTAAAACACCATTCATGAATTATACTTTCCAGAACTAGGTAACTTCTTAGAAGAACTAAATTAGTTTTTGCAACTGTTTTCATAGTACTTAATTGAATGACATAAATTATTATGTTCACGACGAATCTACCTGAACCAATTAATTATTGTTCATTGGTTAGCAATTAGCATTCTTCTTTCTTTTTGACGCTAAAATTTTTTTTTTTGAGAAACCCATGTGAACGCCACCCTTTCAAGAGGAAACTGTCAGTCTTAAGTCTACATATGAAGTATTCGTTAATGAACCATATTGAATTAAGCTAGATTGAGGTAAGTGTACTACTGCTTATGTAATTTACACTTGGTATATGGCTGGCCCGCAACTAAAGCGTGTAACAAATAACTTCTCAACTTCTCACCAGATGTTTTCTGCATCTAGTGTTTGAAAAGACCGTTACTAATGTTTATAATATTTGCTATATTAAATTTAATTAGAAACGATTCAATAATATTTATTAACAACATTGATTTTTCATAGGTAATAAATTTAGCTCTGGTCCAATCAATATGATGATTTTCATTTTTTTATATGCAAGAATAAGGCACTACTGTTTTGCCTGTCTACTTACGTTGTATTGGTGTTGTTTTACACGTGTCTTTAATGATTTACCTCTTTGACCAAAATACATTTTATGGCAATTTTTGCACGAAATTTTATAAATACCAGCGGACTCCAATTCGCTGGGAGAGTTTTTTATTAACATATTACCCACGTTATTACGATTAGAAAACACTATATTAAAATCAAGTTGTTTGGCTAATCTTGGAAGGGGGTCCAATGACTCATGACCTATGGCAAAACTATAGAATTTGATAATAAAAGGGGCTCTGTTGAAGTATTAGAGAAAGTTTTTTCTAGCAGAACAGAGTCCTGATGATATTTTATACCATCAAAAAAATTAATATTCACTAACAAAATAAAGCATGCATTGACTAAAGACGAAATGTCAGTCTACACTGGATCATTTAGAAATGTCAAATATAGAAAAAGAAGTAGAAGAACAAATTGAGGAAATGTTAAAATACAAATAATTAGACCATCTCCTTATATTACTGCCCTTTGGTGAGTGCCAAAAAATACTGCCAAAAAGCATAATTGTTGATTAATATTCTAACTAACGCTTTATGAGCAATACCCAATATCAATAATATTAGACAACTAGATAAATGTCAATATTCAACAACAATTGATATAGTTAGTATCAGGTAGAGCTTTGAGAAGGAAACATTTAAAACAGTTTTCACACAGAAAAATAACATTTTCAATTTGTCAAATAAATATTTAAAATAAAAATATAGTCCTAAAACATTTAAAAGAGTAATGAATAATATTTTCTGAGGAATTTCATAAGCTGTTTATTTAGATGGGTATAATAGTCTCCAGTAAAAGTTTGCTGGAACATATTGGAAAATTGAAACAAGTATTCAAAAGATTAAAACAATCAAACTTTAAAATTCAATTAGACAAAGGAGAGTTTCTTAGGAAAGAAGTAGCATAATTAGGAAACAATTTTACTCAAGAAAGTCTTAAATCTAACCCAAATAAAATTAAAGCAATCCAAGAATACCGTATTCCCATAGCAGAAAAGAATATAAAGAGTTTACTAGGTTTACTTTTGTGTTATAAGAAATTTATAAACGATCTTTCCTTCTTTAATCAAACCCATGGCTAAATGTTTAAGGAAAGGAGCAAATAACGATATTACAAACAATGAATATTGAAAGAGTTTTAATAAATTTAGAAATTTGCCAATCATTAAATGGATATTAATACATTCTGATTTTAATAAAACATTCATATGTGGAGTAGTATCGCGAGTAATGGAATGTGGTACTCTAGCAGTGCAAGCCCAATTACAAATGGTTGGAATTCACCACAAACATATGTTGGTGGAACACAAAATCATTTGGAATAACCTATCTGCAATAGAAAACATTTCTTCTATAGTATAAGCAATAAAGCATTTTAGAACCTACCTTTGTAGGAGAAAATTTAAAATATTCCCTGATCACACACCACTAGAACGGTTATTTACGTTGAAAAACCCCAATTCCAATATAATTAGATGGATATTAAAACTATAGGAATAGGATTACTAAATTTTTTTATTAAAATATTAACCAGAAAAAATTAAAATTCAGCTGAAGAAATTGTAACTTTTAGAGAAGTTAAGTTGTAATAAAAACATTAGAAGCAAATTATATTGCAGGTTACGAATCTATAGTAGTACACATAGATGAAAACCCTAATGTTTAGTTTATTGTTTGGTTGTTCATACAACTGGGGAAGTTAAATGCTGAAAAGTATTGGCCAGAAACTGTATAAAGACATAATAAAAGAAACTCTATAAAGAGGACATAAATATTTCTAGTGCGTGAAAAATTGAAGCGGCTGGAAGCGGAGGTGATTGACATTAGGAGAGGGTTTTAAAACTGTTTCTGGAGTTGAGGAGCTTATTTAAACCAATTTCAGAGCTACTCTACTCTAGTGCCAAGTGAACTTTGAAGGAGAAGCTGCAAAATATTTGCAGAACCTCTAAAACGTTAACATTGTTTACTTTGGGAAGAGGACTGAATCAAAGCTACTTTCGAGAAATTTCAGTTCCAGTTTGAGTACTAACAGATGTTCTAAGAGAGACATGAGGTTGAGTAACAACATGAGACTGTTGATAGCGAAAATTATTAAAGGATAAATCAGGGAGGAATAAAATGGAACAGAGAAAGATGAATCGGTTGGAAGAAAAGAATAGAAGGGTTGATATAATGAGACAACATACTCAATAGCATTCTGATATCAAACAGCAGTCTGGAGAATTAAAGTACCTTAAGATTTAATAATCCTGGGAAAGGAACTGTTGAGAAAAGGCAGATAACGAGAAATTAGGAGTAAGGTTACTGGGCGGGATATTTAAATTGAGCAAAAAGCTGTGAAATAATTGTCTGCTGTGTATATTTAACGACAGAGGTAATATATTTCAGTAAGCCAGAAATCAGTTGGGTTATTCATGTAAAAAATAAATAAACATACTGTTAAACAGACTATTAAATGAAATAATTTAAGTTAATGAGAGTATAATAATGAAATATATATATATATATATATATATTGATAAGCTTCTCGACCACTGATATTTCAAAGGTGGTCGACCACCTTTGGTCAAAGGTTTGAAATATTTCATTTTTCCAAAGGCTGCATCGTGAAGGCTATAATCAGGAGTTGTATGTTTTATGACCAATATCCTCAAGAACCCTTTGTGTGAATTTTATATATATATATATATATATAATATATATATATATATATATATATAATGCAACTGCATACGTCAATAAAAAGAATAAAATAAAAGAACAGAGAATAAATCTAAAATAATAATACAGAGTAACGTAAGAACACAGGTTTTTGAAAGAGCTATTTTATCAAGACAGGAGAGAACGCAAAGAATAATTGTTAGCAAAAAAAAATACTATAGCAAAAAGCCAGAAGCTCGTAAGTAATAAGCAGTTAAATTAAAATTGAAACAGTTTCAGTGGATTATGTAAATAATACAAAAAATGAAAATACGTAGAGACATGCAAAAACACATTCGAGAGGAGAGGTGTTTTGTGAGAAGCGAAGCGAAACCACTCTCAAGAAGTGGTTTCAAATCCATTTGGAGGAATAGTAGTGAAAGTACTATTGAAATAGGGAGGAGAAAAGGATAAAAAAATAAATTATCTAAAAATGAATATTAATTGATGTATATAGCAAAAATTATAAAATAATAAAATATAACAAATATGAATACATGAATAAAAAAACTGATACTGAATCCAAAAATGTAAACGATAGAAATAAAGTATAAAATATGCGTAATTAAGAAATTTTAAAAAAAGTAACTAACGCTTGAAATGGTTTCCTGGTGTTATTCTAGCCATGGGAAGACCGATTGATATCTCTTCAGGAAGGACCAAGGTGGCATTGGTGTTGGAATGAGGGATCTCTTAATGATTTGTGCATAGAAAAAGTGATTGAAGCTAAGCTCTATGAACGGCAGTAGGAAAGCATAGAGCAACGGAAGCTCTATTTAAATTCATTCTCCGGTTGGGATTAGTGGAAGCCAAACCACAAAAAAAATATCATACTGGGTACAGTTCAATTGACAGACACAGTTCTGAAAAATACAGGGATTCTTGAAATTTGTTAAACTTATTCTTGTTTCGAATTCTTGAAACAGTTGTTATCGTAGGAAGGAGATTAAAGATGAGGATTAATTAAGAGGAAGGTATGATTATTTCGATGCCCACACTAATGTATACCACCGGATTCACTAAGAGGTTTGGTTGAAATATGAGAATATATATGTATCGTAAATTTATAAAAATTGTTTAGAGATATACCATTTAAAACTATATGTGTATGTTAGTCTTTCTTATTTGCGTATCTGTACCCGTGTTCAATCTATATAAATAAAGGAAAGGTTTTGTCTGTAAATTGCTTAGAACTGACTCATTTCAAGTTTGCTTTATCTTTCATACATTCGAGAAACCGAACCCAACCTGAAAAAATTTCTGTCAGTCGGTTTGTCGGTAAAATTTTGTCCCAAGTAAACTAAGCCACAATAAGACATAGGAAACTGAAACTTTTACAGTGGATTTATATATGTCTAACGTAAAATCGAAACTTTGAATGAATTAGAAATTCAACTTAGAAGCAAAGTAATGTACTTTTAAACTATCTTTGGCTAACTTTACAGTCATATTTATTTTGAAAATATACAGACATAACAAGTAGGTATTGTTAGTTGATTTCGATGTCATTTGCATTTAAGATCCCAGCAAGAGATAATTGACAAGGTGTTTCCCGAAGTTCATGATCTGCCATCTATTCAGAATAATTGGCTTTATGAACAACCATTTATCACACCTATAAATGAGGAGGCAGGAAAAATCAATAAACAAGTTCTTGTTCTATAACAAACTGAGGAAAGAACTTACAAGTCAGTAAACAGAGTGATTAGTGATGAGGAAGTAGTTCATTATCCAATTGAATTTCTTGACACCTTGACTGCTCCTAGACTGCCTGCTTCTTAAAGTAAGGGCAGCAATCATGCTGTTACGAAACTTGAGTGCCCCAAATATGTGAAACGGGACAGGACAAGGAATTCGTGCTTTGCACAGATACGTCATTGAGACTGATATGAGAATGGGTATGGGTATACTGAGGAGTATACCATAGTAGTATATACCATAGTTTTTTCAAGCCAAACTATGTCTTCTGCAGAAATTAAAGTGAGTGAGACCAAGTGTTTCTCACATGGTCAACTGTATGTTGCTTGCTCACGAGTTAGAGGTTCCAAATCTCTGTTCATCCATGTACCTGAAGGACATACAGCTAATTTGGTCTATACAAAGGCACTTACTTAATACTGTGCTAATAAATATATTTTTCCCTATTCTATCATTTTTCTAATAGCATTTTGAAATAACACGTATCATCTCTGAAATTTTGTTAAATACTTGTCAAAGCGGGCACGTATGCTAGTCTTTATAAATAAAATAATGATTTTGTCTGTACATTGCTTAGAACTGACTCATTTATAAAACTGTCTAACTTAAAATATAGGCTATGAATTGATTGGAAACTCAACGTAGAAGTGAAGTTATGGACGTTTAACGCAAAAATGTTTGTCACAAGTAAACTCAGCCACCATAAGACGTAGCGAGCTGAAACATTGACACTGGATTTGTGTGTGCCTAACTTAAAATATGGGCTCTAAATAGATTATTAATTCAGTACAGAAGCGAAGTTATGGGGCTTTTAGCTGTATTTTCCTAACTTCACAGACAAGTTTGTTTTGAAAATACACAGGTGTGGCAAGTAGGTATTGTTAGTTGATTTTAATTTCAACTAGCAAACGTACCCGTCTTTGACGGAATCAAAAATTCTATTATACTTGGTATTCCAAAATATCAATTATAGTATTATACTAATACTACAATTAGAAGTTATAGAATAGTAGAAAATACCATTATTAGTACAGTGCTAAAAAAAAGCCTCTGTATACAAAGATTAGATTTTAAGTTAGACATACACAAATCTACAATCAATGTTTCAGCTTTATATGTCTTATGGTAGCAATATTTTGTGGACAAACCGACAGACAGAAATTATTCTAAGGGTACATGTGGCTACTCTGAACTATGAAACGTAAAGAAAACTTGAAATGAGTTAGTTCTAATTAACGTGCTCCCAGTCAAAAGCTAGCACGCAAGCCACTGGGCTACTCTGGTTCCATACCTTACTTTATTACCAGTGTTTATATTACGCAAATATTAAATTAAAAAAAAATATTTTTGTTGTGTTTATTTATAATACATTTGCACTACTGTCATCGGCGAGCAAGCAAGCTACTGGCAACCCTGGCTAGATCCCTTTACTTTATTACCATATTTTATATTATCCACATTTTAAATTCAAAAAAATATTTGTTTGTTACATTTATTTATAATACATTTGCACTACTGTCATCGGCGATCACGCAAGCCACTGGGCTACTCTGGTCCCATACCTTACATTATTACCAGTGTATTTATTAAGCAAATATTAAATTAAAAAAAAGGTGGCAGTTATATATAATACATAGCAAACGTACCCGTCTTTGACGGAATCAGAAGTTCCTGTTTTGGTTTATTGCCGTGTGCCTATGCCTTTTGGCTATACCACGGAGGAATCAGAAGTTCCGTCATTTTTGGTATTTCAAAATGTCATTAGAAATTATAGAATAGTAGAAAATACCATTATTACTACAGTGTTAAACAAATGCCTCCAGCTTATACACTACATTAGCTGTCTGTCCTTCAGGTTCATGGTAGAAGAAAGAGTTGAAACCTCTGACTGTTGAGCATGTAAACTACATTTGACCATGTGAGAAAAACTTGGTTTTGCTACCTTCTATTCCTGCGTTAGATGAAGTCTTCCTTTGCGACTTAGTTAACGTCATTGCGAAATAGACTCTGACCCGACTTTGCAATCATTTCAACGAAAACAGACAGTGGCTCGGAATCAATGGTATGTGAAGTATACACACAGACTCCCCAATACCACATCCAGTCATTATGTCCGCCTCTATGGCATATCTGTGTAGAGCACGAACTCAGAGTCGTGTCCCGTTGCACAGTTTTGGGGCACTCATGTTTCGTAACATGAAATTTGTTACTGCTACTAAATTGTAGCATGATTGGTGCTCTACTTTAAGTTTTTACTCATGAGCAGGCAGTCCAGGAGAAATAAATTCAGAGTCAAGAAATTCAATTAGATAATGAACTGCTTCTTCGTCACTAATCCAATCTCTTTACTGACTTGTAAGTTCTTTCCTCGGCTTCATATAGCGTAAGAACTTGTTTGTTGATTTTTCCTCCCTGTTCATATTAAGAGTTGAGAATTGCTCGTTTACAAAACATTTATTCTCAATAGATAGTACATCCTTAACTCTGTGAAACACCATTTCAATGATGTCAAATACGCAATATATTCATATGCTCAATTGAAATTAAAATCAACTAACAATACCTACTTGCCACACCTGTGTATTTTCAAAACAAACTTGTCTGTGAAGTTAGGAAAATACAGCTAAAAGCCCCATAACTTCGCTTCTGTACTGAATTAATAATCTATTTAGAGCCCATATTTTAAGTTAGGCACACACAAATCCAGTGCCAATGTTTCAGCTCGCTATGTCTTATGGTGGCTGAGTTTACTTGTGACAAACATTTTTGCGTTAAACGTCCATAACTTCACTTCTACGTTGAATTTCCAATCAATTCATAGTCTATATTTTAAGTTAGACCTACACAAATCTACTGTAAAAGTTTCAGCTTTATATGTCTTATGGTAGCTGAGTTTACCTGTGACAAAGTTTTGCGGACAAACCGACAAACCGACAAACCGACAAACCGACAAACCGACAAACCGACAAACCGACAAACCGACAGAAATTTTTCTAAGGGTGGATTCGCTTTCTCCAATGTATGAAACGGAAAGAAAACTTGAAATGAGTCAGTTCTAAGCAATGTACAGACAAAATCATTATTTTATTTATAAAGACTAGCAAACGTACCCGTCTTTGACGGAATCAAAAATTCTATTATACTTGGTATTCTAAAATATAAATTATAGTATTATACTAATACTACAATTAGAAGTTATAGAATAGTAGAAAATACCATTATTAGTACAGTGCTAAGCAAATGCCTCTGTATACAAAGATTAGATTTTAAGTTAGACATACACAAATCTACAATCAATGTTTCAGCTTTAAATGTCTTATGGTAGCAGTATTTTTTGGACAAACCGACAGACAGAAATTATTCTAAGGGTACATGTGGCTACTCTGAACTATGAAACGTAAAGAAAACTTGAAATGAGTTAGTTCTAATTAACGTGCTCCCAGTCAAAAGCTAGCACGCAAGCCACTGGGCTACTCTGGTTCCATACCTTACTTTATTACCAGTGTTTATATTACGCAAATATTAAATTAAAAAAAAATATTTTTGTTGTATTTATTTATAATACATTTGCACTACTGTCATCGGCGATCACGCAAGCCACTGGGCTACTCTGGTCCCATACCTTACATTATTCCCAGTGTATTTATTAAGCAAATATTAAATTAAAAAAAAGTTGACAGTTATATATAATACATAGCAAACGTACCCGTCTTTGACGGAATCAGAAGTTCCTGTTTTGGTTTATTGCCGTGTGCCTATGCCTTTTGGCTATACCACGGAGGAATCAGAAGTTCTGTCATTTTTGGTATTTCAAAATGTCATTAGAAAATATAGAATAGTAGAAAATACCATTATTACTGCAGTGTTAAACAAATGTCTCCAGCTATTACACTACATTAGCTGTCTGTCCTTCAGGTTCATGGTAGAAGAAAGAGTTGAAACCTCTGACCGTTGAGCATGTAAACTACATTTGACCATGTGAGAAAAACTTGGTTTTGCTACCTTGTATTCCTGCGTTAGATGAAGTCTTCCTTTGCGACTTAGTTAACGTCATTGCGAAATAGACTCTGACCCGACTTTGCAATCATTTCAACGATAACAGACAGTGGCTCGGAATCAATGGTATGTGAAGTATACACACAGACTCCCCAATACCACACCCAGTCATTATGCCCGCCTCTATGGCATATCTGTGTAGAGCACGAACTCAGAGTCGTGTCCCGTTGCACAGTTTTGGGGCACTCATGTTTCGTAACATGAAATTTGTTACTGCTACTAAATTGCAGCATGATTGGTGCTCTACTTTAAGTTTTTACTCATGAGCAGGCAGTCCAGGAGAAATAAATTCAGAGTCAAGAAATTCAATTAGATAATGAACTATTCACTAATCTTCATCACTAATCCAATCTCTTTACTGACTTGTAAGTTCTTTCCTCGGCTTCATATAGCGTAAGAACTTGTTTGTTGATTTCTCATGCCTGTTCATATTAAGGGCTGAGAATTGCTCGTTTACAAAACATTTATTCTCAATAGATAGTACATCCTTAACTCTGTGAAACACCATTACGCAATCTTTATAAATAAAATAATGATTTTGTCTGTACATTGCTTAGAACTGACTCATTTCAAGTTTTCTTTACGTTTCATACATTGGAGAAACCAAATCTACCCTTTGAAAAATTTCTGTCGGTTTGTCGGTTTGTCGGTTTGTCGGTTTGTCGGTTTGTCGGTTTGTCGGTTTGTCGGTTTGTCGGTTTGTCGGTTTGTCCGCAAAACTTTGTCACAGGTAAACTCAGCTACCATAAGACATATAAAGCTGAAACTTTTACAGTAGATTTGTGTAGGTCTAACTTAAAATATAGGCTATGAATTGATTGGAAATTCAACGTAGAAGTGAAGTTATGGACGTTTAACGCAAAAATGTTTGTCACAAGTAAACTCAGCCACCATAAGACATAGCGAGCTGAAACATTGACACTGGATTTGTGTGTGCGTAACTTAAAATATGGGCTCTAAATAGATTATTAATTCAGTACAGAAGCGAAGTTATGGGGCTTTTAGCTGTATTTTCCTAACTTCACAGACAAGTTTGTTTTGAAAATACACAGGTGTGGCAAGTAGGTATTGTTAGTTGATTTTAATTTCAATTGAGCATATGAATATATTGCGTATTTGACATCATTGAAATGGTGTTTCACAGAGTTAAGGATGTACTATCTATTGAGAATAAATGTTTTGTAAACGAGCAATTCTCAGCCCTTAATATGAACAGGCATAAGAAATCAACAAACAAGTTCTTACGCTATATGAAGCCGAGGAAAGAACTTACAAGTCAGTAAAGAGATTGGATTAGTGATGAAGAAGCAGTTCATTATCTAATTGAATTTCTTGACTCTGAATTTATTTCTCCTCGACTGCCTGCTCATGAGTAAAAACTTAAAGTAGAGCACCAATCATGCTGCAATTTAGTAGCAGTAACAAATTTCATGTTACGAAACATGAGTGCCCCAAAACTGTGCAACGGGACACGACTCTGAGTTCGTGCTCTACACAGATATGCCATAGAGGCGGACATAATGACTGGATGTGGTATTGGGGAGTCTGTGTGTATACTTCACATACCATTGATTCCGAGCCACTGTCTGTTTACGTTGAAATGATTGCAAAGTCCGGTCAGAGTCTATTTCGCAATGACGTTAACTAAGTCGCAAAGGGAGACTTCATCTAACGCAGGAATACAAGGTAGCAAAACCAAGTTTTTCTCACATGGTCAAATGTAGTTTACATGCTCAACGGTCAGAGGTTTCAACTCTTTCTTCTACCATGAACCTGAAGGATAGACAGCTAATGTAGTGTTTTAACTGGAGGCATTTGTTTAACACTGTAGTAATAATGGTATTTTCTACTATTCTATAATTTCTAAAGACATTTTGAAATACCAACTTCTGAAATACCAAGACGGAACTTCTGATTCCTCAGTGGTATAGCCAAAAGGCATAGGCACACGGCAATAAAACAAAACAGGAACTTCTGATTCCGTCAAAGACGGGTACGTTTGCTATGTATTATATATAACTGTCAACTTTTTTTAAATTTAATATTTGCTTAATAAATACACTGGTAATAATGTAAGGTATGGGACCAGAGTAGCCCAGTGGCTTGCGTGATCGCCGATGACAGTAGTGCAAATCTTTATAAATAAAATAATGATTTTGTCTGTACATTGCTTAGAACTGACTCATTTCAAGTTTTCTTTACGTTTCATACATTGGAGAAACCGAATCCACCCTTAGAAAAATTTCTGTCGGTTTGTCGGTTTGTCGGTTTGTCGGTGTGTCGGTTTGTCCGCAAAACTTTGTCACAGGTAAACTCAGCTACCATAAGACATATAAAGCTGAAACTTTTACAGTAGATTTGTGTAGGTCTAACTTAAAATATAGGCTATGAAATGATTGGAAATTCAACGTAGAAGTGAAGTTATGGACGTTTAACGCAAAAATGTTTGTCACAAGTAAACTCAGCCACCATAAGACATAGCGAGCTGAAACATTGACACTGGATTTGTGTGTGCCTAACTTAAAATATGGTCTCTAAATAGATTCTTAATTCAGTACAGAAGCAAAGTTATGGGGCTTTTAGCTGAATTTTCCTAACTTCACAGACAAGTTTGTTTTGAAAATACACAGGTGTGGCAAGTAGGTATTGTTAGTTGATTTTAATTTCAATTGAGCATATGAATATATTGCGTATTTGACATCATTGAAATGGTGTTTCACAGAGTTAAGGATGTACTATCTATTGAGAATAAATGTTTTGTAAACGAGCAATTCTCAACTCTTAATATGAACAGGGAGGAAAAATCAACAAACAAGTTCTTACGCTATATGAAGCCTAGGAAAGAACTTACAAGTCAGTAAAGAGATTGGATTAGTGACGAAGAAGCAGTTCATTATCTAATTGAATTTCTTGACTCTGAATTTATTTCTCCTGGACTGCCTGCTCATGAGTAAAAACTTAAAGTAGAGCACCAATCATGCTACAATTTAGTAGCAGTAACAAATTTCATGTTACGAAACATGAGTGCCCCAAAACTGTGCAACGGGACACGACTCTGAGTTCGTGCTCTACACAGATATGCCATAGAGGCGGACATAATGACTGGATGTGGTATTGGGGAGTCTGTGTGTATACTTCACATACCATTGATTCCGAGCCACTGTCTGTTTACGTTGAAATGATTGCAAAGTCCGGTCAGAGTCTATTTCGTAATGACGTTAACTAAGTCGCAAAGGGAGACTTCATCTAACGCAGGAATACAAGGTAGCAAAACCAAGTTTTTCTCACATGGTCAAATGTAGTTTACATGCTCAACGGTCAGAGGTTTCAACTCTTTCTTCTACCATGAACGTGAAGGACAGACAGCTAATGTAGTGTATAAGCTGGAGGCATTTGTTTAACACTGTAGTAATAATGGTATTTTCTACTATTCTATAATTTCTAATGACATTTTGAAATACCAAAAATGACGGAACTTCTGATTCCTCCGTGGTATAGCCGAAAGGCAATAGGCACACGGTAATAAACCAAAACAGGAACTTCTGATTCCGTCAAAGACGGGTACGTTTGCTATGTATTATATATAACTGTCAACTTTTTCTTAATTTAATATTTGCTTAATAAATACACTGGTAATAATGTAAGGTATGGGACCAGAGTAGCCCAGTGGCTTGCGTGATCGCCGATGACAGTAGTGCAAATGTATTATAAATAAATGTAACAAACAAATATTTTTTGAATTTAAAATGTGGATAATATAAAAGATGGTAATAAAGTAAAGGGATCTAGCCAGTGTTGCCAGTAGCTTGCTTGCTCGCCGATGACAGTAGTGCAAATGTAATATAAATAAACACAACAAAAATATTTTTTTTTAATTTAATATTTGCGTAATATAAACACTGGTAATAAAGTAAGGTATGGAACCAGAGTAGCCCAGTGGCTTGCGTGCTAGCTTTTGACTGGGAGCACGTTAATTAGAACTAACTCATTTCAAGTTTTCTTTACGTTTCATACTTCAGAGTAGCCACATGTACCCTTAGAATAATTTCTGTCTGTCGGTTTGTCCACAAAATATTGCTACCATAAGACATATAAAGCTGAAACATTGATTGTAGATTTGTGTATGTCTAACTTAAAATCTAATCTTTGTATACAGAGGCTTTTTTTAGCACTGTACTAATAATGGTATTTTCTACTATTCTATAACTTCTAATTGTAGTATTAGTATAATACTATAATTGATATTTTGGAATACCAAGTATAATAGAATTTTTGATTCCGTCAAAGACGGGTACGTTTGCTAGTGTATTATAAATAAATGTAACAAACAAATATTTTTTTGAATTTAAAATGTGGATAATATAAAATATGGTAATAAAGTAAAGGGATCTAGCCAGGGTAGCCAGTAGCTTGCTTGCTCGCCGATGAGAGTAGTGCAAATGTATTATAAATAAATACAACAAAAATATTTTTTTTTAATTTAATATTTGCGTAATATAAACACTGGTAATAAAGTAAGGTATGGAACCAGAGTAGCCCAGTGGCTTGCGTGCTAGCTTTTGACTGGGAGCACGTTAATTAGAACTAACTCATTTCAAGTTTTCTTTACGTTTCATAGTTCAGAGTAGCCACATGTACCCTTAGAATAATTTCTGTCTGTCGGTTTGTCCACAAAATATTGCTACCATAAGACATATAAAGCTGAAACATTGATTGTAGATTTGTGTATGTCTAACTTAAAATCTAATCTTTGTATACAGAGGCTTTTTTTTAGCACTGTACTAATAATGGTATTTTCTACTATTCTATAACTTCTAATTGTAGTATTAGTATAATACTATAATTGATATTTTGGAATACCAAGTATAATAGAGTTTTTGATTCCGTCAAAGACGGGTACGTTTGCTAGTATATTCATATGCTCAATTGAAATTAAAATCAACTAACAATACCTACTTGCCACACCTGTGTATTTTCAAAACAAACTTGTCTGTGAAGTTAGGAAAATACAGCTAAAAGCCCCATAACTTCGCTTCTGTGCTGAATTAATAATTTATTTAGAGCCCATATTTTAAGTTAGGCACACACAAATCCAGTGTCAATGTTTCAGCTCGCTATGTCTTATGGTGGCTGAGTTTACTTGTGACAAACATTTTTCCGTTAAACGTCCATAACTTCACTTCTACGTTGAATTTCCAATCAATTCATAGCCTATATTTTAAGTTAGACCTACACAGATCTACTGTATAAGTTTCAGCTTTATATGTCTTATGGTAGCGGAGTTTACCTGTGACAAAGTTTTGCGGACAAACCGACAAACCGACAAACCGACAAACCGACAAACGACAAACGACAAACCGACAAACCGACAGAAATTTTTCTAAGGGTGGATTCGGTTTCTCCAATGTATGAAACGTAAAGAAAACATGAAATGAGTCAGTTCTAAGCAATGTACAGACAAAATCATTATTTTATTTATAAAGATTGAACACATGAATATATTGCGTATTTGACATCATTGAAATGGTGTTTCACAGAGTTAAGGATGTACTATCTATTGAGAATAAATGTTTTGTAAACGAGCAATTCTCAGCCCTTAACATGAACAGGCATGAGAAATCAACAAACAAGTTCTTACGCTATATGAAGCCGAGGAAAGAACTTACAAGTCAGTAAAGAGATTGGATTAGTGATGAAGAAGCAGTTCATTATCTAATTGAATTTCTTGACTCTGAATTTATTTCTCCTGGACTGCCTGCTCATGAGTAAAAACTTAAAGTAGGAGCACCAATGATGCTGCAATTTATAGCAGTAACAAATTTCATGTTACGAAACATGAGTGACCCAAAAACTGTGCAACGGGACACGACTCTGAGTTCGTGCTCTACACAGATATGCCATAGAGGCGGACATAATGACTGGATGTGGTATTGGGAGTCTTCCGAACCACTGTCTGTTTCCATTCAAATGACTGCAAGGTCCCCTCAGAGTCTATTTCGCAATGACGTTAACTAAGTCGCAAAGGGAGACTTTATCTAACGCAGGAATTCAAGTTAGCGAAACCAAGTTTTTCTCACATGGTCAACTGTAGTTTACTTGCTCAATAGTCAGAGGTTTCAACTGATTGTTCTTCCATGAACCTGAAGGACAGACAGCTAATGTAGTGTATACAGAGGCATTTGTTTAACACTGTACTAATAATGGTGTTTTCTACTATTCTATAATTTCTAATTATAGTATTAGTATAATACTATAATTGATATGTTGGAATACCAAGTATAATAGAATTTTTGATTCCGTCAAAGACGGGTACATTTGCTAGTTATTTATATATGCATTATATTATATCAAACCTGAATCCTAGAACGACATCTGTCTAAACAGACCAATAAACGTATACTAACTACAATAATAAATTTTAGTTTGTTTGAAATTAGTATGCCTGACTACATGGATACAGTTATATTTGACTTAGTCCATTACACAGTATGGCTGCAGGCAAAATGTAAGTGATAGGCAAACAGTGATCATCAAGAGGTAAGTCAAAGAAGCAAAACCAATCAATCTTTGTGGATATACCACAAGCAATCAACAGCAGGCTATGTTTTCTCTCAGCCTGATTACAGTGTCATTTAATAAAACGAAAACAATTATATATATATAAACCAATTATATTGATGTAAATTTATTGTAAGAAATTTTATAGGAAAACATAATAAATGAATTTATTTTATTGGATTGATATAAACCGAAGTAAAAAGAAAATGTAATTTACTATATAGTTTTTTCTGAACTTAATTGAGTGAACTGGAAATCAATAGCAAGATGCAGTGTTATTATCGTGATTGAATTTTAAACTCTAATTTTATCACAGTAATGTTATACATAACAGCATTTGTCATGTAAAAAATGTGTTGTACTATTTATCTAAAATGCAAATGTTTGGCAAAAAGTACTTTTCAAAGAATATAGTATTAGAGTGTGGTTTATATTCTTAGAATTAGTCAACTAGTGTACTTAGTAACGGACTTGAGCAGTGTATACCCAAGGCAAAGTCCCATCTATATTTTAAGTACGTACATAAACGGGATTGATTAACACTTTTACGTATAATGTATATTATGTGATAATAAGAAATTATGTTCTACTATATTTATAATTATAAATGTATATATATATATATATATATATATATATATATCTCAATGATCAAACCACAATAAGAAATGGGAAAACAAGACTAAGATCTTTCAACCGTAACAAGCGGTCTTCGTCAGAGTCAAAAACCCAACTGACGAAGACCGCTTGTTACGGTTGAAAGATCTTAGTCTTGTTTTCCCATTTCTTATTGTGGTTTGATCATTGATTGTTGTTTCACGTGTTTATGTGAAATCTTTTTATATATATATATATATATATATATATATATATAGTGTATATGTATTATAGTGTATGTAATAGTACTGGTAGTATTTTATATCGTTGGATATTGTATACAGACTAATGCATCTAGTATTATATGCATAGTAGGTATGACAATATTATTAATCCATATATAATAAATTATACATTTAAATGCAAGTTCAGTTATGGTATGCAATATAGATTACAAAACATAAATTTAGAAGTACAAAAATGGGTATAAAAACCAAAACTAACTTTATCATGGTCCTCAGGTACTTGTTTATATGTCTGACATATTAATAAAACTGGAACATATGTATTACAAGTTAATTTATTTGGAGTTCTATGTACAAAAGGAAAAGAAAGCATTAACATGTAGTTTGCATTGATACTGTTTAAAATTCACACATAATTTAGCTGCCTAAAGACTTTACGAGAGAATCGCCCATTTAGAAAGCATTTATCTGAGAAAAGATAATTCTGCTTAAATAAGGGCATATATTTTTTATTCAAAAAAATAGGAGAAGCATTGTATCTTTTTATACATATATTAGAGTAGTATTAGAGTTTTCGAATTATCAAACATTACTAATGATGCTACAACAATGTTCCAGGCACACCAACTGTTTATACTAACAGCAAACATTAATTGGTAAGTAGTTGTCAACAAAGGCATTGAGTCTCTCAGTCAGGCAACTGCTGCTAGAATCAATTGTTCTCCGGAAAGAGGACAGTCAGACATGTTATAGCAATCATCAACATTTCATTATATTCTATTATTTGTCCTATATTTATATGCTATTAATTTTCGTTGGTGAAACTTTATTTTAGATCTCTTTATTCTTAGTAGCTCTGGTACTACAGCAATTATAAAAAGACTGTTCAGTGGGGTTTTACTCTTCCAACGTATGATATATTCTTCCTGATGATGATTATTCATCCAAATATTGAGATAAATTCTGTCAGTTAATTCTAATTATTTTTTTTTATTTAATTATATATCACTAGAAGTGAAAGTCAGACATTCACAGACATTAAAACAGGCTAGATGGCTCCCATATCCTGTATACTGGCCGCCACTCCACAATGTCCGAGAACTACACCTTCAGTATTAGCACCAACTCGACCGGTGGTAACGTATCGTCTAGTATCTTCCATATGCTCTGCCCTACAGTGAGACTCCTAATGCTTGGAATGGCAAACATATTCGCTCTCTGGCCATTAACGGAAGACTTTTTCGTTTTCATATAAGGAGCGATATATAACTTCGGAGTACAAAAGTTATTAAAAATTGTCAACATTTAAATTGCTTTTTTTATTTGAGAGAAATATAGTCAACAAGAAAATGATTGATTGATTAATTAATCAATTAAATTGATTAAATTAAATAAAATTAAATTAATTGATTGATTTGATCAATTAATAAAAAAAAATGATTGATTGGTTTACGCATTATGAAGTCACCTGAATTTATTTTGATATTTATAGAATGGTGTTTGGATGTCATTCTCCTCTGCAGATATTGATGAAACATGCCAGATATGATGGAGTACTGGTGTAGAAATGTGCCCAATTGGCCTTCATAAAAAGCGTACATTAACCTTTATATTAATAAATGCTACTAATTTCTTTTCTCTTTCTGTTACTACAGACACTTTAAATTAACTATTTGGTTTTTGTATTATGAGAGTATGGTATGATACAAATTTATATTTTTTTTTATAATTGCAATTAGTACATACACTAAAAGTTCAGGGCTTTATTCAGGTTGTGCAGAAAATTGTACTCATGTTATAGAAAAAGTTTTTATACGCTAGAAATGAGAACGTTAAACAAGATTTCAGATGGAAATCGATAGCTACATCACAAGACTTATAGCCAATGTCGAAAGGAAACTCTCAGTCATCGAAACATTCCTGTCTAGAATCGTAACATGACAGCCAACCTTTTCGATCGTTCCAACTTTCATCAAATTACCTCGCTTCCTGACCACCTCATCTGACTCCTGTTTCAAATTAGGGCCAACTCCTACTTACTTTAAGGCTGTAAGACCATACTACCGTGAATACGATATACTAGGGTCTTGAAGGAAATTACTATAATCGTTAAAAGAGTAAATAAATAGAGTACTATGAATTCCATCTGCATTCATATGGTGAATTTAATATGACCCTAATCATATTAAAGGTCAGATTCTAATATAAATGACTTGTTATACTCGAATACCATTTTCTTTAACAGTAGACTAATAATAGTTTATGAATTAAAATATTCATATTCTAAAAATCAATTTTAACAAATTACACAAATATTTAAAACATATAAAATAAAATGCAAGTTAAAAAAAATTAAAATCAAATGAATAATGATTTATGGTCTTTCCGATAATTTATTTTGCACAAATGCATCACCATTTTCTATCAGTTTGTATTCTTGTTTAGTTCAAGAGAACTAATCTATACATTTTTCACCACAAAATCCAATAATTTTATGAATGCATTAGACTTTATATTTATATTTCTTCTTCTAATGTTTTTTATATATCAAATGTTATCTTGATAATCGTTTTAACTTCTTCTTTCTATTTATTTGCGTTGGTGTTACTTACGTAGAAGGTAAACATATACAAAGAAATAATTGTCTGTTTCATTTATTGTTACTTGTGTGAAAACTTAGTAGCAGTGAGAACAGTGAATAATCAAGCAAAATTTAACACTGCCATTATTTTTTTGTTTCTAATCTTTATTTTCAGAGAAAGTACATCTTATGACAAAAAAATTTACCCAAGTAAAATGTCACAAATATTGTTACATACTACTTATATAGTAAATTAATTATGTCTATTTTATTACCCAAATAATAATATATAACAAGAAGCGTCATTCCCTATGCAGTGATAGATCGTCAGTTTCTTACTCTATCTCGTTCTTCTATTCGATTTGTACCACTAAATATAATATGTATTAAGCCATATATTTGTAACACTACTTTTTTCTTTATCGAGGTATTGAATATATTGGTTGAACTAATAAATTGGTTAAGAATTCATTGTATATAAAATATTTCATTTTTTCTAATATTCTGAATTGTTTTCTCGTCTCTCCTTTCATACTGTGTAATAAATGTAGATGCTGGTGGTAATAAATATAAGACCTTTCACTTTATGTTATCAGACAGTAAACAAAGTAAGAAAGAAGAAGGCAAACGAAAAGTTAATCAGGAGGAAGATAACGATATAAAGAAAGGCCTTAGAGAATTTATTTCAGGCAATTACCCTAAAGAGGACTGGAAGGCAGTCAAAACATGTCAGATCCATCCTAATTAATAGTCTCGAACGTTTGGATGAAGAAAAGAAGAAATTATTTAGAAACCTCGAAAAACTAGTGAAGAAAATGACATCAGCAATATGGTCAATTGTTCAACGAAATATATATATATATATATAAATAAAATAAATTCAAAACGAAGGAAACACACAGAAAGACACAGACATAACTCACATCGATATTTCGACCATCGTCGTCATCAGGAGGTATGAAGAGTGAAGAATCCCGCAGGAAGGCAGGACGGTGACTCTTTCTTTTAATTGTATATATATATATATATATATATATATATATATATAATATATATATATTCGTAAATTTTGGTAGCAGTCCTTGTTTGACACACAAATTATTGAAAATGACACCAAATTTAGCTGATACCTGTTTCTTAACAAGTTTCTCAATTTTTCTAAATAACACTCTCGTTATTTCGTCTACACAATAAAGTACATCTCCAATGGTCGACATGTTTCGAATTTCATGGTAACATGTTAAGAAACAGGTATCAGCTAAATATTGTGTAATTTTCAATAATATATATATATATATATAACTTTAAATTACACAAAGCACGACACAGAAAAAAGAATAAAAAGAACACTTACAGACTTCAATATTTCGAACTGTTGTTCGTCATCAGGAGTAGACTAGAAGAGAGGACGAAGTGAGAGAGATCTGCCCACGTCGAAGAACGGAGCGCGAATATATATATATATATATATATATATATAGTTAACTTAATAAACAAGACACAATACCAGTTCAAACTTCAAGAAGAGTAACACAAAAAGGAAAGAAACATACTTACAAACTTAAATTTTTGGGCAAGCTGTCTTTAGGAGAAAAGAGAAAGGGATATCAAGCGCGTTGTAGACGTGCAAGTAAGTAATGTCACTTGCCGTTGAGGTTACAACGTGCTTGATCTCCGTTTCTCTTTTCTCCCAATGACGGATTGCCCAAAAATTTGAGTTTGTAAGTGTGTTTCTTTACTCTTTCTGTTACTTTTCTTGAATTTTAAACTCATATATATATATATATATATATATATATATATATATATATATATATGTATAAAGTATATATAATGGATATATACAAACATAAACGATTTCACAGGTTTATTCTAAACTTGAAAAAGAGAATAGTATAAAAATTAGTAAAGCCGATAAATCAAAAGGAACTGTAATATTAAATAAAAAAGAATACGTTGTATTGTATTTACACATACACACAGATAAAATTGAGACAATGTTAAAAGATAAAAATGTGTATACAAAGCTAAGGTCTAATTGGAAAGGGTCAATGTTCATTTAATAAAAAATTAAAACTATCTTAAAAAATCAACCCGAACGTATTACTAAATTTTTATCAAAATCCCCTTCATTACCATATACGGGTATATACGAGTTGAAGACGCATAAGGATAATTACCCAATACGTTTGATTGTGAGTTCGGTTGGTTCGGCTTCATATGTCATGTCCAAATGGCTAGTTAGTGTTTTGAGCCCACAAACTTGAAAAATTTCTGGCAGCCATAATTAGTAAATTAAAAGGCGTCACATGAATAAAAATTATAGATTGATTAGTTCTGATGTGAAGTCTCTATTTACCAATGTACCTGTAACTGATCTTTTGAATTTACTCCAGGAGGAATTAGTCAATTATTCCCTTCCCATTCATTCTCTCACTATAATACAGTTAATTAAGTTACGTTTAGTACAATAACGTTTTAAATTTGAAAATAATTTTTATGAAAAAAAATTTGGGCTTGCCAATGATAATTGCTTATCCCCCCCGGAGTAATTTATACATGGAATTTTTTGAAACTAAAATGTTAAGCTCAATATTGCCTGGTCATGTTAAATGGTATAGATATGTTGACAATATACTATGCATCTGTCCAAAATTTATAAAAAAAGATGATTTTCTAATAAAATTAAATTCATTAGTGCCTACAATCCAATTCACAATGGAAGAAGTAAGTTGTAATTTTGCCTTCTTAGATGTTCTGATTCATAGGTTACCTAAAGAGTTACGCTTTAGTGTATATAGAAAGCCTGCGAATATGCTTACATATGTTCAGTTTTATTCTTTTCATCCAAGAAATTTAAAATTTTTGTTTTTAGAAATGTTCTTTTGAGGACGTTAAGAGTGTGCTCCCCAGTGCTCCCCATAAATTTAATATAAGTTGAAGACTGGTTAAATTATTGACGACTTGCAAAAGTCTTCAAGTATCTGGGCCTAAGTTCTACTTCAAGTACGGCTGTGTGTAGTTTTGGTGATGCACAAGGAAAGCTTGATTTATGACAAATCGTATATTACTCCGTTTAAAATTGCTCTGTTTTATTCGATTAAATGAAAAAATGTTTTAAAATCTATTATTTCTTGTACATGAATCATATCAATAGTGATTTACAATTTTCGAACGGATATACCAAATGCAGAAGATTAAAACTATTTCAAAGAAACTTTTTATATTTGCTTTTTCGCTGAAACTATGTTTAAAGAGTGTGCAGTAAACTCTTAAAAAATGCTTCAATAAAAAGAAGCATCTTTAAAAAAAACACAAGAAAGAAGAATGCATCAAAGGGATTTAAAATTAAATTTCAATATAATTTCGACAAAGAGATTAAATATCGAACGGTAGTAATTATTAATTTGTTTCATATTCTACAGAAATTTTTAAAAGTTTCTTTTATTCTGGGAACATGATAAAAACATTTTTTATTAATATTCAAACAACAAAATATATATTCTAATCTTACATTAGAAATGCAAAAAAAGTTTGTGAACAATGATATCAGAAGAATCGAAATTTGAAATTTATCGCTGATGCTTGTGAAACTCACTTTTTAAAAAAGTGAGTTTATTATATGTATTGGAAACCAATTGATATATATATCAGTTATCTGATAAAATAACAATAAAATCAACCCGAAACTCAGTTTATATATGTACAAATATTTATACTCGTGTATATATAATATATATATACTTGTAAAAGTTGGTATGCATTCTTCTTTTAAATATAGACTACTAAATAACGCGCAGTATTCTGTTCGATTTTCTTATACACATTATTTCTAATATTCTGTAGTGTTTTCTCGTCTCTTTTTCACAAAGTTAATGCACTGTAAATGTTATTGGTTCACATCTTTCGATTGAAGATAAATCTTTATCAGAAAAATACTGGAGGTTTGCATTAGACATTTGAGATTATGAATAGAGAGTCTAGTTAGGTGGGATGGTTCAAGGCTAATTCAGTTCTGTTGGGTCTGAGGAGTTCTGTTCGCCAGTAGCTTCAAGACTCTATTGTTGTTTGCAATTTCTATACTTATTTTTGGCATTTCCTGATGTATAATCATATAGTGTATTATTTACAATTTCAGTTGTATCTTTCTTTATATATAATGATGGTATTATTTACTTTGCGTTGGATTAGATTTGTGAATCAGTTCGGTGTGTTGATGCCCTGCCGGAAGAAGCATGGTAACCCGTTTAGATAAAGAAGTGAATGTCATGCCGATGTATGAGTTTCTGTGAGTCTCACTCCTCTCAATGTAACATTTAAGATCGGCATCTCTATGATTACCTTACTTAGGTTTGCAGTGATTTTCCCTATTGTTCCTTTTCATAACTAAATTACACAAACATGGACTGTGATACTAGCACTACTCTGTCATCCAGTTTAGTAGATATGACTTTACTCTTTATAATATGCTTCAAGATCCTCTCATAAGTCTTATATTCATTTGTAAATATGTTTCTCCTGTATAATGTATAGGTGCTGCCAGCTATATATAAAAATATATATGTGGGTGTCTGTGTGTTTCAATGACTGTTTCCGTTTAGAAGACCTTAGGCAGATTCCTAATTCATAGACCAATGCCACCTTGAGATCTTTAGAACGAGAATTTCTGAAGCATTTTTGTCTTTTGGGAAGCAGATCTGCTCCTGGGCTTAGTCTCAATCGTTAATTGTTTTCTATTGTTATTTAGTCAGTCTTCTTTATAAAAAAATCAAACAACTTGATTTTAATATAGTGTTTTCTAATTGCAATAACGTGAGCAATATGTTAATAAAAAACTCTCCCAGGGAATTGGAGTCCGGTGGTATCTATAAAATTTCGTGCAAAAATTGCCATAAAATTTATATTAGTCAAACTGGTAAATCATTAAAGACACGTGTAAAACAACAGCAATACAATAAGTAGACAGGGAAAAAATACCGCCTTATTTATGCACATAAACAATGAAAATCATCATATTGATTGGACAGGGTTAAATTTATTACCTATGAAAAATTGATGTTGTTAAGAAATATTATTGAATCGTCTCTAATTAAATTTAATTGACCAAGTATTATAAACATTAGTAACGGTCTCTTCAAACTTGATACTTTCGTTACGATAGCAATAGCCTCTTCTAAGAGGGTTGACAGCTAGTGGATAGTTTTTTACTCTTTCTTGCTGTACTCCTTTGTTTCACCAAACATCCCTGCCTGGACTTTGTCCCTTCCTGCAAATTATACCTTTTTAAAAATCAATCTTCTCTCTCACTCCTTTCAAATCCTCACTATGATGTTTCTACATGTAGTGTTTCAGTTGAGTTTTTGACTCTGAAAAAGATCTTAGTCTTGTTTTCCCTTTTCATATTGTGTTTTGATCATTGCTTGCTTGTTATTTGACGTGTTTATGTGAAATCTTTTGATGTATATATATATATATATATAATAAATTTGCGGGAAAAAACACTTAAAAGAGATCACATAAACCCATTACTATATTTCGACTTCGTCATCATCAGGTAAGAAGATGTGAGTAATTCTAAAACGTGCGAGGACAGTGAGTCTTTGCTTTTCCTCATATATTTCTATCTCTTTCAGTGAATGTAGTTTATTTAGTTGTTCAAGCCATTCTACTTAATTACTAATATTTATACATTAGTGTGTGTATTATTATTGTATATATGAGGTGTCAATTAATCTTCTCTGAGACCTTGTATTCAAATCAAAAACAGCCTTATTATTTATGACCTTCATTTTGATTGCTTCAAATTTTGTTCAATGTGATATTTATTTGAGAACACATTTTTAGAGAGGAAAACTTTTCTCACATAAGCAAAATTAACGAGTTTGTTCCAAGGAGCACGCTGATAAGTTTTGAAATATTTAAATTTTTATTTATTACTGCTACCACTACTTAAAACATTATCTGTCACTTATGATTACTGTGAAAACGAGTTGCTGGTTTTATTGGTTTATCTATCCTCATGCTATTAGTTAAACCATTTTTTAACTAATTTACGCATTGTTATTGTAACAGATTTAAGTTTTATAATTACTTGGGGTATTTTACATGGTCTCGCAGAACGACCTGATGCTCTGTAAAGGCAAAAAAACTCGAGCAGGGCCTCATATTTGCTCATCAGGAAAAAGGTTTCTGATTGGAAGAGTTGTTAAATTTAAATAAAATGTCAGCAAAACCATTAAGTTTATCTTAATTACCAGAAACCAAATAAAACCTTAGAAAAAAATAAAAAAAACATGTAGTGAAAACTAATCGTAGTACAAGAAATGGCATTGAGAAAAAGATGCAGTGCAACTCTGAGGAGTTACAGGTAATTAATTATATCTGGAATATTGATATTGAATCGTTAAGACTCATAAACCTTGAAAAACTTTGAAGTATATATAAAACAAATCCTCTTCACATACCTAACGTCTGGTAAAAAACTTGACTGTTACTCATCCCTATTAGAGACCAGTCTAGCTCAGTGGTTAACGTACTCGCCTCTGAACTTATTGGAACTGGGTTCAATCGCCACCTGGTCCTCGATTTATTCATGCGGGAGGTGAATAAATCCGAGCACGTCGTCCCTCGGAGAAGGACGTTAAACCGTCGTTCCCGAGCCTGTACGATGTCAGGTACTCGTTAAAGATCCCTACTCTAAGTCAAAATTTAGAACTCCCACTGTAGAATCAATCTTTATTGTATGGTATCACAAATGGCCAATGCTCGGCATACGTCTGTTCCCTTGTGGGACTATCACTGCAACCTAACCTAACTTACTTATTCTTATCATAGGTAGATAATTTCGACTTCGAATGTCACCAAGTCTGACCTTTCTTGGTCAACCAATTTTTTTGACTTCTTTAAAATATCAGTTTCTACTTTCTCAAGTATTCTAATGTACTCCTCGTTGACTATATTGAATTAAAATGTGTAACTTTTGAAAGAACTTCTCGTAATATTATTTCCCTACCTCTGTTTTATAACCTATTTGCTGCTTACATGTCATTGCATCTATTTCTATTTCTATTAAAATTTGTAAATATCTTTGAGAAAAGAAAATAAAAAAATTGGTACCTCCCATAAATTTAATAGGGAATTAGAAATTTTTTTTGTAAACATAGAAACCATAGAATACCATAAAGCTTTACGTATGGTATGCAGTTAATTTATCACCACTATAAAAGTCATTTACTGGAAAAGATGTTATCAAGAAAAATGCGGCAATAATTAAGGGAAATTGAACAAAAAATTAGCACATTAATGAAATTGCAAAAATTAAAATGTTCAAACAGCTTAGAAGCATAAGTTCTACTTTAATAAGTAATTTAATATTAGTTAAAAAATAGTAAAATATGACATTTTCCTAAATTTAATTTATTACGCATTGTCTTGAAGACATCACAGAAATAATTGTTCTAAACAAGAAAGATGAGTATAAAAAATAATGCTTCCTTTGCTGAACATTATAAGGAAAATCAACGAAATTACAAAGAATTTTGGAGGCTAAATTGAAAATGTAATTATTGTTTAGTCCTTGACGAAAATTGCATATCAGAATGACTGCTCTGTCATTGACAATCGTAAAAGAAATTATAATAAAAATAATTGAAAAATATGCAAGAATTCGAGCTATGAGTAAAACGGAACAGTAGATTTTTTTTTAGAGAAGTTAACAAATATATTGCAGAGTTTAATTTAAAGTGGATGAAATTGGCAAATATTGTAAAATTACACTACTTTTTTTTGGAGTCCGAGTCTGTTTAATACAAAGGCCTGATAAAAAAAGCTCAAGATAGAGTAACTGGAATAAATTTAGATTAAGCATAAAAAAATGTTGAAGTACATTATTCTCTAGCAGTCTTATTGCAAAAACAATCTGCAATTAGAATATGTCACCAAGTCTGTAATCAGACCAACTAGATGGACTTGAGTCTATCCATCATATGTTTGACACTGCTGAAAATGGTTCAGAAAACATGTTAAAAACAGTATGAGAACTAAGCAATCAAATTGATCTGTTTTGAGAATTGAAACCAAAACTGGATTACTTAGGTTGAAAGATAGCAAATGGATTGCAGACTCTGCTTTTAGTGTATATATTCTGTCCCTACCTCTGAGAACTCAATTGCTGCTACAAGGAAAAGAAAATTTGTACATGAAATGCATTGGTAGAAACATTTAGGAAAAAATTTAACTTCTTATTCAGCAAATTGAAAAAAAACAAGTTTTTGACTTGAAGAATTAGCAACATATTAAGTTTCTTACTGAAAACTTCATTAAAGTTTCTGATTGATGAATTTACAACCCATCAATCGGTATGTTTCAAGATTTAGTAATTTGAATTATTAAATAATTAATTTTTGATTGATAGGGCCAAATTTTTGTTTTAGGGCCAAATATACTTCCTCTGAGCATCGCCTGAAACTAAAAGTGCTGCCTTTAATTATTTAAATGATATTAAGGTACATAAAAATAACTAATTTTATTACATTTTTGGACAATCCGTCTTCAGAGGGAATGAGAGAGGGAGATGAAGTCTGCCCAAAAATTTAAGTTTGTAAGTGTGTTACTCTTACTCTGTATGTTACTCTTCTTTGATTTTCAACTATTATATATGTATAGTATATAATTATATTTACAACATGATTTCACAATAAGCAGGTGAAATGACAATGATCAAACCACCATAAGAAAAATCACAAATCATGAATCACTAGGGACTTGACTCTGACAAAGACCACTTCTTATGGTTGAATGATCTTAGCCTCATTTCTTATTGTGGTTTGAACATTTATGTATTTATATATATAAAAGTTTCACATAAACACATGAAATAAGAATCAATGACCAAACCACAATATGTAATGGAAAGAAAGACGACAAAAATGGATTTTTCAACTACAAGCAGTCTTGGTCAGAGTCAAAAAACCCCAAGATATATATGTACAGAACTGTCAGAATTCAGTTATGTGATTATATAATCTACGAAATTCCCACTAAACGCAACAGAGAACAATGAAAAAAGTCTATATACTTTTTATATAGAAGGGAAAACAAAGAAAAAAGAAGAAGGGGGAAATGACACAACGGAGATAAAGAAAATTAGGAGGTAGTGGTGCAAATGAACAAATATTTTCAGGATAGAAACGTGTCTATCAAACAACATCTGATGAAATGGAGAAGAAACAAACAATTCCATGTCCCCCAATCCTAATTTGTTTCTCAAAACAATTCATTTTTAGAAATATTTAGAGGAATAAACATCAAATTACAGTAAACCATACAGAATGGCAAATTTAAACAAGATGATATATCATCGTCATCAGGAGAATATATTGCCCTTCGCATTCTTTGTTGAGGATTAAACTATGCGTCTCGAACTGGTATAGTGTGAATTACTTCTAAAAATTTCATTACAATGAAATGGATCATGGGAAATGTTAGGACTGCTGTTTTAAGAAGAACCTGTTAAAAGAACTCATATATAATGAGAGCTAAATAATCAATTAGTTAACTTTTATCACCTAGACCTCTTTGAACAAAGAAGACCGAAATGCTTGACATCAAACCGGAGGGATGTTGGATAGCTGTGGTGAGCAGAATGTGACAGGAATGTCTTGCTTGGAGGGTAAGTAGTACTACATATCTTTGAAGAGTTCAGTCTGAGTTTGACGCTGCAGTTCACTCTAAGTTACTAATCACATGGCATGAAGTAGTACTGAATAGGTTGAGAATAGGTCACACAGGCTGAGTCATAGTTTCCTCCTTACTCCCTCCCGATGGGCCTTAACCTTGTACTGGTGGGGGGGCTTAACTCGACTGGGTGGTTGTTCCCACAAGGCGTGAACTAAGAAAGGCACAACCTGGCCGAGGGGTAGCCATTGCCGGCATCCGGGGGTAAAAAGTCCGCTTTTTCGCGGCTGGTTTGGGTCGCAGTCCACCCTTATTGATCAAATATGGTTAACGACTGTCTTTTTCAAGACGTTTCTTTCAGAGTGTTGGCACAATAGCGGGTTTAGCTGCTACGTTTGGTTCTCGATCTTGGGCTTGTGTTTACGGGAGGAAAGTCCGCTCAGTTGAGCACTGGTTCGGGAGCTGGATCCGAAACTCCTCTTTTCTCTCTACGGCTTGTGCTTCATTTTCAAGGATTTTTTTATGGCTCCCAGTGTTTGATTTTCAGGCTTATGATTTACTCGAACGAAGGTAGTTATGGCTAGTTGTGGAGGACTTAGATTTAGTATCCAGATGATACCGCATCCCCATAGGCCAGTACAGCGTCCTCCTGTACCTGTTTTTTGTTATCTCTGACTCCTTCTCTTGCTTAGCTATTCTTTGCTACTTCTCAACTCCCTATTACTGCTACTCTTGTTTTTTCCTTTTTCATGTTTTACTCTATAATTCTTCATAATCTCTTTCATCAAGTAACCATTAGCCTTCTAGAGGCTACCAGGCTGATGTCTTATAGCTTTGGTTGATGTAAATTGTGGAAGCAAGGACTCGTTTTTCTCATTCGTAAGGAGGCGGTTGAAATTGTCGTGGCGGAAGGGCTCCATGTCAAAAACTATCAAACTCTTCTGCTTTATCATGATATAGCTGAAATACTGAAGTGCATGAATTAATCAAAACAGGTTTTCTTTTTACAAAGACCAGAACATTTTGTTGCCATCGTCATGGATTTTTAACTGTTGAATATATTATGACACATTGCTAATTGCAAGAAGAATGCGGGTGTCAAAGTGCCTTACATTAGCACTAACATCAAGAAACCATGAGACCTTATTAAGTTTTTTAAACGTAATAAACTTACAAGTATGATTACAAGTTTGAACTTACAAGTGATTACAAGTTTGAACTTACAAGTATGAACGTAATAAACATGCAAATATGATTTTATGTGAATTAGGTTCATTGTGCAGCGCTGATGTATCCAAGTCGATGTGTTTATAAAATAAATAAATATAAAAAAAAGAACAGAGAAACTGTTAAACGAAAAAAATGTGACTGATTAAAAAAAAATTATCTGTAAAACTATTAAATAATTTTCTAAGCAAAATAAGTCATGACCATAACTTAATCATTTTTCAGGAAAGGCAGAGGAGTGATGCTATCATTTACGATCTGAGGGCTGGTTTTTTAAGAGCTCTAGGGTATTTATGTAGAAGGAAATTGTTAGATCCTTTGCAAAGCTGACATGTAAGTACGGGATCAAGGCTGAGGCAAGTGGTGAATGCTCAGATAAAATAAAAGTAAAATCCTTTCTCTTCTCTATTTCTTCTGAGTTTTTACCTTTAGTTCTGCAACTTTCTGTTTGTTTTGCAGTTTTCAGCAATAAAACTCATATATTGCTTTCCTGTTCTTTTATTACTTTGTGCTTGCACTATTTAAATTGTTAACTTTGAATAATGTTTCCTAAAATTGAATTTAGTACACATTCTTATTTCATAAGTTATTATTTCTAACTTTTATTGTCTTTCTTGGATCCTTTACCTCTGAGTGTAACAATAATACGACATGATATTATTATTGATATTCAACAGATAGTTTAAAAATAATCTGTTTATAAATCATTTCGATGACTGTCAGTCGACGATGGACTGATTTAATCGCTGGAAATAAATTGCTAAAATTTTGACAGCAGATTCCTATAATGACAGAGAGAGCTACTAAGAAATGATTTGTTGAATTTCATACCCAAGGTTTCAAAAGTTGGATTAATCTCAGTAAAAAATTGATGGAAAAATATTCAGATCAAACTATTTTAAAAATGGTTAACTTTAAAGAAACACATGACTGATGAAAAATTTGATTCCCTATAACTGTCATCCACAAATTTTTCCCTGAGACGTCTACTGAGCACTGAATATTTAAATGAATTAGTAATGTATAAAATGAGGATATCATCTTACATGTGAGTCAGGTCTGAAAGAGTACTGTACAGTAATTAAATTGTTGAAAACATATTTATTTGAAACTCTATTAGACAATGTTAAAATAGTGGTAAAAATCCAGTGCATAAAAGAAATGTCAGTTAAAACATATCAGTTCTTTACATTAAAACATTTATTTGTGATTGATGGATCCATTCTTACCAAGATTTTATGTTAATTTGTGTTTACTTTAGGGTTTCATGATATTTTAGTAGTTTGGATTTCATTCGGCTGCTAAAATTAAGATGTAATTTAAATTTGATTATCGGTATATTTGAGAGGTTTCTTTTCCTTTGCAAATACTCATGTAATATATTCTAATATAATAAAAATTAGTGTTAAGAAAATTATACAAGATTTATGTTAAATAAAAAAAATTACCATTATTTTTGTGATACATGCGTTAGTAGTCAATATGACATCCAAGAATGATATTATTACTGCACATATAGAACAATTGTTTACAATAACATCGATGATGAATTATAGGATAAAACCTCAGCAAATATGTTATTTATCTGGCTGCATTCCCGTTTTTATTGTCCGGTTATAATTATAGAAACTAATATAAATAGAAAGAATATTTTCTTTTCAAATATTACTATTTCAAAAAAATGATTTTTTTTTTGATTTTTTTTTATAAATAACTGCATTATTGGTATAACTGATATTATGATATTTTTCATATTTCTAACAACTTTCCAATGAATGATAATTGGAACAAAGGCTATTAAAAGAACACTAACTTTAATGATAATAACTTTAATGATAAATGAAGAAAGCACAAAAGAAATAAGTACATAGATAAAACAGCTATATAATGTTGAAATAGAAAAATATATATATATATGGTATTTATAAAATCCGGTAAAAAAATTGCCATAAAATTTATATTGGCGAATCTGGTAAATCTTTAAAAACACGTATAAAACAACACCAATACAACGTAAGTAAACAAGTAAAAGGTCTTGTAAATAAAGAAAATCATCATATTGATTGGGCCGGAGCTAAATTTATTACCTATGAAAAATCGATGTTGTTAAGAAATATTATTGAGTCCTAGTTGATGAAATTTAATAGATCAAATATTATAAACATTAGTAACGGGTTGTTCCTGCTTGACTCAGTGTTAACGAGGGTAATAGCCTCTTCTAAGAGGGTTGACTAGTGGATAGTTTTTTACTCTTTCTTGCTGTATTCCTTTGTTTCCCCAAACGTCCCTGCCTGGACTTTTGTCCCTTCCTGCACATTACACCCTTTTAAAAACCACTCTTCCCTCCCACTTCTCTCAAATCCTCACAAATCTACATCTAGTGTTTCAGTTGGGTTTTGACTCTGACGAAGCCCGCTTATGATTGAAAGATCATTGTGATCATTGATTATTTCACGTGTTTATGTGAAATTTTGTTACACATAGATATATATGATCTTAATTAGGTGTTATTATTATTAATATTTAAGGGTGACTATAGCACCGTGTTTCCTTTGGAACTATTGAAGTACCCTTAAATTTAGGTAAGAAAACATTGACAAATTAAAAACACTCACTTAGAGTCTCTAATTTTTGGTTTGGGCCGTCTTCAGGAGAGATAAGAGAGCAACCAAGCGCACTGGTAAAGGGAGGTTTGGTGACCTTTGGAAAGAGTGCAAACCTAAAATTAGAGAATAAAAAAATGTGTTTTTAATTTTTCCATGTTTTTCTACCTTTAATAAACTTCATTTGTCCGTTTCGGATAGTATTTTTATTGAAAAAGTGTATAGATATGTGTATAAAAGATATTATATTTTATATAACTATTTTTAAATGTAACAAAATAATTTTTAATAAAGGGTATAAAGAAGAAATTGACAAAGTAAATGCCTAAATTAATAAAGATATAGAATAATTGCTACAAATTATAAGAGACAAAATAATATAAATGAATATTGTACATAGTAAAATAATAAAAATATCTTAGAGAATATAACTCAGTAAAAAATATAAATACATGTAGGTGATTAAAGGAATTAATAGATAAAAAATACATGTAAAATTATGAAAATGTATGCATTTTAAAATATAAAGAAAAGATAAAAGTAATCAGAGTGTGAAAGAATGAATGCTAACAGATGTATCTAGGTAATGGAGATAAGGGAGAAAATATCAAAGTAAATAAAATATAACTTTTAATTTCTATAACTCATCTATTACATTTTTTTGATGATTCGATGTTCTCTGTTAAACAGTTTATTAAATGAAAATATGTGAGTTCTTGACTCATTGATTTGAACAGATCGTCAAACACACACGCACTACACAGCCACTTACTTACTTACTTACCCACACATATTCATACAAACAACAGAGCATGCTAACGAATACTCACTAACCAGACATACACCTCACACACACACACACACACACACACACACACACACACACACACACACACACACACACACACACACACACACACACACACACACACACACACCTATATATACACGTTGAACTTTATGGTTTCAGATTTAGGCTGGTAGTAATAATCCAGAATCACTTATTGAAATGATTGTGCAATTACTGATTCTATTGAGACGCTTATGAGGGACTATACAAGCTCGTGACTGCACATGTGGCGTTTTTTCTGATACTGTGGTAATAATGCTTAGTTACATTAAGTATTCTAACTGAATACCTCAAAAATTTGATAACAGTACCTAACTGAAGTTTGGTGTTCTTAACTGAACTTGGTAATCTTGATTTGAAAAAAATAAATTCATTTTGTCTAAAAATACAATAGCATTGAATTTTATTTAATGAAGAAGTTTCAAAATGTCATTAGCTTAAGAAAAGAATTGAAAGTGTTTAGGGTTTGGGCCAGTAAGAAGGTAATTGTCCAATTATCAAGAGGTTTAGACGGCTGATGGGAAGGTAACGAGGGAGGTGAGTTAGTAAACAGACAACGGCTTGGTCCTATCTGTTTCAGTTGATGTCATTTAGTTAGAGGGCAGCCTTGGATCTTGTTACTCTGCCAACTTGGCCTTTGTTACGGCATCTGTCTATCGCGCTTATCTCGCCTCTTGTGCCCTCTTGTTAACAACTTGAATGAACCAAGTCCACTTCAAACGCCTCATCTAAACAGCTAACTGTCTTAAACCAACGAAAAGAGAAAAGCATACCATGAAGAATGCACAGCTAATTGACTCCATTGTCGCATGTGACAACAGTAATATGTTAATTAATGCTAAAAATAATATCCATCATATTTTAATTTTGAATGAAATCTTTATTTGACAGAAAATAAAATAAATTTGTTTTAGTAATAATGTCATTTTATTTAAAAAAAGAAATACTTTGCAAGAATTTTAATCTCTTAGCTCTTTAACTGTGTTTTCAACAAATCGGGTAATCATATTCCTCCTTTAAGTTTGTTTTATCCCACCCTTAATTATCCCATTCTTAATGCTTATTTTATACTGCAATCGTTCATTAAACCTAGAAAACGAATTGAAGTAAAATAAATAAAATAATCAGTGTTGATCATTTTCAACTCAAATTTATGAAGTTCATTGTAAACAAAATTGCAACCATCCAGTTAATTTTTTGGTATAATTCTTTTGGTTACATTAATCTAGAATGGATTCAGAGGCGGAAACGACATTTAAGCTGAACTATCTATTTATTATTATTATTAGTAAAATAAACAGTCTTAACTCGTATACTGTTGCTGTAGCTCTTTGACCGGTTTCGGGCGTCACCCGTCTTCAAAAGGAAGGAAAGTCCTTTTGCTCTATTTGAAGATGGGTGACGCCCGAAACCGGTCAAAGAGCTACAGCAACAATATAGGAGGTAAGACGGTTTATTTTACTAATAATATTAATCATACTAACCTCAGTAGTATTAACAATATGCATGAATTTCTAAATTCTTTATTTCTTTAAAACCTGGAACAGAAGGAAGATACAATATACTGAAGTGCATACTCGAATTACTTGATTTATTTATTAATGTTTGAATTTCCTGAAAATATAGCAAACAGTGTTTTATAGAACTTAAGCTTTTAACAAAATGCAAGGTGCAAATTAAGATATTCGAACTCAGATTTGTTTGAATTACTTAATAATTACGTTGACTTCGGGTTATAGGAAACGATTTAGTACTGAGTTTATTCTAATTTACCTGTGCATACAAAAATCTTTCACGTTATCTGTAAAATACAGATTTAACTTTTGCCAAATGATTTGAAAAAAAATGTCAATAAAATGTTGTACATAGTGACCCTACTCTTAAGAGGTATACTCGTACTACAGGGAATCAGCAGTCTGTCATTAACCATAGGACTGAATCACCATGCAAGTACTTTTCAAACCATTTTTTTCGCACTTTTTTCCTTTTTTGTGATCAAAGAGTACTATTATTGACTTACACAATTATTTTCTTTGTCTACCTATGTTTAAAATTTAATTTAAATTTCTATTCTAAATTCATACACGTATATTTAGACCTTGTATGAGCTTAAAGAGCTTCCTATGGCTTCTTGGATTCAACACTTCCTTCAGCTGCCTTCAGAAAGGAAGTTTTTTTTCCTCACGGACCTCACAATAGGGAAGAAGGTGTATACCAACATGGCTACGTTCAATTCGTAAAATGCCTGATAACTACCATAAAAACAATATAGTGAACTATTAATAACAAGAATGACATTAAATTAAATTTAAAGTTTTATGCTGAAGCTCATTCCTTCCAGTTACTACTTCATATTAATTCCTAAATAATTTATTTTATGTTATGAAATAGGTCGTTTGTTTCCTTCATCCGAAGGAATTGACTTGCCTGGCTCAACGAATGGAGCATATGGAGATTTGGTTGTGGTTGGCATGCAAGATTTTAGAGGCGAAATTCCTAAAAGATCTACTAGAAATAGCATTATTGAACAAACGTCTGTGGGCAACAATCTATGTTCCTTATGTGTAACAGATTATTGTTTACCTTCATTCAAAATATTAATTTAAAACTGTGGTCTAGAATGTAAATTTATTTTTTAAAACAGTTACGAAACAACTCAAGACAATTTTGTTTTGTAATTAGCAAGGATAACTACTCTAATTAGTGACATGTTTATTAGTCTATCACGTCCTGAAGTTAAATGTTGTACATAGTACCTTTTTAAATCATTCTAAACATGTCAACGAAGTAACGAGAGTGTTATTTAGGAAAAGTGAAAAGTTTTTTTTAAGAAACAAGTATCAGCTAGTTTGGTGTCATTTTCAATAATGTATTGTTTTTATGGAGAGGTAGATCGAAGTACAATTTTTTTCTTTTTAAATTTAATATCATACTTTTGAGATTTGTTCTGTTTACTCTACACTGCATTTGAATTGGAAAAAGAAGTTGAATAAGTAACAGTGCTACGGAAAAAAAGAATAATTGGCGATTTGTTCTTTAAAAAAATACATGTATTTAACTTTTCTATCTTATACGCAATTTGCATGTTGGTAGCTTTAAATATTGATCTGACCAAACATTTATATAAGTTAGTGGCCTATATTGTGTTTGATTAGTATTATTTGGATTTCGGTTGTGTTCAACGATATTAGTATGTTGATTTAATATTCTTTCTTGATTGCATGAATGAAATTTGTTTATACAATTTTCTTAGTAATTAAACTTTCGCATGATTAATTTGTAAAGTTAAAAGTTTATTTGTACGATCTATAATTAAATTCCATGAATATGTTATATTATATATACTTGAAATGTATAATATAATATTATGAATGCCGCGACTGCGGTTCATTTTAATGATACTTGTTTAAAAGAAGATCTACTGCCTATTTATACTAATAATATATATATTAAGGGGTCAGGCTAGCTCAGTGGTTACGTGCTCGCCTCTGAACTGATAGGACCGGGGTTCGATCCTCACCTGGCCCTCGATTTATTCACGCGAGAGGTGAAAAAATCTGAGCGCGTCGTCCCTCGGAGAAGGACGTTAAAACCGTCGGTCCTGAGCCTGTACGATGTCAGGTACTCGTTAAAGATCCCTACTCTAAATACACTTGAGTTAGGCAAAATTTAGGACTCCCACTGTAGGATCAATGTTCATTGTGTGGTATCACAAAGGGCCAATGCTTGGCCTACGTGTGTTCCCTTGTGGGACTGCCACTGCAACCTAATATATATATATTATATACAATGAATTATAGATAAAATAATTTATATATTATAAACATAATAATATTTATATAGTCTATAAAATCTAACGGGTTATTAGTAAATACATAATGACATCTAAATAGCTGAAACCAAGCATTATGTTTCCTGTATTATCTAAGCTTCAATAGCACATAAAGAAAACAAGCCTATCCGCCTTCTGGTTATGTTTATATAAAGTCTGGAAAGTTTTGTATAATCTGTCAAGCGGCAAACACTAAATCTCAGAGATAAAAATAAAATATAAAAGATTTATTTGAACTTAAAAATTTTATAATATCTCGAATAATACAACAAGAATACCTTTCATTTTTATTAGATATCATATCTTTGTTTACCAATATTCCGTTAGACTGTATAGAATATGTAGTTAAAGATTCATGGCACTATATTGCAAATCATACAAAATTAACGAGGAATAAATTTTTTAAAATGGTTAAATTATGTGGTTCTAGACAAAACTTTGAGAAAATGAAATGCTTTAGAACAGGGGTTCTCAGTCTTCCTTGGCCTATTCACCCCTCTCGCCTTTTCCCACAATGTCATCCCCCCCCCCCCCCACCACTCTTCCCAAGGTACTTTTACAACTTTACAGTGATTATGATTATAAGAGAATTTTAAAAATAAAATGCTAATTACAATTATTAATGGATATATTAAATATTAATTCTATCAATTTTTTTTTGAAATTATAATTAAAAGGTCAAAACCTATAATAGCTTTCCTCACTCTGTAAACCTACTGTTGTCACAATTCACCCCCTGAAGATCCAAAATTCACCCCCATTGTGTTTTTGACTCTGACGAAGACAGCTTGTTAGGGTTGAAAGATCTTAGTATTGTTTTCCTATTTCTTACTGTGGTTTGATCATTGATTGTTATTTCACGTGTTAATCTTTATATATATATATAGAGGTGAGTTCTCTAATCGGGGTTCGGTCAAATTTTCCAGGATAAAAAATCAAACTCTCGTTGCCAACGTTTCGGTTTTATTTAAAACCTTTTCCATAGGCAGAAGTATAATTTTTTAATTAAGAAAATGAAATTTACATTATTTAAAGGATCAATAATGTTAACCGGACAAAACCTTCGACTAGACTGATATATCAAACGGTCGATATATTATTGAATCTGTTATATATATATATATATATATATATATGTAAGTTATACGATTCTTCAGTGTTCAGCTCTTGATTTAAACTACTTCTTTTGCCAACGTTCCTTCATATATTTTTGTCTTTTTCAGCGTTAAGAACAATTTTTTACAATTTTAATTATTTCTATAACAATAGTTATTATTGTTTTTGGACTATTATTTATATTTATATATAACATAAAATGTAAATTTATAAATGAAGATTAATTGGAAAGGTTAGTAATTGATAATCTGGTATGAAAACTAAGGATTACAAATTATAGGTTTGGTTGAAGTAAACAATTTATATATCAGCTGGCGTTTTTCCAAAATTTTCAAGATTTTCAAGGTTAAAATATTTGGTCAGGAAAAAAGCTAAAAAAAAACAAGATTTTCTAATGATTATTAGGAAAAATATTAGAATAAAAAATAGTAATTAAAAAAATTCTTTGCGTTTTAATATGTGATACACAATTTATATAAGATGCAGGTATATGATTATTATTTTAATTAGTAAAAACTTATGTCAATCCACCAAACTTGTTTTTAATGACCATATATATATTTATGTTTTATGACCTACCATTGTCTTTATGTCAATGGTTAGAATTTGTAATGACTGAGTTCGTCAGGTTGGCCTGGTATAGTATATTAATTATGAAAGGTTACTCTGACTCTACTGGTCAACACAGAGGGACAAGTACAATGTTTGTGCCAGTTAAACTCATCGTCAATTATTGATTATATCACATTCGAGAATACAGGTTACTACATCACTGTTTTCTAATTGAATGTTCATAATTGAATTTTATTTTCGTATTTCGTTTTTGAATTTGAAGTTCGTTTCATGTTTTGAAAATTTAGTCTTGCAAATAAATAGGACTAAAGGAGAACTAATTAAAACGAAAATTACTTAACTGAGCAACGTTTTCTACATGTTAGAAAAAATATTCAGAGTATCATCATATCTTGGGAGCTATGAGAGCTGTCTACATGGAATGATCAACATCGTGAAGAATACGTGTGTAACTGCTCTTGAAGTTAGACTATGAAAATGTTCTAAAGTCAGAATTTAAGGCTGTTTAATACTTCAGATATGTAAATGACTCCTTTCTAATCATCAATTACGCTGCTAGCCGAAATGTAATAGATAGAAAGAATTTTCTATTCTCATTAAACAGCACGATCAAGTTTACCCATGAAATAGAAGCAAATGACAAAATAAACTTCATAGACTTAAGAATAAAAAAAAAACTGAAGATGAAATCGGTTTTCAAATGTACCGCAAACCAACTGCCAGCGATATAACTATACATAAATCATCACTTCATTGACCACAACAAAAATGTCCGCATATAGATATATGATTGACTACAAAATGTACCAATAAACTTAACTAAATATAATAAGGAATTAAATACCATAAAAACAATAGTAAAAAATAACGAGTATAGCGAAAAAATTTTAACAAACAGACATTTTAACCAGATATTTAATAAACTTTAAAATACGACACAAAGAACTTGAAATAAATAATGTGATGAGAAATAACAATTTAAATTTAATAATCAAATAAATATACAAACCAAAATAATAGAGCTAACTACTATATACAGACACCATAAGTTCTAATGACCTAGATAGCAGGTGTAGGCTATCAGAAGCATGAAATCGATAATAAGTTTTCCTTGATGATGGGAACTAGAAGGACCCGAAACTGATAGAGCCCTCCAGATATTATATCAGGTATGAGGGATAATGTTCTATTAATTCTAATTTGAAATAGTTATAAGCTTGTATGGAAGGCGAGGGGTTGATGATTACATTTAGGCAGCAGTGTCCTGCCCTGCTACTTCGTCCCCCAACACTCATCCTAGCCTTTTCTAGTTTTTTAGTGTTAACTTCAGTCACTGTTTATATGTAGCCATGTACTGTATCATTAACTGATAGTTTACAACATAAGCCTCAATGTTTTATGGTAGCCGGAAGCTCTTAGCTATTAGTAGTTTGTAGTTTTCAGTAGTTTATATTATTGTAATATTACTTAGTTTATATTCTACAGTGGTTAAAATTACTTTTATTTAAACCTTCTTCTAGTGCTTTATGCTTGAAGAATTTATGATTGTTCGCATCTGTTGATAATCTACTCTGGAAAATATCTAAGTCTCATCGAGAACAGTAAAAAAAAAATAGCCAGTTCAGAATCAGCTGCAAGAAACACATATTTAGGCGGAGAATTAACAAAGATTCTGTTTTCAATGAAAATTTGTGCAATTTCTGAGTATTACTAATAGGATGATAAATTTACGCTAGACATAGTTAACCTTTTTTCATTAATTTTTTGTGTCATAAAATACTTGTATAGAATACATCTGACATGATGCAATACAAGTTAGACATATGAGAAGTTTGAATAGAATTACGTTGAATATAATTTAACGATAAAATTAACAGTCAAAATTAATTTGTACATAAATGTATTACTGAATTTCTACTAAATTGAATGTATACATACCAAATATTAAAATTTAAGTGGTCTATAATAATAAGTTAAATTGTCTACACTAGAAGTACTAGAAGGAAACTTTGTCTTTTTCTAAAATCCTCATTTGTAGATGCTGCATTAACACCTTTCGGGCTGCATCTGTTTGAACCATAAATCAGCCAATAACCGTTGTATTAAAATAAGCATATAGTACTGCTCCATCTCGAACATTTGATATCACGCTTTGATAACAAAGAAATTTTTTTAAAAAAACTCATGAAAACTAAAAATATAATATATTTTAATATATATATTATTTTTTAATATATAATAAAAATATATATATATTTTTACGCTTTAATTCAGGGTTAAAGTATTAAGAAAACTCTCAAATGATGACACCCAGACCACTCTAAGGGCTTCTGAGGAAGCCTTCATTTGGTTATTGGGTGCAAGAAATTCCCCTGGTCTAAATTTAATCAGATGATTTTTTATTTTTTATTTTATTTTTAATTAATTTTTTATTTATTTATTTATTTTTTCCCCTCGTTTAATTTTAGTTAGTTTTATGTTTTTTTCCTTTCCTTTCTCTTTTTTACTTTTCTCCTCCCTTTTACTTAAATATCACTTTTAATATTTTATTAACTCACAGCCTACACTGGTTCACGTTGGTAAGGTGGCTGCACTGCGTGTCATTGATCGCGCCAGTTTGCATCGGCCAGTGGACGCATTTACGTCTCCGTTCCTTCATTCTTTCTCCTTTTATTTTCTTTCTTTCTACTCTCCTGAAGACGGCAAGACGCCGAAATTATCAAGATTCGTGAGTGTTCGTCCTTTTTCTTGTGTTCTTTAGCTGTAACTTTAATTATATATATATATATATATATATATATATATATATATATAATAAATTCAAAACGAAGGAAACACACAGACATAACTCACATCGATATTTCGACCATCATCGTCATCAGGAGGTGTGAAGAGCGAAGAGTCCCGCAGGAAGGCAGGGCGGTGAGTTACACCTCCTGATGACGACCTTGGTCGAAATATCGATGTGAGTTATGTCTGTGTCTTTCTGTGTGTTCCTTCGTTTTGAATTTATTTTTTTTTAAAAAGTCCGCTGGACCGTTTCTTTTAATTGTATATATATATATATATACATGTATGAAAGATGTATATATATCCATTTGCTAAAAGGGTGGTAAAAAAACTGGAACTGTTTAATTACTTCATGGCGACCTCTCGCAAAATTAGGCTTTAAATATATTTTAAAACGAGAGGTCCTCTTTGGAAGCTCTGAGAAATGATAGATGACTTTTCATATCTTTAATAATATTGCTGACAGATGTTAAAGGCTAAAGATAATACCATTCCCTATTAATCTGGATTTGGTTCTACAATGTTTTCCATGTAAGCTACAACCCAAATGTAAAATTAAAACAAATATTGTCATCAATCGATAACTAGTTTAGTCTATCATTTAGAATAAAAATAAAAACACTGTAAAAACTTCCCTTAAGAAAAATATTAATGATAAACCTCAAACTTAATAAACAAAACTTTGATTGACAGACTTTTTTGTTACAATTACTTTGATTTATCATTTTACTATTACTAAGTAATTACCTAAGGTTATATGTAATCACATTTATTCTGATAATCAAACTGTTAAATTCTTGTATTACATCAGAAAATATCATATATAAAATCTAGTATCCTGTAGTTAGTGGTAGTGTCTCTCCTCGATGGGATATATCGGATATCAGAGATTCTCTTTACTCCATTATGTTTTACCTGGAAATACAATATATATATAATATATATATATATACACTGTAGCAAGACTTTACTACAAAGATGTCAAATAAAAATCAACGTCCAAAGAACCTTAAGAAATTCAGAAATTGGACCAAATTATTTCTGAATTTCTTTCTTACCGTGGTTTGGACGTAATATACATACATGAATGAACTCTTTATAATATGTAAAAAATAGCTATAAATAACAAGTAAATATCGAAATATTACAAAACAAAAATTGGAAAATTAGTATATATAATTAAATTGGTGACGAAAGTGCTTTGCATATAGCCGATTCTGCAAGTAATGTGCAATGCGTGCTGGAGTTTGTCACAGTCAAAGGGAGTTCTTTGTGAGTCGTGACAAGCAATTTAGTGCAGTTGAGGTGCAGTGACGTCATGCAGCTCCAAGTGAAGTCTCTTGAGACGAAGTGGGGGATTAAGGGAGTGGAAGGGGAGGAGATTTTATGGGAAACCAGCATGTTACTGTTTACAGGGGCAGCAAATTCTTACAATAATGTAAAGTTTTCTTTACGTATTATAATATGTTATTATTGTATAACATGTATAATATGTCAGTAAAATATATTATAGGGGTGAGTCACGTATATTACAAAATCTCTTTTTATACAAACATAATATACTCTGAATTATTGGTATACTCGTATATATTAAATGTTAAAACAAACGATCGGAAAATGGACAAAGAAAATGTCAGAAATAAATTTGAGAAGCAAACAACTGAAAGAACACACATTTATAGCCTCTAATGATCGGTTCACCTGACACCTTAAAGAGGAAAGAGGGATGATATCGAATGGATTTCTGTCATTGGCTTAGCCGGAGTTCTTCGTTCCAATCTTTCCTCTCCTCTGACGACGTTTGAAGCAAAAATTAAAAACTGATCTGAATGTCTTTTAACTGTATACTTCTCAAAAGTGTGATCTAAGCATACATTTATTTTATTATAAATAAATATTTTGAACTTGAATATTCGTTTCATCAAAAATTTTTATTTTGTTTACTTTATTCTTCAATACGTATTTAACATCCATGGATATTAATGCCGTCTATAATCAACTATACCTAAATTGAGCAACATAAAAGCAACGATTAAGCGATTTCAGCCAATATAATTTGTGATGTTGCTGACTACTTTGCCAAAGCGCGCATGATAATTTCTTTAATTAATATTTTTTCCTTTTACAGCAAAATGTAAAAAACACTATGTTATTTGTATTATATTTTCAGTTTAAATATATATATATTAAATTTGTTGAGGCCTTTAATAAACTGATAATGAAACTACATAAACTATTTGAGGGTTCAATTTGGTTTTGAAACAGCACCTCTGTGTCTGAGGAGTAGCTGCTCGAAGTAATCATGCCATTCAAACAATTGTATATATTCTGCTTTGTGACTCAGTTATTATGCTCACAATGTTATACAAAATAAAAAAAAAACACCATTAAATTGTATTATTATTTGCAGAATTAATTCTTTAATTTGATTAATATAAATAAACTTGAAATAAAAATTAATGAATATTGTTTTCTAAAAATGTTATTTTAAACAAGTTTTTTTAATGAAGTAATTATTGTTAGGCACTAAATATAATGTATAACAATATATGTTACCCAATTTTTTGGAATATATGAATTAGTTAAACACTATCTTCAACTACAAAGGCTAATATTATTATGCGATTAAATTGTGTAGATCTAATAACTAATTGGATATTTGGGTTCACGTATTTTATAATGTGATTCGGGATAATTAATTTCTATCATAGAATTTTAAATTCAGTCATAAGAGTATTAGGGTTTCATAAAGCTGTTGAATACTCAGTATCAGTTTAATGCAATAAATGTTTTTATGCCAGATAGTATGAGCTGGTTTTGAGAAATGGATAAGAACGAGCAGGAGTTGTGGGGGGGGGGGGGAGGAAATACCCCATTAGGAAGAGCTTAGAAAAATGTAGAGAGACAGAGAGAGTGAGAGAGAGAGAGCGAGAGAGAAAGAGAGCGAGTGGGTGAGTGAGTGAGAGAGAGAAAAGAAAAGGAATAGGAGGGAGAGTCATAGAGGCCAAGAGTTAAATAGATAGGGAGATAGATAGAGAGACAGAGAGAGGGAGAAAAGAGAATATTTAGTTATGCAATTTGAAGTGTTCTATCAACCAGTTATAATAGGATTACCATTTAAGATACAAATTATTTGAAACTAACTTGTTGGTTTTAACGGAAGTTGCAAGAATTAATCTATTAGATTGATTTTCCTCTACAAGTTACCTACTTACCTCTCTAAAAACTATGAATGACTGATAATGTTTAAAGTAAAAATGATAATCTCATAGGAAAGTTTATTAAAATTAAAGGAACCCTTCAAACTACATAAAAAGAAAGAATATGTGAAGAAAGAGTAGAGCGTAAAGCCATAATTTCTGAAGGAAGAAAATGTGTTTTGTTGAGGTAAATCCCCTCGCAAGGAAAAAAGGAAGGTGTTTAAGGAGGGAGTAGGGTGCAGGGCGCAGGCAATGAGAGTGAGGAGTACCTGGTGAGGACACGATTCCCTTGCTAAGGACGAAGGAGGCGGGCGTGGTGGTAGGCGGAGGTCTATGGGGGGGCCTGCTTCTTCGCTGAGCCGTCGGCACCACTACCGTTGTACTCCGCTGCCTTCCTGCTATAACATACAACCACCTCCTTATCTCTGTCTTCTTCTTAAATCTCTCGATACCTCCATCACTTTCATGGATTATAAATTTAATGTATAAACAAAAATTAAAGGAGAAAAATGTAATTTGAATGCACTAATGGATGGTTTGGTATAATATCAAATAATGTCAATCTAGAAACACGAATAGCTAAATGTTACGGAATATAACCAATGATTCTAAAAGGATTTCATTTTTTTTTATAAAATACTACACTTGTAGGTTTACGCCTTTTCTTCCTTCCAAAGGATGTAAGTGAGGACCACTACAAATCGGAGTGTAACCTATCCAGGTAGTAACCACGCCCTTCTTAAGTTTAGTGATCAATTGGGAACAAGCATATTTAACATGGGTATGACCGTTGGCACAATTCTGTAACTGAAATTATATGTTTATACAAACCACTCTCTATTGAGTTTAAATGATTAAACAGACTTTTTAATATTATTTTAGTAGAAATTTCACCTCTATTTGATTGCTGTAGCAATTAATGAACAGTATTTAAAATTACAATATAATTTAATAATACATATAAATGTAAGGTAACTCAATTTTGCAGATCTAATAATACTGAAATATTGTATGTGAATCTATTGAGTTGAACTTCCTTTATGTCATACATAAACTCATAAAAAGCGAGCTTTGAATTTACTGCATTCAGTACCATGACACATTTTTATAAAACATTTTGGGTTAGGTTATGATTCCGGTTATTGGTCTGGAAGCAGGTACTTTTGACCTAGGATGTCTTCGTTCAAGACCATCGGGAGCAGAAGTGTGCCAGTTCTCCACACTGTTTTTAACTCTCCCCCCCCCCCCCCTCTTCCTATAAAGCTCATTTTTTTCGTTCTTAGTAGTATTAGGTTTTTTTTATTTGTTCTTTCTCTTAGTCAGATTTATTAAAACTGGTGGTTACTCTTTTTTGCTGCATAGAGGTGGATGCAATTTGGAATTTACGATACGAGTGGAACTTGGAGGCGAGTGCATGGTGTGGCATGTTAGAGGAAGCATATAACCTTATTTAGAATTGAGAGTTGTTAAGGAGGTGCATCAGGAAACAGGGGCCCACCCAGCCTGCTTCTTCTGGTGACAGTTTCTTTGTGAGAGAGCCTACGATAAGCGTTGTGCGCTAGTGCAAAGCGAGGCAAAACCTGATTACTTCATTAGGTGGACGACTGTCTAGAATAGAGTACTACATCTTTGGTTGACCACACTTCCAGGTATTGAATTTTTCCATTGATAATTGCCTGACTGATAAAACTTCAACCAACCTGGTCGAGTTCAAGTATCGCACTTGTTAGATAATCTCTGTCACTGTTACCCCTTAAATTAAGGTCAAATACATAAAACTGAAACATTCACCATTTATAAAACTTTAACGTTTGGTTAAGATCTGCTGTAGAGGATTGTTTAATTACAATTCTGCTATCTAGAAGAATATTGTGGATTTCTATATTACATTTTCTGTGAGACGAAGAGCTTTATCTCTAGCTTGTATGTATTAAAAACATTCTAGTTTTTTGATGTTGAATTACCAGGTGTATCAATATTGGATATGTTTCCTGAAAATAACTTATTTGTCTCACTTATTTGAATCGGAAGGGCTCATTATATTAAATACATTATTACATGTTGTTTGGTAAGTATAAATTTATTTACTTCCTATTTAGTACGTTAGAAGTTTAACAGCAAACTATTACTCAAATTATAAACTGTTTGAATAAGTTTTAAATAGCCATGATGAATTTCAGAAATCTAGGGAGTTTTAGGTTAAATACATTGTAATTGTGTTTGATTTAGTCCAAGCTGTTAAACACTAAGTTAATAGAGTCACTAGATCAGCTCTAATTATTTCATATTATCTCTATTGGCACTATTACTTCCACTATTAATTTTTTGAGAGTTGTTTCACTGGAGTTGAGTAATTTATTTCTTTTATTACATCTCTTTTTATATACGAGCTACTTAGGCCTTATGGCATTTGACTCTTTATTATTAGTTTGGGATAAGTCTTGGAAGTATTAATTAGTTAAGAATTATAGCTTCATTTCCTCAGACAGTAATTTATGATATATATGTTCAAACCACAATAAGAAATAAGAAAAAAGATCTTTCAACCGTATCAAGCGGTCATCGTCAGAGTCAAATCTCAACTGATGAGATTTCAAAAGTTATTTTCGTTCATGCTATATCGACTCTTTGGTAAACCAACTGCACTATATTTTTTCTTAATTGATGCACAGCTATTGAACGCTTGATGGTGCCACAATGTGGCAGAAGTGTTAATTTGATTAGTGATATCCAGGGTCATGCAGTCAGGAGAGTCAAGTGAGTAGTAGTTTAGCAAAAGGAGGGGGCGGCATTCTGAGGTGGTAAAAATAAAAAAATAGAAACAAATCAAAATAATGAAAAGCTGGCAAGAAAGCTGAAATTTTGTACCAAAATGATTTTTTAAGGCCCTAATTGTTTTTATTTTTCTTTTCTGTAATACTGTTTCTAAACGGATTTATCAACTGTAATATTTGCAAATTGAAAAATAAATTTATTTTAATTTTTTTAAAACTATTTTTTTAATGGGGTTGAAAATTTATTTTATTTATTTTTGTTGCCAGGTAATTCAATTTAACAATTTTTTTATTTTCTTTTTTCTCATTGCATATTGTGGTTTGAACATTGATTGCTGTTTCACGTGTTTACTGTGAAATCTTGATATATATATATTTAGTTCAATGTAGAAAAAGAAACATAGAGAAATCAACAGCACACACTTACTGTCTCTAATTTTTGGTTTTAGCCGCCTTCAGGAGATATAAGAGAGGGAAACCAAGCGCACTGGTTCAGAGACGGTTGGAGACCCCATAAAAAGATTTCACATAAACACGTGAAATAACAATCAATTATCAAACTACAATATGAAATGGGAAAACAAGACTAAGATCTTTCAACCGTAACAAGGCGTCTTCGTCAGAGACGAGGTTGGGTTTTTGACTCTGACGAAGACCCCTTGTTACGGTTGAAAGATCTCTTGTTTTCTCATTTCATGTTGTGGTTTGATATATGAAATATATCAACACGAATGTGTCACGTGTTCATTCAGACTACAGTTGTTGTTAAAATCCACAGACTCTTTTTCTTTGTAAAATAATTTGTAATGTAATACTTAGTTCTTCTGTTTCAAAATTTATACTTCTGCCTATGAAACAGGTTTTAAAAAAAATCCGAAACGTTGGCAATGAGAGTTTAATTTGAACCTGAAGAACTGACGGAGTCCCGATAAATTTTAGCTTTGTTTCTATTCCACGGTCGATACTTTTATCATTTTATATATATGCACCAACATATATTTATATTACTGTAGAAAGGTTGCAAACCTTTCTTATGACATGCTTTATTGGAGTAAATCAGAAGTCTTGGATTTTAGAACCTTCTCACTGAGAGATTCAATATTATGAACGAATTTCCTTTTATCAGGGCTCAATAAAAATATGAGTTGATAGAGTTATATGCTTCATAAAAATAAAAGAAGCTTTTTAATAAATATTAAGATTATACAGAGTAATAAGATCTAGGGAAAAAATAAAAGTAAATGTTAAAATGTGAAAGGCATTTCAAGGAATAAACTGTTGTAGTTTATCTAAATAGACAGATATGTAAAATATAAATGAATGAAATGGCCCACAAAACTGAGAAAGCAGCTACCCAAAGTGAAGAGCTTTCCATTAGACCTAAAAACTGTCAAAGTCAAAGACCTGTGGTGCTAAGGTTGTGACAGTATGTGGTGTTGGATGAGAAGAGCTCTGTTGAGTCCCTCAGGGATGCCAGGCGGTTTGATGCAGCAGAGGGACTCCTGAGTCACTACCTAGACGTCATGCAGAGGTGCTCAACAGTTTGAGAATCGGACACACCACATTGACTCACGGCTTCCTTCTTAATGTAAAAAAAACTTCAAAGTCGTAAATACACAAGGAAACGAACAAAGAAGGTTTTAAATTATTTCGTTAGTACTCGGGAAAAATTAAAAATATAGAAGACCCAAAGTGTTTCTCAGACCATAGCAGTGTGACGTATCATATAACCTTCTATCAGAAGTTGACAGCTTCAGAGGTGATGCATATTTGCTTTAGTACGGACATATTTCCTGACAAAACACTACATGGTACACAGTACCTGAGGTTCGAAGTAGGTACATTGGATATCTGTTTGAGTTTTTAGGAGTAAGTAGGGTATATAATGAGGTTAAATGTTAATTAATTTTTTTGAAGTTATATTTTCATAGATTGTGAAAATTTGAAAATTTCAAGGAAAATGTTCCTTAGTTAATGGATTTAATCCATTAGAGGAGGACAAAACTTTGTTTTGAGAACTTGAAAAACAATTAACTGAACCATGTATTACTTATAATTGCCACTATTTAAAATTTTAGAACAAATGACAACAAAAAGCTTTATGTATTTAGCATTCATTATGTTGTTAACTTTATCTTCTGTTTGCTAGTTATATATACATATATAAATTAACCAAAGGTAAAGGAAATCACTGAGGTCATATTTATAACTCGTAGTCCTAAAAATACTACATATGCAGTGACTATTTCTTTTCAATTCAAGATTACACAATAATTGGTGTCAAAAAAGTGCATATATCCTTAAACAAAAAAGTTTACATCTTTTTTTCATGTCTATTTATAGAAATTTTTATTAAAAGAACTATATTATTTTTTTTGTAAGAAATATATAGTTTTTTTGTGGGATTAGATAAAATCATTTTGATATAAAGTTTTATTTTAAAATAATTTGCTGAGTGTTACTAGGATTTGTGAAGTGAGTGTTAGGAGCGATTGAAGCGACGCAAGTGGCTGGTTGTTCTCGAGATCGATAGAATTACCGGAGAAGCGCGCCTAAGTGGGGTCCGCCAGCTCTCTTGGGGGAACCTGCTCCAACACCTAGTAACAAATCCACCTCCAACCAACCTCCTATCTTATTTACACAACTCTCCCATTCCAAACTAATTTATTGTCTGCATTGCAATAGGATTTGTTCAAACACTTCTGATAATTCGTACACAGAGTAGCTATTTTAAAATTATTGAACAATTAAAACTTTAATGAAGGAACTCGTGATCAATCATTGCAAAAACAGCAGATTTCATTAAAGGTAATAACATTTGTTATCATCAGGAATTCATATTATGGTCCAAGAATGAGAACTCATTGCATCCAGATATTTTAACTAACTACTCAATAAGATTTACTTGAATTTCAGTAAAAACGTTTTTTTTTTAGGTTTACTGATATAACAAAGACATTTACCGTAAAATGGAACGTGATCAAAATTTTCCAGGAATTAATTATTTAACCAGGTTAAAACTCAAACTTTCCAACAATCATTCGGTTTTTTTAAGATCTTTTTCAGAAGGCCATTTTAAAATACATGTAAAAAATCCTCCGATTATCAGGCACAAATCCTACAGTAAAATTATAAACGGTAATATTGAACTTTATTTGACCGTTTCAAATCTTTTATTTTTCATATAACATTACACATATATATATAATCATGTGTGTCTAATTTAATAGCTAACTTACTATATTTTCAATACGATTTTTGAATGTTATTTCTAATTATCTTATATTTGGTCTGATGAATATATTTTCATGAAGTTATTTGAAGTTACATATATTAAAAAAAGTTATTTAGTGAAACCTACCAATGAAAGTCAACTCTGTACATAAAGAAGCTTATATTTAATTGAAATTGTTCATTATATAATAATAGTATTATCTTAAAAGCACTAGTCCTACGGTCTCCAACCGTCTCTGGAATAGTGCGCTTGATTTTCCTCTCAAATCTCTCCTGAAGACGGTTCAAACCGAAAATTGGAGGCAGTAAGTGTGTGTTTTTAATTTTTCTATGTTTTTTATACATATTATAAGGCAACACGATTAGAGAACACACCTATTCTGTCAAACGGTCGATATATTATGGAATCTGTTGTATATATATATATATATATATATATATATATTGTGTGTGTGTGTGTGTGTGTGTGTGTGAACGACGTGGGTGCCTTTCCTGCTACATTCTTCTCCTTTATTTCTCCTTTGAAACCTGATTGTTATTATACATAAATTCTTCCTCCTGCAGTTCTATTGATAGATAGTGTCTACCACCTAGACTACTCAATGTGTTGGCTTTTATGTGGCTTTGGCAACCACTATGTTAAGTCTACGAATGAATAATAATAGGTCCTCTGTCAGTCGTGATTGTAAACTTCTAGTGCTATTCATGCCAATTCTCATTTTATGTTCTAATTAATTTTTCAGAGTTGAACAATAGATAGAACAATAGATTTATCACTTTAACAGCTACTGAAAAAGTCAATATATGACTATTAGGAGATCTTTCACATCCAGGTGTCAACGTGAACCGTTACGTTGTATTCAAAACTTTTTTCTGAAATCTCTAAATGATGACAAACAATAGTTCAAAATATTGAATTTAGTAAGTGTGCATTTTAACTTTTTACTGCGTCGTTTTTTGTGTAATTTAGAGTTTTATAGTCCGTGGGCACCGTTTTTTCAGTTTAGTATATATATATATATATATATATATATAAATACATATATATATATATATATATATATATATATATATATATATAAAATACATATTTATATATAATGATCAAACCACAATAAGAAATGGGAAAACAAGACTAAGATCTTTCAACCGTAACAAGCGGTCTTCGTCAGAGTCAAAAACCCAACTGAACACTAGATGCAGAAAACATCTGGTGAGGAGTTGAGAAGAGTGGGAGGGAAGAGTGGTATTTTAAAAGGGTGAAAGCACAGGAAAGGACTAATGTCCAGAAAGGGATGTTTGGGGAAACAAAGGAGTACAGTAAGAAAAAGTAAAAAACTATCCGCTAGCTGTCAACCCTCTTGTAGGTTGTCACTATTGCCCTCGTGACGAAAGTATCAAGTTTGAAGAGACCGTTACTAATGTTTATAATATTAGATCTATTAAATTTAATTAGAGACGATTCAATAATATTTCTTAACAACATTGATTTTTCATAGGTAATAAATTTAGCTCCTGTCCAATCAATATGATGATTTTCATTTTTTATATGCAAGAATAAGGCACTACTGTTTTCCTGTCTACTTACGTTATATTGGTGTTGTTTTACACGTGTTTTTAATGATTTACCAGTTTGACCAATATAAATTTTATGGCAATTTTTGCACGGAATTTTATAAATACCAGCGGACTCCAATTCGCTTGGAGAGTTTTTTATTAACATATTACCCACGTTATTACGATTAGAAAACACTATATTAAAATCAAGTTGTTTGGCTAATCTTGGAAGGGGGTCCAATGATTCGTGGTATGGCAAAACTATAGAATTTGATAATAAAAGGGGCTCTTTTGAAGTATTAGAGAAAGTTTTTTTAGCACCCTTCAAAGCTACTTGTTTTCCCATTTCTTATTGTGGTTTGATCATTGATTGTTGTTTCACGTGTTTATGTGAAATCTTTTTATTTATATTTATATATGTATAACAAAGCAGAAGTTTTATATATAACAATGCCTATTCATAAGGTCAGACTTTTATTATTATTTTTTATTTATTTTGGACGTTTTTTTCCATTCAGTATTTAAATATTTATCAATACAAGAAGATGGAAGCAGATGTCATATTTATACAGTCTTATAGAATAATATTTATACACAATTTCCCTAAAAACCTTTCATCCAAACACAGAAGTTTGAAAAATAAGCGACAGATTTTAATATTCAACTAACAAGTCGACAGAAACTTGTAATCGAATTCAGGATCAGCAAGTGCGTTTAATGCACGAATGGGAATCTGGCCTTTATCAATATTAAAATTGGAAAGAGGCATGACACAAATATCAGGTAATGCATGGGGATCTAGAGCTGCTGAGAAACTAGTTTATTTGGAATATATTTTTGTAGTTATTAATAAAAAAAGGTAAATGCTTTAATTCTATTTATTACAGAGGTGAACAAACACATCTGTTTTATGATTAATTAATTTTAAACATTGACATGATAGCTTTGATATTAATACTTTCTATTTAATATTGATATACAATCCATTAAGTTTCTAGAATTATCCTGAAGTTTAATAACTGATTTTGGGAGAATTTATAAATATTGTTTACGGCTTCTTAAAAAACTGTACAATACTATTTTGTGATTGAGAATCACATATTACATGCTTTTTCTTACAGGAATAAGTTATCTCTTACTTTTTATATATGTGTAAGTGTTTGTGTGTGTGTGTTGTGTGTGTGTGTGTGTGTGTGTGTGTGTGTGTGTGTGTGTGTGTGTGTGTGTGTGTGTGTGTGTATGTGTGTGCGTGTTTTTGTGTGTATGTGTGTGTTGTGTTACTGTATTGTGCCATGATACCTTTTGTTTTGGTGCTTGAGACAAAGCCTTTTGGTTCTTATCGGGCATAGTGTTAGTAAACCTTTGTTTAAAAGACTCGAATATATTGATAGTATTACTTAAAAGTTAGTTTAGTTGATTATAATTGGTAAATAATTACCAACTATAGTATCTGTGATTTCTTAAATGTGATTCTTATTAAATTTTGCCTCGAGGCACCACTGTAACCTTTACTATCTGAATTCCTTTGAACTTTATTTCCTAGTTAGTATCTATTTGTTTCAAACGCATGATTTGATGTTTATTCGCTTGATTAACTCTTTAAATAATAAACATGAGAAGGGATTTCAATTACGTTTGAAATTTAATATTTGTTTTTAACTTTAGTAGGATATATCACAGAAACCTTATATTTCGTTTTGTATATTTATTTCCATATCTCACCGTTCCTTTATATTCCCTTAATTATCTAATTTAATATTTATTTTGAAATTGTGAACGGCATATATTCAGTTAAAATAGCTAAAAATAATCTGGAGTGGCCTACACTCAATTTTACTCTATCTATTGGAAGATTGTTCAACTTATCAATTGGAATTTCATTATATAGAATATTACTGTTTTGTAATCTTTATCGATAAAAAACAGAGTATTATAGCAAGGGAATATCTAAAACGGAACTAATATGTGGATGTTTATAATTGTTTTATCATCATTAAAACTTTTAATTAAAACTAAAAGAACAATATCATTCTGGTCAGAAGTGATAACGATTGAATTATATCTCTATCAATTAATAATGCAGCTTTTTGAATATTGGCATTTGATAGAATTGGCTATATTTGCCTTGAATGGATTATATAATTAGGGTATCAAATCTTGATAACGACTATTCAATTTTGGCATGTTTATAGTAGTAGGTTGTTTAATTGATACTAATGGACTAAAAATATTTGTAGTGGTTCTGTTACTTGCGTTACCTTTTTATTTGTTCATAGCAAATATTAATATTGACTTAGTAAAAAAATACTGGTTCTTGAAGGCGATACGATATTTACCATGGCCACTCTTTAAATCCTTTAACTTTTCCCTGAGTCATCTATATTTGTTTATACAACAAGACCAATGTCCTTCACATTTTTTTTTTGCTTTGCCTCTAGTTCAATAAAATTAGTCTCTACATAGTCCTTGAGGAGTTTTTCTACATGTTATTAATTCTAGTTTCACATTTACTAATAATAAAATTATTATTAAAATGTTACTATCGGTAAAATATTACCGATGTAATATCAAATATTCCTGGTAATGTATTATCAAATTCGTTGCTAATAAATTTAACGATTTCATTTGCATTGTTGTAGACATACCAATTTTATAATTTTAAGAAACTTGAAGATATTGAAGAGATTGAAGATTGAAAAAAAAAGCAATCAGATATATTATTAGATGGGAATAAAGCGATGGTTCGATTCTGTTACTTGGTGAAGTGAGTGGTGAGCACCGCCACTACCATATTGTGTTTCTAGAATCAACTTTTGATTTTAAGTTTTTGACTGAAAATTGTAATTGTCCTTTAGAGAAATATCTTCCACTTCTATTGGTTTTTCCCTTCTCTCTCTTCCAGTAAATGGTAGTTAAGGAGATAATGACCGGTTAGAAATTCAAATGCTCAGTCAAGAACAAGAGAGTTCACCTATTTTTTCTGGTTCTGATATTAAATTTTTATCTATCAGCGAATCAGTTACCAAACCCTTTCTTCAAATTGAAGCTTTCAAATCAGGTGATCATTCGTGGTCACTTCATCACACCCTGTAAAAGGGAAATATTCTATCTAGCAACACATAATTGAAATTATTCTTTTATTTTTTGAATTTTGTTTATTACAGAGTAATTTCAGGTAGATTATTTTAATGAAATTTAATTGTTCTATATTCAGTAGTTTAACGTAAGAACCATGTTCTGATGTCATAAAATATGCTGTATCATACTTGTTTACCATACTTTCATTTTCAACAAAAAATAAATTTAGTTTATTATCTCAAATTAACTAACATTTGTTTCAATTCCATTATTACCAGTCAAAATTTGTTACTTGGGTCGGGTTCAATAGCTTTCGGAATTATTTATGAGTAAAAAAAGTTAACATTATGTTTCTTATCTGACCATTTTGAATGTTGAAAATATCTGAAAATTTGATTCTGTGAAATTAGCTGATCAGTTCATATTAATTATAAAACTTCAAAACTCTAGGGATGACGCAATTGAAAAAAGTTGACAAAAATATTTTGCCTAAGAAGTGATTTTTCCATGATGCAATATTCTCAAAAAGGAACCGGGAACATTATAGAAACTATTTTTGTAAAAAATATAAATTTTATCCATCAAACGGTGTAGTTGGTAGGGTGGCCATATGTTTGATACACACCCACCAAGAAACCCATGCACATATAGATATTATAAAAAAACCATAAATTACTTTACTTTAAGGACTTAAAAATGTATAAATGTGTTAAAATCCCGATATTTCATTTGTTTCATGAGACTACAATTTGCTTACAGTAAAGTAAAAAACGTAAGAAGAGAAAGTTTTCGAAAGTTTACAGAATGTAAATCCGTCAAAATTTTCAGCCAAATCTCTAAAATTTACTTATACTAAACTCAAATGAAATCTATGTTTCAGAAAAAGAAACTTCAAAATTATTAATAACACAGTGTCATGGAATAAAATATAAGCTATCTGCCAAAGTTGATTATGCAGATGCAAGCAGTTCCTTAATTGAGGTTTATCAGCATTAAAACTAATTGAAACACAACTAATAAGCAGAACCCTTATTACGACAAATAAATCTAATATTAACAAAAAATAAGCTAACAAATATAATTAGTACAAGCCCATTCTGTACACCTTGTTACAAAATTAATACATGCAACTTTTTGTTGTCGTATCAAATAACTATATGAAAATATATATATTGTTACTATGCGTCTTTTCATATGTAGAGATTTTTTGGCTATTATATTATTCTTTATATTTAATTTTGTACGATAATCTTCTGACAATAGCTTTAAGTTAAACGAAAATGATGGTGTAATAAAAGAATAAGCTATTAAATTAATTACCGTTTTTGTTTTTGTACACTGGTTTTGAGTAGATTGTTAATATTTCATAATTGTAAAAGAATGGCTACTTGTAAGTATGCAGACTTGAGTTTGTTTTATCGATTGCAGGCCTACAATGTGGGTAATTTGTTGCAGGCAATAATGTCTTGACCCTACAGGCTTACGGAAGAAAAGTATTATTTATTTGTACAATTTGTTTTCACTCTTCCCATTTCTTTAACTGTTAAATATTTTCTTGAACTTAATGGTTCCTTCGTCTTGACCAACACTATTTAATAATATAATGTGGAAGAAAACTTGTCTTTTGCATTGATGAAAAATATACGTAATTTAAATTGGGTTTATAGTTGAACAAAAACTGCTGTTAATGTATTTAATTTAGAATAACTACCTGTATATTTGAAGAGTTTCGACTGATGGTAGTATTCAACCTTATTCCCTCAATCATTTATTTATTTGAAAAATTAAAAAAAAAACATCTGAAATGACGACTATAAAATTAGAAATTAACTAAAAGTTCATATAACGTATAGAAAGACATTTAATGTTCAATTTTTATTTGAACCAATAACAACTGAAAAAGTAGTGAGATTCAGCCTGTTGAAGACATGATGACTACAGTATCGGACTCTACTTTATTTTTGAAATTTTTTTGAACTGTGTTATTTGAAGTTTTCATTTTTTTTTTAAAAAAATGCATTATTATTTTGAGTTTAACTTTCTAGCAGCTTCTACATTGATATCTTATTAGTGATTACCTCTAATCTATGTATACTTATCGCTGGGAAAGCAAGTGTACGTAGTAAGTCCCAAATGAATGATTAATTCCCTAGGAAGTTAGAAAAACGTTAGATTCTTCTGTAATCCTTACACAAGTGTGATTTAAATAGAAAATATTAATTGGGATGATACTTTACAAAACCATTTAAGAAGCAGGTGATATAGGTTGTGTGATGCATACCTTTGTTAAACAAAATCTCGAGACGTTATATAATAGTCATTACAAATTACATTGATTTTGTGCCTCTAGCAAGAAAGAGTATGAGACTTGTATTTGTGTCAGAAATTTTGAAGATATTTACATTTATGGGCATATCTAAAGCAAGAGATATACCATTAGAAAACGTACATTACAAGAACTGGTGCTGAATGGAGCTCAAATATTAATTTAAATTACAGTAAAAGCAGCTGTAAAAGCTCCTAATAAAATATGTTTATTGAGCAAATTTGTCTATTATTTTAGCTTGGTTGCCAAAAAGTGAGTATTGTTTAAAAAGAGACGTTAGTAGCCATTCAACAATAAATAGTTTACAGCCATCAAAAAGTAGGCACATGGAAAATAAAGAACACCTAGTTAAATTACAGGATGGGCCGACTATTTAGTTTAATTGCTTTATGTGGTTTCATAGCAACACATATGACTGATAAGTAAAGTTAATGCAAATTGTAAAATTCGTTGTTTAAAATCATCAAGTGGTATTTTATTTTGCTCTAGTGAGAAAGAGTTTGGATTCGATTTATTAACAAGATTCTCTTCTTGGTGATAAGTAATGTGTTATCAATAACAGGAATGCAAAGTATAATACAGTCAATGGTTTATTGTAAACAAAAGATGTTTAATCGACAAATTATTAAGATAGTGAAAGATCTGTATTTCGAAGTGAAATTAATTCGTTAAATAGTGTATCACAAGTAAGTAACAAGACTATGCTGTTTGAACTCTTTCCCTATCTAGATAGAGAGGGTGTTTCAAGAGAAGAAGGAATAAAATGTTACATACAATTTTTGCTTTCTGAACAATAAGTTAATCCGATATAACTACTACCTTGAAAACACATAACCAAATTGATTGTTAAACATTATCATTTTTTTTATGTGTAAGTGTATATATAAGCTTAGTAATATAGCCGGTAATATATGATCTATATTAAATTGAATTAAACCTTCATCACTGTTATTAATTTTGGGTTTTGACATAATAAAAGATTAGGTTTTATCTATGTTCCATTATTAATTAAAATTACAGTTGAATAAATTTAGAAAAAAAAAGAAAATATGTATAGTAGGTTTCTGAATACAAACCTCATTAAAAACTAAAATTGAGTTACTCATTAATAATATCAATCAAAATAAAATGTATTTTTATTAGTTTTCCCTATTGAGTATAAACCCTGACAGACCCTTTCTATTTAGAAATAGCTTAGTTCTGCATAACCAACTTTAGCAGAGACATTACATTTCATTCCATGATTCTGTGATATTAATTATTTTGAAGCTTCTTTTTAGAAACATAGCTTTTATTATAACTTTATTATAAGCAAAATAAAGTCGTGATGAAAAAAATTGATCTCGAGATTTTAACAGATTTGCTTGTTTTAAAGTTTTTAAAGTCGTCTTTTAAGTTTTTTGATGTCTGTAGGTAATCATCCATATATGATTTTGCTAAAGGTCACATCGTTTGATAGATCAAACTCATACTTCACTAACCCCCATACTGTGTATATGTCCCATTGTTTTTGTATGACATTTCATAATAAACAAGTCACTTTTGTAAAATAATATTTTAGAGAATTTAAGGTTTTAACAATGTAAGATAGAACTCTAAGAGATGTGGAAAAATGTTAGAATATCTTTAGATAGAAAGCTAAACTGGAATAGTCATGAGCAGATACATGACTAAAACCCTGAGTTTAAAGATAATAACTTATAATATAACTGATTATATGGTTATAAATACAATAAAACACATGAACTTACTAAAATAATTATTTATCCATCTGATAATATTTCTTTAGAGAGATGATATTACTTTTGTTAGATAGACTCATTAAAATAAAACCAAAACTCATTTGATTGTCAGCGAGCTCGGTATTATGTTTGCTAATAGCAAAGTTGTGTTTAGAGCTTTCCAGAGTTTTTACTATAAAACTCAAGAGTTACAAAAGTAATTGTGGTTTGAAAACTTTTTTTGATATATCAAACCTAGAACATATGAAAATTTGAAAGGCACGATATTCTAAACTTCGAGGTAAATATTTGTGTTATTGATTGAACGTCGTTGTTACTTGGAGTATTGAAGCCAGAAGGATTCAATCTTATTTCTTGGTTGCTATATTTCTGGAAACATGATTTCCTCTTTTTTTTATTTTTTTCTGAAGAAATATTGCGAGCAGATTTCAATCACTTTTGTTACTGAATTTTGAACGTTCTTCAGTTCTTTGGTTTGTATCATGTTTATATCCAGGAATTGTAGTCACATTATGTATCAAGTGTAAATTTAAAACAATCATGACAATTTTAATACATGGAACATTGTGTCTTTTAATGTCGTCTTTTTTGATTATATTTTTAGTTTTACATTATTATTTTGTCTTTTTCAATAATTTAAAACAGATCAACGATAAACCGTTTAAAGTACTTATTTTGTTGCCTATCTTTCTATTGGAGTCGTTCATTAATCTGACTGTAAAAACTAATTAATTTGTCATTCGCAAGAACTGTAGTATGTGAAATAAAGATAATTTATATTATTTCCTATACATGAAACGTTTTGCAATATGTAAATGGACATATGAATGCACAGATTTCATTTATTTATGCGCATTCAAAGATAAAATTAATCTTTGTATAAGTGGTATATTCTATTTCATTACTTTTTATTATTCAGAAAAACGAAAAAAGTAGAGTGAAAGTGGGAGAGGAAAAAAAACCAGGGAAAAAGTAAGAATGCCTGATAATAATGGAAGGTAAACGTGGTAACCCTTTTTCTTCTGAAGACGGAATTACCCATAATTAGAGATGATAAGCGTGTTTGTCTACTATGTCTGTTGCTTTTTCTCATACTTGAACTTTTGCTGTTAAGTTTGAGTAGTTTTGAAGTCAAATTTAAATTATATATATCAAATGATTAGAATAAAATAACACGTAGAAACAACACACAACTCACTTCAATTTTTCGATCTCGTCGTCATTAGGAAAAGGAGAAGAAGAAGAAGATGATGAGTTCTGCTCGGCTAGCAAACAGTAACTAACCTTAGTAATTAGTAATAGTAGTATTGTCTACTCACAGAAAAATAAATTACGAAAAAATGTAAAAAATTAAAAAATAATAAAAATTAAAAATTAACAAGTAGAAATAAATAAAGAATAAAATATTAAAAAAAGTTAAAAAAAGCAATGACCATAAAACAAAGAAGGAGCTTTGTTTAAAAAAAGATAAATAAAAAGTAAGAAAACTCTTAAAGGTTTAAGTTGAGGCCAGGGTTAAATGAGTTTAAAGAAGCAAATATGTGCTTCTTCGGAAGTTCTTAGACTAATATGGGGATTAAAATCAGGGGTCTGTTTTAGGTCCTGGATACGGAAGCAATAATTGAATCGGAGTCCATGGTAGCATGCATGCGAGGCGATGAGTAGGTCTCTGAAAGCGGAATGAAGAGTAGTAGTTCCTGCTATCTATCCAATAGAAAAAGAAATGAAGTAAACATACAACCTCTTGAAAGAGATCCATTTTTAAAAAGTACTCTCTTTTCTCATATTATGAGTTGCTTTATGTACTGGAATGTTATTAATGATACATTATTCAACATTTTCGTTAGTATAAAGTGTAATTCATACAATATTTATTGGCTCTTAGCAAGGAAAGTTCACGATTTTGAAATTAGTTTTTTTTTTATAGATAAATATGCTGCTTGCAAAGTAAATATTTAGCAAGGATGAAGTGAAAAAAGAAAAGAAATTCGCGTCTGAGGAAATGTGTTGAATGGAAAGCAAGCTGTATTCATTTATGATTTATTGTTCATCTCAGTCAGGTGTTGCATAAAATATGACCAGCCGGGCAAGGACCGCGTCTTGCTCAGGGGTTTTATAAATAATTGTTAGTTACAAGTTGGCAGCAACTCCCAGCAAAGTCTCCGCTCAACCCATTTTCTTTTACAACTAGTAATTCAATCAGCACTTTTTTTTTTTGAGCTCCAGACACTCAATGGAGAAAAATAAGGTAAAAATTTTAAAGAGAAAAACCATGAATAAAAATGGATCAGGACCTTTAAACTACATAAAAAGAAGTATCCATGAAAAAGAAATAATATTTGCGACTAAATAGATAATGAACTACCCTGGATAACTTTAGCTAAAGTAACGAACTCTAAATAATAAATAGCCACTGCTCTTCGTATCATTATTCATAGACCTTGTACTAACCAGTTTATATTTTCTTAAAGATGAACGGGGCAGTGAATAAATGCCATTATAATACACTGGTGTTTAAGTCCTTTATAGAAGAAATATATCTTCCACTTAGAAAGATTAAAACTACACCAATGACCTTTATCTAGATATTCTTGAAAGAGGTCAATTTATAGGAGGGGCAATAATTTAACCGATGAATGCCCTCATTTTAAGAGTAATAAAATAGCAATTGTGTCCATGCAAAGTGAATAAAACTTTAATTTTAAAATGACTTATATGTTTCTATTTTGAAAGATGCTTAGCTGGAGGCTAAGATGGTCCAGTTGGAACAGGAGTGTGTTTCTTAAAAAAAAAATTAATTTTTTTCTTATTATTTATCCCAATGGTATCCAACTCTGTATAAATGATGATCTGTTTCTTCAATATTACACTAACTTAGAAATTAATTTTTTTTTTAGAAATGTCTTAATGAAATGTACGAGTATATTAAACTCAGCAAACAGATGTATAAAATATTTAAATTTATGGCTAGACTTCCTTATTTTCTAGTCAAAATTTTATTCTTCCAATACGATTGGGTCCCCCACATCTAAAACCTATTAGGATACTTATAAGAATTTGAGAAAATACTGCTTTATAATTTACGCACAAGTACGAGTATTTACATGGAATTTGGAACAAACCTCTCTGAAATCCAAATTAAAATTACATTAACAACATGATAATAAGGTTTGAATCCTGAACTCTGCATTGGAAATTAAAGAAACCTAGTTTGTCGGTAAATGTGTTAATCACTCCAATGAGTTTTCCCAGTTGTCGTGCATTGTGGACAGTGATGGAAAGGTGGAAACTCTGCCTTTCTTCTTTTCAGAATATTTCGTATTTCAACAAAAACAAGTTTTTAATTTTCTTTGCGATAAAAAATGTATAGTACTTTGTGATTTACTGTCTTCTACTATTTTAACTTATATTCACTTGTATTATACACATTTCACAATAAATGTATAAAAGTATATATAGCCAATAAATCATCGCCTTAGCAGCGAAAGGCCAAAGACATTTGACTATACTTTCGTGGCAAAGTTATTTTTGTGTGAGGATTACCTACAGAAATCATGCAAAGCGAATCAATGTTGTAGGTGGACTGAAAAAAATAATAAAATTAGTTCGTTAGACTGATAAAAGTCTCATAAGAACATCGCAGCATTATTAATATTATAGTTAAACGAACTATGTAACTCTATGTAATTGTCTATATACCATATATCGTGTTTTTGTAGATATAATAAATTATATTAATTAGTCTAGAAAACTAAATATAATAAGAATATTACATTAATTTTTTGTGTAGAGAACTAAGCGCTTCTTAGATGTTAGAAATATACACCGAAGCTGAACACTGATCTGTGTATCATACAATGAAAATGCACTAAATATAAAAGCAATGACATCTTAATAACACTCACACCCAAAGAATGCAAGGTTTTGAGTGTTTAAATATTTGTGTTGGCAAATAGTAATGTTTTAAATCTTACCGTCTTTGCCTGCCCTACTTCCCATCAGGGTAGTTCTAGGCTGTTGAGACGGCATCGGAATTTCTGAAACAAACCATTCTGTGTTACTGAACAAAAAAATATTAATCCTAGAAAATTACAAAATGTCTTTTTATGTAAAAGTAGCAAACACCAAACACAGAGTGATATTTTGGTTACAGTAATGCAATAGACTTTAAAATTTTCAATATTGTAACTATTTACATGCATATAGTTTTATATATATATACTTGGTTATTTGATAGCCAAATAAATTATTTGTTTTAGTGTGGTGGATTGGCATGACGACGAAAGCATCCCTGATTAGTAACCAGTCTCAACAGGAATCTGGAACTAATGGAGATTTCAATAAAACTGTCTCTATTTGCATGATTACCATCCAGTTTTTTTGTTGTCCTGAGAAGAGTTCACTGAAAATTATAAATTGTGTTCTTCAATTTCATGAGTATCACCAACTCACTTATGAACTGTTTTGTCCATTTTAAATAATTATTACCATCTTTGACGTATAATAATGTTATATAAAATTTTATCTACTCTTTTATTAAAAATATATACAACTTCATTTCTATCAGCTGCCTGGCCAAAAAGCTTAGTGGCTGCTTTATTCACCTCTGTTTCAGTTAAACCAACAAATGCACAACAGTATCTTTAATTTAATAGTGGCATCCACTTTATATTGGGAGAACAATATTGAAATCGTTATCAATAAGTACACCAAATTAGAAGTCATACCTTAAAAAATAGATTTGGGTATAACTAAATACCCAACCATCTATTTTTATAGCTTAAAAATGGGAGAATAGGTTGTGTTAGAAAGTCGTAGACAGTTAAGTTGTGGTTTCTTTTTCGAATAAGTGAAATGTATCTTTACAAATGAAAGGGAAGCGGAATGCCCAGGTTCAGTTAGCTACGGAATTGACTGGACAATGCGATGTTTGAACAAAGTCTGGAAGTATAAAAAAGGTTTTCGGCAGCAAGGAGGTGTTGAAGGCATAAATGAAACGAAAGAAAATAATCACTTGTAATTTTAATGAAATCAGCTTAGTAACGTGAGAAGTTCCTTAAAATCGGATGATCTGATAGTGTCGTGGGGGTTAGGTTGAGCGATACGAGAAGCCCATAAGTGGTAACATCGCCTCGCAACTGAAAAGGTATAGCAGATAATAGTAATATAAACGTTAAGCTATTTGGAGTAATGTTGAAGAGAAGCCACTGACTTAGACATTTTATATATCCAGTAGACCCAGTTATTTTAAGGGAGTAGTAACATTTGTTCTAACCAGTAAGAAGTAGAGTTATGAATTATTAAAAAAGAGAGAGATGGGCTTAAGTAAGGACTATATTTTTTAAACTTTATTAATAATATTTTTTTTAAAACGAACCAATCTTAATAAAAAAGTATTAATATGAGTTAAAACAGAAACTCAGACTCAGAAACTAAAGTTTACAACTTAGATCAGTTACAGTAATAAAGAATAAAAAGTTCAAAAAATTGCTTAAAAGGTTAGAAAAAAGAAAAGTATAGCAGTTGAATGCATTAAAACAAAAATAAAACTAAGGTAAGTAAACAAAATTATTAAAGGAAAAAGAAAAATTATCCTACTCTAAACGAACTAAGATAAATTTAAAAAAGTAAACCACATAAAATGAATGTTTTTAAATAAAGGAAATTAAAATAAAAATTTAAGTAGAACAATAATCAAGAAAGGGAAGTAAATAATAATAGGTATGAAATTAAAAATATTGTCATAAAGTTGGAAAACTTTGTATTCAATGAAATAAAATAAGAATAAATAAAACTAACCACAACTGGAGTAAAAAAAAGTGAAGAAAGTATTATAATTTAGAAAATCATAACAAATAAAGGAAAACGGAAAAAAGTTGAGAAACATGGGTTTGAGTAAAATAAAACAAAAATAAATTTTACTAATTTTACTAATTTTTAAAATTATTTATTTATTTGTTAAAAGTTATTATTTTTATTTGTTAATATTTATCTTATTTACCATTGTCTTACCTGCCTCCATCATTTGTCTACACTACTTGAGTGCCCTTTCACGTCACTCTCTGTAGAGTGATTAACATCTTTCCAACTGATGAGGAAGCAATCGAAATATAGTGACGATTATTTGTGATCACTTTTATATTTTCTTTCCGTGAATATATATATATATATATATATATAGTTCAATATAGACAAAGAAACATAGAGAAATCAAAAGAACACACTTACAGTCTCTAATTTTCGGTTTGAACCGTCTTCAGGAGAGATAAGAGAGAGAAACCAAGGACACTGGTTCAAGCTTGGTTTCCCTCTCTTATCTCTCCTGAAGACCGTTCAAACCGAAAATTAGAGACTGTAAGTGTGTTCTTTCGATTTCTCTATGTTTCTTTGTCTACCTTGAACTATATATGTCCGTTTTGGATCGTATTTCCAACGAAAAAGTATATATATATATATATATATATATATATAGAAAGAGAGAGAGAGAGAGAGAGAGAGAGAGAGAGAGAGAGATGAGAGAAAGAGTTGCAGTTTGCTTCTAAACACTAGTACTTCCTACTCTTCTTCCTGATGACGACGGATGTCAAATTATCGAAGGGAGTTTCTGTAGTGACTTAAACTTCATATTATTATAATATATTATGTGGTTTAAAATTCATACGTATATGACTTGCATGAGGTTTCAGCTATCTGTTTTGCATAATTAAGGACTTTCTAACGCGTTTCTATGGTAGTTACTAGCACTCCAAAATCAGATGCTCTTTTTTACTAAATGGTACACTAGAACTACTGAACAGGTTTGCTAACAAACTCCTACAAGTAGCCTCAAACAAAATAATCCAATTATAATAAGTAGGTAACTGATCACTTGGTGTGAAAAAGACTAATGGAATGCTTAATAGTTCATTTTATAAGATAATTTTTTTTTCTTTTCAATGGAATACATTTCCTATTGTCAAACAACCTTCTTTAAAACCATCTCTAAGAAGTGTCTAATATGTTTTTCTAATGCCAGCACTGATAGATTTGACATATTTTATGCTATTAAATGGCTTAGGTATGACTCATTTTAAATGGGCCATATCAACAATGAATAAGGCAGATTAATGGGGTGTATTCAGTGTGTGCTGCCTCCCATCCAAAAGCTAACAAGGCCAGCAAAATGATGCTTAGTATTGTTAAGTGTGAGTGTGAGTGGAGAGGTTTATTAGCACTATGGGATTTGAAAGAAATTTTAAATATCATTTATATGTTCAAAAAAATATGAAATACCTTAAATCCTTATGTGACTTTTATAATAACTAAGGAAAAGAATTCTATCCAACTGTTTCAGTGCATTTATTATAACTTTAATCTTGATAAATGGAATTGAGAAAGTGTGGGGGAAATAAAAAAAATATATATAGGCCTATTCAGAGTTGAAGGGGGGTTGGTAAATGCAGTTGAGATTAAGTGCCAAAGAGCGTTAGAGCTGGAAGGCTTTAAAGGGAGAGGGGTAAATAAAGGATGGGAGCAGGGAAGGCAACTACAATTAGTAGGCGGAGAGTCTGGGTCAGGCGAAACGTCTAAAATTTCTCCCTTAGCACACTGCTGTTAGTGCAATGCTGAATTATCTCAAGTAGTCCCTTGCGAGCGAGCGTGAACTTCACACCTTAGTAGACGACTGTAATCATGTTTATACTTGCGTCCAACATAACTCACTTGCTCTTTCCTGGATAGACTTTTATAATAGTCATCTATGATTAACAGTGTCCTACTTTCGACAATTATGCCCAATTTGAAAAGACTTACTTCTAATAATATGTTTTATTAACTCATCTATGCATTTAGGGGCAGATTATTACTATAGACTTTTCAGTTGTCTGTAAACTTTGATAAGCTGAAAACTTTTTATCTTTATATACCATAGACCTAACTCAAACGGGAAAGAGTGTTTGCAGGTTCTCACTTCTCATATTTCAAATATGAGTAGTACACTGACGAGTATACCATAAAATCTTGATGTAAACTCTATAAATTGTTAAACAACTTTGTTCTATCCAAAATGACGTCTAAATGAAAAACATACTTTCCCAGTTTTGCAATAAATAAAGCATGAGAGCAGTTAGCACTTAGATGGATGACAACACATATTTAAAGTGAAGCATCATCAAGCACAGTTAGCACCTGGATGGGTGACGCCACTTCATCAAAGTGAAGAACCATTAGGCGCGGTTAGCACATGGATGGGTGACCTCACATATTTAAAGGGAAGCATCATCGAGAGCGGTTGGTACCTGGATGGGTGTACGCCACTTCCACTTTGATCAAAGTGAAGCATCATTGGGCGCAGATGGCACTTGAATGTATGAAGTACGCCACATATTCAAAATGTGAATATGTTTCCCTTCATTACGATCATACCTTCCTCGTTTCTATTATTGGTCATCTTTTTCATAAAATAAAATATAAAATTTCATTGGTCATAATAAATATAATGTATAACGCTTCATTTGTTGTATTATATAAGAAAAAGTTAAAAGTAAGTAAAAAAGTTATTGAAACGAATGAAATTCACAGCCAAATTACTCTTTTTCAGAATAACTTGTTAATTTTTGATAGGTTAGTAAATGTGATAATATTAGTGAAGACTTTTGACTTTTGTAACTATTTTTTTTTGGGACTGAGAATATTTTATTTGTATTTAAACGCTTCATCGATTGTTAAGTTGGCCATATGACTGACGAAACTTTATTAATTTGTTGAGGAACCAAAGTGCTATTCTTTAAATTAAACCTTTAACAATAATGGTCCTGAAATGATACTAAATATGCTCAAATTATGAAAAAAAAACAGGTTATTCAGGAGCAAACAAAATAATCGACTACTAAAGCCTGTGATTTTCAATCATCATTACAAATTCGTTGTAACTGAACATTCAATATTAGGAATCAAGAAGATGGTAACTTACCATAAAGTCTAATGGATCCTTCTGTCTCTCCAAGAGAGTTCTTCGAGATACATCTATAAGAGCCGAAGTCTCTGGAAGTTAGGTTTCTTACTGTGAGCTTCATGTAAGTTCTATAACTGTTTTCGTTTGTCTTCGTTACATATTTCTTTGTGGGCAAGATCATTACTCCGTCATAAACCCAGTAGCTGATTGCTCTGGGATAAGCTTCCGTATTGCACTCTAGTGTTACGTCTGTACCTGCTGGAGCTCCAACAAGTTGATTTGGCACCCAGATCATCGGTGAAACTGAAATCAAAATAATCATGCATAAGATTCATCAAACACTACAAAGAAAACCTAAAATCTATATCACTTTATAATTTTTTCTGAAAATACAATACCATATAACAACAACTGAACTAATATCATTATTTGCATAAATCAAATAAATGGATTTTTTTTATGTGTATCTAGGAATAGTATTATAACAAAGATTACAGTATTTCAAGCAGTGATTGAGATAACTTTCTAACTGTACCCTTTTAACTATATATGGTAAATTTCAATGTGCATTCCTCAAATTATTCATAAAAAATTATTCATATGTTCTAATTATTTGTTGGTGTTTTATTTCCTGTACTATTTGTTATTTTTAGAGTTTGTTATAAGGTTTTGGCCAAACAAGCTGTAAAAAGTACCTGATTTTCGATTTTTCGATGTAAAACAGATGTACATTCTGTACTCACCCTCTCGTACCCTCAGTCCACTAAACTGTATTCAACACTTCCAAGCTTAGGTATGTACATCTATATTTTCCTTATCTTTACAATATAATGATAAATTATAAAATTTCTAGTGTTGTTAATGGATATAATCCTGATAAAGAACACTACGTATTCTTGTACTTACATATAAGTAAGATTATTATAAGTAGTAATACTCTTTATTGTGATTATGTATTTTGTCTTTTCGAACAATTTTGTTAAGATATTTATTTTTAATTTACAGTTCGTTTTCTTAATTTTTTAAATTTTTCTCTCTTATTTTAGAAATGTTTCATTATTTATTTCTATACACTTTTGTTACTATGTATTTTCTATCTTTGTCTATCCTTCCTCCTTATGCTAACTACACTGATTCAGTGCCTCTTGAATGAGACTGACTTCAGACCTCACTAGTTTTCAGAACGAATAACATTTTTCTACATGATGATAGCACAGTCAAAATATAGTAGTGATTTTTTTTAATCTTTTCTATGTAAATATCTTCTGGGAATTTAATGAATATGTATATGTTATCAAGGAAAACAGTTCAAAAAACAGTCTTTTAAATAAAGAACACAAGGAACTTACTTTGATATTTCGAAAAATTGAAAAAAAAAAAGATGTGTTCGGTAAGTTTAAGAGAACACAAAAGCCTTCTTATTTATGGAGTCAATACGATTGTCGAGTAAAGAAATATATAAAGGAACACATATTACCATATTTTACACATTATATTACCGTTATTATTATTATTATTATTATTGTCAAGAATTATTACATTACATTATCGTTATTATTATTATTGCTATTGTTTAGTACTATTGCAGTATATTATCGATATTGTTTAGCATTATTACATTATATTATCGATATTATTATTATTATTGTTAAGCTACATTATCATAACTTAATAAGGATTATTGTTATTTTAACCATTGAAAATTTTAATGGATGTAATACCTTCTGGTGGAGCATGTTATTCTTTAATAATAATAATAATAGTAATAATAAAATATTTTATACAAACTTCACTCACAAATGATTGCTGATTGCAACAACTTATGTATCTGGGAAGCCATTGAAATAAACTTGTTATGGTTACCTATTTATCGGGAGGAATAAAAATAGTCAGAGATCAAATAAAATTGTAAAAAAATTATTCCAAAGGTCGTCAAGAGGCACTACCATATTTGTTGATTTGAAAACGTTTGCTCTTTAGGTACCAAAATTAACAGTCATTACTGAAACTGTGTTCCCAAATAGTTAAAAAAGTAAGTAATCAGGATGCCAGTATGAATTAGTTAATTAGATTCAAAAAGGAGTGACTTGATAAAGAACTATTTCAATGAAAAAATGCTATGTATGAAAGCTATGGTTGTTAGAATGTTTGAGATGACGCCAGTGTTAATATAAATGTAAGGGTTTGTTTGAGTGATGCAAGGCATGTCATACAAGGGTTGATAAGGGTTGGGGTTGGGAGGGTGTAATATCACAAGGTCCGAAGTGTCTTGTGGCGGCCACCTGTTGCACCACCCTCTGAGGCGTTCACGACACACAGCAAACGACAACCAACACTCCCTCCGCTAATTCATGAACAACCTAATTAATTACGCAGTCTACCTTCAATAAATGATTCTGCTTCAATAAATCATTGTGCAAATGAATCTGCAAATATTTTCTGATTTACATTTCTATCAAAGTATCAACTGTTTACCCTTTGATTTCAATTATCTCTCAAAATCTCTAATATTTACACACACCTATTTACTGAACGATTCTAAGAAACGTAAACTTCAAATAATCACTAACTTTTCATGAAAAGCTTTACATTACACTGTTTCGGCCTTTACAAGGTCATACCCAGTGTGACAAATAACGCTATTGTGAATCAATAAAATGAAGAAGAAGAAGAAAAAGTAAAGTTAAAAGGAAAGAAATAAAAGAGCTCCTTGAAATAGAAATATGTAAAATTTAATCTCATCAAATTACAGCCGATAGCACTCTGAGTATGTAAGAACTTCCTCTCAAGTTCTTAAATCACACAAAAGTCATTTTATGACGCTTTTTCAGTGATGTGTATGTGTATGTGTGTGTGTGTGTGTGTGTGTGTGTGTGTGTGTGTGTGTGTGTGTGTGTGTGTGTGTGTGTGTGTGTGTGTGTGTGTGTGTAAGTGTGTGAGTTGGTGGGTGAGTGTGTGTGTGTGTAAGTGTATGAGTTGGTGGGTGAGTGTGTGTCTGTGTAAGTGTGTGAGTTGGTGGGTGAGTGTGTGTCTGTGTAAGTGTGTGAGTTGGTGGGTGAGTGTGTGTCTGTGTAAGTGTGTGAGTTGGTGGGTGAGTGTGTGTGTGTGTAAGTGTGTGAGTTGGTGGGTGAGTGTGTGTCTGTGTAAGTGTGTGAGTTGGTGGGTGAGTGTGTGTCTGTGTAAGTGTGTGAGTTGGTGGGTGAGTGTGTGTCTGTGTAAGTGTGTGAGTTGGTGGGTGAGTGTATATCCAGAAAGTTATGCATATCACATAAAATGAATATGTTACACACAAATAAGCCTCAAATCAACCTTATTTTTTATGAGAAAATATACATGACAAAAACAATTTTCTTGCCGAAATATGTTTTTAGACAAAATTTTTTCTCCTAAATTCCTAAGTCCAGAGACTTAAAATATTGGCATTATCTTGGAAACTACAAACGCAATAACTGAAAAAAATGCTTAGATTTTCAAAACAATTAAAATATTTTTTTTCAATACATTCTAAAAATTAGTTTAAATGTTTCATTAAAGAACAATGAAGTGCCATTAAATAATGAAAATGCTATTAAATTTTACGTAAATTGTTATTATTACAGCTTTATTATTATATAGTTAGCATGCAAAAAAAAAAAAAAAATATATTAGTTAAAAGCATGAAGCAGTCTGCTAGAACAACATATCAAACAATTACTAAAAAACAACACGTAGGAACAACACTCAATTCACTTCAATATGACGACAAGGTGGAAATATTGAAGTGAGTTGTGTGGTGCTTCTACGTGTTCTTTTCTTGCAATCGTTAGAAATATATTAAAAATATTGATTTTACAGTCATTTCTTTGCTTAATTAATGAAATTCTTCCTCATAAACATTTTGAAGTAGTGATAACAAACAAAAAATATGGTACAGAGAATACGATGTAATGTTATAATGATATTTGATAAACAAATAAAATAAATTTTTAAATTTCTAAAACAATAATAAGTTGTTTTTTTAAATAAAATATAAATATTATTTGATTTATGCTTGAATGTGAAACCGTTTCAGAAACCAAAATCATTACTTTTTAAACCAGTTTGATGTTCTTTTTACTTACAGAAAACATTATTATCAGCCACTCATGATTCTGAATCATTAATCTGCTGTACTCTTTGGATTTGGATACATTGACTTAGAATTCTTGTATCAGAATGAATTTAAACAGAATTATTATGTAAATTTAAAAAAAAAAAAGGACAATATTTTAGCAATAAAATTGATTTGCAGAATGTTTTATTTCATAAAATTATAAATACAAACGGAAATAAAAGATATAATACTTTACTTATAATAAAGCGTTTACTGCGATGGTGGAAAAAATTGATCTCCATAGACAATTACAGATTTACATCTTAAGAGATCCCCAAAGTCTTTTTTGATGTTTTCTTTACAATTTGTGTCTGTACTATAGTTTGGTTAGTGGGTAACCAAATGGGTGATTAGTTGTGTATAACCTATTTTTCGATAAAATGATTTCACATAAACACGTGAAATAACAATCAATGATCAAACCACAATAAGAAAATGGGAAAACAAGACTAAGATCTTTTAACCGTAACAAGAGGAGTTTGTCAGTTGGGTTTTCGACTCTGACGAAGACCGCTTGTTACGGTTGAAAGATCTTAGTCTTGTTTTCCCATTTTCTTATTGTGGTTCGATCATTGATAACCTATTTTATATTCAATTTCATAAATGTGATGATACGTAAAGTACTACTTTTGAGCTTATACCGAATGGTCTCTAAATTGTTGAGAAATGGATAATGCCGAATTATCTGAATATTAATCCAACTAAAACAGTCCTTATACCTTCTCAAGAAGAAAGAAAGTAGGCCTTGAATCGCATTATTACAAAATACTGAACTAAAACTCTCAGAAGGTCGCAACTACATAGCTTGGAGTAATTGTAAATGGAAGACTAAAATTGAAAAGACTTGCACCATGTATATTGGCTAATGTTACTAATAACAAAGTAACATCGGGTTGCTGTAGGTCAATGTTTTCAAGTTTTTTATAACTGATAAAGTGAATATAACCGCAATTAAAGAAAAACAAATCATTTTATTGTTTCTATGTAAGATTTCGATATTATGTTTTCAAGATAGACATACTAAAATAAAACCAGAACTGAATATATTGTGCACTAGTGCGATATTATATGTTGATTTATAGTGAAGTTGAGTGTAGGTCACATAGCATTTTTTCAATAAATCAATAATATAATGAGTAGTTAAACAATAAATTACAGAGAAAACACACAAACATCTGAAGAAGGAATGACAAACTCATCAGGCTCATTTATTTATTTTAAAGCTTCAATGCACCATATAATCAAGTGCTATGAATGAAATTCAGTTAAGTAAAAATAAAAATTTTATTTGCAACTAATTTTCAATGAAATTAGTGTTATTGAAAATAATTAAAAAGTAGACAGTAATGGAATATTCAGTAAAAGTGAATATAGAAGTTTAATGGATACAGGAACTATTAATAACTGTTATGTTAAGCTAAAATAATAAAATTGTTATTTTTGTAATTTTAAAATTGGGTACATAATTGAAAAAGGAAAAATGTTGAAGGAAGTCAAAGGCAGATTTTATATTTAATTATTTATAGGTTACACAATTTTTTTTTAAAATTAATATAGCATTTTAATTAAAAAAGAGTGAAATAAAACGAATTTTTAACAAGTGCTATTCGTCACATTCTTTAGAATCAAAAGAGATATTCTAAATTAAATTGTATAAGAGGTAGGAATGGCTGCTCATTACACGTTTTCTGAATCCTATCTTTAAATATTGAATAAAGACTGGACCCTAGGCAACCAAAGCTTTTTTGACTTTTGTGATCATTCAGTTAATTAGTATTCTTTCATTATGAACATTCTTTTCAATTCTCCAACATTTCTCAATCCACAAAGTTTTTCTATAAATCTACTAGTGTCGCATTAGTAATTGAGTACTAATTGTCTGAGATAGTTGTTGTACTACTATTTCTTTCATTGATCATAGAAGATCTCAAAGCTAATACTTTTGGGTTGAAAGAAATTTGTCAAATATAATAAACAAAATGTGTAGTTATTTTACTGTTGCATTGTTAGAATACATTGAATGTATTGATATTATTTACTTCTTTTCTCAACACATGAATGGCTTTCCTTGCAAACAACGTCGTGAGTTTCGACTTGTACAAACGTTGTACATATTGAACGTAAGTAAAAAAAATTTGAACAAAGCATTGTCATAGGTATGTTGAATGTTTTCCATATTCAAACTGGTTATTTTTTTTACTCAGAGGAAAAACATTTCCAAATTGACTATAATTTTTGGAGACTGCATCAGTGAAAAGTAAATCAAATATAACTTTTCAAATTGTTCACAAATATATAAAAATTTTGTAATCAAAAAATCATCCAGATTAAAGAAATTGCTATCACTCATATTTCCATTAACACAGGAATCAATAAACTTAAGGTTTGCTTCATTTCTATTTTTTATAAACTACATAACTTATTTACTACCGTGTTTTACATGCTTATATTTAGGAGGTACACTATTATATATAGTACTTAAAACTATTATTAACTTTGAAGTATACGCTTACTGCAACAAGTATTCAAATAATGCTTTGTCATATTGTCATTTTTCATTACACCTTGTCATTTCTGTTATTTATTTCATACTGTTATTGTTACCATTAATTTTTTGTTATAAAAACACTATCATTCATTTACATGTCATTATAATTCTGTTATAACGTTAATGCTAAAATCATTAACCTTAAGAGTATTTATAATCTTAATATTATTTAATTAACAATATATTTCTTACATTTAACTTTATAAAGAAGTAAATACAAAAGATTACAATAACAATATTTTTAAAAGAAAAGGCTATGTTGAATGCCAGTATAATCTTCTGTTTGCTATCTGAGTTGAACGAGTTTTGGCAGAGTCAACAATCCAACTACCAAAGAACATTATTTATTTATAATTCTTCCCTTAAAAACAACCAGTCCAATTTTTTTTTCATCATCTGGCTTCTTTTTGTTATTTGTTTCAACAAAAATAAAACTAAAACCAGTACTTTTAATAATAATTAAAATAATAATCTTCAGTAATAATAATTATTGGGTTTGGTTCTAGAATGTTCAGACTTCACTAACCATTTGATTAACGTTTAAATAATTGTCACAGTTTTGCAACTTATACAGTACTGTTAGCCTCATCAGGCTAACTCACTTATGTTACTAATTAATAGTTAATAAGTTAGGTAGTATCTGACTGCGTTAATTAACAAGGTGGAAAAATTAAAGCAATTTGATTTTTTAAGATACAACAGCGAAATATGTCAAAAATGGAGTTTGTTGTAAATAACTCACTATGCACTTTACTATCTAATATTATAGACACATTGCTATCTTAGATTTTTGTTCGAAAAAATCAAAGTTAATTACAATGATGCAAAATCTTTGAATTTATGAATCATAATATTGGTGTTTAGTCAAACGGAAGTATTTGTTTTTAATTTTACTATTCAATATATTCAATACATTTAGAAACTATTTTTTGTTTGTTTTGGCACTTTTACTGTAAGGAACTAGCGCTGCCTGGTGGTGTTAAGATATCTGCTGAAATATGGTGTACCATGTATGCCGTGAACATTTCACAAAATAAATAGGTAGTTAACAATAGCAATCACAACAATAAACATATAATTGACAGTCGTAATCATTACAATTAATAAATAATTAACAATAAATCCATATTTAAATAAATCAATACAATTAACTACACTAAATAACGGATTTATAATAGCTAACTCAAAACTTCGTTAGAATCAAATTTGGGTGTACCTCTTATTTATTCGTAAAATGTCAACGCATCTTTGCAGTAATTTTACCTGTTAATACAACCGAATTTACTTTAGGAGAATGTGTCCTCCGCTAAGATGAATACACTTCAAACAAATGGCCGATGGTTAAAAATATCCCAGAACCGGCAAAGTAGCCGTTAATCTTATATAAGAAAGTAGATGTGATTAAGGTTTCAGTGCCCACTTCTCAACCTGGTATTAAATTTAAATTATTTACTTCATAGTTACTTTTAGTTAGTTAATTGATATATTGTAGAGTTAAATAATAATTTGTTCAGGATAATCTAGTTTTGACACCGTTTCTTCGATAGTAACTCTCAACCTAGATTTTTTTTTAAGAAAAGACAAAAGTTTTTGTATACTATGAAGGGAACGCAAATACATCAATCTCAAAAATGCATCAGATATCAGATGCTTTTTAAAATAAAGTTGCGTTAACTTTGGAACTTCCGATGTCCTACAAGCTGATTGTACTGACTCTCCCGCAACTCCTTTAATAAATAATGCACAGTTTGGTTTTTTAAGGATAGAGTCCCTAAAACTGTGAATTCTAAGGAACTATATTACTTCTAAACATGGATATTGCTTTTTAGCTTTCTAACTAAAGCTAGATATTGCTTTTCATGACAATATACAGTTTTAAAAGTAATTTTAGTTTAGTATTACAATTAAATAAAAATTGGAACTGAATAATTTTTAACAGCCAAAAAGTATCAGTTTACATAAGGGAAGAATTTAATGCATCAATATCAAACATAAGATAGTCGCTGTTACAGAAAACTGCTACTTGTAAAGGATTCTTTTTATGTGGACCAAAATAAAAATGATAACTTAAGTTTTTTAAAATAGTTTAAGTATAAAAGAAAGGTGGATAATGTGAACGATATATATATATTAGTGAGATGTAATAGTGTTTTAGTTGTTATACCTAATGTATGTAAATATGTGGAATCAGGGTTATTTAGCCATATTAACAACAAAAAGTTTTGCTTTCTTATAACCTAAGTTACTTGCAAAATTACCAACTGCTTGCCAATTGTCACCCAGACGGTGTTCTTATGAGTGGGCTGTTGGTACTAACAATTAAGTTGATAATCAAAATGGCACATTATGTGAATCTTTAAAACATTTGTTCATAGATTTTATTTTGCTAATTTTTTGCATGCCTTCTCAGTTTAACTTTATCAAAGTGACCACTAAGGATTAATAATATAATTGTAAAAAACGCAAAGAAATTGAGTTTCATGTTTTTTGTTTTACGGAAAATAAAATTTCTAACGTTAACATTTAAATTATTCTTAATAAAAATGATCTATTTTTAAATAAATTTCCAACGCCATTTTAATATATAATAATTGAAAGGTAATACTCAAGAAGTTATTACAGTTTAATACTAAGTTTTACGATTGCGTTTGACCTTGCAGACTAACCCAAAAACTTTATAAATCATTGGCATGTCTATTATTATGTTATAATTCAGAGATTCAATCTGACATCTTTGTTTTGCAGAGAAACATTTGCTGTATTAAAGTTATACTATTTAAGAGATAATACGGAAGAAAACAGAAGCAGTATATGAAATTAAGTAAAAAAAAATGTGAAAAATGAAATTAACAACGCTAAAAGGAGAGTTGAAAATGTTGCAAAATATACTTAATTATAAGTACAGCCAGCTATTTTGCGAGCTAGCTTATTGGTAAAAAAAATGAAGCCATTTTCAGACAGAAAATTTACAAGAAAATGTTTAGAAGTTATTTTAAGAATAGATTTACCAAGCAAAAGTAACATATTTTCAACGATTAGCTTTTCGCTTAAGACGATAGGTCGCCTGATTGCAGATTGCAGACATCACTACAATAGAAGAACCTTCTACTATAGTGATTACCCTGCGAAATAAATTAAAAGAATTCAAACCTTATTCCTTCGTTCTCGATAAATGTACAGATATATCTGATATCTCTCAACTAGTAGTTTTTTTTCGAGGAAGAAATGGTTCTTTCCAAGAAACACAACAATTGTTAAATCTTGTAAGTTTTAAACGTTACATAGCTACAACAAATGGTGAAGGTGAATTTCAAGCTATAACAAAATATCTGTGTGACAACAATTTGGGACAACAGATGGGGACCGCGGCTATGCTATCTAACAGTCAAGGAGCAGTAAAGTTGCATATGAATGAGTTAGAGGCCAAAGCCACCGATACAACTCTTATTTATATGGTACTATTATTAGATATCAGCAAAATGTATGTGCTCTGATGTTGTCAATGAATCATGTTATGGATGTGGTACATAAACAGTGAATGATATATGGTCTCACGCACATCACCTTGATAACTTAGATCATTACTGCAGCAAGTATCAGTCCAATATGCGATATAGTGTATTTTACTAATGTTAGATGGGTCAGTAATTGAAAATTCATATAGTGATTTTTTGAGCTACGGGAATAAATTAACATTTTTTTTTAGTCGAAAAAGAAGTCCCAAGTTCTGAAATGATGAAGAGTGGTTTCTAAAAAGAAATCAAGGAGAAAAAAAGTAAAAAATAAATTATTATAAGATGTTTGTTTAAAATGATAAAAAACCCTTGGCAGAATTCGATCGACATTTTTGGGAACTGGGAAAACATGGAAATTCGTTCTGATTATTTTGTTGTACTTTCCAAATGGATGTGACTACCATATCAGAAGTACTGCAGATGAGAGTAATTGAATTACAGTGTAACAGAGAAATAAAAAGGTTTTTCAATACAATATTAAAAAAGAAATTTTACAGCTGATACGTGACAGACAAAGAATATCCCACTTTATGGTTATTTGCCCAAAAAATAGCAGGTGCCGTTGGAAGCAAAATTTTTTTCTTGAAAAATATTTGCCAAAAAGAAATACTTAGCTTCTTTAAATGATGCTACCTTTCAAAATCAATTAATATTGCAAATATACAAGCCGATTTTTAAAAATTGTTCTTGTGAAGAAAATCACTAATGTTTATATAGAATGATATAAACGAACCACAATACTAAAATGTTAGATCAAAATAGTTAATATTTTTCATAAGTTTTGGAATGGTATGATTCACAAGTTGTTAATGTTTTTGTTTAATTTAAAGAAATGGTTTCGTAAACTTTCAAAATAAATTATGTAAATCTAAACTTCCAGATATATATTTCATTACAATATAAAACTGAGGATATTCAAAAATTATAATATAAATAAGAAGTGTCAATTTTTATAGGTAAAACAATATAGCATTAGAACTGTTATGTTTAGCCCACGGAAAAAAAATCATCGGATGTGCTGCGTACTGGTTTGTTTTGGACATATTAGCCCTAATATAACCATGTAATAATCCATGTAAAATAAAAATATATTTTAACACAAATATTTATTTATTATATGTTTATAAATTATATTAAAAGATAGCCAAAACCAAACTTAGCAGGAATTGTCAACGCAAATTCTGTGTGCCTAATTGATAATGCATCAGATTTTGCACTAATAGCACTTAATTTTCATCACTGATATGGCTGATGATATATTTCAGCGAGTGTAATAAATTCAACGCAAGTAGTAGCATAGCTTATTAGTTATGATTTTATGATTGGTCAAGTACATTGAGAAATGGCAGGGTTTAATTTCTGGCTAATTTTAAACGTAAGTAAACATGCTAATGAAATTTTTTTATAATATCTAAAATGCAGTACCTGTGTTAAATGAAATTAATGTAATACACTAATTACTCATTATTAGTTGTGCAAACCGTAATTGTGTGGTATTTACTCATTCTGAGGTAAAATGGATAAACCGACAAAAGTCTCCACACAAATGAAGTTTTATTCAACGCGTTTCGAACACTTTGTGTTCATCATCAGGAAGACACCAAGGATGTGGTACTGACGGGTTGGTCCAATGAACACAACTGTTCACTGGAGAATTGTGTTCACTGGACCAACCCGTCAGTACCACATCCTTGGTGTCTTCCTGATGATGAACACAAAGTGTTCGAAACGCGTTGAATAAAACTTCATTTGGGTGGAGACTTTTGTTGGTTTACTCATTATTACATTAAAAGAAAAGAATAAGTGTAAAGAAAGTTAATAAACTAATCAACTTATTAGTAAAAAGTTACTAAACTAAGTACTAAGCTGTACTTAGATATGAAATTACATGGTAATAACCTACAGTTCAATGTATATAGGCAATATTCAAATCTAGCTATATGTTATGCAAACCGACAACTTCCTTTACGTAATGTAATGAATTAAATTAGAAATTTAATCACTAATCTTGTTATTATTGCTTATATATGCATCATATTTAATCAAAATGGCAATCATTCTTAGTATAATGAATGTAGATACTCCATGATATAATGGTAATTTCATAGGGATTGTATGGCTTTTCATTTTGAAGAAAATGTATGATCAACGGGTTGCTTTGTGAAATGGAAATCTGATATAAATGATGTATTATGATGCCTATTCTTTAGATTTTGATAAAATATCATTCATATTACTGTTTTTCCCAAAGGGAAAATATCCAATATTTCATTTTCATCCAAAGATTTTACGATATTTCTAATGGGGTAAACGTCGAGAAGGGAAAAGCATTTTAGCCTGAAGTCTTACTTCAAATAGAAAACTATTAAATGGATTTTAATCATAATTGAGAAATGATTCTCTGCACTTAAGAATCAACTTAAGATTAGCCACATTTAGGACTTAAGTAATAATTAGAGTAGATTTAAATGGAAACCAATTTAAATTGTTCTTTATGTTTACCAGTGTCAGGAAATTTGTCTGAAAAATATAGAAAACCAATGTATAAAATATTGGAGGTAATCACTTTATTAATATAACAACGATTTTATGTTCTGAGAGTCCATAAACTTTATGATATTAAATCAAGTTATCTTCAGAAAGTGACCACAGATATTCAATATTCTATAAAATCAGAAAGTGTGTCGACACAACACATGGTGCTTGAATTAAAAGAAAAAAGATCTAGAACTGTGATATGTGAAATTTTAAAACATTTTATTATTTTTAATAATATATTACTAAAAGAAAAACATAATTAATGCATTCTATAAATCCAAAGTAACTGATGCCTCTTCATTATTTTCATAAAAATAAGAATTATTGTTGATTTATCAACATTATTTTCATAATCGATATAATGTGTTAAGTCCATCTTCAATATCAATTAGATTGACATGGAATATGTATCATTGACATGATACATATAGGTTTTCATACCGCATTTGACAAAGGTAAAACCCGTATATGGGGTTATCACAAACGGAATAAGATGTCTACTACGTAATTCTTTCAGCTTGAAAAGTCTTAACTAACAGTGGAAAATAGATTATCAGAACTGATGTTTAGTTCTGTAAGTTAAAAATGAATTCTAAAGCTGTTTAAAAACTTTTAGAGACAGAGATTACACCCCTTTAGAGGATAATTTTTGTCCCCCAGCGCTCCAAATTACTGACTATATGGTCATAATTGCAAAAATATAACACAACACAATAACACAATATGGTATTGAGAAAAGAAAATATTGAAATTTACAAGAAAGGTCCTATGGATTTTCGTCTTGAATAATCGACACAATGCATATGATAAAAAATGTAGAGTGACCTACACTCAACTTTACTATATGTACCTAACTTAATATCAACCTTCTTGGGTATACAATATATAACGTCCCATTTAAGCATAATGTAAACATCTAAAGGGGATATGATTATTAGTCTTTCATTCCTGAGGTAGTACAGATATTGATTGAAGGACATATCAGTATATAAGCTTATTTTTGAACATCACACAGCTGATGCAAATAATTTCATCAGTATAACTGCAGCAGTAATACTATTTTTGAAAAGCCAAAGTGAAAATTTCTTGATACGAAATATTCTCCTACAAGAGAATATGGCCTTTGTTCAAATAGCCAGTGGATTTCTTACATCGTTTACTTGAACTCCTTCTACATTGAATATTTAAGCCAAATTTTTAAACTTAAAACGGGAAAATACAATTTTTTTTTCTGAAAAACATCATAAACATCGAAAAAAAATGTTGTTTTAAGATAACTTATAATTAAAGATGTACGATAATTACATTTATTAATCTCCAAACGAAAGATTTCAATTTTGAATATCTTTTACATTTTTGGTCTTTTATAGAATTATTATACTGGGAATTTTATGGCTTCTTAGTATTTAAAAAGATCATTTTCTTTCCCCTTTGTCAAATATCATAAATACAAATTTTTCCTGAGTGAGTGTTATCCTTTTCCTGCCTCCTGTACTCTGTTATAAGTTTGCTATGAATGTATATTGAGAAAAAATATAATAATAATTAGCCAGTTTACACACTCAAATCGAAGTCAAAGGCAGCTATTCAATATAATTTAAATCTTTTTTAGTTGGGTGCTTCTAATTTTTGAAAATAATAAATATGAACTATTAGCTAGAATATTAAAAAAAACTGGATATTTCTCAACAAACATAAGTCATCTTTCTTGAGGAAAGGGTCCATTCGTCATATTTCAATATTACTGAAAGGTACTACAATTCCAAATGATAATGTAATTGTAACTGATAAGTTTTGCTCAAGAGTGCAATATATAGATTTATTAAAGCATTTTATGAGAGAAATCCATCAAACCATGGAAGACAAAGGTAATTTATTTATGTTTATTGGCGGTGATTTTTTTACATGAAAAAATATTATTCCTCTTCGTATAAGTCAATAAATTATTTAAGTTTTTCGTTTATAAATAACAATTTTATCTCAGTGGATTCGCTCAAAAAATTTCTAAGTCAATGTAAACATTGTAAAAAAATATCAAAATTCGACAAGTATAGCAGGTGATCCCTTAGTCTATAAACAAACAGTTTATAACAGCTTAAACAAACAGCTTCATTGCTCTTTGTTATGATTGAAATTTCATGAATTTTTTTTTGGATTCCTAATTTCTTGTTCCATATTTGGAACAAATATGGACAAAGTTTCATAATTTTTTAATGAGCCGTTTAGCGTCAAAAAAATTTTTCTGATAACAGAAATCGTACTTTAACGTACTTTGGCAAATGTAATTTAAAAAAAAATATCTTATCTCATTATCTTATCTCATTTTTTAGGCATAGTTTCATTTTGATCCGTCAAATAGTATGGCTTGTATCAGAAAGTTTGAGATTGAATTATACGTCAAAATGTTTACATTTTATTGACTAAAAAATATTTCCCTTTGATTTATAATTCTGAATATATATTTTTTTCCGTTTGTAACTTCAAAGATAATGCCAAAATTTCAAAACTCTAGAGTTAGCAGTTTAGGAGAAAAAAATGTTTTTTAAAAAACGGTTTTTTGTAAAAAAAGTGACTATCCCGTCATGCATAATTCTTCCCAAACAGTAGGGACGCTATTGTACACTATGTATTCTACACTATGGGGCTCATTTTTGTGTTAAATATCAACTTGATCCATCAAAGATTCTGGACCATAGCGTGGTGACAAGCAATGATAACACACTCACCCACCCACACGGATACACACACACAGACATCATCGAAAAAACTTCATAAAACGACTTCTGGGACCTCAAAACATGTAATTCCGTCAAAATCTCGAGATCGAATTTTTTCACAATCACTATACTTTACTTATAGTAAAGTAAAAAAAAAAATTATGGACAGTAATCAATAATTCATAGGAGTAACATATGAGAATTGAGAAAGGTTGAATACTGAAGAGTAAGTTATTCAATAGTCAGTAAACATTCAACATTAGTAGTAGAATATCTTATTAGTTATTATTTTATGATTGGTCCAGTACATTGAGAATTGGCAGGGTTTAATTTATGGCTAATGTTAAACATAGTAAAATAATGATTGTGCAAAAAAAAGAAAAGAGAAAAATATGAAACATGTTTAAGTGCAATTATTGAATATTGAAATACGCTTAGGCTTACAGGAGCAATTATTGATTGCTATTTAGAAATTATTTTTCATAAAGATATATCTCTAAATTCGGAGGATGAATTATTAGCTTTCCTTAGTCAGTTCAAGTGGCTTTATTCTGCAGTATTTCCTCTCTTCAAAGCTTATAAAAAGAAGCAAATTTACAATAATAAGGATATATTTTTCGATTTTTTTTTTCAATTAAGTTGAAGAAATGATGGTAAAGATTTTCCTTTCAAGATTTATCTACTTGAAAAGTAAAGTAAAATTATTGTTATAATCTACTTTTAATTTGTTTATATTTAAGGACTCCTGTTTTAAAAAAGAATGCAAACCATGATTAAATTTGTTTTCTGAAAATATTATTCAATATTTTCTCCTGGGCAGGAGATTTATTAAAATCACTAGGTCATTATAAATAATAGCTGCTAGGACAATTCTATTAATACTTGACTATAAATGTGTAGTAATCATGAAAAAAATTATATTTTCATATTTTGAAAGATTTACATATTTTTAGGTCCCTAAAGTCCCTTTTTGACGTTTTCTTGACGATAACTCTGTATGTATAGGTGGTGGTGTATTCAAAAGTTTGTGAGCACACTACAGCCCACATGGATTAATGCATACGTTCATATTTTAAACAGATAGAGTCCTATAGTATAAATAACCTCTATTGCACTTGGGTAATAATAATGTTTTAGAAAACACAGTTTTCTAAAAAAAATTGAAAATTTTTTGAGATGAATTATTAAAGCAACTTATTGTTAAAATCATTTTATTGGATAAGGTTTTCATACCACATTTGCTCAATGTGGTTTGAACTGTACTTCATATTGCATCATATTGAGTCACTTTTGTGGAGAAAATGTGGTATTGGACAACTTGTTTTTCTCCTACTCTGCTAACTCTAGAGTGTAAATGCCTGCTGTAATATGACTTTCCAGTGACAAAAATAGATGTTCAATAATAAATGAGACACACTTTCTCCTCTTGTATAGCACAAAGTCGTAAATTTCTGGGCGTTAGGATAAAAAAGTAAAAACAACTGTGGGTCAGTTTCATTGTCTTTTGGATTACTGAAGGGATTAATTTACGTGTCTTCCGATATTATATAACAATAATGTGTCTATTATTAGAAATATAATTTTAATACTTGAAACTTCTTCATAACTATGATTATTTAGTATATGCAAGTCTTAACAGATGTGAGCTATTTTTCAAAATTTTCAATTTAAACAACGAATTGAATTTTCTTTTTATAGTCAAAGCATATGGCAGTAGGACCACGAGATATCAGTTCTAAATAAACACATTTGAAATGTAATCGTTAATTTAGGACTAAGTATGTCAACTTAATAGGTGTGTATCATAAATAATGTACAGGATGGCCATAAATAATGGGACTTGAAAATGCTTTATATATATATATATATATATATATATATATATAAGTTTGTATATCCTGTCTCACTGATTTAAAAGCAGAAGAACAAGTTCTAAGGTTATCTGAAATGAGTATTACTTCTTACAGCCCAAAATCGTTCTTTCTCTGGGCGATCTTTTTTATTTACTTGATATCTTTTGGTCCCGAAAGTGCTAAATGTTTTGGATATAGGTTATTAGAGTTATTAAATAAATAAATCATTAATAAGACTCCCTGCTAAAAATTTTGAGAATAATGACATCGCTTGGAGTCCATTCTATGTTTCTAGTCCTAAGATTTCTGGTGTTAATTATAATATATTAATGATTTTATAACGTAATAACGTATTTTGGAATCATAATTAAACAGTAATGAGTATTTTAATAAATATTTGTATTCATTTAGTGTAGCTGAACTCATCAGAAATGAAGTGTTATCATTCTGCGTAGTTAAATATGAGAATAATATATCTCTCTTAACGCTGAGTACAGAGAATTAACATTATCACAAACATCGTGTAATATATAAATATTAGTTTATCAGTTAATAAATTTATCTGTTTATTACTTATCAGTTATAAATAACTGATAAGTAATATAAATGTAAAGCATGTAATACTGATGTGGAGTAAGCATAAAAATATATATAAAAAAATAATGATATATTTCTTTCGGAAAACATTTCATGGGTTCATCAATACTACTTAATATAAAGTAATATTAACATCCCTTCTTTATTTATATAAATTGAGTAGCGTAATATAGATTGCGCGTAAGACAGAGTAGACTTGTAATGCTACACTAGGTAGAACGTGATAAAGGGCTTTAAGCTGTAAGGCATTATAAAAGGTATGACGCTGGGGTCTGATAGATGACTGCACATAGATGTTAATTTGCTCTAATTTGCAGGGTTCAGAGTGATTTACATCGCTTAAATAAGATATAGGTGATAATCCAAATGAACTCATTCTACTTGATGGCTACTTAAAGCAGATGAAATCGTCCAATTCTTTGCAAAAGGGATGATTTTGTGGGGGCAATTTAGTGGTTTTTGTGGTATTTCAGTTGGCAACACTGGATGGATGGAGTATATAAAGAAGGAATGATGGAGCTTGGTGCCGTTACTCATGTTGGGGGATCCGCACTTTTACGGTCCCTGTCTGGTTTATGCCTCGACTTCGCTCCAATATAAGCAATAAATGTTGTTCCACACTCCTCATAAGCCTAACACGGCCAACCCACACACGAACGCACACACACACACTCACACACATCCCTCTTAACTACTTTTCCACCATCTGCCTCTTTTCGCTTATTTCTATCCTCTATCAAATATTCAGACCAAAATAATAAATTGAACCATCATTTAGCCCTTGTAAGACCCTTCTCTATTTAATATACCATCCAGGATCCTTTTCCTAGTAAATATCTGATTTTCCTCAATTCATTATGTATATAACACTGAAACTACCCTTTACTCCCACCGACAGCAATCATCCATTTAACATTTAATTCAGGTATTTACACTCAGCTCCTCATGCATTCATAACCTAAAATCATAATGGAAAGCAAATAAACTGATTTATATAACCATTTCTCTCACAGACCAAACCGATTTCAATATTAAATATAATAGGAAAAAAATGAATATTTTGAAAAGTTTTTATAATTCAATCATGCTAAAAATCTGATTTCATTTTAAAAAATGTACCAAAATAAAACAGAATCTATTCTATTGCAGAATGACTTTAATATATTTATATCGAAATATATTTCACAAAATTTAAATTCTTTTTTACTAAACTAACAAGAAAAATATTAAAATAACTTTCCTGTAATCTTTTCAAATAATTTCCCCGTTGGTGTTCGTATATTTTTTTTTGTCGAATAATAAGTACTTAAGATACAAACAACTTAATTTAATACAGTTGTGTTAGATTCATAATCGTCTGTATCGTCAGAGAACGTAAAATTCAAAGCAACAAAAATCCTATTGTAGACAGAATTTATTTGATTCAGAATTTGAAGTTGTTCAAAACAAAAAAAGAAGAATATATTTTTTAATGTTTATAGTTTATAATTCAAAATTTTTAGCCATTCGAAATATATGATATTACGTTCTTAGCAACTAAAAACTATGCCAGATTGAATGCTTCTACTCAAAAAGGCATTTTAATTCTAACATAGCACTCTAGATAATATATGGAAGTTGGTTTTGGTTGGTTTTTTAATAATAAGAAATCCATTAATGGAATTATGTGTACTTTAAAAAGTATAGGGAACTTGAAAGTATCGTCCAAAAAACTATCTACTTTGATTGTTTTTAGTTATATTTTACTATATGCAGATTCATAATCTTCAATGTCTTTAATATTTGAAGAAATAAAACACAATGCAAAAATAAGTTAAGTTCTAGTAATGAAATCAATTATATCTAACGTTTAGAAAAAAAGGAAAATGTAATGGTAAATGAAATGCTTCCGCTAAAAGAAACAAATATTTTTTTGTAATAAGAAGACTTTTATGATTGATAGAGAATTTGTCAGCAGGTGGTATCGCTTAAGTTGTTTTGAGACAATTAGATCTTTGATCTGGGCTCTTGAGAATGCCCTACAAAAGCTTTGCAATTACAGCTGCAATGAACTGTCTTCGCTCGCTTCAAACAGACAATGGGTAACATTTAGAACTGCTATTCAAACAAACAAGCAAGAAAGAAATAAAACAATAACTTTTGTTTTATATTTCAAAAGAACCAATGCCAGTTGAAACTGTTATATCCACATGAGAGGTTATATTTATCGGACTTTTTTTTTTTACTTTATTTGTGAGGACTTCGTATTTTTATTCGCTTCATTGAGTAGTATATCCGCCAAATTAAATTTGAATATCTTTGGACAAGAAGTGGGTGTATTTTTTTTAATATATTGTTATTACATTCTTTTAGAAAAAAAAAAGAAGTTATATTGAAAATGTACATAAGACTTAAAGCTAAATTTAACATGGCGTTCTGCCTAATGAACCATTTGATTTGTAAATGTGATAATAGAGGATAAATAAAGCTTAGGATAAATAAAGTATATCGATTTGATTGAGTTGGCATTCATACCATATGTATGCTTGGGAAAAACTAACATTAACTGACTCATCTTTCGGGAAGCTCGCAGAGTAGAAAAACTACTTACATTACATTGAACATGTAATGAAATATAATTACTTGTTTTTATTTGATAATCAATCGCGGTGAATTATATGTCATGAATAGATTGAAATTATTACTAGAAATAGGTTATAAAATTCATACATAATTTTAGGTAAAACAAAATCAGATTTATGGAGGAAATAGTATTTGAAACTGCACTGTTTGTTGTCTCCACCTATCAAAGTTTTGACAGTTGTGGTTTTACTGAAGTTTTATGAGACCAGGAGACTTTATTGGAGGGAAACTGTCCAAATTACACATCTGACAAAAAAAAATCATATATTGGAAAACTTCAAGAAAAACAGTTTATATAAAGATGTGATAATGCTTACTGAAAGCCACATGCGTTCTTAGGCAACTAGAAGACTTTGTAAACTGTCTCCTAACACTCAACGTTAAGGATGGGATTATTGAACTTAACACTTTATCCTTGGTTAAGGATTAACCAACTTAATCAGAGAGCTGATGGAGTATAAAACACAATGTAAGTAACTGTCATATATATTATACCCAATATAGCAAGTCATAAAGCGGGCAAACATATGACTGCGAATCTTTTGCATATTGTAAGAGCATTTGCATATTGCCAATCTTTCCGTTGCAAAGGATAGCTGTATTAGTCCAGCTTCATTAGAGTTTCTCAACCCCTACAGACGGTATAATACGAAAAGCAATGCACCATTTTGCCTTTTCAAAAAGTCTTGTGCACCTAATTCAGACCCTTAATCTTATATATACCTAATTTTATATTGATATCTAGTATTATATAATAATTTGCTGACAAAGATACATGTCAAATTAGTGTGAGTTGGTATATACTAAAATATAATTCTGTAATTTTTGATGAGAATAACTATTTCAGATAACATTTCATAGTTATTTATATTTTACTGTTTTTTTTGCTTTAGTATAAGGAAAGTATAGTGGTTATGAGAAAATTTGATTTCAAGATTTTGACGGAATTACATGTTTTGAGGTATCAGAATTCGTTTTGTGAAGAAGTGGCCACGCTACAGTTCAGACACTTAGATGGATCAAATTGATATTTTACACAAAAATGGGCCTCATAGTGTAGACGAATCCAATTGTTTGGCAGCAGTTATGCATGATGGGAAAGTCACTTTTTTTGCCCAAAACCTCTTTTTAGTCTACATTTTTTTCTTCTAAACTATTGATTCTAGAGTTCTGAAATTTTGATAGTATCTTTGAGGCAAAAAAAGCAATAAATCAAAAATATTCTCAGTTTTTTTTTACAATAGAAAATTTCTCTTTTTCAATAAAGTGTAAAACTTTTTACTTATAATTCCATCTGAAAGCTTGTGAGAGGAATACAAGCCATACAGTTTGACGGATTGAAATGAAACTATACCTCAAAATAGCACATTATGTAAAAGATGAGCTGAGATCATTTTTTTTTCAAAATTACTTTCACGAAAGAGGCGTTACAGTACATTTTCTGTTTTGAGAAAATGGTTTTTTGACACTAAACGGCTCATTAAAAAAACCATGAAATTTCGCCAAGAAATTGGAAAAAAATTAACAATTTACAAAAAAAAAGTAATAAAATTCCAATTACGGCAAAGAGTAATAGAGGTATAAAAAGTGAATATTGATCCTTGACTAATGGTTTACTTGTATTATAATTGTATTTACAAAATGCTCTAATCTATATAAATAAAATAATGATTTTGTCTGTAAATTGCTTAGAACTGACTCAATTCAAGTTTTCTTTATGTTTCATACATTGGAAAAACCGAATCCACCCTTAGAAAAATTTCTGTCCGTTTGTCGGTTTGTCGGTTTGTCTGTTTGTCCGCAAAACTTTGTCACAAGTAAATTCAGCTACCATAAGACACATAAAGCTGAAACCTTTACAGTAGATTTGTGTAGGTCTAACTTAAAATATAGGCTCTGAATTATTTGGAAATTCAACGTAGAAGTGAAGTTATGGACGTTTAAAGCAAAAACGTTTGTCACAAGTAAACTCAGCCACCATAAGACATGGCGAGCTGAAACTTTGACACTGGATTTGTGTATGCCTAACTTAAAATATAGGCTCTAAATAGATTCATAATTAAGTACAGAAAGGAAGTTATAGGGCTTTAAGCGTATTTTTCTAACTTCACAGACAAGTTTGTTTTGAAAATACACAGGTGAAGCAAGTAGGTATTGTTAGTTGATTTTAAATTCATTGGAGCATATGAATATATTGCGTATTTGACATCTTTGAAAAGGTGTTTCCCAGAGTTGAGGATGTACTATCTATTACGAATAAATAGTTTTGTAAACGAGCAATTCTCAACTCTTAATACGGACAGAACAAGTTCTTACGCTATATCATACCGAGGAAAGACCTTACGAGTCAGTAAAGGGATTGGATTAGTGATGAAGAAGCAGTTCATTATCTAATTGAATTTCTTGACTCTGAATTTATTTCTCCTGGACTACCTGCTCATGAGTAAAAACTTAAAGTAAGAGCACCAATCATGCTGCAATTTAGTAGCAGTAACAAATTTCATGTTACGAAACATGAGTGCCCCAAAACTGTGCAACGGGACACGACTCTGAGTTCGTGCTCTACACAGATATGCCACAGAGGCGGACATAATGACTGGATGTGGTATTGGGTGTGTATACCACACATACCATTGATTCCGAGCCACTGTCTGTTTACGTCGAAATGATTGCAAAGTCCGGTCAGAGTCTATTTCGTAATGACGTTAACTAAGTCGCAAAGGGAGACTTCATCTAACGCAGGAATACAAGGTAGCGAAACCAAGTTTTTCTCACATGGTCAAATGTAGTTTACTTGCTCAAGGGTCAGAGGTTTCAACTCTTTCTTCTATCATGAACCTGAAGGACAGACAGCTAATGTAGTGTATTTAGAGGCATTTGTTTAACACTGTAGTAATAATGGTATTTTCTACTGTTCTATAATATCTAATGACATTTTGGAATACCAAAAATGACGGAACTTCTGATTCCGTCAAAGACGGGTACGTTTGCTATGTATTATATATAACTGTAAACATTTTTTTAATTTAATATTTGCTTAATAAATACACTGGTAATAATATAAGGTATGGGACCAGAGTAGCCCAGTGGCTTGCGTGATCGCCGATGACAGTAGTGCAAATGTATTATAAATAAATGTAACAAACAAATATTTTTTTGAATTTAAAATGTGGATAATATAAAAAATGGTAATAAAGTAAAGGGATCTAGCCAGGGTAGCCAGTAGCTTGCTTGCTCGCCGATGACAGTAGTGCAAATGTATTATAAATGAATACAACAAAAATATTTTTTTTAATTTAATATTTGCGTAATAGAAACACTGGTAATAAAGTAAGGTATGGAACCAGAGTAGCCCAGTGGCTTGCGTGCTAGTTTTTGACTGGGAGCACGTTAATTAGAACTAACTCATTTCAAGTTTTCTTTACGTTTCATACTTCAGAGTATGAAACTCTGTATGTAGCCACATGTACCCTTAGAATAATTTCTGTCTGTCGGTTTGTCCACAAAATATTGCCACCATAAGACATATAAAGCTGAAACATTGATTGTAGATTTGTGTATGTCCTATTTAAAATCTAATCTTTGTATACAGAGGCATTTGTTTAGCACTGTACTAATAAGGTATTTTCTACTATTCTATAACTTCTAATTGTAGTATTAGTATAATAATATAATTGATATTTTGGAATACCAAGTATAATAGCATTTTTGATTCCGTCAAAGACGGGTACGTTTGCTAGTCAATCTATATATTGCACCCTTGAACACAACTGAATATTAGAAGTAAGTATTTTTGTATTTATTAATCATAATAACTTTCGATAATACTGAAGTGTGAGGAATGTGTTATTCCTATTATTCGAAAATCTATTTTTTTCACACCATTAAATTCTCAGTATAATAATTTTATAAAAGACCAAAAATATAAAATATATTCAACATTGAAAACATTGCTTGAAAAATAATAAATGAAGTTACCCTACATTTTACATTAAAAATTATCTTAAAACTAGATTTTTTTGCATGTTTCTGACATTATAGGAAAAGTTTTAAGTTTTGCATGGGAAATTTTGTCTTTAATCTTGAATGTGGAAGGTAGTCAGAAAAACTATATAAGAGATCCACTGGCTATTAGAACAAAAGCCATGTTCTCCCGTAAGAGATTATTTCTTAACACGAATTCTACAGTTCTGCTTTTCTAAAACGTTATTACTGCTATAATTATACTAATGATATTATAATGATTAGTGATTTACAAAAATAAGCATATATAATGATAAGTGGGCGAATCTCAATCGTACTAACTCCAGGAATGAAAGACTAATAACATTTAAACTTTTATGTTATGCCTCAATAGGATATTATACATTATGTACTCAATGTTCTCATTATTAACTTACTTAATAAAATCAAATGTTGAGTGTAGGCCACTCCAGATTTTTAATATGTTTGTCTGTTTAATGAGGAAAGGCACAATTTTAATTTTTTGGTTATAAATAAATAAATAGTGATTATTTTATGGTTATAAAACTTTTGTTTATGAAAAACAATTTCTATGAACAAAATTGTGTGCGTTAATTTCTACCAAAGTAAAAAAAAAATGAAAAATTGTTTATTATCACTTAAATATGAAATCTAGTGTTTATGATTCTGATGGTTATTGAGGTATTATATTCCTTTACACTCTTGTTTTTTCTCTATATCTATCACTTATACAAATACATTTAGAACCATCAGCTCTAGAGCTGTATTAGTTATAACAGACCTTACCTGATTAATGTAGAAGTTATAAAATATGAAATACGTAGCACGGAAAAGACGAGGAAGTAGAATATGAGATCATGGTAAAAGTAGAAATTGTTGCATCCAGGAATACATGTTAATTTTAGAACTCAAAGATTTTGTAACGTAAAAAGTGACCGTGATCAAGCAAACAGAACTAATTTAGTGTCTCAAATATAAATTAGTTTTACCTTGCAGAATTTACCACGAAAAATTGATTATAATTTTCAAAGCAATTAAGTCGATAAGGAAAGAAATAATACCCTAGAAAAAAAAAATTAATAATACTTTATTAAAATTATAACAATATAATGTTTATATTATTATAGAGATACCATCTAAACAGAAACTATAGCATTCTAAACTGTCTAATTCCAGAAGATATTGTAAAAGGAATTATTTCCACGATAGGAGATAAGGTTGGAATAGAATTGACAAAGGTTTTGTAGGAACGGTTGATAACGAATTAGTTGACAGATTATCAAAGGAGGTGGTAGGCGATGTAGAGATAATTCTCACCAATAATAAAAGAAAGCACGAATGAGTCATTTGAAGAGAAAGTTAACAAAGATGAACGATGAGGAATGGTAATAAAAAGGAAGATAAAACCAAAAATAGATTGCAAAAAATTCATCTCTGTCTTCGGAAAAAAAAAAACAAATTAACACAAGTAATGACTGATGACTTCGTACTAATCATAGCGGAGGATTCAATTATCTATGACTATAATGATGAAACCACAAAATGAAAAGGGGGCAAAAACTAAGATCTTTCAACCGTAACAAGCGGTCTTCGTCTTGTTACTTTAAAATAAACCAACTGAGGGGTTTTTGACTCTGAAGAAGACTGCTTGTTACGGTTGAAAGATCTTAGTCTGTTTTCCCTTTTCATTTTGTGGTTTGATCATTGATTGTTGTTTTATGTGTTTATGTGAAAACATGTTATCTATGACTATAATATAGCAGACCTGGTGGCATTATATCTACTGCTCTATCTGACATTGTGATCAGTAACTAGAGTCATTAATCTAGAGTAACCAGATTATCGCTTCTTTCAAGGCTATATTCCCGTTATTTTATGAATTTAATCAAAAAGAAATTTTGATAAGTAAAACTTATTTCTTTAGATTTTGTCATTCACTTCCCAATAATTGCAGGTAATCTATTCTTTTTTCCTTGTAATACTTATGTGAAACATACATAACAATAAATAAATACATGAAAGTGTATTATTAAATCAGGAGTCGGTCAATTTTTTAAGTTAAAAAAATCAAACTCTCGTTGCTGACGTTACGGTTTTATTTTAAAATCTTTTTCACAGGTAGAAGTAAGAACCTTTAGAACAAGAAAATAATACAACAAATTCATACTTCTGCCGATAAAAAAGTTTTAAACTAAAACCGAAACGTCGGAAACGAGAGTTTGATTTTTGTACCTGGAAAATTCATCAAATCCTGATTAAGTAATACATCTATTTTATCAATCGGTTGATATATTATTAATATTAATATTATTGTTAAAGAAATATATATACTTATTCTTTACAAAATAAAGATTGAAATAATATTTTTCCAAGTTCTTTAGTTAGAATAAAATTTTTGATTAAAGACATTTACGAGTACTTGAATTGTTATAAACCATATTTTCTAGTAATTTTTTTGTAGATAGATATTCCATAGGCTGGATGATCCCAAAGCAGCGGAGTCAAGAAGAAAATCTAACAGGTAATATGGTTTATAATAATTGAATTTATTCTAAGAGCCTTTGTGGTACAAAGAATACTAATAGTACATTTTTACCAATATGATAATTTAAAGTTATATTGATTAGTTTAAGGAATTAGTTAGGAATTAGGAGTATTTCTATGTTTTCCAATAATCTCGTCGAATTAATGATGTTAAGATGACACGTGCGTGAAGGTGTCATCGTGTCGACTAAATAAACAAAGAAATGGGGTTAATAGTTTAAATACAATCACATTTAAGAAGAAAGGTCCAAATCATCAGGAATCATACTTGAAGTGGCTTTTATATTTATTTTAATAAAGGTTAATCAGTAAATAAACACAATAAAATAAAAATGTCTTATCTCATACGGCGATAGCGGGATCGTTGAAACTACTTCAAAGTTGTAAACCATTAAATAGAACATAAAAAGAACAATGTCCTAATGCGATCAAATGAATACGAAGTATATGATTTGGTCATATTTTAAATTAAATTATATTCATAATCGCGGTACTAACATTACGCATTATATTTTTGAATTTATATTAAAAGAATAGAAAAGTATATGCTGTTTGGCGTATTTATGTTAAAAATTCAGTGTAACTGAATCTCAAAACAATTAATAACGCAACTAAAGAGCAGTTAATCAATTTATGACCAAATAATTCTTCTGTTAAAAGGAGTTCAATAAGAATAGGCAAACCTGTATGAAGCATAATGAATATGTTATTTATATTTCTTGTTGTTAAATATTTTTCATAATCTGCCAGTGTTTATGAAGAGACAATTTTCTTCAAGTGATTAAATACTAAAAGGAATACACGTCTCATTCCGTATTGGCGAAAAGAGCAGGTAAAGTCAGCTTGAATCAGTTCTAATAAAATATCCATTTAACTTTCATCCCTCTCAAAGGGTTCAAAAAATACATTTATTGGTAGGGTATAAATTTCATCTGCTATGAAACATTTTTCCTTTTTTACTTTTTTTTTTTTTTAAAAAAATAGAATTTAATTTGGGTCTGATATTAGCGTGGAAGAGAGATTAGTGGTTGGCTGTTTTGCAGCCATATATGCAAATAGAATGGAGCTTGGTTGACCAGCAATCTGGTCACAGGCTCAAAAAACCCACCTGACCAGGCGACTCCCTTTAATGTCCTCCACCCACTTAAATATATTAAACCTATTTACATGCTAATGACTTCTCTTCTGCCCTAATCGCACTCTTACAATAGAACCTGCAATTTCCTTCTTACTTGCCATCAACATTTATTCATTTCTACTGCTTTCATTCCGCTTAGTAATTCTACTTGAAAAAAGAAACCAATCTTAAGCCTGTGCTCATTGTTACTTAATGACACCTTAACCAGCTTGCTCCAGTTTTCAGGCAATGAATATTGTTTATATGAGAGGCAATTATTTTAGACTTAAAATCAGACTTTTATACACACGATTATCAAAAGGAATATCCTCCTGTGAACATTTACCAGGTGAAAGACAATCAGATTTAAGAAGAAAGGTTCAAATCATCAGGATCATAGTCAGAGTAGCTGTTATATTTTGTTCAATAAAGATCAATGAGTAAATAAACACATTACAATAAAAAAGTCTTATCTCGTACGGCTATCTTATCTCGTACGATAGGGTCGTTGAGACAACTTTAAACGTTGTAAACCTTTAAATAGAACATAAAAAGAACAATGTCCTAAAACCTGTCAAAAGAACCAGAATACGAACTATATGAATAGGTCATATTAAACGTAAATCATATTCATCTTTGCTATACTTTCAAATTATGCATTATATTTCTAAATTTATAATCAAAGAATAGAGAAATATAAGCTGTTTGGCGTATTTATTTAAACTTTCAGTGTAACTGAATCTCAAAACAATTAATAAATCAACCAAAGAGCAGTTAATTCTAATGTAGTGCAATCAGTTATTATGTGGTATTTACTCATTGTAGGGTAAAAATCTAATGAAATGGTCTCCACATATAAAAATTTTAATGATATAAACAACGCGTTTCAAACACGTAGTGTTCTTCCTCAGGCATTAACTAAGGATGAGTGTCTCTGAATAAGACTGAATAGTGAGTCTTATTCAGAGGCACTCATCCTTAGTTAATGCCTGAGGAAGAACACTACGTGTTCGAAACGCGTTGTTTATATCATTAAAATTTTTATATGTGGAGACCATTTCATTAGATTTTTACCCTACAAAAGAGCAGTTAATCAATTTATGATCAAATAATTTTTTCGAATTAATCTTGACTATTATTAGCATTCATTGATAAAAGGATTTAGAATAGTATAAGTGAATATTTCATTTCTGGTTACCTAAACCAGAAATATCGTTTATTATATTTTTTAAATCAGACGTTTAGAAAGTTGGTAATTTTAGTTTTACTTTCTTTATAAGCAAATTAAAAACTATGACAGTTTTAAAATAGAAATAACTATTTGTTTAGTTGAACGCAGTTCATATAAAACATGTCATTCACATAAATGTTTAAACATGTATCCAAGATATTGAATGATGGCACCGTAGATTATTTCTCGGATAAAATATGATTGTATACATTGAACAACATAACGATAATTTTTAACTTTTACTTATGTCAAACTAACTTATGGTGATTTTCATCTAAATTCTCTAGTGAATGCCTAAGAATGAACTGTTACTGAGCTCTTACATCAAGTATTTAAAACGTCCTCTAAATGAGTTCTGATACAACAAACTGCTGAAATCACTAAACATGTTACCTTTTTAACAGATATAATAACACGCACTTCGGTAACACTTCACTGAAGTATATCACAGATCACATATTATACATATATGATAGCGAATATTGGGATTAAAGTCAGCAAAGAATAACAGAATATAACTTAATAATCATTAACTGGAGACATGCGGAAGAGCTCCAAGGATAAGCCATTATTAAGAACACACCTTTTTATGCAGAATTAAATACCAGTGAAAATAAATATTTACTATAATAGTACTGATATACCGAATATAATAGTACTCATAATAAAGAATAATTTACATTTCAAACCACTGTTACGTCGGCTTGGTATATACTGTGTTCAAATATAATTGCAAGGCAAACAACTGTGAGATCTTAAAATCTGCATAATACATTGTATCAACAACCAATAACAATATCTTATCTCAAAGACTCACCAGGCTTCTGGTAAGGGGAGCTGTAGAAAACAATGTTCTTAACTGAAGAATATTCAACAAAAGTTATTCCCGTATGTGACGGAAAATATAGAACTCTTATGCCAAAAAAATGTTAATAGTCGACTAGTAATTCTAACCTCACAAAGAAACACTTTCAACACTATTTTACCTTTAGCTTATTTGCTTAAACCCTTATGGATATATAATTTTTAATTTAATGCATAGTTAGTTGTTTTTTTATTAAAATAATTTAAGAAAAATTGTTGTAAGAATATTATACATGGTGGGAGTTTTGGCTTGTAACTTAGTAATATTAACAGTATACCATTATACAGATGATTGAATTGAAACAGTAAATATTTTTAAAATTTCTTGCTTTTAGCCCCCAAATGATACGAGGGCGGATTGATAAGTCAATGACTTTTGGAATTTCCCGCGCAGTTATTCCAAATGAAACAGTGCTGCCTTCCTCTGTAATCTATTAGTGGACAACTATCTAATTATGAGCCAGCTACCACGTACAGTCGGTGTTTGATTGTCATTCAAAGCAGACAACCTCGTGTATTTTTACGAAAATGGAAAAAAGTGAATTTCGTGTGCTGATTAAGCATTACTTTTTACGCAAAAAATCCATTACTGAAACTAAGGAAAGACTTGATAAATACTATGGGGACTCGGTACCATCAATTTCAATGGTTAAGAAATGGTTTACAGAGTTCCGCTGTGGTCGTACCAGCACTAGTGACGCCGAACGTTCAGGTCGACCAAAAGAGGTGATCGCGCCAGAAATCGTCGATAAAATCCATGAAATGATATTGGATGATCGAAGAATGAAAGTGTGAGAGTTGGCTGTAGGCATTTCAACTGAACGGGTACATCATATTTTATACGAATATTTGGACATGATAGAACTCTCCGCGAGTTGGGTGCCACGATTACTCACACTTGACCATAAGAGCAATCATATCATGTGACCACTTCAAAAGAGTGCTTAGCGATGTTCAGCCGTAATCCGGACGAATTATCGCGCCATTTTGTTACTGTGGACGAAGTATGAATCCATCACAACCCGCCAGAGACCAAGAAACAATCGAAACAGTGGGCTACTGTGGGCGAACATGGACCAAAGAAAGCCAAAAAGAGTCTGTCAGCCAACAAGGTCATGGCCACAGTTTTTTGGAATGCACGTGGTGTCATTCACATCGATTACCTCGAGAAAGGTAAAACAATCACCGGCGAATATTATTCAACGCTTTTGAACAGACGTTGATTTGAAGCAAAAATGGCCGCATTTGGCAAAGAAAGTGCTGTTCCATCAAGACAATGCACTTGTGCACACTTAACTAGTCACGATAGCCAAAATCCACGAATTGGGATACGAACTTCTACCTCATCTAGCATATTCTCCTGATTTAGCCCCCAGTGACTATTTCCTGTTTCCAAACCTAAAGAAATGCCTGGGCGGTAAGAGATTTGAGTCGAATGAACAAGTCATTACCGAAACAATCGCGTATTTTGAGAGCTTTGAGAAAACGTATTATTTAGAGGGAATAAACAAATTAAAAAAACGCTGGACTAAATGTATCGAGCTAAAAGGTGACTATATAGAAAAATAAAATGTTTCTTTGGCAAAAAAATTTTGATTTATTCAAATAGACACGGACTTATCAAACCGCCCTCGTATATACATATTTCAGAATATTAAAAAATTGCCCAAGAAGTAGATTAATTGGAAATAAAGTAGTAGATAAAGTAGATTAATTTTGTTCCCATAATTGGGAAAAAAATGAAAATGATCTTTATATATATATCTCTAAATGAAGGTTCATTCCCTAATTCATAAGTACACAAATACGAGTATAATATACTACCTTGAACGGTGGGAAAATCTAAAGTTTATTTATAACTTCCTCTAACTTACTTTAGGTATTAGCGCAAATTTATTAAAATACCTAGATAATGAGATTTCTAGTATATGAATTTTAAGAAACAATAAAGAGATGTTCAATGGATTAATTTCTTATAGTTTTGTTCAAGGTCTATTTTTTATTAACAGAAGAACGAAATAGTAATTTTGTTAATTAAGTTTTTCAACTGCCCTTTCCAAGACGAAGAATGATGTGATGGATAAAGCCCTAATAAGGGCATGTGATAAGCTTGCCTAATACACCTTGGATAGGTTTATGCCGCAGTTTCTTCTTGACTAACAACCGGATAACGATAGATTTAGTGTCATAGCCAAGACCAGTGCTCTGACTGTAAGACAGAGAACAATTCAGGATATCTGCTTAGAATTATCTTACTACAGTTTCCATGGTGCTGTCTAGCTTGGTGAGCAAATTTCTAAAACTAAATTTGTCATTATAGATTGAGCACTTTTATCTGAGACTTAATTATATGTCCTACGCAGCTGACATTTTCAGAGACATTCACACAGATAAGTATACGAGGTTGATGATTCTTGATTCCCTATCTCTGTATCTACTCAGGAGGCGTTTACCTTTTTAAATATGGATGAAGGTAAGACCACATCAAAAGAGGATGCAAGAATGAAAAGTTTCCCTTATAGTATGTTTCTATACTAGTAGAGAGTAAAAAAATCGTCAATTTATGTCATGAATATGATGTTAGAAAGCATTTTAAAACTCAGTATTATTTGTCTATATAAATTACTCATAAATCATTTTCAGCTTTAATTTTGAAACTATGAGTAAATAATATTACAGGTGTCCTCTGAGTCACAAGCAAATAAATAAATCAATTTATAGTAAATACAATTAATAAATTACCTGGTAACTTATCTGACAGCCTACATCGTGGTAAACTGCATAGATATTGTTCAGTTTATTGAATTATTTATATTGACGTGATCATATTCTTGTAACTCAAAACAAGTGAAAACTACAGCATTTTAATATGTTTCTCTTGCGTGGCTAATATTTAAATTATAAAACTAAATATTTAACATTTTGAATAAACGTTTTAATAAATAATATCTGCATGATAGAGTTCTTTAATTTTAATGAAATATTGATTATATAAATATCCATAGCATTTGAATGTTGCAGAGGCATAAATATTATCAAAGCTATGCAAATAAGAAATTAATAATTGAAGACTGACTTGTAGTAGGAAAAGCTAAAAGTTGTAAAGATAAGAAGTTTTGTACGAGACTCGTCACAATATGGGCTGGAGCAAACTCAGTCATGTTGTATTTATAAGCCAGTGTAAATAAATCATGTGCCCCTCGACAACGCTTTCCCTAGCATCCCCTTTATAAATTAAATATTACTTCCTAGTTTATATTAACCATTTTTTGTGATATGAAATAATTTGTTTCCGAAATAATGGTATATGAAGAACCTTTATATACCTAAAACTTCATACGATTAATTGAAATTGATTAATTGAATAACATACCTCGAATGTAGATGGGGCAAATGCCTATCTTGAAGCACAACTGATTTCATTGATCTAATGAAGGGTTATATACTTATCATGGAGTTTAAGTATCTGATGGTTAGATTTTATTTCATATTATAACTTTCATGATATAAAAGTAGTTATTTGTAATAGTCATTCCTTATAATCTCCCTCAAAAGACATTTATATAAGATAAAAATTTGAAGTCGCCTACACTCATTTTTTCTATTAGTAATATAGATGACAATCATATTGATAATCGATTGAGTTACTGTATTTTTTTATTGTAAGACTTCTGGAACTGTAGAATGGATAATTGTATAATCTTACCTGATACTAACGTAATATCAAGCTTCTTAGTAATGAATTATAAATTATTGATAAACATATTAATGATTTCAATTTCTTTATTATGGCTATTCCATTTCTTTAGTCGTAAGAAACTAAAAACCATTATACATAATAATCGGTAATTCTATTATTATAATTATTATTAACTGGTTGTAATACGAGTTTTCATCGGAGCTGTAGTTTGATTGGAGCTGACCATACCGTAGTCAAACATATCTACTTTCATTGCTTTAAACGTTTCTAAATCAACTTTAAATTTTAAATTATTGAATGGTTTATAGCTTTATAACTATTCTTAAAGAAGGATCTCGCACGCTTTAACATAAATAAAGGAGCTTCAGAATTACATTTTTTCTTCTTCAGAAAGAAATGAGGACCGTTTTCATAAGATTTGTAACTAAATTTGTTTTCTTTATTTATTTTTAAATAATTTGTAGATCTTGCTGCTTAAACTCAAAGGCAGTACTAACAATCTTTCTTCTTCGCATAATAATAGCTCCATCTGTATACCCTTTCATATCATAGTTTTGATTGTCTTCCGTTGGTCTCCCGTAAATAAACATCACAATTAGGTTGATACAATACTTTGTGAGGACAATCTTTGGTGGTCGCAATTCCCGTTGTTGTAGATTCTATAGTTTGGATACTGTATTCTAGGGTTTCTATTATGGTATGATTGTATATCACACTAACTCATTAAAACAACCCAGATATTTTGTATTACTTCTTTAAATAACAGTTTAATTTTACCCCATTGAAAAAAAATTCAAAGACAATGCAAACAATACCAGCAAGTACATCACGTTATCAATTATTCTAAGATAAGGCTTCACTTTTTATCGTTTTATTGCCTTTTGTTTTAATCAAAATATATTAATTTTTTTTCATATATGAACAAAATTTAATTGTACCAAACTACCGGAATAGCGTAAAATTTTTTTTTTGTCATCATAAAATGTGCAGCACATTTTCTTGTTCATGGAATTTAAATAAAAAGTGTTTAGCTCTTCACTCGCAAAGTATTATTTTTTTTGTGTAGTTTCATTCTACACGCGTTAAACAAAATTGTGTCCACAATAATTTAGAGTCACTCATCAGTAAAAATTTTTACATGACTGAAAGTGAAGCCTATACTTTTAGTAATTGATAAATGCTAAATTCTTTTCTTCCAATGCAACTATTAATTTCAATAGAGAGCTTATGAGTTTATAGAGTTTATGGGGGAAAAATGTTTTGTATAATTTCATGTTGGCATGGAAGTGACTTTACTATGAAGCAATATCCCCCCTCCTCCTACCCCCCTCCCCCCCCAAAACAAACACATCTACATTATAGTTCCAGTTTTGTGTCCATACAAACCCACACTCACACTCACACACACCACATCAGCAATCATGCGGCAAGTATTAGAAAAGGACTTTGGGGACGTTGAATCAAATAAATCTGTCAAATTCTCAAGATTGACTCCTTTCATTTTCATTATGCTGTACTTATAGCAAATAAGAAAATAGATTGAATGTTCAATTCGATTATGATTATTACTGGTGATAATTCATCAGATAAGCTCATTTGAAAAAAGTTAAGCAAAAAAAAAATGCATGCAAGGGTCTCTTCACTAGAGATTAATATCTGAAATATTCAGTCATAAAAAAGAAGAAATCATCAATTTATTCCATAATAATAAAAAGACGAATAATAATACACTATGTTTTTCCGTCAGATCTGTAAGGATATTGGGTTCATATTTTAATAAAATACTAGAATCATAAAAAGTAACAAGAATGTTTAGTTAAGTAAGACCAGTACTTATGAATTAAATATTTTCATTGAAAAAGTTATCAAAAAAATTGGACCTTCAGGCAAAATGAAACAGGCGAATATGGTCGGAGCTGTCAATATCCCAACTTCTAAGAATGTTGCATGTTTACTTTTTATTTGCCTCACGAGATATTTTTCCAAAAGGTCAAGCATTTCCATATTTTCGTTTTATCTTTTTAAGCATAGTATTTTATACATATATGTATATTTATACGTACACACACACATATATATATATATATATTATATATATATATATATGTACATATATGTATCTGAGGATATATATATATATATATATATATATATATATATATATATATAGGTGTGTTCTCTAATCGGGGTTCGGTCAATTTTCCAGGATAAAAAATCAAACTCTCGTTGCCAACGTTTCGGTTTTATTTAAAACCTTTTTCATAGGCAGAAGTAAGAATTTTTTAACTAAGAAAATGAAATTTACATTATTTAAAGGAACAACAATGTTAGCCGGACAAAACCTTCGACTAGACTAATAAGATAACATTACAAATAATGTTATCATTATTATCAATGTTAATAATTATTATCAATGTTAATAAGTAATTAACATTATTATTAATGTTATCATTATTTGTAAAATTATTTGTAATGTTATCTTATTAGTCTAGTCGAAGGTTTTGTCCGGCTAACATTGTTGTTCCTTTAAATAATGTAAATTTCATTTTCTTAGTTAAAAAATTCTTACTTCTGCCTATGAAAAAGGTTTTAAATAAAACCGAAACGTTGGCAACGAGAGTTTGATTTTTTATCCTGGAAAATTGACCGAACCCCGATTAGAGAACACACCTATTCTATCAAACGGTCGATATATTATTGAATCTGTTATATATATATATATATATATATATATATTCTTTAATGATGAAAAAACGATTGGAAATGAATAAATCAAGTTCATATTTAGTTCCCAGAAATATATATACATATATATATTTTATATAGAAATATATCAATGATCAAACCACAATAAGAAATTTCTTATTGTGGTTTGATCATTGATTGTTATTTCACGTGTTTATGTGAAATCTTTTTATAGAAATATATATAGAAATAGGAGGAGAAAGAAAGAATGAGAGAAGCAACTCACAAGGACAGTATGTCAAATGACAGTAAATGAACACGTAGGAAGAACTAGCGCAACTCCCACCTGTATTTTGAATTTTGTTGTCATCATAGGTAAAAGTGACCAACCCAGATGTCAGGTAAAAACTATTTGATTTCACCATCAGGGAAAGAGTCTTTGCTAAGCAATCAGTTCTACTCATTATGATATTGAGATTCAAAATATAGAATTGTTTGTGTCATTTTTTCTACATGTTATTTTTGTCATGTTCTAGTACATAAACTAAATCACAGAATGAAAACACATACAACTGATACGAAACCTCACAACTACATTTAGATTGCTTTGTCAACTTTTTACCCGAAATATATTACTTAGTTAGAATATCAGTCAAAATATAGTAGGGTTTTTGTGATCCATTGTATGTACTTTCTTCTGTTAATTTAGTTTATGAGTCAAATTAGTCTACCTACTCGTATTTATACAATTATAAAACTCTGATGACTGACCTTGTTTATTTATTTTTTAAAATTCGTAGTTGCAACCTTCGTATTAACTAGATGTATGAAATTCCGAAAGTATGTGTAATAAACCATTACATTTAAGGTTCAAAATGAATATTTTAGGAATACAAACTTGAACAAAAATATCAGCATAAATACAATTATTTTAAAATAATATTATAAGAAGACATACCTTTCATTAATGTTATTTTATATTGGGTAAAATAAATTGAATATTTCAATTTTTATAGGTTTTGTTTTTTTAAATATTATTGAATGTATATATAACTTGAATTTATGTTTTATTTATTTATGCCATAAAAATAAATGAACTGTTTCACTATTAAATGAATTTTTCTTTCATTAAATATACTTTCTGTGTATATATCCTGAATTATGTTAAAAATACTGTATTTATATCAAATTCTTGGACTACATGACTTTGTTTTCACGACTTAATGACAAGAAACAACATGACCTGTTAATCACGTTCAGTGAATTTATTTGATTAACTGTTGCCATAATTTCTCAAGACTGAGAAGACTGACAATTATACACTAATAGACGGGATATTTTATACAATTATATATATATATATATATATATATATATATATATATATATATATATATAAATTAGATGAAACGATTCTTCCAACTGAATAAACTAAAATTTTCAAAAGAACACACAGAAAAGAAATGAGTCGTGATCAACGTTTGGAGCGATTCACATCTATTTCTGAGGACGAGGACATCGAAATATAGTAGTGAGTTCAGTGCTTTCTTTTCTGTGTTTTCTTTTGAAAGAAAACTGTATTTTGTATTAATAATAATTATCTGTGTAATTAATTAAGGCTAGTGCACTAAAGTTAAAATAAAAATAAGTGAACGGTGTCTACACTAAGACTGTGTGTGGATTTAAACCAGGAAGTAAAGCTAAGGAAATAACATATGCTTAAGGGAAGACCTGCTGCCATCGTACACACACACACACACACACACACACACACACACACACACACACACACACACACACAACACATATATATATATATATATATATATACGAGTATAAGATTTCACATAAACACGTGAAATAACAATCAATGATCAAAGCACAATAATAAATGGGAAAACAAGACTAAGATACTTCAACCGTAACAAGCGGTCTTCGTCAGAGTCAAAAACTCAACTGGACTTTGGGTTGGGTTTGTTGGACTCTCCAGTTGGGTTTTTGACTCTGACGAAGACCGCTTGTTACGGTTGAAAGATCTTAGTCTTGTTTTCCCATTTCTTATTGTGGTTTGATCATTTATATATATATATATATATATATATATATGACAATGACATTGGGACTCATAAAATGGTTAGTTTGATTTATTTCTGATAATCTCATTTTGATTCAATGTTTCATTTATATTCAAATTGATACAACTGATTGTCTTATTTGGTATATGAAGTCAGTGTAGTACATGGGACTGAAATAACTAAGAATAAAATGTTTTTAAAGCTCCATATTGTTTTCATAGTGTAAAAACAAGATAGTTTTGCTCATAGTAATGTCATATGTACACTTTATTGAGTTTGAAGATGTAGTAACAATGTTAGTAACAATGTCGTAACAAGGTATGTTGTAATCTAGAGGAAACATATTCAATTTGAGTATTTTTACTGTTCAATAAAAAGGTTTTAAAAAAAAAGTGAATGTAGAGAAGGGAAGGTGTATGTTAAAGAAGGAAAGTTGACATAGGTGAGAATGAAGAAGGATGGGGACAAGGCGTGGGCGGAGACTGGCAGACAAATTGAACTTTCATGGTGTGTCCTCAGAGAGGCAGAAAAGCAATCATTCAACCTCGCGTCGAGTTATATCAGCATGCCGCCAGAGACAGCTCTCAAAGAATTATACCAAATGTACTGCATTAAAAACTGCCTCTCTTTATCAAATATCATCAATCCTTGCTTCTGTATACCACTACAAGCTGATTTCATGTCATACTAATAGATCCAAATAAACATACATTTATAATTTAAAAAAAAAATAGTGGTTAATTATTATAGCGGTTATAATGCTCGATAAACTGCCAAGCACCTGTCAATCTAATAGAAGCTCTCAAGTGGATTGCTGTCTGGTGAGACACAATTGAGTTTGGCATTGACTGAGCTTCAAATTGTATGAATAAAGAAACAATAAGACTTTTCAGAATCTGTGTAAAGTATTAAAATTGTAAACATTGAAATTAATTCACACGTATTTATTCATATTTTTTTTATATTATAAAAGAATTAGTAGGAATAAACAAGTTATATTTCTATTGATTTCAAACTTTATATCCAACTTTACACTTTGATATGACACTTTATACAAAAGAGTACAAACAAATGTATCAAATATTAAAAGGAAAATATGATATTGGAAACAGTTTTTGGTTTTTATACTGTCTTATTTTCCATTTAAGAGTGGATCACAAGAAAGAGAGAGAGTTTGAAAAAGAACGAGAGAGAGTTTGAAAAAGAACGAGAGAGAGAGAGAGAGAGAGAGAGAGAGAGAGAGAGAGAGAGAGAGAGAGTTGGAGAAGGAGAAATGTGACAGACAGGGAAGACTGAGGAAGAGAAGGAGAGACAGTGAGAGGGAAATGAAAAGAATTAAGCGAGTTACAAAAAATGAGCAAGAATAATGGGTGGTAGAGAGAGAAGTATTTATATAATATTAATAATATTTTGTGTAAGAAATAAAAAAAATATCTAAGATTTGATCATAAACATTAAAGAAATATTGGTTGAAAAGTAAAATGAATCACAATCAAATTAATTACAAAAATAGACTGTTATAAGGGTATAAACATGGATAGTTTTCTGGCAAAATTAAAATATAGGAATTCCCATTATAAAACATTTAGCGAATTGAAAACATTTTTTTCAGTGTATTTATTTTCTAAATCTCGTATTAGACCTGTAGTAGTAACCACCAACGTTGATGAATTTGTTCATTCTCAGATTTTATTGATATTAGTAACCTGATTTTTTTTTATTGTGATTCTTGTGATTAAATTATTGTGTAGTTTTAAAAACCTTAAACTTCTATGTGTGCATATTTAAGCACAATTAACCTAGAAATCATTTGAATGGTACTCTTTCAACTTCTTTATAATTTTTTCTTATAAAAGTTTCAACAATTTTTCACATTTTTCTTATCTTTTCAAATGAAGTTAGTACATACATAATTCAAATTCTACATACACGTAAAAGTTCTTAGTATGTTCATGATCGTAAATTGACATACTTGTCAATTTGTTTGTGTTTGTATTGAGAACAAATCGATTATACTCAGCAATACTCTCGCTTCAGGGGGCCAGGCTAGCTTAGTGGTTATGTGCTCACCTCTGAACTGATAGGACCGGAGTTCAATCCTCACCTGGCCCTCGATTTATTCACGCGGGAGGTGAATAAATCTGAGCACGTCGTCCCTCGGAGAAGGACGTTAAACCGTCGGTCCCGAGCCTGTACGATGTCAGGTACTCGTTAAAGATCCCTACCTAAATACATTTGAGTTAAGCAAAATTTAGGACTCCCACTGTACAATCAATCTTCACTGTGTGGTATCACAAAGAGCCAATGCTTGGCCTAAGTGTGTTCCCTTGTGGGACTGCAACTGCAACCTAACCTACTCTCGCTTCAATCCATACCTCATATGATACGCACACACACACACACACACACACACACACATACACACACACACAATAATATTCTTATTACACTGCATACTCAGCCTATAATAAAAATAGCGAGAGATGAGGACTTCACAATAATCTTGCCTCAATTCAAACATGACACTCACATTCTTTGACATTCATTGATATTTTTCATCAGAAATGTTATCACCGATGTTGCACGCATTAGTTATATTTTCTGTATGTCTTGAAAGTGAATTCCGAATGTTGTTAGTATATACTAATTAATTATTAAATTTCATGTAAGAAGTAATAATAACATAATATAATTTTTTATAAAAATTGAACTGTACAATTGGTATTAATACAACAAGCGCAATATTTTACTCAAATATTTTAGATGGTTGAAAACAATGAATGTGAATTCATGAGAATATCATACAAAAGGTGGGACCATTAACGTAAAAACAGATAGTTTTATGTCAGAAAGCGATGAATATTTAAAGCTGAAATCATTGCCCATATAAATGAAAACAGTTTGGCTGTGTTATTTCTGTTATTACTTTACGTGTCTATTTATTTATTAACGTGCTAACTAAGCAAGTAAATTATGCGGCTGTTACAAGGGTTTGAATTGATATTTAACAAAGCGAGATGAGAGGACACGTTGCGCTCGACGGTTTGCTTGCAATGCTATCCATCTGTGCTTGGATGGATGCACGCATAATAGGGTTATCGCTGATTTAGTGGGCGTTAGTGGCAGCAGCTCGACACTGCACCCTCCTCTCCATTAATAGCAAACATATTACTCAGCCACCCTCTCGCCACACTGTCACCTCCTTCAACAATCACCTACTTTAAACAATATTTTACGCAATTTTTTTTTTAATAATTTGTTTTATTTTATATTAAATATAAAATTTAATCAATCCTAAACTTTGTAAGCATTTACTTATGTAGTATCTTTGAAATATATTAAAAACACCCAGTTGTCTTAATCACACGGAAGCAATATTTTGACTCATGGCTCGTCCTCTTGTAAGTTGTTGTATGCAACTATAAAGCAAATCAGAGTATTCAATACAATGACATTCAATTAATCAAGCATTCAGATTCACTCTGTTAATATACATATTTTACTAATACATTATTTATTAACTTACTAGTACATTCATTATTAATTTATTAATAAATTAATAATTAATTTTAAAATAATTATTAATTATTTACTAATAAACTAATTTATTACTAAGACAATTAAATTAAGATTTAATTGAATGACCCCCTTATAGCAAGTCTAGAAAGTTTTTTTGAGTTATGTTTTCGAGTTTATTGAAGAAATTGATTTATGCCTCTAATAATAGAGCCTGTCGAAATTCATAATTTATATTTAAGTCAATGTTACCAAATATGGCGAATAGCTTTACACTAAAAATATAATTTATGCAAAGAGAATTAACATGCAATATTTATAGTGAAAAGTTCAAATCTATTTCAATTTCAAATCATGAAAAGGAAATCAATATGAGAGATTTGTATTTTAATTGCTTTCATTCTATCAGACATAAATCGAGAAAATAGAAATCAGGAACCTCTAAACTGTATGGAAAACTAATAAAACTTGTTTAAGCTATCCATTTAATGGGAAAATTAATCAAATTTAATCATACAATTATAGCGCTTTAACTGGTAAAGCTACTAATAAAAGTGGTAAAGGGATAAGATGTCAACTAATTTGTGACGTTTGTTCCTCAGATGTTGGAAATAATGTAACAAATTTGATATATGCTTCTAATTGTAGTTGTATCAGGTTTGAAAAGCAGGGAAAATCCTTGGTTCTCTAAGCTTTTATTTAACAGTAGATTTCAAAACAAGTTTATACTGACAACATATTTTCTCGTTTCAAATTACCCAAACGTAATTCTCTTTCCCTACCCTATGAAAAAGTCAGTCATTGACAACTTTTAATTATTTTTTACAGTGTTGTTTAGGATCCAGAGAAGGATTAAAAAATCAGTACATTATTGGTTTGCTGATATTTAATATATAAACCTAACCACATTGAACTTATAGAAGCTGAAATATTTGAAAGCTTTTGAAGATGAAAAATTTATGATAAATAATTTTGGTTATCAAGTGTTGTACATTTTTTATAGGGAGTATAAATGGTAAAATTAAAATCATTTTGAAAGTGTCAAACTTTATAACTGTGTGTAATTCAGCATTTGATGACATTAGTAATTCATTTCAGATATTTTAGAAGTGAAAGGACAAATGTAATTTCAGTATAGAAAATGATAAACCGTATGAAATGTATAATAACTACAATTATTTAACAGAAAAGGATGGACGTTTTTATCTACGTAACACCGTTAAGAGGAGATGTTTCAGAACTAGGTATTTAAGGGGATTTACATTGAGGGGACAGCCATTGAAAGATTTGCTTTCAATTATGATTTGTGTTTTAAATACGTGACATGTAAGAGTACGACAATTTATAACCTATGAGATTAATATGAAATAACGAAGGTAATTTACAAAAATTTTATTACATACCACATAATGTGATACAGGAAAATTCTAATACCAATTAAGGGAGAGTAGTATTTGATGCTTCTAATAAAACTGCATCTGGTATTAGAAATCTGGTATTATTAAATAACTTTTAATCTGTAATTTTAAACATTTGGACCTGTGGTGCAAACCAACTAAAATTAATAGGTTTAGAACTCATTATAGTGACAGTATAGTTTATAAATATACTATAAATGCATAGTATATCTATTTGACTCAAGGTAGACTAATCCTAAATTAACATAGTCAGAGATATCAAAGCTAATGTCAAAATATTCCTAAAACTCTGACTATGAGATTTTTAGCATAATTTCTTTAAACAATTATTTGAAAGAACCTGGAAAATAACTTATAAGACCCAGTTGTTTTTGGTAAATAAAGTGAACAACGTTGTTGTTGATAAGCATGTTTTTGATTTGTTCTTTGTTATTCAAATACTCTGCTCGTCCCACAGCTTCCTTTAATTAATTTTATTCATCATCACTCCTTTCAACTTTTATTCTCATTTGATTGACGCACTCAAATACTCACCTTAGAGTTTTTAACTTACTCGTAAAACTACTTGCTTGTATTTTTAAGCGATATTGGTAGCGAGCTCCATTATTTCTAAAATAAAATCGTACTTTTGATGTCCTTTTGATTAGTAAAAAATAGTTCCATTGTATTAAAGATGCATAGAAATATCAATTTTGCAAAGGATATAGTGTTTTGTTCTTCCATGAGATCAGGTTTGATAGCTAGGTTTATACAACACTGTTAACTGGAAGTTATACATAATTAAAAAAAAATCCCAGATTAGTTACACTTAAATTATTTCAATCTATATGAACATAGTGATTTATGTTTTCTTAACAGAACTTAAGTTGATATTGTCATTTCAGATAAGAGAGGTTCTTCCATCAAACCGATTTATGTAGTGTATCTAAAAGTTCTTTAATATGAAACGGTTATTAAAAATACTTTATTGCATTTTTAAATATTAAAACAGCAAGGAAAGAAGTTAGAAAGGTCTATAAATTAGGAGCGGTGACAGGTAAGCAAGGATAACTAACTTAATTATTGTTAGGAGAGGAAACTTTGCTAGTAATGCTTAGGATTAATTTATAAGAGTCTTTTAGTCGAGTGTGTCATCGAATTGGGAAGGAAGGTCGGAATTAAAAATTAATCCTGAGGGCGGCATGAGAGGGAAGAGGGAGGCAGTAAAGAGGAATCCTTAATGGGGGCAAGTTTAATGTGGCATCTTGAGCACGCAGTGTCCTTACTGCTGCGAATTATTCTTTTGGCTGGAGGGGGGGAAGTACAGGCAGCCACTGCAATATTCATCAATAGCAGGAGCTGCGTGGTTTTGGGCCCGAGGAAACCCAGCATCTGGCCTGCATCCCATTATCGCCAAAACAAACTCCTCTCACCGTTATAATTCCTACTTTGCGGCAAACTTTTAGCACGCAACTTAACGTAAACTGAAGCTGGTTTAGCAGAGAGGGACTTCTCTTGCTTCTCTCCCCCATTAGCTCCCCCCCCCCCCACTTCCACTTGGCAGTGGCACTCTTCACCCCCTCGCCTCCCACCACCCCACTCCTACACACTAATTCCCTCCCATTATCACAATTCCGTCATTACCTACTTCACATGCCACCCTAAAGTAACAGCCGTAAGACATGTTGCCTCACAAACAATACCTCCGCTACTTGTATTTCCCTAAGCTTTTTAAAGAGTTACCCTCCTCGTTATTTAACCTACTTCCAACTTGAAATCGACATTTTTTCTTCCCATTAACTAAGACTTTACTACTTAAAGATATACAGGTACAATAAAACAATCATTGCACTACATTGGTATTGTAGTGTCCATTTTTATTCTAACTTCAGCAAGTGAAACTATTTTTATACCATAAAAAGGCACATGAGTGCTAAGTATTCTTCATGATACGAGAAAATTTTCAATTTATGTTATACTTTTCAATTTAAAATGACAAATATTCCATTAACGAAATACAAATCTTGTCTTTTCTGTTTTACGTTGTTCATAGTGGATTAAAAATCAGGACTGCATTGAATACACCAGGATTCTGTGAAGACAGTATTACTTATACTACTGCAGAGGTAAAGGAAATATTCCTGAGCGGCTGAGAAAAGTGTATGGTTGATTATTTGATTTATGACATCGTTATTTATTTGTTTTTGCAATTATTATTAAATTTCCAAGAGTTATAGTTCATAGGCATTGTAGAAAAGATGTTGATTTGATATGCAATAGGTCACAATTTACAACAACAGTTTTCTAACTCTGATTTTAAATGTTTTCAATGTATAATTGTTTTCAATTTTTTTTCGTATTAGATATTTTGGAATTTTTCAAGAAACCCAACTAGTGGAGTAAATTTGCTCCATGTGTTTTTATGTGTTTTTAAATTTTTTTATCACAAAATATGTATTTTTTTAAGAACACTTTTAAAATCCATTACGAAAATTGAATTAAAAAGTACAATTTTAAAAAGTTATTGCAAATAGATTTCAAGTATTTGATTTGTTATCATCAATATTTTTTTAATTTCTCAGGAAACTTTACATACCTTACTTGATCTGATGATCCCCGACAGTATGTATCAATATTACATGGATATATTCATCTCAGAGGTATACTTCCAGTATATCTAATGATCTTTGCTAGGTCCCTACTATGTCTAATGCTCTCGTTAGAGACCCTTCATATATCTTATGACACTCGCTAGTGGTATCACTTGAATGATCATTAAATATTATTAAGATGATGAAAATGATCTCATACGTTCGTGCATGATCAAGTTATTTGGTATGGTGTCTTGATGAATAGTTCTATGTCCATGGTGCACGTCTTATTCTTTATACAACTGTCCGTAGAACTTCTCTTCGCTTGCTATCCTGCTTTGGAACTCAGGATTTTTCATCGTTAATTCCGGTTCAAATCCATTTGTGAGAGTTTACCGTAGCCTCAGACGGTTAGAACAATCATGAAGGATTTTCTGTACCATTTCAATACTCTGTTTACACATTTTACATAGTGTTTTATCTATTAGATTAAATCTATAAATGTGAAAATGTAACTATGTGACGATGTACCCTGTTCTTTCGCGTGTAGCAAAGGTAGAAACTGGCATTGGTCAATTTCAGAACAATTCAAGCTCTGCTGACTCTTTCTATATTTCGTACAGTTTTCTACCTGTTCTTTCCACTTTCCAGTTTTCTGTCCATAACTGTCACAAAGTGCATTTCACCTTAGTCTAGTAGAACTGGAAGTGGGGTCATCCCACCTTTGCTATCCCATCTGCCAGTTCATTTACTGAAATTCAACAATGACTTGGTACCACTGGAATTAAACTATCTGTTCTTTTTCCTTTTGCCTATCCAAAATTCCTTTCATTTCAGAGGTTTTATAAGCAAAATTTGTGGCACTGCTGTACTTGTAATACCTGCAGTGCTGTTGTGAATCAGATGAAATTTATATATTTGTCATTGGTAGCCATTATACTCGTATATGGTCATTGAATGCCAAAGCTCAGTGTCTATGCTGGATATTGTATTGTATACATATAATTGAATTCGTTTCGTCCTTTCTTCGCATATATATCCAGCTGTGTTATTTGTCAAATCTACTGAGCGATCTGGGTAGATTTCATAATGATCTTTATAGTATATAAGTTCATGGTTCCATCGTTGTTGCTTTCATTAGTTCAGCTAAACTATTTTTCGCACGAATAGATCAGGCACCTCTTTTTAAACCACAAATGTCTTATTTGCCAAGGGAGGTTTTAGTTTACTACTGGAGTCCTTTCAAGTGTTAGCTCAACTAAACTCTTTAAGCAAATTCTAAGAGCAGCATTTTAAATACTTACAATATTTGTTATATGCGTTGCAGCAGTTTCTTCTCAAACTTCACAGCAATATGTGATTTTTTTCTCTAATAAGAGATGTGTAAAATTTCCTGTGTCTAGATGTATTTGCTCACCATTCCCTGTTCGCCACAACTGTCAGTGAATTGAATTTCGTTACAATTTGCTCCAGAAGATTGTTTACCCGCTGCGATTTGCCATGTGGATTTATAGGTAGCTGCTGTCAACTTGTTTTAAGCACTGAACGACCCTCCTTTAGCTACTATACTCTTTTAATATACTAGCCAGCTCACTCTTTTTTTTGACTAAAAAATGCCAGCTCAGTCTTTGCAGTAGGTATAACAAGTTCCCAATTCGTAGTTAACTTCCCTAACATACTAAGAACGTTTTTTTACCTTTCAACCTATAGAGGATTTTTGTGAGTTGATGAAATCGTAATATTCTCTGGAAATATTGAGAATTCAACTGTTACAGTACTAAAATGTCTAGGCTGTGAAGCATTATGGCAAAGGGTAGGACTCAGAACGGCCCCTATGGGGATATCATTTCCGGTTTTGGCTACTAAAGATTCACTGTCAGTAGTTTTTCTTTTTATTTTATAGTCCATTAGAAAGTTTATTATATATCCTAACACATTCTCACTTGGCCTACGTTGATGTATTGACAAATTATGAGCAGATGGGGACTCTATCAAATGGAGCTTTGAAATCCACTATGGCTACCATTGTGCTTTCTTTCTTTTTGTAACAGTCATAAATTCTATTCGTTAGGAACAGTAAAACATACGCTGTGCTTCTCGTGGTCTAACACCGAACTGGAAGTCAATTAGCATTCTTTTTTTCCAGCCTCTACACCAGCCTGTTATTTGCTATTCATCGCCGATCTTTCCTAAACAAGATGTGAGGGCAATCGGGCTGTAGGATCCTGCTTTACTGGACCCTTCCTGGCTTGAGTAGAGGTATTATAGTTGTGGTTTTTTATTTGCCCAGGACCCTGCCTTTTCCCCAAATCTCATTAAATATCTTAAGGATTGGGTCCAGTAATTCGTCAGATGCATGCTGGAAAACGGCATTATATTACTTTATTACACGTTTCCACTTTACAGATGTTCTGTTATTCTCCTTTCTTTTTGCTGTGCAATGATTTTTTTTCTATGCTTTTATTGCCAGCCTACTCTCTGTTAGTAATGGAACAATATGTGCATAGCAAGGTATGCGTAACTTGAAAAAAAATATAGACAACATGGTGGTAGAGAATGAAGTGGAAATGAGAGGTTACCTTGTTTGTAAAAAGTGGTTAGAGTACTTATAGGAACCAGGTAAAATCTCTCAATGGGTGGACACTGGTGCTGAAACTGAATTCATCATGAAAATAATTATGAACTATTATTTTTTAGAATCAAATAATTGACTCAGTTCTTAAAAATAATGTGAAATATACCAAAATGAATTAGTAGATATTCAATATTTTTTCAACGAAGTATAGCAACTCATTGGTAGTTCAAGTAAATTTTAATATACTATCAATAATTATCATTAAATTATCTAATAATTATAGTTCAATTATATTTAAGAGTAATGTATTATGCTACTTTGAGTTTAAATGAATCCCTTATCTAAGGCGGGGTTTGGAGAGTCTAGGGCCAAATTATCACGGTGGATGGTGATGTGGATGAGAGAAGGTGGGGGAAATAATTATGTAGTAGTTTACTTTTTTTACATTAATGACCCATACTTTGGATGCTAATTGCCTTGTAGAGACAGCTGGTAGCTTCTATTGTTTTTTATTATAAAATATATATTATGTACGTATTGTTAAAAAATCGATCCAGAAAGGACACAATAGTTCGTGAAGAAGGATAGTGAAGGAAAAAAATAATATGCACTTATAATTTTAAACCTGCATTATTAAATTTGTCATGTATTATTAAAACACACATACAATCTCTAATTTTTGGTTTCAACGATCCTCAGAAGAGCAAAGCTGGGAGAACTAAACAGAAGATACAGATATTGCTGGTTTCAAACATAACAATATATGGCTATATAGAGGAATACATAATCAATCAATATCTCCATACAAATTAAGTAATTTTTGAGGAAAGCTTGGTCATAAAACACAATTTTAAAACGGTTTTATTAGTGCTAAAGTTTTGACACATTGACTTGACTTATACAGGGCTTAGAATCACAGAACCAGAGAAATAGAATTTGGTGTCATTAACGGTTATAACCATTGATATACCTCTATGTTTTTTGAATATTATTAATTCTCAACTTTTTTGGGACTAAAATGTAAATTTGACGATACGTCGTCACTAATGTCGAAAAGTTAGTGACGACGTTAGAAAATTTAACATTGCGTGTTGAACCAGTGAAGGATTACTTAATTTTTAATTTACGAGTAATCGTAATATACATTAAGGGATCCACAATGTATAAACACGTTTATGGTCTTTAATTTTGATATACTCGTCATCAAGTGAAGAAAGGTAATTCACAGCCTTTCTTTCCTATTTAGGGAAATTAAATTTATAAAAAAATTCTAAAGCATTCAAGCAATAAAAAAATGACCAAATACAGCATTAAATTATTCGAAAAATTATTACACAATCTAGTAAATAGTTCAAATGTTCCTTTACAGAAACTGTTGTTACTTGAAAACTTTAAAAAATTTGATTGATTTGTATCAATACACAATTCTACTTGTGTATAGATTATTATGATTATTGATTATTATTATGATCTTGTATTAAGTAGGAACGTATTTTGACTCTACACTTACGTCTTGGGAATAGACGCATATAATTTAAATTTGCTCCGCGCTTCATTTGGACATTTCATATCACTGACTTTGATTTCTGCTTTTATTTTATTATTTTATTAATTATTCTTTGAAATGCATGCTCAAATCATTTAATCTTTCAAATTATATTAATCTTTTATAGGATTATGTTAAATATTAAATAAATAGTAACTAAAGTTAAATTTTCAGCTATGCTAGAGATTAAAAATTATAAAATGAATAAATGAAAATAATATAAATTAAATTTAAAAGTATATCGTACCGTTGTAGTATGTGAGCTACACGAATGTTTTGGTATACTTTGTGATGTATTTTTAACATTTTAGCTACTGTAATATTACATTTCTAAACAATTTCTAACCGTCAATTTTTTAAGATCTGTTATATTATGTAAAATTCATATGAATATAATAAAAGTCTTTAAATGAAGCTGAAATATTCGAATTGATATTTTATTTGATCCTGATTAAGTGATGGATTTTTGATATTTTCTGTGCTATTTTATTAAATTGAGAATAATTAAAAAAATGTGCTAAGGGTAGAAGAACCTTCAAATAATACATCAATTTGAAGATACACTAAAATAGCAGACCTAACATAATGCGACAAGGTAAGAAGTCTGAGATAGTCAGTGTCCAGTGCTCGATGGTATTTCAGATTTATCTCTTAGATTTTCATCGCATTTTCTTTCACTGATTAGATTTACAAAAAATTTATTTGAAAGGGTAATTTTGTTCTTTATTTAACTCAGTTTTAGTTTTCATTTTTCCTTTCGAAAAAAATTGTTTATATTATTGATCTTAAATTTATTTGTTGACTTAAAACTTTTGTTAAAATAAACATTTAAAAGTTGAAATAACATAATTTGTTTCCTTTCTGAAAAGCAGTTTTTTGCTAAAAGTAGGTTGACAGTTTTTGATGTAATGAATTTCAGGTTTTTATTTCTCCTCCATAAAATGTCTGCCTTAACATGCTGCTCAAAATATTCATTTTAGGGCAAATATTGTCAATTCTTTTTCCAATTTGCCGTATGCCTTTATCAGCCATCTTCATGTTGGCAAAAAGAGTCTTTATCGTGGCAGAAGAAGAATTTTGAGACTAGATTTTTAAGGTTTTGTCAGAGTTCTTTATGAAGGGAGAGAGTGCACATACATTTGGATACTATTGACTTATAAGAGCACACATCTACCTTCAACGAACAGTCGTTGATGATTTCATTAATACAGCCAGTAAGTCAAACGGAACAAGCAACTTTCAAGTTCAGTTTGACTCGTCCATGTAGCGGAACTGGCGTCTAATAGTCTTACTGCTAAATATTGGCGATTACTAATAACTAGGATAGTTAACATCCTTGGAAATCATGGAAATGCTTTACAAATTTTCAGACTGGAAAACTGAAATACTGAAGTATCATCAGTGTATGAGAGAGATAACAAAATCGAAGGTAGGTGGCATACTATAGTATCACCAATTTTCTTATTTGCGTATCCGAATACCAAAATTCGGATGACAACCGAAGCTAAATAATTTTGAATTTTTGGCTCAAATTTCGATTTGTACCAGTTTTGGATCGTTCGCGAAAAGAGTTATGACTATTAGCGTAAATATGTTTCTTTTAAACATCAATCTAACAGAAAGAAATACTACAAAGTTGACAATAATAAATGTTCTTTTCAGATTAAACAAAAAAAAATGTTTTTCTTATTCAAACGCAACCACTCATTAAATCATTAAACACACTGTTTAGCTTATGTAAGCAACTGTGATTATAATTTTTTCAAATAGCATTGGAACCCATCGTGACTCATCGTCTTAAAGGCCGATTAGCTGAAGAAAGGAAAGACAAATACTTTGTTTTTTTTTAAAAGTTATCTCAGAAAAACATAACGATCGTTTCAATATTCGTCTTGCTTCTCTTCATAGCATGTATACTGCAAATCTCATAAAAATCTTTCCTTTTTAGACCAATTCCAAAAATCTCTGACACATATGTGTATTATACTTAGCTAGTAATATTGTTTGGTTACTCATATTTACATCAAAATATATATCGTATACCGTATCAACACAATCAATAATAAATTATACTTTACTATAAGTAAAGTATAGTAATAGTGAAAAAAATCGCTCTCGAGATATTTTAGGATTTTGGATAGACAACCTCTTGTTATTCGTGGCTTTACTTACAGTTCGGAGATTGTAAAAAAAATATTATTTTTGTTACAATATTATTTTTGTACGCGTGTGTGTGTGTGTGGGTGGATGGATGGGTATGTGTGGGCGGGTATGTAGGTGTTGTGTATCTAAAAGTTTGTGTAGATGATACACAATCTTTAATTTGTTACTGCCAACTCACTCACTTTAATATTGTTCATTTGTGGTATATTATAGTCGATCATTGCCGCTATTTTCCCATATATTCTTCTCTGTGTTATTTAGTCCCAGTTTAATAAATAATTTTGCAACGTATTTCGTTTTGATTATTTATTTAAAATTTTCTATGATTAAAAGTAAACTAATTTTATTTAGTACTACATTTCTTCTAAGTGATTAATTTATGACGAAATAGTGGCTAGTTTGTAAAAGTAGCTCATTAGTATTTCAACGCATTTTAGAATAATAGAATATATTTAGACTTAATGTTTAAAAGGATTACTCCATTCTGTTTATATGATAAATTACAATATGGTACTATTGATAAATTTTGGATAGAATATGACTTTCATAATATTTATAAATGATCTCTTAAGAGAACTATCAATCTCCTTCCTTTTGACACAGACTTAATGGAGTTCCACAGGGTTGAGAAAATTGTATGCCAACGTCCAACACTTCCTTGCACTGCTTCACCTTTGGCTTGAATCAGCTCATGCCTTATTTAGATTATTTATATTTACAAGCACGAACATACTTCAACGCATGCCAACCATCCACTAAGCGTAAAACATATGCTCATATATATATATATATATATATATATATATATATATATATATATATATATATAACCGACTTTACAATAAACAAATTCAATACGAATCAATATCCAACCACATTAAACAAATGAGAAATACGACTAAGATCTCTGCACCAAGTAGTCAATGCTAAACAGAGGAACACGTGAATTTAAAAAAATACAAGGAAAAGTCAACATTTAGAGTGGTTTTCAGGAACAGATGATAGAGAAATAGTTTTAAAATAGTATTATACAGGACTAGACTGCCCATGTCTCTTTGTGCCACTCAGAAATCATAACAATAGGTATTGAAATTAATTCATTGAACATGATTGACAGGGATAATTTTAATTGTTGTTTCTTGTTATTAAGGCACGGAAACAGATTCTTACATGGCCCAAGATTTTGATATAGTATTCTTAACATGGTTCATGATATATACACAGTGAGTACGAGTATATTGAGCAAAATAAAAATCAATTAAAAGTAAAAAAATAATTTATCTTATCATATAAATAAATAAAACATCAATTCATGTTATACACACAATGAGATATATAACAAAAACTTGTACATTGAAATATTCAATTTATTTACCTAACATACAATTAAATTAATAAAGAAATGTGTTTGTTTATTTATTACGTTTGTTAGAAATTTGTTACGTTTATTTATAATACTTTTACAGTATTTTCATCAGCAAGCACGCAAGCCTCTAGGCTACTCCTGCTCCATGGCTTTTTTTTTATTACCAGTGTTTATATTTCTCCAGTTCAAAATTAATATTTTTGCTACATTTATGTATAATACATTTGCACTACTGTCATCGGCGAGCACGCAAGACACTTGCTACCCTGACTCTAATTTTGAGGATATAGTGTTAATTCTCTTTTATTTAACATTATTCAGGTAATAAATTATATATATTTAATTTCAGGTATCTATTTCTACGGGAAATGGGTGAACAAACAAACAAACAAGCAAACAAACAAACAAACAAACGAACAAACAAACTCACGAACTTTATGTACAGAGATAATCAAATGATTATACAAAATAACGTAATCAAAAGAGTTCAGATAAAAAGTCAAAACAGACATCGGCCAGGTAATATAAGTCCACAAACACAACAACTGTTCTTGTTTATACTGAATTTATATTGAATAAATTGTGGTATATCAATGATTACATTTTTACTATTATTGAATGAATTGAGATCACCACATTACGAAAAGTAAATTTGTAATGTGATTAAGAATGGGCTGATTGTAGAATTTGTTTATGAATGAGTAATATTGAGTGTAAAAAACCCAAGTTGTCTATTTATTCTTATATTCTGTTTCCTCAAAATACCATAGAGTGACAGCAATCATAGAGGTCTTCTATCAAGATAACATGAGTCTTGGTTTGCCATCCGAATTGTTAACATTCTTTCTGATATCAACATGTGTCAAAATATCTTAGCGAGTTTTCGTGTTCTATTATGTGTCTTTTCTCTAAACAATTATTTCTCTTCAAAGCCATCAAAAATAATTATAGCATGATACTTACATTAAATTTTATATATAAATTTATATATATAAATTTATATGTATAGATAACTCAGTTTTGTGTCGAGACAGTGTTGAAGCTAAATGAAATATCATTGTAGTGTAAAAAGCTAATGAAATGGTGTCGCACACATATAAAAATTTAATGGTATAAACAACGCGTTTCGAACACGTGGTGTTTTTCCTCAGGCATTAACAAAGGGTGAGTGTCGGTGGTACAAGTGTACCACTTGTGTCAGTTGTACCACAGACACTCACCCTTAGTTAATGCCTGAGAAAGAACACCATGTGTTCGAAACGCGTTGTCTATACCATTAAATTTTTATTGCGGAGACTATTTAATTAGCTTTTTACTCTACAATGAGTAAATATCACATAATAACTGATTGTACTACGTTCGAATTAAATTAAATATGTTTTCAATAAAAGTTACTATCGTCCTATGTATTAAACATATACGAGTATAACACAATTTCATGATAAACAGGTTTTTTAAAAAATCAATCCCTAAACTGAGGTAAAACACTTAGAAATAAGCTTAAGATATTTGGACCAACCAGCAGTGATAACTGCATTCTGATCCCAGTCAGAAGGCACAATAAAATATGTGCGTTATGTTTATGTAATTTCATTGACATAAATGCATTATTGTAAATGAAAGAGAAAATAAAAGAAATTTAAGAGAGAAATTATAAAAGCATTTAATTTTTAAGCTGCAGAGGAATTATAAATGAATACTGTTTAAAATAATCGCTAGCTAATCTAATATGAATGAATATTTAAGTCGGAAGAATTTACGAATGCTATTTTAAACAAATAAACAAAATTTTTCTATTGTTTCTTTCCAAGAATAGGATTACTTATTCCAAAAGAAATAAGTATTGAACTAGGTGTTTCCATTAAAAAAAATATTAAAGCCTCACGATAGGAAATAAAACCCCTGAATAATAATATAGCAATATAGTAATTTTGTTAATATATTGATTTTGAAATTCCATTATACAGTTCCTGGAGTCATATACCTATATTTTAATGTAAATTTCATAACTTTCAGGGCATGTTATCAAGTGCCTTGTCAATATCCATGAAATAAAATTGAAAATTTTGAACGTCTCTGTTGATTTGCTCCTGATTTGGATTTTGTCACTTTTGAAGATGCTTATTTACCGATAACATATCATATTCCTACACATAAGACTGAATTAGTGTCATTTTTAATGTAATATTACCGTCTAATATTCAAGAACATGAATATGTTTAGTAGGACAGAACCTAATATAAAATGTTGTGTTGATTAAATTACCGAAAAAGTATCTTACTAATAATTTCATAGGTTTTATAGTTTCATATGTTTATATTCCTATGTTTCAGTATTATCCGAAACCATTGAGCTTCTTAGAAACCTCATAATAATTATATATTTAACATTATGTTTTGTTTGAATATGCAACATGTAGATTGTTTAAAACACTTTGTTAGATAACCTTCCATCATTACCTGTAAAACAGCATAACAATTTATGGTTGTCTTTCGTTTGTTTTTATAGTTCCAATAATTAAATATTTCTGCATATCACATCAAATCATCTCATTTATTTGACTAAATATTTCTTTTATTAATTTAGTCTAAGAGAACATAGTTTTTTTAAAAATAGACTCTTATTTCTTTAGTAGCTTCACTTATCAGTACAGTCGAATTTATTTTATGGTCCGCTATCTTCGCTGTTTCTTTTTCTTCTGTATTTTCTAGATTATAAAATTGTTATTTAAGTTTACAGATTTTTAATGCTTAGAAAAAACGAAGTAATGCTTTCTTGACGGTACCATTATGAGAATATATGTTTAATATTTTGATTACTTGTTTTAGTTTATAAAATAACTTTATGCTTCTAATTGATATGTGTTAACTATTTCATATAAACAGAAATATTAAAACAAATTTTATGAGAATTATCCTGGTTGGTAATGGACAGGTTGTCATACCACATAATTATCTACATATAGGTGTGTTCTCTAATCGGGGTTCGGTCAATTTTCCAGGATAAAAAAATAAACTCTCGTTGCCAACGTTTCGGTTTTATTTAAAACCTTTTTCATAGGCCTACAACCAAACAAAGGATAATAAGAAATCACATATCAACATCAAACATATACACAATATGAAAATGGATTGTTACAACTTATGAATATTTCAGTTGTAATATTCATAAGTTGTAACGATCCATTTTCATATTGTGTATGTTTGATGTTGATATGTGATTTCTTATTATCCTTTGTTTGTAGGCCTATGAAAAAGGTTTTAAATAAAACCGAAACGTTGGCAACGAGAGTTTCATTTTTTATCCTGGAAAATTGACCGAACCCCGATTAGGGAACACACCTATTCTATCAAACGGTCGATATATTACTGAATCTGTTATATATCTACATATATATATATCAAACAACAAAAAAACACAATCCAAGTTGAAATACTTTAAAGAAAAGCCGTTCAAAAATGATAAGAAAATGAAAAAACAATGATTTGTTTGTTTTAATAAGGGAGCAGACGATGGCGACAAGACAGGAGGGAGTAGTGTGGCTGGGGATTGCGAAGGGCGGATTAGTGAGATTTGTAAACTTGTTGGGCTGTATGCTTTTGCTTTGGATGCCACCAGGCTTCATATTTATTCAGCCATTGGGAAGGGTATTAAGCGCTCAGCGCTTTGCTATCAATGTTTGATTAGTCGTGCAAGAGCACTGTGTTGTTTTATCGTATGATTATTCAAAAGGCAAATCTACTCGCCAACATCATTCAACCACTTTCTGTCGTTTAATTTTACATACTATATATATATATATATATATATATATATATATATATATATATATTCGTAAATGAGCAGCACTTCTTTATTTATGGAAATATCCTTTGGTTTTTAATGATATATATTATTTCTAATTCAAACAAATACAAACAGTTTTAAACGCAGATCGTTCTGTGAAATTTACATACGTTGAGAGATTATCAGAATTAACTTAGGAAATATTTAAAGTTGCCAGAAATATGTAATAAGAAATTAGTTAATGTTTGTTTCAAATTTAAGAAATTACCCTGGGATAGTAACAGAAATATTTGTTTATGATGATAGTTAAATAGATTTTTGATCGTATGTGTTGGTTTGCTCCTCTGATGTTGGCACTTATGAAGTCACTTTTTTAACAATACTTTATCATGTTCCTACAGATAAAATTGTAGTGTCATAACTAATTAGTGCCACTTTTAGAGGAATATTACTCGTCCAATATTCAAGAACATGGACATGTTTAGCAAGACACAACGTATTGTAAAATGTTTTGTTGATTAAATCACCGAAGATGTAGCTTAAAATAATTATTATTTGTTTTTTTATAAAAATCAAATTTCTTATGCTTCAGTATCCTCCAAAATCAATGAGCTTCTATAGTATGATGACACACGCTACTATGGAGAAACGTATCCATTATTGCAAGAAATAGTTGAATGTCAGCATTACTAAGCAATTCACATGATGGGTTACATTGCGCTTTTAATTTCTATGAAATAAAAATTACAGTCAATAAGTAACTTGTATGAAAAAAAAGTGGTAATGTTAATGGAAGTGTTCAGGTTTTCTTTGATTGTGTAACCATGGTAATTCATTTAGCGTCATAACTACCTACTACTTATTTGGCAGAATAACTACCCAAGCCATACTATTAGATATACTAAAAGGAAATTTCACTTTTAAAATATATTTTATGGGCTATTTGATCTGATATGAGTTCGAAAATAGCACCCTATGTGATGATGACATGCAGGCTTCTTTTTATCAAAAATTTTTTTTTGATAAAATGTAATCTTTCATGATTGAATAGTAACATTTTTAACCAAATTTTTATTTGCATATGGTTAGAAAACTAGCAAATATAGAATCTTGAACTTTTTGTATTATTGATATCAGAAGAAAAATGTCTCAAATTATTAAAACCATAAACATTTTGATTGATAAAATGTAAAGTGACATTTTGATTTTTGGTAGTGACATTTTTAACCAAATTTTTATTTGTCTATAGTTAGAATAACTACCCACTGTTTTTAACTCTGATAGATATTTTTTGCTTCTTCTTTGGTGATTTGATGAAGTTGACATTTTATATTACTTATTTGCTTACTACAAATATTCATGAGCTTAAACATTCGAGTATTAACTTTCTATAGAAATTTACCAATAGTAAGTATAGCACCAATGGTAAGTATAGTAAATGTAATATTTATTACATTTACTCAGAGGCATTGCAAAGGAAGCTTTCGAAATGGGGCTTATATCACTCTTTTGAAATATACTGCTCACACACACACAGACCAACCAGTTAGAAAACCTGTTCTATTCCACGCAGGAGAATTTTATTGAACTCAGAGAAACGCAAAAAGTATATTTTGGTTGAAACACTAAATCAAAATTTTTACACCAGAGCAATAAAAACATTACCACTGAATATATTGTATGGTGAGTAAATAAAAATACAAATTTCATTCGAAATTTGTACACATTTCTTTGATATAAGAAAAATATAGTAACCATGAAAATATTCGACCTTGAACCAAATTTTTATTTGGATATAATTGGAATAGTGCTAACCCAGGAAATATAGAATCTTGAACTTTTTGTATTATTGAAAGCAGAAGAAAAATGTTTCAAATTATTAAGACCATAAACATTTTTTTTTTGATAAAATGTAAACATTTTGACTTGTGATCGATCCTGAAATCTTATAGGCAGAAAAACAAACCAAGACATACTATTAGATATGCTAGAAGTAAATTTCACTTTTAAAATACATTTTATGTGCTATATAATATGATATGAGTTCGGAAATAGCACCCTATGTGATAATGACTTGCAGGCTTCTTGTTTCAATATTGCATTCTCAAAAAAAGGCGTTTCAGTGTATGTAATGACTTCAGAAATGTTTGTTTTTAACTCTGAACCCCTAATTATAAAAATGAAATTTTATGAGAAGAAGATACCTAATGTTAATAATCTATAAAAAAAAACATGAAATTTTGATTCTTGAAAAGCGCAATATAGCTAAAAATCTGAAAATTTATCATAGATTACAGCTGTTATGGTCGGATTTGTTTACAGTGGCTTTGAAAGTTTTTGAGAGAACCAAATAGAACAAAATTGTGCTTTAATAAAGTATATATCAAATAGTATAACTAGTTAATATGATTTGTAGGAAGAATAAAACCCTTCAATGTGAAAAATCAACACCAATGAAACGTATATTTATTATATCCAGGCTATGAGGATGATTGTTTAACATTTAACAGTTGTTAAACAAGTTAACCTAATTTAACTAAAACCTTACCTTAACTTAACAAAAAATTAATGCCAGGAATATAGTTCTTCGTGTTTTTAAGAATATCATTTTCTTTGAGTAATATTGAAATATGAGGAAGATACTCTCCGTTATTTATTACAAACTGATAGCAATTTTTTGTTCTTTCTTTAGTGATTTGATGAAATTGACATTTTATATTACTTATTTCCTTACTAAAAATATTCATGAGCTTAAATATTCGAGGATTAACTTCCTAAAAATGGTTTCTTTAATAAATTTACTAATAGTAAGTATAGCACCAATGGTAAGTATAGTAAAGTTGAGTGTAAGTCACTCCTGATTTTAAAAATCAAAGTAATACTGCCTCAATTATCAACGCCATATAATGACCATACTATAAAATTAAGAAAATACAAGTAGTCAAGGGATAATGTATTTAATCCAAGGTTCCGATTTCGGACAAGCATACATATTGACCAAGCCCCCATACACCCCAATAATCACTTATTTCTGTTATTAGTTATTTATGCCTGCTTCGCTTTCACTTTCAGTGTTACTACTTAAACCCTGGAAAATAAATATAATTAATAAACTTGGAGCAATGAACAAAGTTGTCACTGGTTTTAATTAAAATCTAAAAAAAAAAAAGAATCTTAAAGACAAAACTATAAATAAAAAAGTATTTTATTTTCAATTTTAGATTTTCATGATAATTTGCTGTTTAGAGTTGTGAGTAAAGTTTTAAAATGAAATATTTTTTAATTTTAAAATTTAATCAACAGGTATACTTTTCATTTTCAAATCTTCTTATTAAGTGTAAGTTGAAATGAATTGCGAAGATTAAACTTAAAAATATGAATGGAGTACCCCACGCCCCCCTTAAATGATAATTAATTGAAATAATTTAAGTCATTCTTCCATATTTTTTACTTATGTTTTGTTCAAATATTCTTACAATTTCGACCAAAGAACTTTAACCTTTCCACATATAATTCAATCATTCAGTTAAATGTATTTCGGTTGAAAAGACTGTAAGGTAGTCAGAGTGGTGTAATACGTTTAAGGGATTATTAGGATTAATTAAATGCTCAAGTGGCCAATTTCAGTAGAATATCAAACCATTAGCTAATAAAAAATAATAATAGCAAATATGATAATTTTTTACTAATTTTTTTTAATCAAATAATATGACTATCGTTTAAAAACTAATTCGTGAAAACATATGCTCTGATTACAACAGAAAGTCACGGAAGAACATATGAAAAAGAAGAAAATTTTGGATATATTAACTATGGCAAGGCACTGAACTGAATGTAAATGATGAACATATAAAAAAAAATGTCAAATGAGAATTGTAAAAATAAAATTCTACTGATAAAAAAGTATGCGAAAAGAAGATGAATAAAATAGTTTTACAAAAGTTACAAAACATGAAGTGGTATTGGATGTAATATCTGGAGTGGTCTGCACTCAACTTTAGTGTATGTTCAAGTATTAGTTATCAACAGTTTAACTTATTAAAGGAGTTAAAATTTTAAAGTTATTAAATTTGTTTAGCTGGATAATGTTTATTTTGTAATCAAACCCAACAAGTAACATAGGGTCGAGTTGGGAGTTTCTATGTTGAGTTTTGTGTTTTTAAGTCTATATTGTCTCTTACATTTGCACAAAATTCTTCATTTTTTTATTTAAACATACTACGTTAGCGTGTTGTAATAAAAATAAAACAATAATTTAATAATACTACAATTTTACAACTTCTGTGGTACTAATAAGTGTATGTTAAATTAATATACTTATTTAAAAAGGAAGCCCAATCATTGTATGAAATGTTCAATTTAATAAAACATAAATATTTTAATAGATTACACAAAGAACACAGATTTAGATAAAGCGGATAAAATGCAACTACTGTGAACTATATATATATTTTTTAAAAAATAAGTACTGTATAGGCCAAAAAGAAAGGAATTTAACCAGGCATAGAACTGATTATAACTTTGTCATTCATTTAATAATACATATACACGAATCTGACAAAATAAAGAACTTAAAAGTTTATTGTATGAAGGTCATGATGAACTGAGACTGATACAAAAAGAAGCTTTAGGAATGATTAAAAATATACCAGTACATAGGAGCCTCATAAAAAAATAAACCACTCTACAGGCAACTTATTAAAACTGGTAAGTAACATATTAATATATGAAAAAGACGAAGAAACAGATATGATACGAACGATGATTACAGAAAGAATAAAACAATTACAATTTAAATAAATACATCTGACAAATAATAAATAAGCACAGAAATCAAATTATAATACTGTAATAGTATGTCGAATGTGTCATTTAATAGGTAATCAGAGAAAACATATAATGGGTTGGTATAAATATGAGATAACCAACGAAGAGACTCATTTTATTGCAAATACTTTGGGAAATATTTGTAATTCCTGAAACTGGTAGAGTGGAGAAGAGATTTACGAGGTGAGAGTGTACATCATTCTTGATTTTTACTAAAAAGCTCTTGAGTACTAACAATAATAATATATTGTTTGGAGTTGTTCATATTTTTAGTTTGTTTTAGTTTTCAACACTGGATGGTGAAACTGGACCATTGAAAAAGATAATGGAAGAGAGTGCCTTGCAGAGCAGAAGCACTAAGAAATACTACATATGGGGATCGACTTAAAAATTAATGGCCTAGGGTTGAGGCTTTAATTCATCCATTAGAAAGACTGGGTGACAGGGATAAGAGGACAAGACCCTCGGGGTGGGGCGCATCAATTCGTTCGGGAGCAGGGCATTCAGCCTCCCCTCGTCACTGTACATCTTTGTTAAAACACTGCTCGGCAAATGTATTTCACTGAAACCCGCTCAGATAGCGCTAGATAAAAACAAAGTAGAGCTATTAGCTGGGAAATTTAAAATAAAAATAGACTCCCTTTTATGGCACATTCTAGATTTATATCATAAAATACTGCCTTTATGCCATCAACCTGTTAACTATGATGAACTATTGTTAACAGTACATTACTGTTATTTCATTGCTAAAACAATAGAATAATATTGGACAGAATTATATTCAAATGAAATCATATATTGAACTTAATAGTTATTTATACTTAATGCGTTAGTTCCACTGAGGTTAGTAATATTAGAATTAGTAATAATACAATCCGTCATACCTCGTTAAGTCACAGAAAAGCTCGACCGGTTTCGGGTCCGTCTGGATCCCATCTTCAAGAGCACCTAATTGAAGTGATTCCACAATGTAGATGACATATATAGGTAGGTTATAGGAAAATAACATTCACAGTCAGTTAGGTGCTCTTGAAGATGGGATCCAGACGGACCCGAAACCGGTCGAGCTTTTCTGAGACTTTACAAGGTATGACGGATTGTATTATTACTAATTTTAATAGTATGAGTTTTCAAAACCCACTTAGTAATATTCTGAGCAGGAAAAAAAATAAAAATAATAAAAATTAACTAACATAATCAGAAAGGAGTTCACAATAAAAAATAAATCATTACAAAAACAAAATCAGGAATGTGATGAAGTTATTTCTTTGATAGTGGACTCCCTTGTGTTATTTTTCTCATTACGAAATTTGTATATGAATATTGCGATGTAATTGATATATGTGATAGCTGTTATGATCTTGTTTACAATATGAAAAACAGAAAAGTGAAATAATAAGCTAGGTACAACTATAACAAAAATTTAATTATAAACTATCAAAAATGTAAAAACAATGTAGTTACCATAATAATCGGATAAAACAGTTTATACCAATGGGAGTATGCATAAAGGCCTGCTAACGGTCATATTCACGTTGATTACTTTTGTCATAGATGGCTGAGGTTAACTAAGCTTGAGTGTAGTTAATACTTGGATGGGGGACCAAATGTGGCGACCTATTGCCGTTGGGACCCCGTTATACAGTTAACCATGATTCCAAAGAGTGCCTCACCATATATTAGACAGAAAACCCACTAAGGAGTACAAAAGGTAAAGAGTTGTTAGACAAAAAGGTTCAGGTTACAACAAATTTAAAAGAAACAGATAATATATAATGTATTTTGTATACTTTTTTGTATGAATATTTAACCATTCTGAACGATCTCTGTATTTTAAATTGTGTATATAATCCATTCGTTTTGTAATTGTCCTCAATATATTATAAATTTAATTATATGAAATTATTAGAAAGCTACCTTTAAATAAACTATGACTTTGTGACAGAGAAACCAACATTCTGTGAAATAAACCCCATTACATGTTGGTAAATTAAATCAACATATTTAACTACGTATTATTAGTATCATAAACGTAACTAGAGTGAATATTGCATTCATTCTGCCTATAATATTTAATCTCATTGAATGATAAACTGTCAGCTGATGAAATATACATAAATTATTTGACTTTGTATCTATCGGCGGACACTTTAACGTCTACACTTTTGTGCCTCTTATTTTTCTTTTTCTCTTCTTCTGAAGAAGGCAAGAAAGCCGAAATGATCGGGAATCGTGAGTTTTAGCCTCTTTTCTGTGAAGTACTGCCACTCGCTTCAGTTAGTGACCTGAATGTCCTTCATTACGTTTCCTTTGTTCTACTCTTTTTTCCTGGCGATGAACAACCGTTTAAAATATCAGCTATAGTGAGTTCATTTTCCTGCTTTGTGTTCTGTATTTACTTCTTTTTTATAATAAGCAAGATTATATAATAATTATAATAAATATCTATTCAGATTCAAGTTGAATTTATACATATTGTATATCTTCATAATACCTTAATACCGTGTTCATAAATGTTAAAAAATAAATAATTTGTTTCTCTGCCAACGTATTATCAAACGTATATTAATATTTAAAAACAATGTTTTTAAAAAAATAATAATTGGAAGTAAACACACAACTTAAAATTGTAGTTATTAATAAATAGTGCTTATTGTAAAATATTAAAATACAATGTTTTATAAAAAAAGAATATCTGACCACTGCCCATGAATAATATTCTAAAAATCTGTATCCAGTTCAGGGGTTGGTGAAATAAGGAAAGTAATTTTCCAAACCAACGAATAGTGTAAGATGAGCATTTATTGAGATGGCATTCGACAAGAAAACACAGTTATAAATTTGTTAGAAAAGCTGACAATATGTGTTGTAGAAAAGAATGGGCCATTTGTAGATTGTGCCCCATATAGATGCAAATACGTGGTCGAAGGGATCTTAGTAGAGGACGAGGAGGTGGAGGCAGAGCTGACGCCAATGCTCGACTTGGGACATAAATCATGGGCACTCATTGATCATTGCCGCACCAGCAGAATGTAAACGACACCCTGCTTGTATCACACAGGCTATGGCATTTCCTTAAACACTGAATCTCTTTCCTACATCACGACACATGTTCTTTGAGCACTTCTACTCGAGCAGAATCCCAGAGCTTTAGTATCCGGCGAAACAATGCAGCTAAACTTGTCAGTTATAATAATTATAAACTAATATTTATGAGTAATTTGTCTTGAAAACAAAATTAATGAATCAAACTAATAAAAAAAAAATAAGTTTAATATTGTTTTCTTATTTAACATGCACACACACTCATATATATATCTTTCTATCTTCTCCATGTAAAATTAGAGCATTAGAACCAATGCGATCACCTCTTATATATTTACCATCTCTAATATATATATATATATATATACGGTTTCCGTGCCGGGTATTGCCAGGAAATAGGATGTGGTTTTTTAGTGGGTCGGGACCCCCAACCCCAGATACCCTAAGCAAGACGTCTTGCTTAGGGATCTGATGAACAGATTTTTCCACATCCTACGACGAAAAAAAATATATACATATATATATATTAAGATTTCATATAGACACGTGAAATAACAATCAATGATCAAACCACAATATGAAAAGGGAAAACAAGACTAAGATCTTTCAACCGTAACAAGCGGTCTTGGGTTTTGCGTAACTTGTGCAATAAGTCAGTTGGGTTTTTTGACTCTGACAAAGACCGCTTATTGCGGTTGAAAGATCTTAGTCTTGTTTTCCCTTTAGATATGGTGGTTTGATCATTGATATATATATATATATATATATATAGCAGGGAATTTGGGAAGGAGGCCTTCATTTATACAAGTTCTATTAAAACTTATGCCTAATTATAATTTAATTGTTAGTTGTGACAAATGTGTAATCTATAAGGGAACACATTGTAAATGTACGGTTCTGATGCAGGGTTACTGTGTTGGGAAAAAAAAATTAATTGTTATATATATATATATATATATATATATATATATATATACGGTTTCTCTTATTTATATATATATATAAAGATTTCACATAAACACGTGAAACAACAATCAATGATCAAACCACAATAAGAAATGGGAAAACAAGACTAAGATCTTTCAACCGTAACTAGCGGTCTTCGTCAGAGTTAAAAACCCAACTGATCTTAGTCTTGTTTTCCGATTTCTTATTGTGGTTTGATCATATATATATATATATATATATATATATATATATATATATATATATAATATATATATATACGGTTGTATAGATTATATACAACCAGGGTTGTATAATCTATACAATTATAGATTGCACAACTAATGAGATAAATAAGACTACGTTGATAATTTGTTAATTAGTTAATTTGATCTTTAAAATTTTAAATTGTTTATCTCACTAAAATCAGAAGAATAAGTAGGAAGAAAGTAAACCAACGAATGCATAAATGGTTAGAAACGAAAAGTGCTGCTATTTTGTGGTTAAAAGTAAGAACTTCAGTTATTCATAAAGATAAATATGCATTAAAAAAAAGAAAGGAATAAAAAAATAAAAGAATTTATGATCATCTAAAGGAGAAGAATGGGAGAAGGAGAAAAGAACTATAACTAACAGCGTGGACAAATTAAAATTGAAAAACAAATTTAAAATAACGGATGTAAAATAGAAAATATAACACAAGTAACAAAAGGTAATTATAATTAAAAAATATTAGGCGTAAAATGGGAATGAAGAAGTAAAACGTATTGATAAAAAACAAATAAAAATATACCTATGCTCAGATTTTATAATTGTAAACGTATTTTTTATCATTATTGCTAGCAAAACTAGTTAGTGGAGGAAGAAAACTGAATTATTACTCCACAGATGCCATAAAACAAAAACTAAACTGGTACAAAATTTATCTGAAAAAGTAATTAAAAAATATTAGGAAAAAAATTATTTATTGATAAATTAAATGTTTAATTTTTTTATTTCAAAGTTACTGGTATATACATAAGGCAGTTACATGAAACTGAATAGTGAAAATTAAACTGTAAATTTGAATGCCAATGATATTACTCTAGAAAGTTTTAAAGCTGCAAATTCTATATTACTCAGAGTTCATTACAAATAAATCAAAAGAAGTATTAAATGTTCTAGAAATTACTTTACCATTCTTGAATAAAAAAAATTTCTACTCTTCTCTAACTTTAAAGAATAAATATCAAAAGAATTACAAAGCAATCTGGTGTATGCTGTAAAATATAAAAGTTAAAACAAGAGATACTATGGAGATACAAATAGTTTTTTGAAATAAAGGTTTCCAATATTCTTCTTCAGTAAGAAAAAATAACGTAATGCATTGCCATTCATGCATCAATAGAATGTCACACTTTTGATTATTTTAGTTATTTAGCTGGGTAAACAAAAAAAAACACCAGCAATGTTGTAGATTAAAAAGATAAAATTTTAATTAATAATAGAAGTAACATATTGAATTTTAATGACATTTGTTTAGTTGTATTAGTTGATATCAGAATAGATTTAATAAATAGAAATATTCTCTTTAAAATATATAATTTTCATCATCTGCAAAATCTGGTTATAAGCTTGTTTGTTAGATTAACATCAATAACTGGAGGATTTTTCACGGCTAACATTGCTAACTATTCCTCTTGTAATGTAAAGGTTTGTATATTCTCTTAGTCAATGTATGATTACTTCTGTAAAACCTTATATTCATACTAAATTATTATTATTCATATTATTCCACATGTTCTAATATCTATTTTTGTTTGTTGTATTTGTAATTGGTGCATAGTTTTTGCTTTCCTATGTTTTGTAGGCCTTTCAAAAACTGTAAATAAAACCAAAACATAAGCATTTGAGAGTTTGATTTGGAATTGACAGAGACCCGTATTTTTTAGTAATATAGAAATAACCAACTCATCAACTTTGATCTAACTCACTTTCTAGTTAGGTTTTCAAGGTTTTTGAAACATTTTCTTATGTTTTTAGGAATCAGATGTACCAGTTCTCCAATAAATTTATTTGAGTAATCTATTGTACATTAACAACTAACGCCAATATTAGGTTGGTGACACTTGCACTGACATGTTTCAAATTGGCATAATAATGGCTCATAGTTTAGCCAGGATACCTTTATACGCAAGAAATGTGTACTTTGAACATAATCTCAGCAGAAAATGTATAGATAGCTTTATAACTGGAATCACAATAACGAATAAAACACCATAACTTAATAAATAACGCTATCAGTCAATAAACTGATAAACTTCAAAAGATCTATCTTGCCTCAGCGAATAATCATGTCTTTCTACATTTGACTAAAAATAAATAATAAAATGAACCTAAAATGAAACTAATAATAAAATGAACCTGTTTAAAACTATCAGACTGTAATAGCTTTCGACTGCGAATTCAGCAGTTACACTTCATGGGGTGAAATACCATTCAAAAATTTTTACTGACATCGCAGCACAATAGTTCAGTAGTAGTGCTTGGTCGGTAGGTAAAGTGGTGCTTCTTTGCATTAATGGTACCGAACTGTACGTATGTAGTTTTGTTTTCACACCACAACTATATAATTGTCAGCATCAAAAAGGTTCGTCAAATGATGGTAACTGTATCGAATTATCAACGCTTTGAATGCACAGTCCTTGACATACATATATTTGGCCACAGTGTGCACGAGTTCGTCAGAACTCTGACCCTGGAATTAATATTAATAACACGGACACCCATCATAGAGTTATATCAAGATGAATTCATCACTCGCCACTTATATCGTTATCAAAAACTTAAAAAAAAAAAGACTTAAGGCTATCAAAATACGTAAATAATTCAGGAGCTCAAAGTCGATTTTGTATCATAACTATATATTAATTATATCAATTGAGATTACTATAATTTTTAGGTAACGATAGTGCTTATAAGTTTTTCTATTTTGCTCATTGCAGAATTAATTATAACTATAAAGTCTCTCTGCTCTTTGATGACTTGTCACCCTACATGGGTCTTCCACGAGCAGGTCTTTTGAGATTTACCTTAATTGCTTCCTCTTGACCATTCTCTCGCCAACTCAACAAGTCAATCATGAAATGACTGTAGTGCTAGCTGTTTTATTCAAATATCACGTGCGTTACATATCTTTAAAAACAATGAAATTTCACTAAAACTTCATTCAATGTTTCGGATTGAATCACAATTTACCTTGTTTATACTTTCTTTACGTTTTTTGTATATTTTTACGTGAAGTTTTTATTAATATCGAAATATTTCCTTACCATTGGTTATGCTTTATTATAATTATCCACTTTATAGAAAATTGTCTATCCTTTAGTTTGCCTGTAAAAGATGCATCCTGAAATGGCTATCATGGTCTTTATGAAATGTTAAGTGTTAGTTTAACGTGTCCCCCATGGACACTGGAAAGGTTTTAGGTAGATGAAACAGATTAGAAGTCAAAGGGAAATGACATAGTGGAGATATAATATTTGCTCTTTGTTTACATATTGCTGCTCACATCTGAATTAATGAAAGTTTTATAAGATAAATGGTTATGAAGCAAATTCATATAAAACAATACAATTTGGACTGCCTTTATTTATGTTCTCATCCAACACAAAAGAGAATAAAGTTATTATAAGAAAGTTTAAATATAAGGACCCTTTAAAAAAGACGGCTACTGATTAATTCTCTTCTAAGCCTATTAATAAAAAAAAGAGACATTTAAAATGAAACTCTGAAGGTAGATAGATGAATAGGACAAGGGATTAAGAGCAACGACCAGCTGACTGAAGCTTCACGTCGGAAAATGAAACATCCAGCCATTTTGTTTAAAACTAATTACCAAACATTGCACATTAAGGGGTGATTGATTTAGCATTCCAAGTTTTCTAACTAATCTGCCCCAGTAAAGCCGGCTACATTGACTAGTTATGAATATTATGGTTCATAAATGTTATATAAGCAAGTGGTTTTAATAATGCAATAAATAGAGTTTTCTAGAGTTTGGCCAAACTAGGATCAAGTTGATGATTTTGGTATCAAGTTATACAGAATCTGAATAACTTCAAAACTGAAGTTAGTTTTTACACTGTTACATCTTAACTACTGCTTCATTTGTATTTATCAATGTAGAAAAAATCAACTTTACATGTTGTAAGCACAACTAATCACTACAATGTTACTACTAATCAACATGTTGATTAATCAACATGTATAATCTACTAATGTACAGCCTGAGGATGCTGAATAAATCTAACAGAACGTCTGCTTGGTATAATAGTACTTTTCTATTTTAATCGAACTCTCAAGAAGATTTCTATTACATTACATTTTATGCGTTTTTTTTATTCAACTTCTTTTCTCTAGTCTTAATACCATAGTATTGATCTTAATCCATTTCCTTTACAGTTTTCTTGTTTTTTATTTATCATTAGTGTACATAAATCTCGTTCAATATCTTCCTGATATTTTCTATTTAATTGGAGTTATATTACCTTCTTGAATAGTAATATCAGTTTTATTTACAATTTTGAACAGCATTATATATTTATAGACCATTTGATATCGTCATTTCCTATCTTTCCTATTCTGTATATATGAATTCCAATGTGTCTTCAGTGGTATAGATTTCTTATCAAAGAATATGTTATTTAATTATAAAATGAAATATACATACAAATTAAGGGACATTTGACTAGCCTTATGTTATATTATATTAACTTATGTTATATTATTATTATATTATATTAATGTTATATTATATTAAGAGGAGTTAGAGGAAGGGTATGAAGTATTAAGAAAGCGAATAGCAGCATCACTGACACAGATGGTACATTTCTGTGAAAACACCAAATGAATAGGTCGATATGCACTTCTAATTATACTTTTGCTAACCTTTGTAGTACTAACAGCATTGTTTGTGTTTGTGAAGAACAAAGACGGAGACGCGTGCGGGAGTCGTATTGGAGGCAAGGGGTGGTTGATGCCTGGTGTGCTGCCAAGTGTCTCACTCCAGTGGTGACAAGCACCTTAAAAAGAGGAGGGTTACCAGTGACAAGCCGGAGCCCCAAGTAAGAGTTATTTTTAATTCAATCAAGCCAAGCTCTGACGTCACTTGCAGGCCTCACGGCGAGTTCTAAATTAGTTCCCTGATAGACATCATCTGACTGGTCCCATTAGCTATTGCTCTTTTACGCTAAGAACATTTCAACTATTTTACATTTCATTACTTGATAATTTATTTCATCATCAAGTTTTCTTTTATTAATAAAAAAAAATGGGAGAAAATATTTCCAGTTGTCTCCATTCAACTTGTTCTAATATTTCATATTCATTATGGTTTTAAACAAGTGTTCCAAAAAAAAGGGACCACTTGTATTAAATTAAAACTTTTATCTGGCAGAAGTTCCTAAATATGAAAAGTGTTTCATTAGTGGAAAAGAAATTCCAACCCCTTTCTTTTGTAAGTTATATCGTCTAAACTTTTACACTCACTCCTAACAACTAATCCTTTCCTCAATACTTCCAGCTGAATAATTAAAAGAAAAAAAAGTATTCCAAACTAATATCTTCTTTGTTAATGAAAACAATTACTTTTTTAATTTTATAAAACAATGTTACAGAATATTCAGCAATTTAAAGGAAATAAATAAAAATAGTTGAGTTATGATTTTATATAAATTGCTGGAATATAATGTAATGATAGAAATATTATTATATTTTGAGGTGATTTTTTTAATTGTTGTGCATAATAGGGTGTTGTGTAGCTGGAGGTGTCGTTTTGGTGAATCAATAGCGTTGTGTTGATGGAGGCTCCCAGACACGACTTGCTTACGGAGCGCTCCGTGCCATCAGTCACCCGACTGCACCCTTATTAATTATTTACTGAAATGGCGCAATTATATTCTTCTTGCAGCAATTCCATTCAAAATTCATTTTTACGACCGGTTTTAGGCACTGGGTTTGGCATGGGCTTGTACTGGGTTCCCTTGCAATTACACTCATTAAATAATAATGTTTACTATTCGCGCTATTATTAACAAAAGATGTAAAACAAGAGGTAAGGCATCAATTCACTTCTACCTCATGTAAGACTGAAATAAACTTGAAAATCTTTGCGAAAACATTTTAAAGTAACTCACGTATGATTTTCAAATAGCTTAAGTGAACTTTATTTTAATTATTTCCTTAAGCTTCCAATAAATTTAAAATTATTCATAAACATTTAATGTTTTAAAGTTGTTTAATGAACTTTCAATTTATTTACAAATGGTCAAAAATATACTGTCATTTACATTCTACATATATATGCATATAAGCTAATAATACATGTAGAGTTGACATTTTATATCTTGGGCACTGCGATCATATGTATCCTGCTATGTTTCTCTTTATATTTTTTTAAAAGAACTTTAGATTTTAAGTTCTATATATTTTTTTTAATGTTTAAACCGATCCAGTAGTGGGTGATAACGTCAGCCGTTTACCGGCTTTTCGTTCGATCGATGATTTTACAGATTCTACATTGGGAGTCCTAAATTTTGATTAACTCAAGTGTTTTTCTAGTAGGGATCTTTAACGAGTATCTGATATCGTACAGGTTCGGAACCGATGGCTTAACGTTCTCTCCAAGGGACGACTTACTCAGATTTATTCACCTACCGCGTTATTAAATCAAGGGACAGGTGGGGATCGAACCCTGGACTGTCAGCCCAGAGGCGAGTACGTTAACCACTGAGTAAACCTCGCCCTCAAGTTCTATATTAAATGTCTACTGTTCTTGAAGAAGAATATCTCATATTTATTGGTTTTAGGATCCTTTGACAACAATTTATAACCTCTTAAAAGTGAATAAGAAACCCATATAAAATTACAATAATTGTCTTTAATATCAATCTAAAAACAATAATAAAATTTCTGGTACCTGGTTATTTCCAATTGAACAAAGCATATGGAAATATTATAAGTTGGTTATTCATAAGAAATAACCTACCTGCGGCCGCTATTACCAATTAAAGTCAAAATATAAACAAACAGGTTATACAGTAAACCTTATCCATTATGATATTTTTGGGATATTACCTGAACCATAAACCTGATTTTTAAAAAAAAATTACATAAACCTTCCTGGGGATATACCTAATAATTTCCTAAATTTTCAAGGTGATTGGATGTATGGTTTTTGAATCTATCGAGTACAAACAGACATACATTCGTTTTTATATATATATAGATTATATCTTCTTGTTAATTATTTAATAACTTTACATAACTAATATTACTTTTATTTATGTATCAATTTCACTGTTCATCCCTCAATTTTTTCTTTTATTTATTTGGTATTTTTCATATTTCATCAATTTAATTTAATTATAAATTGATTCCTGTCTATCTTATTATCTGTGACCTGGTACACATGCGGCAACATTGTTGGTCTCCAACCGTCTCTGAACCAGTGCGCTTGGTTTCCCTCTATTATCTCTCCTGAAGATGGTTCAAACCAAAAATTAGAGACTGTAAGTGTATGCTTTTAAACCACACTTACAATAAGATTGTGGTTTGATCATTGATTGTACTATATATGTATATATTTTATAGACACTTAATTCCATACATTTTAGCAGTAATTGTTATTTCCCTTAGCTAATTTCTTAAATATTATGGTACGGTCTTGCTATTGCTTGAGACGCAAAAGAGCACCTTCAATATAGTCTTCACTTTGGTACTCTCAAATCTTACCAACTTCAAAGTTTTTGAGACAGAGAAGTACTTCGAGGCATAGGATAAGCACTGTGGGGCTGCAATATAATCCTAAGTCCAAATGCTAAGTACGGGTATTGGCTGAAGAGAGAAATAAACCTATTGGTATTATTCCTTTTCTCATGATTTGTAGACAGTGAAAACCGACTATTTATATAGAAAGTGTGTTAATCATCCTTTATATCTGGAATATAATCAAAATTTGTTAGGAAATATTAACGCACATACATTTGCAATACTCACGAAGTCATAATCACATCAACAATGAATATCTAAATATTAAACATATGTTTGTTTAAAAATATTAAAATTTGTAGATGTTTTACATTATTTTCTAGAATGACTTAAATGCAAGTCGAGGACAAATGTATGGAAAAACATCTTGGTGGCACCTGACATCAAACTAAATAATTATTAACAAAATGAAGAACACAATAAAATAATTATTTAAAGCTATGATAATTTTAAACAAAATGAAAATTGTAAAAAAGAAGCACTTAAGTCAAACCATTTTCGAAACATCTTACAAGAACACTTAAAACACAAAAGATAAAGGAGCGTTCAATAGACACAATACTTGACTTATTCAAAAGCTTATCAACTTTCATTAGAGGCACATTAATTAAGGTATTGGGTAGAAACAAAACTTTTAACTCAAACAGGCCCACTTCACTTCTCTTAGGGCAAAGAGAAACATTTCCTCCATTGTTATAGCACTTCTTTCTTAGATAAATGTAATAAACTACCATAATATATCTTATATCTCACACAAGTCTATTCATCAATTTACATAATAACATGTATACACATCATCCAGACTAAGTCTTTTGATCTAATGAAAGAACTCGTTACATTCATATGATGAACAGAAGTGAGTACGAGAAAGCAGATAATATACAATGGCATTGAGAGACGCAGGTAAGAAAAGTATATAGGGTAAAGGGTAGATGAATAAAAGAAGTAAAAAGGCAAGAAGAGGTAAACTAAGAAAATATCTAGCTTATTTTCACCAATCACCAACACAATCAACACAATAGGGCAATCTTCCTGAAGCTTCACTATAAGTAAACCATCTAACAAACTCAGGAAAAATATATTTAGGTATTGGATTAATCGTAATGTTGTTATATCTACTTTATCAAAAATAACAAAATATAATAATTAAATCACAGTCTGAGGCGTAACTAAGGCTAATTGTGTTTTTTTCAGTATCAAATTTCCCGTTTTAATATCTGAAATTCGTGAAATTGTACCGTAGATTCAGTTCTATAGTTACTGAACTATAGACTGAAATGATTTAAATATAGACATTTTTTCAGTACAGTCATGATATTAGAAAACACCATTATAATTATTATGCAAAAATACAGAGCTATCGTGTCATAATAACCAGCACATACCGCAGTAAGGGTCAGAGGTTCAGTTGGCATTTTTGTTTGAAATAGAAATAGCAACTATTATAGAAGGAAATATGAAAAATTTGAAGACTCTACAGTTAGTAGAAAGTAGGAAAAATGTTGCCTAGAAACAGATTTTGGCAACAGAAATGTCTTTTGCATCATTCATACTTGCTCCCAAACAATGGGCACATCTACACTATGAGGTCTATTTTTGTAAAAACATGTTATTGATCACTAAAAAATTATAGACTGTAACGTCCTCACAATCCACCCATCCCCAAATGCACCAAAACGTACACACATACATACACACAAATACACACACATGCACACACACACACACACACACACACACACACAAACACACACACACACACACACACAAATATATATATATATATATATATATATATAGAAATCATCGATAAAACATAAAACTTCTTTAGAGATCTCAAAACATTTAAAATGTCAAAATCTCAAAGTGAAATTATTTCATGATCACATTACTTTACTTATTTTAAAGTAAAAATGATAAAATCATTATTACGAATGAATGGTTATCCAAATAATTTCATTAATCGTTATTTATATAAGAATTGCATCTTTAATATAGCAACCAAAAAATACTTAATTAGAAGAGGTTACGAGAAATTATCTCGTAGTTTTAAATAAAAATGATTTGAATTTTCAGTTCATTTTGTGTTTATCAAACACAATTAAAGAAGTTGACAAACTAAATTCATCTAAAATTACCTTAGAGTTCTGTAAAAAAAGAAAAGTTACATCATTGCATTCTAATGATCAGCATTTTTATTGAATAAGAATAAAAACAGCAATGCCGCCGACATTGCTTCTAACGGTACAATTGTGATTTTGAACGGTACAATTGTGATTTTGAGAACGCAATTGTGATTGATAAACAGCAATACAAACTACTGAGATCATTGAAAATGTTATATATTGAAAAGTAAATGACATCAATTTATTATTAAAGTGATATATCAAGTTTGAATAATAGTTATTCAGGAGTACTGAGCTGATTCTGTAATAGATTTTACGAAGTATAGCTTTTTACAATGTATATTTATCAAATATATAGTTATTTAAAAAAAATTGTTTCTATGTTTAATTGCTATTGTTGCAAGATTGAACTGATTTTTCGATTTATATATTTTTTTTATTAACACTAGCTTTTTTGGAAGGTATAACTTTGTTAACATCGTCAGTTCAATAGTATAAAAAATGGTGCTTACTATTATTCCATAAATTATTACATCTGTGAGTGGTTAGTGCTACTAAACTATTCCTTATTTATATTACTGCACACATTGAAATAATCAATTCCTGTGTATTAGTGAATATTTATTGATTAATCTATCGTTTTTGTTTTCTCTGAGTTATGAGCCCATTAAAAAGAGTTTAAATAAAAACTGAATCGTTGGCATTTGATAGTGTGATTTTAACCTAAAAAAATAACCGAGAACCAGCTTATATTAGTACTGTATATATTAATGTAAAGCTACATACACTTTGAAACTTTATAGTAAAACCTGCATTTCATGGTTGGAAGGAAAACCTACTTGAGTCACTTGAAAGGGATTTTGTTTTCAATCAATCTCAGTTGGGGAATATATTTTTTCAATTACATATCTGTTATAAACTACATCATATGTTAGAGTAAGAGTGATTTCAATCTTTACTTTTCGTTTAAATTTCAGTAATATCATGCTGCTTCTTGTACATATTTATTTATGATTTAGAATAAGTAATCATAAATAATGAGTATTGCTAATAATACTTCTTGAAAAATACTGTTAAATATATCAAAGGATGAAAGAGATGATCACACCCAATTCATAAATAATTAACTACAACATTAAAATCATTATTTCATTTGTTCCCATATTTTCTAAAATATAAAAAATACATAATATTTGCACTTAATTATTTTCAAATGTAAATTATTCGTAAATATAATATCTAATTACTATTTTTAATTACTCATTATAATTTATTATCCTAATTTTTAATAGAAACTTAGTTCTGGAAAATTACATATTTTAAGGAATAGAGGCATTAATAGGCATAGAGTACCTAATCTGGCATTCGACTACTGCTTTAAATTAATAGTTTCATTTTGAGTATTATATTGTCTCTTGCAGTAGATTCAAATTCAAAAAATTTATGAACTTCATGACAATGGTACAATAACGCAATAGACAGAAATTTATTTTTCCAAAATGACTGGAAAAGCAGATAAAAATTGTTCCTTCCTCTGTCAACATAAAGTATAATAATGTACCTTTTCTATGCAACCGTATTTATTAATAACTGTAGGACTTTTTCCTACAGCTATACATGCAAGAAATTTTACTAAAATATGTCCAACGGAGGCCCTGGTGGAGTGTTTCCAAAATGTTTGATAAATAAATATAACAAAAAGTTGTGATAAAAATAGCACAAATGAAATTACAGGATGTCATCATTTAAAGTACAGTAATGATAAAACTGAATGTACTTATTTTACTGCAAAAAAAAAGAACAAATATTGACTATAATTGAATCACTCCGTGACGACAGAAAATAGAAAGACAAAGAGCAAAAAGTAATATTTAAATTCGATGAGGTACTGTTAATCAACTATGATAGCTAATACTGGCAGATGACTGACTGAAAACACCAAATAATTGAAATGAAGAACTTGAAGATGCATTTGTTTCAGAACCAGTCAGCCGGCGAAGTGGTATAGTGGACATGATACTGTAGAATGGAAAACATATGTGTAGCTCTGCAGTACTAAGGACACTATTATATAACATATTATATGCATATAATGTGTGTACGTTATTTATGTATCATGTATATGTAACTATGACAACTCTACCACATATGTATATATGTAATAATATACCACATATGGTATATATACTGTATCTATAATCAAACCACAATATGAAATGGGGGAAAAAAAGACTAAGATCCTTCAACTCAGTTTGGTTTTTGACTCTGACGAATACCGCTTGTTATAGTTGAAAGATCTTAGTCTTTTTTTTTCCATTTCATATTTGGTTTGATCATTGATTGTTATTTCATGTGTTTATGTGAAATCTTGTATATATACTATATACTACATAATACATATGTAATATTTACTGGCAACTCTGTTGAATAATGAACAAGGAAAGCTATGAAATTTTTTTATCATAAATATTTCATATTCATTTAAATTGAATTATTTATTTTTTTTTGGTTTCTGCTTTAACTTTTTTATTTTAAATTATTTCCTTAAGATCACAACAATTTAACTATAACAATACCAGTGACACTGATAACACAGATACTTGATGGAACAAAGAAGGGAATAATCCAGTGATACTCTTCCTGGCGTGGGTCTAAATATAACACACACACACACACACACACACACACACACACACACACACACACACACACACACACACACACACACACACACAGAGAGAGAGAGAGAAAAAGAAAAAAAATCACTTGGAACAGTTCATATTAATATATCTTCTTTGTCACTTCCTCTTCAGACGCTTCTCAGATTTCCTCGAATGCTTATAGATGATATTGTTAGGATTAGGGGATTACTGTTTTCTAGAAGTTTGTGATATATAATAAAACGAAGTCAATATTTATAAAAATTCGGTGCTTCTATGATGATTATCTAACTAAGTCATCTATTAATATCACTAAATAAGATGGCTCTCATTTGTTGAAGTGGTAGACAGATAACTAAATGATTATAGGATTACAGTTGCAAGAAAGAGTTTTTGTGGTTGTTGAATTTAATTTAATGGGATGTAAAGGTTGCGGAGTGTTCAAATGATGAGCCCTGATAGCTACGGACTAAAGAAACTGCCCCAACATTAACTGATATCAATCTATAATGTGAGGCCCATTTAACGGGAAAAAACAGTATTAACTTTATTGATAAAAGAATCACGTTTATATATAAAATAAATATGTAGGTATCTTCTTCATTAATTAATGATAGTATTAGTCTTACAAAATTAAATTATAATTATTATTAGTATTTTTCAATTTAAATATAATTAAATTATAATTGTTATTAGTATTTTTCAACCGTGCGCAGAGAAAAGAATATTTGACTTATAATTAGAATATCAGCCCATATAAGAAGCAAAACAGACATTATGAAAGGAAATAAAAAAAATCTGGAGTAGCTTACACTCAGTTTTACTATAAGTAAACATAATATCATACTTCTTGGGTAAATAATATATGATTTTCAATTTTAGTATCATATAAATGAATAAATAGGAGATGTTTATTAGTCTTTCATGCCTGGAGGTAGGACAGGCAGTGATTGATCCACTTATTTTTTGTATATCCACTCATTCTTATTTTGGTATAACACACCACTGATACATATATTATTAGTATAACTAAAATAGAAATAACATTTTTTTTGAAAAGCGGAAAAGTACATTTCGTGATACTAAATAATCTCTTATAGGAGAACAAGGCTTTTGTTCCAATAGCCAGTAGATCTCTTACATAGTTTATCTTACCTCCTTCTACATTGAATATTTAAGAAATTTTCCCATTTAAAACTTGAAAATACTCCTATTTCATCTGAAAAATTTCAGAGAGATTTAAGAAAAAATTTTGTTCCAAGATGATTTTTAATTTAAGATGTAGGATAATTACATTTATTATTCAAAGAATAATATTGAAAAGAATGTTTTCAATTTTGAATTATGTTTTACGTTTTTGGTGTTTTATATAATTATTACACTGGGAATTTTATGGCTTCGTAGTATTTAATAACAATCACTTTTCATTCCATTTGCCAAAAATCATATACAATATTTCACTCTGAGCGAGTCTTACAAGTATCAGTACTTACGAGTCTTACGTATCTGTTTCCTGGGCACTGTACTCTGTTATAAGGTTCTTGTGAATGTATAATGAGAAAAAGAATATTACTGATTAACCAGTTTTACATATTCAAATTAAAGTAAAAGCCGGCAATGCACTATAATTTAAAACTTTTTTGCTGGAGGCTCCTAATATTTGAAAATAATAGATATTAACTAAGATTAGACTAGGATAGTGAAAAAACTGGATATCTGTCAAAAAACATAATAGCTCTTTCTCGAGGAAGGAGTCCATTCCTCAAACTTTAATACTATCCAAACATATTATGATTCACATACACAAAAAAATATAAGTCTTAACTTTTGTTCAACTGTGGGATATATAGATTGATTAGAGCGTTTTGTGAGACAAATCCATCAAACCATGGAAGGCAAAAGATATTTATGTTTATTGGTGGTGATATTTTATATGTAAAATTATAAATAGTATAACATTCCCTCTATTTATAATATTCCCTCTATATTTGTCAATGTAAGAAATGTAAATAAATATCAATAAATTCGACAAGTATATTCGACAAAAACTTCATAGATTTCAAAATTTCTAGATTGAATTTTTTCACGATCACTATACGTTACTTACAGTAAAGTAAATACGGAGAATGTCTAAAATTAATTAAATAAAATAAATAGTGTCAATACTTATGATATTCATATTAAACATATTTTATTCTATATCAAAAACAAGCTTATCTTCGCATGTACACTGATACAGTGTGTGGGGTGTCCACAGGGCCCTTGTTCCTCTCCTGGATATTGCCTTGTTCAGTATAACGCTCTATTTACTTGTAAATTCTTTATCAATACACAGTTGCATTTGTAGGTGGCCTGGTTATTTTAATTACAAAAAAATGAGTTCTGGAACTGGATTCTGTAGAAAATCTTTGTAGGCAATTAGACATAGATGGTTAATAAGAAGTAAGGTTCCTTTTAAACCTATAATAAGTAAAAGAATGTATAATTACCTGCCGGTGTCAGGGCAGTGGAAATGTTATATTTTCTTAAAACACAAAACTATCTTTTTCGAAATAATTAAGTATCTGAGTGACATTTTTGATATTAACTTTACCAGCTAGAAATACATTCAATACGTTTGTCCTAAGGTATGTAATTGACTAAAAAAAAAAAAAAACTGAGTTATTCAGGTAAAGTTCATTGGCGCATCGGTAGTGACGTGTTAAGGATAATCTATGTGCATTGTTCGTCCTCATTTTTTTTTTCTTTTTTTTTAGCTATGAGATTCTGGCGTAATACTGTCATTTGTAAATGGTAGTAGAGTATTAGACTTGTCAGGATTGAAAGACTGAATTTTTTGCATTCAGCATGTATACAACCTATATTTTTAACACTACGGAAAAGTATATGTATATATATGTATATATCAGTATAAAATCTATAAATACGAGAGAGAGATTATATCGTATTTTCTTAATTGATTGCATATTACTGGATTAATTTGCACTGTCAAATAATATGATTCATGAAATGAAAACACGTTTTCTACCAATAAATGGAGTAGAAGTGAACATAAGGTTGGATGTGGGTCTGTTGTAAACAAGAAGAACACATGGAAGCTCACTGCTACAAGAAATGTGATAGAACAACTCGTCTTGGCTAAATCTTTAAAACTGACCTAGGAATAGACAACAGAGGGAAGCAGGAAAGGTGAAAAGTATGTAATATAACTTGAAATGATAAAGAAGAGCTTAGTTTTTCCTACGACAGGCCCATGAAATCACCTAGGTAACAAAGTTGCGGATAAACTGGCAAAAGAGGCGTTCCATGATACTCTCATATAGGGTCATATTCCCTGATATTGCCGAAAGAATGCTCGCAAAAAAGTCTACTATCTCGGTATATTAGATCGTCTTTGTCAAGAAATGGGCAAAAATCAAATAGTTTTATATATTAAAGAGTTTTATCTAAAGAGGGAAGCTCAAGGATAATCCTCTACAAACATCACATATTATTCGGCTCAGCTCTTATCCAAAAGGAACTTAACTTTTGGATAGCATACCTGAATATTTCAAAATCTTCACAGATCCAGGGAACCCATGTGATCAGCACACACCAAGCACATGATGATATATAATCCTCAACAACTCTGTTCTCAGAACGTACCAAAAAACGATCTAAAAATGTACACATACTTGCATTAGTCTTAGTCTTATTTTGTATTACTGGATCATCTCGAAAAGTAAGTGCGAGTGGTTTTAATCAACAACCCTTTAGGGAGTTGAGTAGAAGAGTTCAAGAATACATTAAAAAATAGAAGAAAATTTCATCACATCGCATTATTTAACAAAATATATTATTCAAAACGGTATCTTCTTTATTCATGAATAGTTATTAATATATATAAATTTTATACCTCATTAATTCGAAAAAAATATTGGCACCTTTATTTTATTTTTTAACTACATTAACACTACAGTGTTAATTTATATATTTTTAAAAGTTTCAGTCAATGTTTATTCAAACAAATGACCTTTTATGTTGTGTCTGGTTATTTAATTTTTAATAAATTTTCTGTTTAATCACAAAATGCTGATGGGGGCCGAGAGATGTTTTGTTTTAAGAAAGGAGGTTGCGTCGAAAAAAGTTTCTCTGACAGGAAGCAGCAGCTCAACCTTTGTTTTTGAAAGCACAGTTTTCCATGTTTAGTGTTGTACTGGGCTTACTTCAATAATTTTAGCTCTTCTATAGAAAACCACCAGGCTTAAATTTAACTCTACATACAGTTAGAATATATAGAGTTCAACAGTTCGTTTTACACATGATATGTGAATTTCCAACATTAAATTCACCATAAAAGTTACCCTAAACAATTAAAATTTTATCAGTTATTAATTGATTTTACTTATTTTTATCACGCAAATATAGAGTGGCTAGGAAATTTACAATTAGCGCGAGCAAGAAATGGTTTGCTCTGATGTGTATTAGAGGAGGAAGCACCCAATTATCGACGAGTATTAGAATTTTAATTTGCACATGTATTGTTTAACGGTAAAAATCAATACAACGCTGTGATTCAATAGTCATTTGAGTGAACCAATATGTTTTGTGAAACCGTTTAAAAAGTTAAATCAAAATCATTAATATTAAAATAACTTAGGATTGATTATCTATAGAGAAAATTTTGATAAAAGAATTACCAATATTTATAAATGGAAAATCAAAGAAAAATATAAACCAAAATAATATATATATATATATATATATATATATATATATATATACAAAACTTAAGTTTATCGGGATTCGGTCAGTTCAGAGCAAATCCCGATAAACTTTAAATAGAACTGACCGAGTATAGATAATCTTTAGTTTTGTTTCCATTCCACGGTCGATACTTATATCAATATATATATATATATATATGATATTTACATATAAATTGTCAAACGACAATAGGAAATGGGAAAAAAAGACTAAGATCTTTCAACTGCAACAAGCGGTTTTCGCCAGAGTCAAAAACTCAACTGTCTCCGACGAAGACCTCTAGTTACGGTTGAAAGATCTTACTCTTTTTTTCCCATTTAATATTGTGGTTTAATCATTGATTATTATTTTACGTATTTATGTAAAATCTTGTTTTATAGATATATATAATATTAAAATGTCAATAATGAGTCCATTTTTTTTAAATGAATTTTAAATAAAGACCTAGAGTTACAAGCAGAGACGGTGAGGAACTCTGCGACAAAAACATGATTATTACAGTACAACTTGGCAGGTTTCTCAGAAGAAAATTAATATTTATCATTTTAAGTGAACTGTCCCAGTTTCAAATATTCTAAACTACTGAAATTTATATCTTGTAAATTTATATTATACACAATTTAATACAATTTTTGTAATTTCTAGAATACTAGGTTAACATATTAAAATTAGTTACAGTTTTGACAATGGGAATGATTAAGTCATTTTCCATTTTAAATTTTACCAAGAAATAATGCAAAAATTTAAACCACAACAAATAAAATACATATGCTAAATGTTATTAGAGTTGGTTCAAGTTAAAAATTTGGTTTTGGGTTTTATTGTTTGCAATTTTTGGGTTGTTTATAATATTTCGATGGAGAACTACTCAGCCATCCGTAAATAAATTTCTACGTAATAAATATGTAAATAAATCCGTAAATACTTTCATTGTCAATAAATAAAGACAAAAAAACCCAGTTCATGATAATCAAAAAATCGTATTAGTCCAAAAATAGAGATATCCTTCGATTATGTATACATCATAAATATACTAAACATTTATAACTCTATATATCGTGAATATGGTTGCAACGATTCTATTGTTATTTATCCAAATTCTTATCATAAAGGAAAGAAAAAATATAATATCCGTGTCCAAACAATGTGCGCATAGCCCAAAATTTATATGTGCATCACATATATGCTTCAGAAGTTGGCTTTTATAGTTTCTAATATTTGCAAAATCTTAATGTCCCAGTGTTAGTAATTTAACAAGGAATATATCATTCACAAAACGTATAAAGATACAACCTTTGCTGAAGATGCAATTCAGCAAAAACTATACAGCTTATTTACAGGTAATTTACATTTTTGCTTCAAATTTGTTTAGTAACATTTGTACAGTATAGCTAGTATTGTATCCAAATGCTTTCAAATTCAATCGTAAGTAAAAAAATTTAAATTTTTAAACAAAACTAAATTTTTTGTTTCTTCAAAAAAATTGAAAATTATTTGCTTTAAAGTTCATCATACTAGGTCAAAACAACAAGTATAAAATTGTATAAAGTAGTATTCCTCTTACTACGGTACTTTAGAAAAAAAGTATGGTGTTTAAAATACATTGTGGGTAATAATTTGAGGTTACCATGAGACAATATTTGACAAACCAATACAACACATCTTGACTGCAAGGGCTGTTTTGGAGTATAATATCAAAATGATCGAAAAAATGGTGTAACCTGTATTAGAAGTTTTTGATACAAACTGACTTCTCGCCATCACATACACGCACACACAAGTTGTTGCTGTATAATAACATGTATTGAACATGTAGTAACGTTCTTCGGGCTTAATGCTTATAATAAGAGGACAGAAAAATAGAAAACAGTAGTAAACATGAAGTAAACATGAAAAAGAACAAATTTAAAGTTTTTCAATTCGTTGCCGTAAGAAAAGCTGTATAATTGCAAATTTTCAATATTCAAAGTATGAAGAAATGGACACAAATTGCTTCAAAGGCATATACAAAAAAACTCTGATTCACAAAAAAAATAGCGTCTTTAATTCTTTCACATTTTATATTTGATTTCTGAAAGTTTCCAAAATGCAATGTTCCTAAATTATTCTAGATAATATTTTTAAATATATATCTTAATTAAATATTCATGAGTCTCTGAATTGAACAGATAGGAATTTAATTTGCCTAAATTGACAGTGTTAATAGGGAGGACAGATTAGGGTCAAATTGCAGTCAGTCGACTGACCGACCACTCAAGTGTGCATTGCTGCTTTGTCAAGCATTCTCGTCCACCACCCACACACTTGCAAATTATGCCAATTAGCCCATCTATTGGCAACATTAGCATAAATGTCACACTTGCTTCAGTCTATTATAAGAACTATAAGTCTGTTAGTGTTTTATAAGGGGTAAAATATATTTAATTCCGTTTTTAAATATATGCAGCTATAATAATAATAATAATGAAAAGCAGAAGAAGATTGAAAACTTTAGGGTCTCATATTCTACCATTACATAATTAAACATGCCATCAAACTTTTGTATAATTAAACTAATTAATGAATTGATTCTAATATCCGGCATAATTATTATTATGATATGATTTGATTATTCATAATAAAATATGTATTAATATAAAAAAGTAATTATTATTTAAACTAAAAATATTAATTTTTGAAATTGTAATCTGATCGGTTAACACTGCAATTTGTAGGTTGCTGACAGTTTTTCCATTTTTTTTGGCATTTGCAATTTATAAACCTGTGTATTTTTTCTCGATATAAATCTGTATATACATTTCCTTCAAATCCAGGAACAAAAAAGAACAAACTGGAGTCAGAGGACTGGGAAACTTATATATCGGTTAAACCCTCAAAAAAGATAAATCATTTTGACGTAGATAACTTACTTGACAAATGAGTGAATTCAAAATCAAAATGATACACTGCAAAACGAATAGTTTTTATCAAATATTCTGATATTTTAAGAAAATGCAAAAATTTGAGTCATTCATAAAGCAATAATAAATAAATAGTAGAAAATGAATAATAAGGTGGAATATAATATGATTGAAAACATAAATAAAAATCAACATTCAGTTAAACTTTCATCCAATAAGTAAGCTACATTGGTAGCATACAACAATTTTAGAGAGCACGCATACATACTCGCAAATAAACAAACCAACAAGTCATTTCTTGCAAACACTGTACATGATTTTTTAAATAAAATCCTGTTTTAAAAATTAAACTACGATCACATCAACTTTGGAATCAATTAGTTGAGATATTATATTTAAATTAAGTAACCAGGAAGTAAAAATCTGACAATAATATATATATATATATTAGTATACTTGGGCAGCAGTCTCTCAGATAGACAGGTTTCGTTGAACACGAATTTTCCTTGCAAGGAAAATTATCCAGAGGAAATATATATATATATATATATATATATATATATAATATATATCAATGATCAAACCACAATAAGAATTGGGAAAACAAGACTAAGAGTTGGGTTTTTGACTCTAACGTGGTTTGATCATTGATTGTTGTTTCACGTGTTTATGTGAAATCTTTTATATATATATATATATATATATATATATATATATATATATATATATATATAAAGAATGAATAAAATGGTAGAAAATGCATGAATTAAAACTTAAGGAGAGATAGAGCAAGAGAGAGATAGATATAGAAATATTTTGAGAGAGAGTGAGTGTATGAAAGGGAGAAAAATTTTAATAGAAATAAATGAAAAAGGGAAGAGTTGTGAAAAAAAAAATGGAACAGTGACACTGAAGCGAGAATTAAAGAAAGAAAAAAAAAAAAGGAGAATGAACGAAATTTGAAGTGAATGAAATAAAATTTATTAGGAATACCGATATATATATAATATATATATCAATGATCAAACCACAATAAGAAATGGGAAAACAAGACTAAGAGTTGGGTTTTTGACTCTAACGAAGACCGCTTGTTGCGGTTGAAAGATCTTAGTCTTGTTTTCCCATTTCTTATTGTGGTTTGATCATTGATTGTTAATTCACGTGTTTATGTGAAATCCTTATATATATATATATATATATATATATTATAAAGTTTGTGAGTTTGTTTGTTTGTTTTTTCAACCATTTCCCGTAGAGATAGAGGCTTGAAATTAAATACATATGATTTACTACCTGAATAATATTAAATAAAAGAAAATCATCACTATATTTTCAAAATTAAAGTCAAGGTAGCAAGTGTCTTGCGTGCTCGCCGATGACAGTAGTTAAATGTATTATATATAAATGTAACAAACAATTTTTTTTAATTAATATTTGCTTAATATAAACACTGGTAATAAACCAGTAAGCCCACTGGCTTGCGTCCTGGTCGATGACAGTAGTGAAAAAGAATTATATATAATTGGTAATAAAATAAAGGCATGGAGCCAGAGTAGCCCAGAGGCTTGCGTGCTCGCTGAAGACAGTAGTGCAAATGTATGGAATTAATGTTTTATTTGATTATATGATAAAATAAATGATTTTTTTTACTTTTAAATGATTTTTATTTTGCTAAATATATTTTCTGTTTATAGACTCGTATCTTGAATCATGTTAGGAATACTGTATTAAATGCTTGGGTCATATAAGAATCTGTTTCCGTGCCTTAATAACAGGAAACAACAATTAAAATTATCCCTGTCATTCATGTTCAGTGAATTAATTTCAATAGCTGTTGTTATAATTTCTGAGTGACACAAAGGGTCACGGATATTCTAGTATATATATCAAAACATAAAAGATAATTTTTAATTATAATCATTTTAAAATAATATGTTAACTTATTTGAATATAAAAAATACATATTGTGTACAACACTTTTAACAATGTTGTCGTAAATAAGAAAAATTTACTAACGATTGAAGGGTTATCAAAAGTAAAATATTTAATTTATCAATGTCTGGATTTATTATTGATTAAGAAATAATTCTAATCTAGAAAATTAAATGCTCCCTGCAAACCGAAAAAAAATATTTATTAAAAAGAAAGATGTAAAAGAAAATATTAGAAGGGTAGTTTTGCTTTCAACAAGCTGTTCTCACCATTAATTCTTTAATTCTAGATTTGTGCAAGAATTTATATTAGTTATTCCAGTTTTTAATTAATTTTTCAGCAAAGTAGTGTGTTAAAAGACAAAGGTAATTTAATATATGTATTTATATATATTTTTCCCCCTTTTATAACTTTTTTCTTAACGTTTTTAAACTTATTTATTTAAGTTTCATTATAGTTAAACAAGTTTATTTGAATTATGAAAAGTTTACAGCTGTTCAAAATTTGTTTTAGTGCTAACTTTATTTTAGTATACATAATAAAATAAGAAGAAAAAATATTTTATCTCTTTCTTTGAATCTGTTCTTGTAATTTATTGATGATGTCTGGGTGAATGAGGCTGGATAGGTGGTAACTTTTATAACATGTTTGTTAAATGTTATAAACATGGTACAATCGGAAATCAGAGATCCCACTATCACTTTAAATATAAATAGTTTTACTGTCGAAAATAATTTCAATTTCTTCGTAATATATTACCATCAAAACAGGTAATTTTTTTTTACAAACTTTCATACACAAACACACGCACACATACACACACATATATATATACCAATTAAAAGAAACAGTCCAGCGGACTTTTTAAATAAAGTAAATTCATAACGAAGGAAACACACAGAAAGACACAGACATAACTCATATCGATATTTCGACCATCGTCGTCATCAGAAGGTGTGAAGAGCTAGGGGTCCCGCAGGAAGGCAGGGCGGTGACTCACCGCAGGTAGGTCACCACCCTGCCTTCCTAAGGGACCCTTCGCTCTTCACACCTCCTGATGACGACGATGATCGAAATATTGATGTGAGTTAAGGCTGTGTCTTTCTGTGTGTTTCCTTCGTTTTGAATTTATTTTATATATATATATATATATATATATATATATATATATATATATTTATATTATATATAGATTTTTACTTCATCCACATCCCTCAGGTCAAATTACACATTAGAAGTTAATTTGTCACTATGTTAATAGTCATTAATCAATTATACATTGAAAACAGACTTAGTTTTTAATTTATAGCAAAAGAATTTATAACGATTACAATTTAAATTTATCGTTTAATTTAAAAATTAAATTACGTTTACATTGACTTCGGGATCAATTAGTTGAGATATTATATTTAAATTAAGTAACCAGGAAGTAATCATCCTTACCATCAAAAGAATTTATAACGATTACAATTTAAATTAATTACAAAAATACATCCACAACATATAAAATTATTCATGTATTATATATAAATGTATTTATTTATCATTTTATAGAATTATATATAAGAAAATTGTTGCTATAAAATAATGTATTTAATGACGTAATTTAATCTATAATACAGTTAATTTACCCATGACTCTCCCAATATTTGTAGCTAACTTTGAGTAAAGTATAGTGATATTGAAACAATTGGCTGTCGAGATTTTGAGGGATACATTTTCGAGTTGCTCAAAGTCCTTTTTTGATGATTTTTTTGATGATGTTTTTGTGTGTGGGTGGGCGATCAGGTGGAAAGTTACTCATAAATTTAACTCATGTTTAACATAAAAATGGTACTTACAGTGTAGATATATCCCATTGTTTTGGGGTAGTTTTGCATAATGACAAAGTCACTTTTTTTTCAAACTGTGTTTTTTGTCAATATAATTTTCCAATTAACCTATTGAATTTAGAATATTGAGATTTCTACAACTGAAATTTATACAACTGAAAACGTAAATTTTTCAATTTAATATTGAACCTTTTACTTATGACTGAATCTGAAAGCTCATGAGAAGGACACAAATTATAGTGTTTATGGCAGCTGTGTTAAACTCGGTCTGGGACCGAACACAGTTTAGTTTGATCTCAAGCGGGCCTGATCAGAAAGCTCAGTACAAAATTACATAGAACTATCAATAAGTCAACCTTTGTCATTGTATTGGTCAATAATACTAAAAATTAGTGCAAATAAGAAAATCAATTATAAAAATCTTTATTAAAATCCGACACTCTGCATCGACTTTTTTCCTTTTTGACGGAGATATTGCGCTGGTGAAGGTGCGAGGACGAAGGAAATAATATGCCAAAAGACGCTGAACAGATGTTCAGTCCTACCATCTCCTTTTGTTAGTTTCACCAAAGTGTCTCCTTTCATGATCTCTGAGGGTACTAAAACACTTTGCCCCTAGTGTTTAATATAAGCACCACAGGTTTTTAAGGAAATTAAAGTAAAATTATGCTTTTTTTTTATAATAATGTAGACTTGTTCTCCGGGCTGCATTGAGCTCCCAGGCGGGCCGCATACGGCCCGCAGGCCATATGTTTGCCACCCCTGGTTTAAGGGATCAAAATGAAGCTATATCCGAAAATAGTACATTATGTGAAAATGAGTCGAGAAAGTTTTTTTTAAAACTTTATTAACAAAAAAGTTATGGTACATTTTATGGTTCAATAAGTTCTTTTAAAGTTAAACTTTAAAAAGTTAGAAAAAATTAAAACTGTTAAAAAGAAATTACAGTTTTTTCAAAAATTAATATTGATCACCTGGATTAAACGCTTTCTAATTACAATGAATGAACTAAATCTTATATAGCAAAGGGTCATTAATAATGAAACCGATAAAAATATTTGAATATTTGTTTACCATCTGAGTCTCTGAAAACATGGGATATCTGGGAATGAGTTAATAAACAATTTGAAAATGTTTTGAAACATAAAAATATCCTGCATTATCGAGAATTTTTGCAATACATAGTTCTGCTTTTACAGAAGTGGAACTGACAAATATATCATAAAGCAAACAATTAAGAGGTGGTAAGAAGCACAAGATACAATGTAGATTAAAAAGGTTATTTCGGTTAGACTTGCATTAGTTCAAAATACTGCATCTTTGAAGAAATGTGTACGTAAAACATCTATTCGAAATTTGTCTGCTTAACTATAATGAGTGGAAAATATGTTTGACATCATAGAAAGAATGCAGATTATTTGTCTTGAAGAGATAGAAAACTTTGATCAAATTTTATCCCAATGCAAGCCAATCGGATTGGAGAGGATAAAGATGTTTGTCAAATGATACTTAAAACAATAGAAGTGGGGGGACACTTCTTGATGTACTTTTATGAAGGTCTTCAAAGAACTTAGAAACTAAATTTGGTTACAACAGTGGGATGTAGTACAAGATAGCCGGTCTGGCAAGGACGCATATGAATCCGTATTAATAATTTTAATAACATGTCAGATTGTCAATGATTGTAAGATTCCTATAACTGTTAAATGATTGTAGCCATATGTTAACAAATACTTGTTGATTAAAATGTATGTTTAGCCATATTAAAATAAAACAAAAAATTATTTGGTTGCCAGTGAATTTGATATATGTTTATTTACAATAAAGTTAAGTATAGGCCATTCAGATTTATTTCATTTTTTTTAGCAAATGACATATTTGCATACTACTGAACAATTAATTCCAGAATTTTCAGTTTGCTGCCTCAAGAACCACCCATGTTAAAAATAATCCTGATGAAGAAATGTTAGAGTTCTTTGAACAACAGATATTACATTTCATAAACTGATCAAATTGATGCACACTGAATTCAGAAACAGTATTTATTAAACCAACTTGGCACAAATAATATTACATAATTTATCTATTTCATTTCATTGAATTGATATAGTTCCCAAATAAAAATATTTTCCAATAATTTTTATTACTAATAATAATTAGTTATTATTATTTGTATAATTTTTTGACTAGCAATTTATACATATATCTTTAAAAAGGAGAAAATTTGAATGTAAATCGGTAAAAAAATTTTTATCAAATATTTTGAAAATAAAAAATGTCATAATATACATAAAATATAGCTATGGATGGAAATGATTGATTTTGTAGTTTTGCCTGAGGACAGCCTATAATGCTGGCACTGGTTTATGGAAAGCTATTTGAACTTTCCCCAGTGATAACGCTGCTTCCTCCATTATGGGACCCAGACACCTGTGTATCTCAACGCAGGATTAAAACTCATCCGGAATCTTAACTTGTCTCACTAAACTTGTTTATCATAGTTCATAGTATGTAGCATACTATATAAATAATATAATATATATAAGTAGTATGTAGCATACTATATAAATAAAATTATATTAAACTATGCAGCTTTGCTATTAGCAATTTAACGATAATCTAGTTTCTCCAATAACAAATTACCATCATCAATATAATCAGTAATTTTTAACCAATGAAATTTATCTACAAATTTACATGTAGCCTAATGGTCGAAACATATCACTCATTCTTAATATTAATGAATAAAATAAAAAGATTTCAGACTCAGTACTATGAGTGATATGGGATTATCAAATATTACTAGTCTGTTAATCACAGTTTAAATGATCAATCGTGTAGTGTGTTATGATATTTAAAGCGATATTATACGCCCACCAACTCACTTGAAAAAAATGATATTAAAAATACAACTAATACATAAATTCTGAAGACTTGGTACATATTAATCTCTGGAAAACTCAAAATTATTTTTTCACTATCATAATACTTACAATAATGTATACTTTACTGGGTGTTCATGCTGTTTATTAATTCAATCCATTTATTGGAATTTTTTCAAATTTATTTATATAATAAGTAAAAAACTTGGTAACATTTTTGAACTAAATGTATTTATGTACTATTAAAACACAGGTTGACACAATAAAATTGTAAAGAACCTAATAAACTATAATATATAATATCATTATCTTCTAAAGTAAGACCCTGAGCAACAGTTTTATCAAAAAACTTGCGACACTGTTAACGAGTTTACTTGCACAATCGCCTTATGGCAATTATGTACTTTTTATTTAAATAGTGCTATTCAGCAATTTAAATTACTAATAGCTACATTATACTTGAACAATTTAGCAGAAATATCAACATGAAACTTTGATGTAACCGTGATTAAAAAATAATTGTAATATTTGACAACTCATAGTTCACAGACTAACACATCTTATTTGTCACACCATTTGAAGCCGTACGAAGAATATTTTAGAGTAATTTATATCATATTAGGTGCTAATTTTGTTCCCTAATCTAAAAATGTCCATTTTTGAACAATTACACTATTAAAATGGACATAGTATACTAATTAAAATAAGCTTAGATTTTAATATTTAAAAATCTATTGCATTCTCAAATTTTGTAGAAAAAAATATAAAAAAAAACAAATATTAACATTTTTTATGATAACTCTTTTAATAATATTATAGAAAAAACAGAATGTTCTTGTGTTTACTTGTGAGCTTATTTTAGTCGGTTATTTGAATCATATTCAGTATACATTTATATATTTATAAGTATATGAAGATTTCACTTTTACATATCGGCCCTTTTACATACATATATGTATAGAGACACCGATGAGGACCGCTTGTATTGTGTGAAAGATCTTAGTAATTTTTCTGATTGCTTACTGTAGTTGAGATGTTGATTTTTATAAACACCATGAATACATATATATATATATATATAAAAGAAAGAGAAAAAAATGGTACTATCCATCTGAATATTTTGACGAATAGTATTCTTGAGGGAAAAGGACTTGTTCTGCCTGAAGAACGTAACACAGAATGTTCACTTCACAGTACTGCTGACATATACAGATCGGAAGAGGGCACAATAAATAAAGGAACGAAAAACAAAAGGTAATGAAATATAAAATCACATCGTCATTCGTAGAGGACGTTGGGTGTTTAATTCCCAGCCTATAAGTGCATATTAGGTGCTCGTTTAAGAGCATGTTTGTGTGATATTAATATATCGTTTTGCTAAATTTAGGTTTCCATGAAAAATTATTGGGAAGACATACTATTTCCTAGGTTTGGAGGAATTAGAGTCAGAGGTGTGTCTTTTGAGTAGGCTCTCAAAGCACTACAACAAAAAAGAAGCATATTATCAAAGTCGTTGACAATCAATTGAGTTGTGGTTTCAGTTTAATGCGTTCTTATTGATGCTATATCAAATATTCTGATAACGTATTAAACATTTATTGGTAATCAATCAATTGGTTTCATTTGTTTTATTGTGATTACAACCATTATCTTAATTATTACAAACTCAGAATTATTGATCTAGAACCGTCTCACATGATATTATTATTAAACTCAGAGACTGATGAGGATTCCTACAATATCTGTTCTATTGAACTTTTTGACGTTATTAAAATCAAATTTACATAATAATTTTTTTATTTAAATTTTTAATTATCTTTAATAAATTATATTTATAAATTAGTAAATTATCTTTCCTTCATAATTTTTAAGGTATTATTTTTCAAAAATCTTCTACAAAATACTCCATGTGAGAGGAACTTTTTTGGTTATAACCTTTCTAAAACAGTCCCTTCCGTGATTATATTCTATTACGTTCCACCCAGAGATCCATGAGGGTTAACTTACTTTAAATTGTTTTATTATTAATTGAAAGCAAGATGAACATTGCTGTGTCGATCGATCAAAAATTTATGACAATTCATAGATAGGGTCAACTTAGTGCAGTCAAGTTGACACTAAATCGATTGCACTGAAGAAGTTTATTCATTAGACTAGTTTGCGGGAAATATATATGTTATTAATACGAATGGGGTAGGGTTATGATTTAAAATACGAGTGACGAAGGGCTGGCGTCCTAAATGAGAGAGCTAGTGAAAGAGCTGCGTCGTCCACACCATTACATTCCCCAAGCAGCATTGAGAGTCTATGAGAGATATCTGAAAAGATATTCTTGAGATTATTAGGTTTTTAGTAAGAAATATAACGAACCTAATTAAGGATGGAGAAATCACAAAATTATAAGTAATAAAGAACAACTATTTAATAAGAGTGGCAAGCTTTTAAGCACCAGGCAAATAGGTAGAAATGTGAAAAGACAATTAATTGCAGTCTTTTCTGCGTCCAGAATGGTGAGCATCTCTAGCGTTAGAAACATTAAAAAAAAAGAAAAAATGAAAAAAAAAAAGAAAATAATAACCTTGTTCTAAAATTGTTTGTATTAATTTGTCTAAGTAGCTACTATGGTGTTTTAGATTATTAAACAATTGATAGATCGAATTAACATTGATTTAGGTATCATCCTCCTATCATGATAAGATTGAAAACTATTGCAGAGAGGGTACTCCTGAGCAGTACTGTTTCTAGTGAACTGGAGTATTTGTCTCTGTTTAATTGGATTCGGTGTCACATAACACACCAAATATATTGAAAAAAAATATTAGTTTTTAAGTGATTTTGAGTGTTTTCTATGCAATGTTATACATATATCAAATGATTAAGAAAAAAGATCTGTAAACAAGATCTACGGAAAAAAATTACAAAACTATATATAGTTATGAATAGTGTGGGTATTATCAAAATAATAACTGAATTTACAGCACGCCATTATTTAAATTGACATTATTTTATTTACATTTTAATATTAATTTAATGACCATTAAATGCGTCTAAATAAGAGGGTATACATAGAATATTTAATGACATATTAAGTAAATAGCTACTGTTTGACGAAAATACATTTTTTAGTTATATGTGAAAATGTTATTCCGTATCAAAGATGATTTATATAACCAAAATGTTCACGTTTCTGTCCAACTTAATATTTTTTATATTAAATTAACAGATTTTTTTTGTATTCAAAATTATAAAAACGTATAGAAGATATTTTTTTTAAAATCAAAAGTTAAAGCTATTACTCTAAGAACAAATAATGCTTTTTTTAGAAATATGAAGAGAATTCTCTGAATCACTGCAAAATGAAAGAAAATACTATAACTCAATTAAAAAACTTATTATATTGATGTAAGCATACTTTATTTTTTGAAGTTTATACATATTTTATTTTGATAGATTTTAATTACACAATAAAAAAAACAAACATTTTGTTTTAATGAATTAGTCAATTTTGAATTGAAATAAAATGTAGAAATGTGAAGAAAATGCCATAACACATTAATATTACATGTATCTGACATTTATTTTATAAATTTATATTATTTAAATGCTCTATTGATGTTTGAGTAGAAACTGTCAAATAACTACAATCTGTTTACAAGTTATCGAGTGCTTTTATATTTTACGTAAAAAAAGTGCTTCTAGATTTATACTAACCATTTATTTATCATGGAAATACATGAATGCAGTGATAGTTTTTGCTGAGTCCAATAAACAATTTTTGGTTGAAAGACTTAATATGTTACTTTTACTTTGTTGCCTCTAAAGGCAACATGAAGGTAAGTGGGTATAGTAAGACATTTTACCAAGTTTGTAGTAAAACTGGCTCGTATTTAAGCATCATTTACCAATAATCAACCTAATGCTCCATACAGAACGCAATCTTAGTACTACCCTAAGAATCGTGCTTTTAGTTATTCAAAATATTCAGAGTTCAGAGGACCTGTATACCTGATTGACTTTGCAAACAAATAGGTGTTGCGAAAAAATTTACCAAATTGACTAATGGACTACTCAATACAATATTATTATTAATATATTTGATTATAATAGAAAATATTTATGTGTTTTCCTTTTTTTCCTAGCTTTACAAAGTTTTAATCAAAACTAATACAGGATAAATTGTTCGTCGATAAAAGGAAATTATTATATTAGTATAAAACAGAAACAGGCCGTATTGATAATTTAACTTTTATAACAAAATAATGTCTTCTATTTTATTTACTTTAAAACTGCAAAGTAATTATATATTAACAAGTTAGTGTTCTATAATATTTTTTATTTGATCTTACCATAACTTACGACAATCAGTAAACAAAAAACAAACTACTACTTTGTCTTTCATAAACTAAACCTGTTAATGCAGAGTTAATAGAAGGCCAATAATTGGATTTGAAAGTTGCTAGTCAATGGAAAAGGGTGTCGAGAAAGCGTGCTGTTTAATTAATTTGTCACATGTCTCGATAGCACGTCATTGACACATAAACCACACGAAAAGCTTGGGTAATTGAAAGTGTTCAACATTACAAAACATCACTGTAACTTATCAACAAAACATGTCTAAGGTAAATTAAAGAATAACTTAAAAGGTTTGGAAAAGCCACGTGCCATGAACGAGTACTGCTCTGCAGGTTTCATCTGATGTTGAGAGGGAGGAATTAGAAAAAATACGTTAGTTAATAGAACATTTTTAACTTTATTTTATTTTCTAAATGTGTATTATTTATTCCAGTTACTATTGAGATGACAACCATTATGTTTATTTAAAATTATGACAACCATTATGCAATTTAAACATATAGTAGGTTTGGAATTGCATATAACAATTTGTCTCATGGAGTGTACACCAATACCATAGATTTATTTTCAAACAACTTTTTCATTGCATATTTTCCCTTTTAACAACGTTATGTCTTGTTAAATCTAAGTCGGTTATTTGTGAATTTTGCCACCCTATTACATTTTATAATCATTAAATTACTTTCGCTATTGTGTAGTTTCAGACACAGCACGCACTAAATAAATCTCTTTCAGATATTATCTGATGTCAGGTTTACAATTATAGTTTGAAGCATTTAAAAAATGCTTAAAAATGTATGTAAAATGCAACTTCTACTCAAATACTTAATTTAGAAAATGATTTTAAGAAATAAAATAATTACATTTATTTGTTTTTATGGAGTTCCAAATATGTGTTAGTTATCTTTTATTTTATGATTGTTTATTACCCAAATCTTAAACAACATTTGATCTTGAGTTTAAGGGACAATACTTAAGGCTAAATACAGAAAAAAGGTTATTTCCACGGAGGTTGGTAAGATTAGAATTATTTGTAATACTAGACTACCCATGACCCAACGGGCCATTTTCCGTTGACCCACCTACATTTTTAATGGAATCATGTTCACATAAATGCAGATAAACTCTATATTAACTCATTTCTAATAATGAACTTACTTTCAAGACAGCAGGTTTTATGTGAATTTATTGTAGAATTTGAATTTTCCAAAAAAACTTTGTTTTCTTTCAGTTTGACCCTACTGCGAGTAACATGTAATTTTCCATGATGAATACTGTTTTACATAAATGAACTCTAACTTTCTGTAGAGTCTCTCCTTGAGACTTATGAGTAGCCATGGTAAATGCTAACTGAATTGAAAATTGAATCCTTAAAAAAGGAATGTTGTCATCTTCAGATAAAACGATGTTCAATCCTAAAACTATTTCCCCTTGACACCGTGTTCGGTGAGGATACATGGAATTCCAATTTAGAGTTTATCTACTTTTGTGTAAACATGATTGTATTAAGAATGAAGATGTTTGATAACCCAACGGGCCACAGGTAGTCTAGTTTATTGCTAAAAATCAAAGTCATCTTAAATAAGTAAATTAACTATTTTTCTGAAATCTTGATAACAGCTCATATATTGTTACCATCACTTAATGAATCAAGAAATAGTTAATTGAGTAGTTTATTTTAACAGCTTATCTTTAGATTTAACAACTTTATTTTGTATCGAAATAGAGGATGTTTGGAAGCGAAGTATTATAGGACTATAGAGACAAGAGGAATAGCGAGAGGCGGGATAGGGACTCATGTTAGGTGGGGTGTGAAGACACGTTCTCACTATGTTCTCACGCTTTATAAAATCCATTCCATCAAATTTCAAATAAAATTTGAAATAACAAGTAACCAGCCAACCTTATAATTATCATTTGTAAGCATATATATTATTTAGTATGTTACCATCATTTATTTAAAACAGTCATTTCATTCAAAATTAAATGTATGACAGACAAAATCAATCATACTCCAGATTATATACTTGGATATATTTGATGCTTCTGCCCATCAATTGCTTTCTAGATAACACAATCAGCATCTCAATATTATCAGAACCCGTATATTTATTAAATTCATAATGTCTGTTATATTATTATTTCAAACCAAATAACCAAAAGAAACTTTTTTGCGGCCTTTTTTAGAATATAACCTAATCAAGATTCTGATGAACATGATAAAGATTTGTCGCTATATGAGATGGTACATAGTGTTAGTAATTAATTTTTAACTATCTTATTATATTTTAAATTGAATATATCATTGAACTGGTGAAGTTAGAGTCCAGTTAGAGTTTATTAAATTGTTAAAATAGAGAACTATTGGATTAATTTAAGAAGTATTGAAAATTTAATTCCACAAGTATTCTATGGTTAAATTTATTGGTAAAGTCAAGAAAGTTTAATGTATATTTAATAAGAGAAATGGGGAATGCTGGGTTGATTGGAAGAGAAATGTTTTTAGTTTTTGCCGTAAAGCTGCAGTGCAGATAGGTTTGGGCCAAGCGAGTCGTTGTAAATCAGTTTTAGGAGCGCTCAGGGATGCCAGCCGAGTAGAGATACATGTTTAATAAACTTAAAGATGCCTATGCTTGAAGTGGGCGACTAGCAGCCGAACATGGCTTCCAGCCCTCAAACTTACAACTTCCGTCTCAACCGACTCGTCGAAAACCTTCCTTCTTAGGTCTTATATTGCCTTAACTAAGTCAACCCCTCAATCACGTCATGAATACCATATATTTGTAATAAGTACACTTATAAGGCTACTTTTAATTTTATGTATTTGATTATTACATTATGTTTCATGTTATCAGTCACATTAAAATAAGTGTCTGATGTTCAACACACAACATTGTATAAGCAAACCAATTTTCTAACTCATAGGTAAATAAAGTATTAATTATTGAATGACACTGAATGTGTGCAAGTCAGATTTCTGGGGCGACACTGACGCATGGTGTCACGCATCAAAATACTTAACATTTTTCGGCGCTTACTTTATAGTTTAACTTTGCTAATTTAATTGGATCCGGTGTACTTAACATGGCGTTACCGTTGGTAAGGATAAAATGTTAAGAAATCAGAAAGCCCTTGAGTATCATAAAGATCTTACTACAAGTATCATATGTCGTCTACCCATAATATTGTAATTTTGCTGAAAAGAATACGATTATGCATGGAAGAAAAGGTATTTCTCCCTCTGTAAGTTGGCAACACTGATTGAGTGACTCTTCAAGGACACCATTTAAATTGTAATCTGTCTTCGGAACGACTAATATTATATATATATATATATACTATATATATATATATATATATACTATATATATATATATATATATATATGAAAACAAACCACAAGGAAAAAAAAGAAAACAGATAGAAAAAATGCTCTGAGGCCTTTCAATTTATGTCATCAGAGAGCAAACAAGGTAAGAACTAGAAGGTAACATCAAAGGTGTGTACAAGGAAGGTAACTAAACAGCTGGGAAAACAAAAGTCGAAGAGGCATAATAAGAGAAAAACAAAAAATACCCAATACAATTAAACAATGCAAAATGAACAATAAGAAAATTAATTATATTAAAAAAAAAAAAAAATAAAATAAAAATATAAATAGAATAAGAAACAAGTGTTATATATAATTCCTAACTATAAACAATATATAATAAATATAAACAAATAGATACAAATTAAATTAATGCAATATCAAAAAATAAACAATAATAAATGATTAACAAAACAAGAATACATGAGAAAGTAAATAAGTCAAATAAAAATTATGTTCTATTATTAGAATCCACAATCTGGTCAGAGTTCATGTTCAACGTTGCAAGTACATTCCGAAGGTCACCCACAGGACCAATTTGCCTAACTATACCTTCAATTAAAATTTCATCCAATCTAAAAAGCCCATGACTTATATTTATTAGTTTATCAAAATTATACTTAATTAGGGCACTTTCTACTAAGTTCCTTTCCACATCAGATGAGAGAAATATCAATTCCTTGGAATCTTCCCATTTTATTGAATGATTTTTTGAATTAATATGTTGGAACAAGGCACTTGATTCTTCTTGCCTCCTGATAGTGTATTTATGTTGCTTCACTCTAGTAAGCAAACTTTTTCCCGTTTGTCCAACATATGAAAAATCACAATCTCTACAAGGAATTCTATAAACACAACCTTCCTTTACTTTTCTTTCACAATTATTTACAAGTCTGTTTAATAATTTCCCACCACTACTGAAAACAACTGAAATATCCATTTTTTTCAAAAATACTGGGATCTCTTTTAAGGTTTGATTAAAGGGAACAACCAGAAGGTTTCTATTTGTAAAGGGTTCTTTCTCAGTTCTGGTTCTCAAAGATTCTTTAGTTTCTTTCAATACTTTGTTTATTAGGGATCTTGGATATCTTAATGATGAGGCAATTTGATAAATGTTTTCAATTTCATCATTCAGGAATTCTTCACTACACAATTTAAACGCTCTTAGGAACATATTTCTGAAAACAGCTTTTTTGACATTTGAAGGTTGAGCGGAGAAAAAATGCACATAAGAAGGAACATGGGTAGGTTTTCTAAAAATACTATATTTTAGATTATGCCCATACCGATGTAAATTTAAATCAAGAAAAGGTAACTTATTATTGCTTTCAAGTTCTAGAGTGAAATCAATAGACGGAACGCACTTATTAAGGCTGTTCAAAAAATCTGCAACACATTCATTGTCTGGCCAAACACACAAAACATCATCCACGTATCGAAGCCATGCTAGATGGCTTCGATACGTGGATGATGTTTTGTGTGTTTGGCCAGACAATGAATGTGTTGCAGATTTTTTGAACAGCCTTAATAAGTGCGTTCCGTCTATTGATTTCACTCTAGAACTTGAAAGCAATAATAAGTTACCTTTTCTTGATTTAAATTTACATCGGTATGGGCATAATCTAAAATATAGTATTTTTAGAAAACCTACCCATGTTCCTTCTTATGTGCATTTTTTCTCCGCTCATCCTTCAAATGTCAAAAAAGCTGTTTTCAGAAATATGTTCCTAAGAGCGTTTAAATTGTGTAGTGAAGAATTCCTGAATGATGAAATTGAAAACATTTATCAAATTGCCTCATCATTAAGATATCCAAGATCCCTAATAAACAAAGTATTGAAAGAAACTAAAGAATCTTTGAGAACCAGAACTGAGAAAGAACCCTTTACAAATAGAAACCTTCTGGTTGTTCCCTTTAATCAAACCTTAAAAGAGATCCCAGTATTTTTGAAAAAAATGGATATTTCAGTTGTTTTCAGTAGTGGTGGGAAATTATTAAACAGACTTGTAAATAATTGTGAAAGAAAAGTAAAGGAAGGTTGTGTTTATAGAATTCCTTGTAGAGATTGTGATTTTTCATATGTTGGACAAACGGGAAAAAGTTTGCTTACTAGAGTGAAGCAACATAAATACACTATCAGGAGGCAAGAAGAATCAAGTGCCTTGTTCCAACATATTAATTCAAAAAATCATTCAATAAAATGGGAAGATTCCAAGGAATTGATATTTCTCTCATCTGATGTGGAAAGGAACTTAGTAGAAAGTGCCCTAATTAAGTATAATTTTGATAAACTAATAAATATAAGTCATGGGCTTTTTAGATTGGATGAAATTTTAATTGAAGGTATAGTTAGGCAAATTGGTCCTGTGGGTGACCTTCGGAATGTACTTGCAACGTTGAACATGAACTCTGACCAGATTGTGGATTCTAATAATAGAACATAATTTTTATTTGACTTATTTACTTTCTCATGTATTCTTGTTTTGTTAATCATTTATTATTGTTTATTTTTTGATATTGCATTAATTTAATTTGTATCTATTTGTTTATATTTATTATATATTGTTTATAGTTAGGAATTATATATAACACTTGTTTCTTATTCTATTTATATTTTTATTTTATTTTTTTTTTTTTTTTAATATAATTAATTTTCTTATTGTTCATTTTGCATTGTTTAATTGTATTGGGTATTTTTTGTTTTTCTCTTATTATGCCTCTTCGACTTTTGTTTTCCCAGCTGTTTAGTTACCTTCCTTGTACACACCTTTGATGTTACCTTCTAGTTCTTACCTTGTTTGCTCTCTGATGACATAAATTGAAAGGCCTCAGAGCATTTTTTCTATCTGTTTTCTTTTTTTTCCTTGTGGTTTGTTTTCATTGATTGTATCACGTGTTTATTGTGATTCATCTGCATATATATATTATATATATATATATATATATATATATATATATATATATATATATATATATATATACTATATATACATATATATATATAATGTTTTAAATTCACAAATTTAACTTTTGTATCTTGTCTCTTTGCATAACCGATTCAGTCAAACATTTATAAGATTTTCGTTTCATATTAAAATGTTTATATAAATGCTGCAAGTTACATGTATGTATTAAAGTTTTCTAATAAGAACTAAATAAATAAAAAATCATTTTCACATTCAATCCATCCTATAAAGAATCGGAAGGCCCACAGATATAAAAAAAAAGAAATTCAAAACAAAAATAGAATAATAGAAAAATGGTGATAGAAAAAAGAACTACTAGAAAATAGTCATTCTAACTATGATCATATATATGTTAAAAAAAATATAAATATTAATGGCCTTTTGGATATCATTGAATGAAATATTATGTTTGCTGTAAAGTAATATAAAAGTTTGAACCACTTTGATATCGTTATTAGAAGAAAATTACCAATTAAAAATATTTTAGAATGATATTTACTATATTTATAAATAATTTCGATTTTCATAAATAAAACTAAATTATTACAAAAGATAATGATAATAAACAAACTATTCAGATGTTCCATTTTTTGAAAATATTAGAAATAGCATCTCAAAAAAGAAGATAAAATGAGGACTACGAAAAAAAAGTGTTATCAAAACCTGTTCTGTAATATACCAGCAAAGACCAAAGTTAATGAAGGTGCTCTTTGTTCTGATGACAGCATCTCCCAACTCAAAGAGATTTTAAAATATTGTAACCTGGTTAGAAAAATGTATAATACACTTCATTGAGCGGAAGGTAATTGGGGAAACATTCACACTGCGGTCATTACTTACCAGTGGATAACTCATCGTATTCAAATCAGAATCACTCTTTAAGCTTCTTATTCTGATTTTTAAATTTTCCATAGATTGAACTCCAACAGTCGCTTCGCAAGTGCACTCATCATTATCTCTTCTCTTCTGATAACGTTTAAACCGAAAATTAGAGACAATAAATGTAGGTATCTATTTACTGTGAGCCTATATAGCTTACTTTGAAAGGTATATATATATATATATAAATGAATCGTGTTCATTCATTCCACGATGAATTTCAGTTCGAAATATCGATTCAGTAAGTTTTTTCGTTTCTTCTATGTGTTGTCTTTTTCATTGCTGACGTTTCGGTTTTATTTTAAAACCTTTTTCATAGGGAGAAGTAAGAATCTTTTGACTAACAATATGAAATTTACATTATTTCAAGGAACAACAATCTTAACTGGACAAAACCTATGACTAGACTAGTCGAAGTTCGACTTATTCGGCAGTAGTCAAAGGTTTTGTCCGGTTAAGATTGTTGTTCTTTTAAATAATGTAAATTTCATTTTCATAGTCAAAAATTCTTACTTCTGCCTATGAAAAAGGTTTTAAAATAAAACCGAAACGTCGGCAATGAGAGTTTGATTTTTGAACCTAAAAAGTTTGACTGTATCCCGATTAAGTAACACAGCTATTCTATCAAATGGTCGATATATTATTGAATCTGTTAGAAAGTTATATATATAATATATATTTGTAAAAGTTGGAAGCAGTCCTTCATTTAAACATATATTGTTAAATAACGCCCCATATTTGGCTTGTATCTGCTTCTTACACAATTTCTCCAGTTTCCGGAATTCCTTCCTCGTCTCTTCATTAAAACTATAAAGTCTATCACCGATATTACTAGTCGACATGTTTCGAATGTACCACATTCATCATCAGGACAATAATGAGAGTAAAGTTATATATATATATATATAATATATATATATATATATATATATATATACATAACTTTAAATTGCCCAAAGCACACACAGAAAAAGGAATAAAAAGCACACTTACTAAATTTTCAATATTTCAAACTGTTGTTTGTCGTCAGGAGTAGACTAGAAGAGAGGACGAAGTGGGAGAGAGTTCCCTCGTCGAAGGACGGAGAGCAAATGAAACAATATGTGAATGAAGTAAATTGCTTCATTCGAGCTCCGTCCATCAACGTGGTGAGATCTCTTTCACTTCGTCCTTTCTTCTAGTCTACTCCTGATGACGAACAACAGTTTAAAATATTGAGAATTCTGTAAGTGTACTTTTTATTCCTCATTTTCTGTGTCGTGCTTTGTATAATTTAAAGTTGTATAGTCCTTGTGGAACGTTACCATAATTTAGTAAACAATATATATATATACATATATATATATATATATATATATATATATATATATATATATATATATATTGGCAACAAGAGTTTGATTTTTTATCCTGGAAAATTGACCAAACCCCGATTAGAGAACACACCTAGTCTATTAAACCACAATATGAAATGGGGAAAAAAGACGAAGATCTTTAAACCGTATCAAGCGGTCTTAGTCAGAGTCAAAAACCCAGCTGAAACACTAGATGTAGAGAACATCTGGTGGGGAGTTGAGAAGAGTGGGAGGGACGGAACTTTAAATTCAGTCAGGGATGTCAGCAATTCTGAAGACTTCAATCAACTCGGTTAACTTTTAATTATTTTTTTTTTAGTTCATTTAGCTCTCTGATGATGTTATAACAAAAGACCTTAGAGTATTGTTTTCAGTATATATTTTCTTCATTCTGGTTATTTAATTCATATTTTATATCAAAAGTTATTGTTGAAAATTAATTTTTCATATATATGTGGTACTGTATCTTGGAAGATAGATAGAGTCTAAGTGTTTTCCGATATTTAAATATTAACTGTACAACAAAAGTAAAAACAATACCTCAGACAGTATGAAACATGAATTTTATTCTAAAGTATGTTTTTTTTTAAAGTTAAGAAAAAAGAACGCAATATCAAAAGTCATAGAAGCTCAGATTCGTGCTTTCGTTTAAATAAAACAAAATATTTAACCGTTGTAATTGATGATAATTAACTCTAAAAGATTTTCTGCAAAAGAAATGAAAAGTGAATTAATTAGGTTTCCATTCAAAAGTTTTAACATTTATTGGTCTACAACAAGTGTTTTATCTTATAATAAGAGTAGCATTAAATAGTGTGGAATATATTTTTTAAAAAAGAACTGGATCAAACTTAATGATATTAACAAGTTTTTGTAGTTACCAGTGTACTTTAAAATAATGATTGTATGCAAAAGATTAAATGCAGTTTGCAAGTGCATTCTTCTGTTGCAATGTAATGTATTCATTATTATATGACATTAGTGATAAATGAATTTAGACAATACTGAAAGTGAGTAAATGTGGCTTGATGTATTGAAAATCCATGTTTGTTAATGGCGTGTTTAAAATTAAACCATGAACGAATTCATGGACATTGGTGATGAATGGATGAGGTCTTTCTAATGGCTCGTTAGGCATTAATATTCTATGGGGTATTCATTCTCCACAGGGAACCTTCCCTCTGGCCTATACTCAACCATATTATAATATTGTTAATTTAATCTACCTGACATGTAATTAATAACAATTAAACAGAATTTTCATTAAGTTATTATTTTATAAAGGTCGTTAATTAACTTAAGAGATTATAATTTTTGATTAATAAGTACTATATTCGTGTTTTTAATAAAGTTTGAAAGAAGGATTTCAATGAAGCGAAAAATAATGATAGCGCTTTTGTTGATGTGAATTAATATATCAAAATAGAGATTAAGGAAGAGGTTAATGAAGTTAGAATAGATAAGTTATGACTAAAAATAGGTTTGAAACTGGACATATTCGACACAAAGAGATACATTTAAACGTAAAGGGAGTAATTGAGTTTAGCGCTCGCGTCAATAACGACTTTGATGAATTATCTCTACATGATTATTTTGTCCCAGCATATTAAAAGCTGTGGATATTGCGTTTATTGTCACTATACTAAGACAATTCTCTTGAAACACTCAACCAATAGTCACGCAGTATTTTAGAACAATTTACAAGAAGTACTGCAGTCTTGCTGCTATGAGGAGTCATTCTTGCATTGTTTTTGACAGTTGGCAGGTCACCTTCATGACATTTGAGTTGACAGTTCAACTCAATATTGGTAATATTTAGGCGGATCTAGCACTGCAGCTTTTAATCTGCGAGTCCAAATCTTTGCAATGGGTTGTGGATTGAAAATTAGTAAAGTAATAAAAAAAAAGAGGAACATAACACTAAAATAAAATCGTGATTTTCTGAGGTTCACAAGTTTAAGTTAAAATCTCAAATTGAGACGCTTCAAAATGAAGACGATCCAAACTGGACACAATTCGAGTTCAAAATCGAAGAAGAGTAACAACCAGAGTAATAAAATACACACTATAAATGCGCAGGAAAACATTTGATATAATGTGCGGTCGTAGATTAAACTTGGAAATGTTTTTAAAATATAAATGTTTTTAATGACTATAAAAAAAAAATTATACCGAAGACAAAAAAAGAAGAATTTTCTTTTGCATATAGGGATGATATAGTAAATTTTTTAAAGGGACTAGTTTTGAGTTAAAATAATCAAGGTGAGCCTACAGAATAGGGAAAAAAAGCAGTTGAGCTGGACTATAAATGTGCAGGAGAACATTTGATTTGATCTGAGATTGATGGCGTGGCGATGGGATTCCCACTAGGAGTAACATTCGCTAATTACTATATGTGCCACATTGAGAATAAAGTACTAGCACCAGATCAACCTGTAAGCCCCGGATTTTTTATAGGTACGTTGATGACTGTTTTCTAGTTGTGGAAGTAACCCACCAGATTAATGAACTAAAATCCGCTCTAGAATCAAAACACAAAATTGATATTTACGGAAGAGTTTAATTTCAATGGAAGCATCAATTTTTTAGGCGTCTCTATAAAGGAGATTAACGAACAGTATAAGACATCTGTACATGTAAAACCTACGCATGGTGGCAGTTACTTAAATGGAAGGAGTGAGTGCCCGCAGATGCAAAGATGGAACTGTAAAGGCCTTAATACAAATGTGCATATAAGACTTCTTCAAGTTGGGAAATTTTTCACCAGGAATCACAACGTATAAAGCAAGTGCTAATCAACAACGGTTTACCAAATAGGCAGTTCGACAACATTTCGAAGTATATTTGAACAATCTGAATAGTAGCAGAAAGTCTCCAAATAATCAGCAAGGGCTAACAAAGACATTATATTACCGACATCAGTTTTCAAAAGTATACAAAACGGATGAGCGCGTTTTAAAAACCATCATTAAAGCAAAAACCTCTTGTGTAAACCCCCAAGACAGATTAAAAATCAAGGTATACTACAGAAGCTATGACACAACAAATTTATTAATAAAAAACAACATACAATCAAACCCACTGTTTTAGCGCACCAATGTAGTGTAAAAGTATAAGTGCACTACAGAGAGCTGTGAATACCTTATTATTTATTTATCATAAATATGATTACATAACTTTTTGTATCTAGAAATTCTGAAACAGGATACGTTCCCATCTAATTTGTTACTTACATACTTTTAAAGGAAGCACATATTGTGTAAGTGGATAGAGATTTATACCAGAATCATTGTTTCTATTCATTAACTTTTAATTAAATTAAATTTTCATTTTATTCTTAACATTTCTATTTATTCTAAGAATTAACTTCCTAATTTTTTCTGGCTTTTTTATCATTTTTTGAACAAAACTATTTTTTTTTTTGTTACCTAACTCATTCCTCCTCTTATGATGACAACAATAATTGAAGCACGTAGTTTTAACAAAACTTCAATTTCAGCTAGTTATTTCAGCTTTGCTTACCTTTTGCTGATAACCGGAGATATAAAAATATTTAAATTAGTGTGCTCAGAAATCTCTTTGGAAATATATATATATATCTATATATATATATATATATAAAAAGATTTCACATAAACACGTGAAATAACAATCAATGATCAAACCACAATAAGAAATAGGAAAACAAGGCTAAGATCTTTCAACCGTAACAGGCAGTCTTCGTCAGAGTCAAAAACCCAACTGAAACACTAGATGAAGAGATCATCTGGTGAGGGTTTAAGAAAAGTGGGAGGGAAAAGTGATATTTTAAAAGGGTGAAAGCGCAGGAAAAGACAAATGTCCAGAAAGGGATGTTTGAGGAAACAAAGGAGTACAGTAAGAAAGAGTAAAAAACTATCCGCTAGCTGTCTACCCTCTTATAAGAGGCTATGTTCATGTGAAATCTTTTTATTAAGATATATTTTATTTATTATTTATTATATATTATTTATTATTTTATTACTTATTATTATAATTTATTAATATATATAAATATATATATATTATTATTTATTATTGTAATATTTTATTATTATTTCAGTATTTTATGTGAAATCTTTTTATATATATTTATAAACAAAATTAACAGTGAAAAAAAAACTAAAATAAATCAGAAAAACTTACTGCTATGTTTTGACTGCCTTCCATCTAATAAAATGAGTCTTCGAAGCAAAAAAACATCTATTAATCTAATGGCAAGACAATGGAAACTGAAATACTGTCGTGAGTTTTTGTGATATCTTTTATATTTGTTCTTTTATCGGTATTTAGACGTTATATATATATATATATATATATATATATATATATAACTTAAAATAAACAGTGACAAATAGACTGAAACATAACAAAAGACTCACTTTTCAATATTTAGACCGTAATGGCGGTCGTCCTCAGAAGAAGTAAATTGACAGAGGGACGACAGTCAACTATATATATATAAGCAGGATTTGGAAGGAGATATGATTGATATCTTTTTAAAGACAATGTTGCTCTTAATAGCAATATGGAAATTTAATTTAGAATCAGATGTAATTAACAAGGAAAGCCTCATAGAGTATAATGTCACTAAACTAAAAGTAATAACCGTAATTAATATATTTCATAAATATTAAAACCTCTTTATCAGAGCCTTTATAATTGTTGCAAAATTAAAATTAGTTTAAATAAACTGAATATTTTTCGACCGTTTTGGAGCAAACGAAGTACAAAGTGGATGTTTGAAGATGTAACTTTCCACATAATTTCTCAAAGCTTAAATTTTGCCCCCAAGGCAAAGTGAAATGAAATTCGGTTTGAGAAGCAGTAAAAAAGATTGGCTTGATATACGCTGACTCAATTAGCGGATCAAAACGGTTGTAATTAACATGGTAACCCTCAAAGGATATGTGTTTCCAGGGGCAGACTGCGTATCAAAATTGAAATTATTTACATCAAAACAAACTTAATTATTGCTTGAATCTCAGCTTATTGTAATACTCTATTTCAGATTTCCAGCCTGTGAACGCGTGCTTATTAAATTGTGTATGTAGAACCACCTTTACCTAATTAAAGAGTTTATTGGAAATGTAGTAACATAGTAGAAACATCTCTACTATTAATGATTTTAATCAGTAAGATAATGGATACAGATGCTTCACTAGTTAGTAACTCACACACTGACACACTCACACACACACACTCTCTTACACATAAACAACACGACTTTGCATCGCACCCACCCCTCCCCCCCATGTATATATACTATACATGTATTGTTATATGTCGGCAACATAATGCCTTTCAAGCTATCTCATAGTTGAAGAAATGAGAAAAAGAGAATTACAATTATAACAAATTATGATAGATTGTAAGGATGGAAGTAAGAAAGAGCACCTTAAATCAAGCTTTCATATCAGCGCTAGATGTTTAATTAAACCACTTGGCTGTTCATAAGATAGTAGAACAAATATATAACGGTCCTGCAATATTTTACTCGATTGAAGGCGCTACTTAGTTTTTTTCTTTTCTGTCCCGTTTTTACTTTTTGTCATCACCTTTTTTTTCCATATTTTTGACAACAAGTAACCTCAAAAGACTTTTGAGCACTTTCATTTTTGTATTAAATTTGTAGCGTCTCCGTTATATACTTTATTATATGCTTTATTTCCTTTACAATCGACTTCGTCTTGCAAATTTTTAAAAATATTGAAATCAAATTTTTAATATTACTGTACTTCAGTTAGACTATATTATTATACACTTGATATTATAGGGTACATAATGATTCTTTTAATACTTTTATCACGAAGTTATTACGAACTCTGTTACTGAGGAGGAGGCATTTATAGGGGTAGCGTTGATTGTAATTCATGGAAATAGTGAAAAATCTTGTTGGCAGATGTTGCACGCCCTCATATAAGTAGGTGGTGTTACTAATATAAGTGAATAGTACTTACATTCGACGTCTACAATTATCCTCTTGCTGACGGAGGGGGGCACGCCGTTGGAGGCAATACACAGGTACGCTCCCATTTCATTACGAGTGATTCGAGTTAAATTCAATTGGTCTCCTTCCTGAACTGCAACTGAAAAAGATAAGTAGCAATGTTATAAGTAAAAAAAAAACAGAATTGTTAACTCTTTATTACATAATGATTTGAAAGTAAAGAAACACTATGTCTCCACACAAATGATTTTATTATACTTCTAAGCGTTTTGAACACAGTCTTAGTTTTTCATCGTCAGATTACATCTGTCTCGGTAAGGTGATGTTAAGTGCTTAAGGAGTCATAGGATACATTGAATATCACCTTATAGGGGCAGATTTCATCTGACGATGAACACTAAGTGTTTGAAACGAGTTGAACTTTGATAAAACCTTTTGTTTGGAGACTTAGTGTTTCTTCCTCTTTCTAATAATGGGTAAATACCAAACAATAAATGCATGCAAAGCTCGTGAGCAATTATTATCTTTAAATAAGAAATAATCTATAACTTTGAATTGAAAAAGAACACAAATGAATGTGGAACCACTGACTATTTAAAAATTGACAGACGGATTATTTTACGCATACCTGACATTTTCATTTCAAACTAAATTTATAGCATGGTCCCTGAAAGTATAATTTTTATCACCTAACTGTGAGCAATCCTTCTTATTGGTAGATTGAAAGGTAATTAAAACATATTAGTTAGAAAGATAGATATTAAATATAATTTCAACCACTTGTTTACAGATTTTACTCAAGTAGTCACAAAATCAGTTCAGAAGCAGAGCAACTCTTTTGTTGCTTATTTTTGTAATAAGGGACCTCTAGCAACCAGGTTTCTTTATGATAAATTGGGGGATTTTGATATTTGAATGCGTTCAGCTTAACGTTTCAGCAGCTAAGAATACTAAATCAATTTCTCAAAAAATTCTTTTTATAAGAAATTAAAATTTATATTCTACTTGCAATTGTAAAAAATTGCTATATTTCAAAGTTCAGACAACGTTCTGTTCGTTCACTGAAATTATCATAAAAATAAACATATTCTATATAAACAAATCTAAAGTTTGTACAAAAATAATAGATATTTTGAATAAATTTGTAGTCAAAATACAAGAAAGCAAAGGTCACAATTACTTTGTCAAAGTTCTCTGATCAAATACAAACCCCTGAAATAGGTGAGAGGGTATACACATTGCCAAAACGTAATAAATTTTTGATGATTCTCTATATTACCGGTTCTGAACAAAATTCTAAGCTTATAATACCAAGAAACACACAGTCTAACGCTCAAATATAAATATCCTACGTTTTTGTAAATATGACTAGACATTATATATTTTTATCTTCTATTTCTTTTTTTTTCTTTTTTTACACCTCAGAATGACACTCATCCATTTTTCTACCACTACATTTTTGAATTTGATTTTACAGTTTTATGCATGCATTCATGAGGATTTATCATTTGAATTACATATTAAAGATCATGCTTTATACTTTCTAACTTTTAGTAATTTCTTATAATATGAATAACTGGCATGCCCTAACTGTAGGAAGAATATTTTCCTACAGAAGTACATATTCATCTGTAGAAATAATTTTTCAATTTTAATAAAACTAAATAATAATTTTTAATCTTTGGAACATAAAAATTCAAAACGTTTTAATTACATTAAAAGCTATTATGATCTCTCCAGAATGGGGAAGGTGGCATACATAAGAAATTTCAAGAGTTTTAAGAAAATTCGTTAGCCACATTAAAACAAATGAGCTAAAGAACTTGAATACCAAAAAGCATGATTTGTTTATTGAGAGCAAAGGTTCATATAGTCCACTCGATAGAGTTTTCTGATAGTGTATCTATAAGATTTTAATGCATTGTCATTAATAAAATGAAGTTTAAAGAAATGTACAATAAAAATAAAATTCTAGAAGAAAGTAAAAAGACTATTATTGGAGGTTGAGATTAAAGAAAAGTTTTATTTCGGCTGTGTTAGCATCAAAGCGAGAAAAGAAAAAAAAAGTGGTCTCAACAGAATTATCAACAAAATGACTTACGAAAATCTTATCCTATCTATATTTTTATAAAAATAAACTTAAGGGAATCCTGTCAAAATAAAATGGAAATTGGGAAAAAGATTTTTAAGAAACTGTTCATGACATGTTTTTGTCAAAAGGAAAAAATCAAAATCATTTTTCAAGGACCATGTAAATGAAAATTAATTTTACTTATTATAAATAAATATACATAAAAGTTACAATATCTTATATATTTCATGCATTCATTTATATAAATCTAATTTTTGCTTTTAAAGACTTTCAAATATTCAAATTTTCAAAGACTTTAAGGTATGATTCTTAAGTAACGTGATAGGCTCAATTCAACTTATTGTCCAGTCCGAATTCGAATAGTCAATCTACTCCCCATTTGATTACATCAGCGTTGCAGTTTTGTTTTTGAGGTTTACAAAAATTTGTTTTTTTTTATAAATTTTAAGATTTTTTTTTGATGTTTTAAGTTTCTAAAAATACTTAGGACAGTGCTTGAGATAAGTATTACTATGGATGATTATGTGATATTACAGAACTTTACAATCTTATACTTCAGCAATTCGATTACTGATCAAAACAACTGACAACAAACTGTAATTCTCTTGCTTTGCTAGTGATAAAGTCAAGTTTTTACTAGTTTTATTAATCTCTATTTTTCAACTTGTTTTAAAGGAATCATCAGCATCTTTTGGAGTATAAAAGTTAGTTCTTTGGTTTGGTAGAGCACTTAACTGAGAACTCATATAACAGTCAATTGCAGTGAACTCCTGAATAAGACTATCCATTGGTGCTACTGTTTTTCATTCAATATGATTTTATGATCATTTGACCCTGGTTTTCCAGTATTTAATTATTAATTTCATTTTTTATATTTTTCTACGTTAGATGGTGACATAGTTTTATAACAGTTTATATAATATTTATATTTTATTCTATCTACAATAGCATTTTTTACAATCCTCTCATCAGTTTGATAATTTTACGAAAATTGGTTTTCGTAAAATACTTGTAAGTATTCCGTTTGACACTTTCACTTTATCTCGGATCTTGTTATGCTTATTGATGCAGTTTTTCAGTATCCTAATAAAATCACTATTCTGTAGTTAAATTTGGAAACGCTCCAGACAATAATGTTTTTATTGTTTATATTTCATGTCTAGATGCTAATCTAGAAAGTTAATACTGTTGTTGATTTCAACCAAAAGTTAAAAAGAGAAGAAAAACATTTGAGCTGTTTATTAAAAATAGCCGCATTAAAAACAGATGTGAAATATAAAATTGAAAAAGCGTTTATTCAGGTGTACTGCGTACCTAAAGTGTTTAATTGCACTTTACTCAAATTTCGTTCCATAGCGCATCCTGTATATTAGCAGTAAATGTTGGTTTTTAATCATCTGTCTATTTGACTACAATTCAAGGTTTAATTTATTTTGTTTATGTAATACCCAAAGTTTTTCTTATTCCATTTATTCCAATGATGATATCCTCCTATCATCATTATATATCCTGCGTCGAAAGAGTGCTAGATTGGGTAAGTTCACCACAATTGCAGTAGCCTACTATGTTAAAGTGTCTCGGAACCCAAATAAGGCTAACGCTTCATCTCTAACACCCTGTCTAAGATTTTCTACATTTCTTTTCTTCTAAACTACTTTTCTTTATCAGGATTTTGTGGTCATCTTTGTCGAGATAAGGAAGCTTTGATTTACATCATGGATGTAGAACATGTTAAATAGTAATCATCAATATTCGTACCAAAACCTCGGTAAAGAAAAATAATGTAATATATATAGCATTGATTTTTTTCAATCTATTATATACATAGACGTACATATATAGGATTGTCAGTACTACATGAGACGTAGTGTAAGATCCCTAAGAGGTTTGATAGCTGCTTCAAAAATCTGGATATCATTATCACGTAAGGAGGTAAACACTAATAGGCGATTTACCGCTTCCATAATAGCAGTGATTTCTGCCTGAAACATATTACAGGGATCAGGCAATCGAAAAGCTGTGCAAATCACGAAAATATACCTTCGTTGACATTACCCTCCAGCTTTGAACCATCAACAAAGTTCTGAATAAATCGACCAGTTGAGAACAGGCTCTGCTTCTAATCATCCCCTTGAGGGATGATTGTAGAAAATCTACTCTCATAGGAGGGTTTTGTAAGGACAAAATTGATATCTGTTCAAATGCTTCTGTGTTCCTGAAGCAAATTTGAACGACCAATGTGGGCCTTTTCCCAGGGGATGACCACATGTACCTTAATGATCAAACAGGTCTAGTGGTGTTAAGTTTAGAATAGTACCTAAGGCGTTAGTTGGGGTGGTCATAAGACAGCAAGTAATATAATCTTCATGAAGCCTTTGAACCTTTCTCAACTCTTTAAGGCAGAGACCTACTTACAAGGCTATCCTAGCGTCTTTTTAGATATTGGGTCTCTAACAAAACTTCTTATCTAGGATAAGTCCCAGATATTTTGAAAGCTTTCATTTAGGACAGCACCAACTTGAGGCTCTATAAATGAGAAAAAAACACAATACCAGAATTCACTTAAAATCCCACCTTTGAAAAAAGTAATTTATTTACCTAATTATGAGTGGCTCAATGAAGACTCCACCTCAAAACTGACATGAGGTAAATTATAAAACCAATTTGTTTTCTTTTTTTTTTATAATGTTATTGATAGCTAATTAGGTGGGGATGGCAAGAAAGAGGCCCTAGTTACGAAGGAATACAATGAATTGTTCAAGAGGATGTGATGCAGATATGAGTAGAGACCCATGGTTATAAGAAGATTTATTTTCTTGAATAATTTATTTAAGTGGTGTTAATGGTTAGTTGATTGTTTCTAACCAAAGGATTTTTGAAACGATTTACCGTCGGAGTGATCTACTAAATTAAGATCGAGAAATCTTAGATGTAGAGTTTAGAATTTTATTCTAACTAAGACATATTGATATGACAGCGTGAGGGAGACAAATTAGCACTGTGTTTTCTCTTCAGCGCAGCTTTCATCTCACATCTGTGACGACAAGAGAGTTACATTTATAAATTTCAATTTCCAAGATTGGACATAGCTTAGTGATATTGACAAATTTATTACCAAGGCATATAGCAATGATGTAGTAGAATGTGAAATTAATCTGCAATTACTTGTAGAGTGAAGGGTAGATTGTTTGCCCAAGCAATTTCATTGAATGGAATCCTAGATGATGTTTGAGTAATAAGGCAGAGCAGGGCCTTGGGGGAGGTATAAGGGCGGCAGGTTATTAGTACAAGTGATACGGGCTCGACCTGATTTCCCCTGAGGGGGTCTGAAGACTAGAAATCAGAAAAAGGGTCGTCACCCGAGGGGAGCCAAGGTGCAATAAGGGCATGTCCCCGGGGTCCACTGTCCTTCTGTCTTACAACCCTCTATATCACTCATTCCGCAGGTTTACACGTCAACTTTCATGCACGCCCCACTTATATGTACATGTTTTTAATGCGCATTATTTCAATGAAACCACTTTTCTTGGAAAAAATGTTTTCCACCAGGAAATAAACTTTTAATTTCCTTAAAAAATATTGCACGCGAATCTTCCTCTGACGAAAAATATAGAAGTAATTTAAATTTTAATTTAAAATTCTATTTGTTCTAAAATAGTTATATACTTATTATTTTTTATTTTTGAAATATACGTTCTCTCTTAATATTCTGAATGTATACAAATTTCCGAACGCATGAAGTGAATTAGTAACCACACTGCCTTGAACTTTCATATAGTCACGAGTGTGTGTTGTTAATAGGGCAAATGTAGCCCAGTAATTTACGTGCTCATCTCTGGGCTGGTAGATCCGGAGTTTCAAACAACTCTGACCCTCAATTTATTCACGAGGAAGTAGAAGAAAACCTCACCACTTTTGAGTGAAGCCAATCACTGTTTTTTGGAGAGGATGTTAAGCCTTCGGGTTCAAGCCTGTAAGATGGCAACTAGTTGTTGAAGATATCTACTTGAATACATACACTTGAGTGAATTGTAAATTTATTTATTGTAAAATATTTATTTTACAGAATATCTTTAGCCAATGTGTGTCTTCGTGGAAAGAAACACAATCTAACCTACCCTAAAGTAGTGTTAAGCTGCAAATTTGCTGTATCAAGATAACGAAACTTGATATTAGTTCAGAGGCGAGTACGTTAACCACTGAGCTAACCTGACCCCAAACAGTAAGGTATAGGAAAATATTAAGGATATAGTACTAGTTTCAAAAAAATAATAACATTCAATTTCATACAAAAATGTTCATAAACAAAATCGCATAAAAAATGTTTAAGGATTTATTATCTCATACAGTTACATTCCAATGACAAAATTTTATTCTCAACAGTCCTAAAGGTGATCATTTACTGAATGACCAAAACAGCAATGAACTTCTTGAGTAGTTGACGTATACTTTTATACGGTCAAGAATTCACCTTCTATCAAGGTAAATACTCAATTTCTCTAGTACACCCCCACGTGGTTAAATATCTAAAAACTCATACCCTTACATATATGGAATTTGAAAGACTCATGTTTAGTATCCAACATTCATAGAACCTAGTTGATTATGTAAAAAAAATTGAGAAATTACAATTTCAAATATTTCAGCACCAATAATAATATGAACTTTAAGAAAAATGAAGCCCTTCTTTACTATAATTCTTTACTATAATGTATTGTTTCCGTTGGTTTAGTTTATATAGTTTGTGGAATCGTTTTAAATGCTAATTGTGAAAGAAATAATCATTAGCATTCAACTAACTAAGTAATCTTTAAAGATACAAAATAAGTTAAAAAGGAATTTGTAATTACTATTTGAAGTATTATTAAAAGAATTAATTAGTAAACGCAATAAACCATCGAGAGGTTAAAACAGTTTGAAGAGTTCCAAGAAGGACATTGAGGACTAAACTAGGAGGTTACTGGCGTCTTTTTAGAATGGCTTAGCGCCATTCAAAACTTAATTGTTTTAAAAATCTGAATATATTTTTCTTTTATTGAATTTATAACCTCAAAGAAAATGCCAAAATTTCAAAACTCTAGAATTAGCAGTTTAAGAGTGAAAAAATGTTGTCTAAGAACAGGTTTTTGGGAAAAAAGTGACTTTCCCGTCATGCATAAATCCTCCCAAACAATTGGGGTCATCTACACTATAGGGTCCATTTTTGGTAAACAATCAACTTCATCCATCACAGATTCTGGACTGTAGCGTGTAACAAGCAATGCTAATATACTCATCCACGTGCCCACCCACTCATTAGATGTCTTTACGTTTCACAGATTAGAGAAACCAAATCCACCCCTAGAAAAATGGCTGTCTCACGGTTTGTCGCTTTGTCCACAAAATATTGTCAGAAGTAAACTCCACGACCATAAGACATAGCAAGCTGAAACTTTGACAGTAGATTTTTGCAGGTCTAACTTAAAATGTGGGCACTGAATGAATTGAAAATTCATCGTAGAAGCAAAGTTATGAGCATGAGCTTTTAAGCTACATTTTCCTAACTTATAGACATGTTTATTTTGAAAATATACAGATGTTGCAAGTAGGTATTGTTAGTTGATTTTAATATCATTTATGCATATGAATATATTTCGTATTAGAGCTTATTGACGAGGTGTTTCCCAGAGTTCAAGAAGTACTATCTATTCAGAACTAATGGCTTTGTGAACGAACAAATCTCGACCCTTACTATGACCAGGCAGGAAATTGAACAAACAAGTTCATATACCATATCAAACCGAGGAAATAACTTACAAGTCAGTAAAGAGAGTGATTAGTGATGAGGAAGGAGTTCATTATCCAACTGAATTTCTTGACTCCGTAACTGATCCTGGACTGCTTGCTCATGAGTAAAAACTTAAAATACTTGTATTTTATTTCATGGTGCGATATAGTAGCAGTAACAAATTTCATGTTACGAAACGTGAGTGCCCCAAAATGTGCCACGGAGACGACTATGAGTTCGCGCTCTAAACAGATACGCCATAGAGCCAGACAACCTGGCTGGGTGTGGTACTGGGGAGTGTGTATGTACACCACGCATATCATGGATTCCTGGCAATTTTCTGTTTCCATTCAAACGATTGCAAACCCGTAAGCGTCGGTTTTGCAATGACAGTAACTAAGTCGCAAGGGGAAACTCTTTCTACTGCAGGAATCGAAGTACGTATTTCTCACATGGTCAACTGTAGTTTGCTTGCCCAAGAGGTAGAGGTTCCAACTATTTGTTCTTCCATGAACCTGATATTTTGAAGACCATGAATTATCGAATTTTTGATTCGGTCAAAGACGGGCACGTTTGCTTGTTAAAAATATATTAATTGTTCTAATGAGTTAGGATAATATATCTATATAAATAAATGAAAGGTTTTGTATGTACATTCCTTAAACTGACTGTTTCATTTTTCTTAAATTTTATACAAAAATTTCTGTCGGTTTGTCAGTTTGTTCGCATATTTTGTCACAACTAAACTTAGCCACCATAAGACATATAATGCTGAAACATTTACCGTAGATTAGTGTATGTCTAACTTAAAATATAGGCTCTAAATTGATTGGAAATTCAACGTAGAAGTGATGTTATGGACGTTTAAAGCAAAAACGTCTGTCACAAATAAGCTCAGCCACCAAGTGGCCAAAGTTCAAATGAACTTTGACACTAGATTTGCGTATGCCTAACTTAAAATATAGACTCTGAATAGATTGATAATTCAGTGCAGAAGCAAAGTTATGGAAATTTAAGCTGTATTTTGCTAACTTCACAGACATGTTTATTTTGAATCTATACAGGTGTAACAAGTAGTTATTGTTAGTTGACTTTAATTTCATTTGCTTATATGAATATACTAGCAAACGTACCCGTCTTTGACGGAATCAAAAATTCTATTATACTTGGTATTCCAAAATATCAATTATAGTATTATACTAATACTACAATTAGAAGTTATAGAATAGTAGAAAATACCATTATTAGTACAGTGCTAAACAAATGCCTCTGTATACAAAGATTAGATTTTAAGTTAGACATACACAAATCTACAATCAATGCTTCAGCTTTATATGTCTTATGGTGGCAATATTTTGTGGACAAACCGACAGACAGAAATTATTCTAAGGGTACATGTGGCTACTCTGAAGTATGAAACGTAAAGAAAACTTGAAATGAGTTAGTTCTAATTAACGTGCTCCCAGTCAACAGCTAGCACGCAAGCCACTGGGATACTCTGATTCCATACCTTACTTTATTACCAGTGTTTATATTACGCAAATATTAAATTAAAAAAAAATATTTTTGTTTTATTTATTTATAATACATTTGCACTACTGTCAACGGCGAGCAAGCAAGCTACTGGCTACCCTGGCTAGATCCCTTTACTTTATTACCATTTTTTATATTATCCACATTTTAAATTCAAAAAAATATTTGTTTGTTACATTTATTTATAATACATTTGCACTACTGTCATCGGCGATCACGCAAGCCACTGGGCTACTCTGGTCCCATACCTTACATTATTACCAGTGTATTTATTAAGCAGATGTTAAATTAAAACAAAGTTTACAGTTATATATAATAATAACAAATTTGTTATTCCCTCAAAGACGCAAACGTACCCGTACCCGTCTTTGAGGGAATCAGAAGCTCCGTCATTTTTGGTATTCCAAAATGTCATTAGAAATTATAGAACAGTAGAAAATACCATTATTACTACAGTGTTAAACAAATGCCTCTAAATACACTACATTAGCTGTCTGTCCTTCAGATTCATGGTAGAAGAAAGAGTTGAAACCTCTGACCCTTGAGCAAGTAAACTACATTTGACCATGTGAGAAAAACTTGGTTTCGCTACCTTGTATTCCTGCGTTAGGTGAAGTCTCCATTTACGACTTAGTTAACGTCATTGCGAAATAGACTCTGACAGGACTTTGCAATCATTTCAACGGAAACAGACAGTGGCTCGGAATAAATTCTATGTGTGGTATACACACAGACTCCCCAATACCACATCCAGTCATTATGTCCGCCTCTATGGCATATCTGTGTAGAGCACGAACTCAGAGTCGTGTCCCGTTGCACAGTTTTTGGAGCACTCATGTTTCGTAACATGAAATTTGTTACTGCTATAAATTGCAGCATCATTGGTGCTCCTACTTTAAGTTTTTACTCATGAGCAGGCAGTCCAGGAGAAATAATTTCAGAGTCAAGAAATTCAATTAGATAATGAACTGCTTCTTCATCACTATCCAATCTCTTTACTGACTTGTAAGTTCTTTCCTCGGTATGATATAGCGTAAGAACTTGTTTGTTGATTTCTCCTGCCTGTTCATATTAAGGGCTCAGAATTGCTCGTTTACAAAACATTTATTCTCAATAGATAGTACATCCTCAACTCTGTGAAACCCCATTTCAATGATGTCAAATACGCAATATATTCATATGCTCAATTGAAATTAAAATCAACTAACAATACCTACTTGCCACACCTGTGTATTTTCAAAACAAACTTGTCTGTGAAGTTAGGAAAATACAGCTAAAAGCCCCATAACTTCGCTTCTGTACTGAATTAATAATCTATTTAGAGCCCATATTTTAAGTTAGGCACACACAAATCCAGTGTCAATGTTTCAGCTCGCTATGTCTTATGGTGGCTGAGTTTACTTGTGACAAACATTTTTGCGTTAAACGTCCATAACTTCACTTCTACGTTGAATTTCCAATCAACTCAGAGCCTATATTTTAAGTTAGACCTACACAAATCTACTGTAAAAGTTTCAGCTTTATATGTCTTATGGTAGCTGAGTTTACCTGTGACAAAGTTTTGCGGACAAACAGACAAACCGACAGAAATTTTTCTAAGGGTGGATTCGGTTTCTCCAATGTATGAAACGTAAAGAAAACTTGAAATGAGTCAGTTCTAAGCAATGTACAGACAAAATCATTATTTTATTTATAAAGATTGCGTATTTGTGATCATTGAAAAGGTGTTTCCCAGCGTTGAAGATGTATTATCTATTCAGAATAAAGAGCTTTGGGAACGAGGAACTCTCAACCTTTAATATAAAAAAGCAGGAAAAATCAACAACAAGTTCTTACGCTATATCAATCTGAGGAATTATTCAACTGAATTTCTTGACTCTGTGACTGCTCCTGGACTGCATGCTTATGAGTAAAAACTTAAAGTAGGAGCACCAATCGTGCTGCTATTTAGTATCAGTAAAAATTCAATGTTACAAAACATTGAGTGCACAGAAATGTGCCACGGGACGACTCTGAGTTCGTGCTCTGCACAGATATGCTATAGAGGCGGACATCATGACTGGTGTGGTATTGGGGAGACTGTGTGTATACTACGCATACCGTTGATTCCGAGTCACTATTCGTTTCCATTATAACGATTGCAAAGTCCCGTCAAAGCTTGTTTTGCAATGACGTTAACTAAGTTGCAAGAGGAAACTTTATCTAACGCATGAAATGAAGTGAGCGAGACCAAGTTTTCCTCATTTGGTCAACTGTAGTTTTCTTGCTCAAGAGTTAGGAGTTACATTTCTTTGTTCTTTCAAGGACCTGAACGTGTGTGAGTGTGTTTGTGTGGGTGTTGTTGTGGGTGTGTTTGTATGTATGTGTGAGTGGACGTATATACAAAAGTTTGTGTTGATGCTGCAGTATACAATCTTTGATGGATCAAATTGATATTCTACATAAAAATCAGCCTGATAGTGTAGATAAGCTTGGGAGTGATTTTACATTATGTAAAAGTCACTTTTTTTGCCATAATATGTTTTTAAACAAATTTTTTTTCCTCATAAACTACTAAATCTAGTCTTAAAATTTTGGCAGTATCATGGAATCAATAAAAGCAATAACAGAAAAGAATCCTCTCCTTTTTTATTGTAACATGTTTCGTAATAAAAAATCTTTTTTATAAAATATTTTTAAATAAAATTGTTGACTTACGATTAAATCCGACAGCTTGTAAGGAAGATAAAAGCCATACTGTTTGATGGAATAAAATGAAATTATACCTAAAATTAGAGCGTTATATGGAAAATGAGTTGAAGTATTCTTTTTAAAATTACATTAACCAAAGGGATGTAATTGTTTTATGTTTTCAAAACAAAATTTTTACGACTAAACTGCTCATTAAAAAACTTTGATAATTGGCCAAAAATTTGAACAAAAAATTAGCTATTTACAAATCCGAATTTCAATTATCGCATAGAGTAATAAAGCTATATAAGTTGAATATTTAGTCTAGATTAATGGATGATCTACTGTACTTGTCAGATTTGTTTGCATTTATTTACATTACTTTAGAACTTTTTAAGTAAACCAACTGAAATAAAATTAATGCTTAGAAGTTTAATGCAAAAATGGAAATGGTTTATTGAAATAATTAGCATTGGAGGATATAGCAAGTAGTCATGTCTACCGATTTTTGCTAACTGTTCATAGCCAAAGTAACCTAGTTACTTGAAAAAGACCAACAAAGGAAAGTGTTAACAGAACGGATTAAATGTTTTAGTAATGGCAACAATAAGGTTCTCAAAAGATGTCATAAAATGATATCAATTTCAAGGGATCATGATTAACATAAATATGAGAACTAATGATGCACTGGATAAAAACCATTACTGATCAAAATACGTGCATCAGCACTCATCCACAACTTTTGTATACTGTTTTATAGCTTGAGTATTTTCTGATCTGAAAAAGCACTGAGATTTCAATATAATAGTTTCTAGCTCTACACTTTACTTTTATTATTTTAATAGCTTCCATTCATTTATTACATAAAAGCTCTTCTCAGTTATTTTTCAAGTTTTCAACGTCTTTTTATTTATCTTTTCAAAGAAGCAACATTATTTTAAAACTAATTAAAAGAAATGTTAGAGTTTTAAATCTCTGGATAAATATTAGAATTATTTTTAATTTAAAACAGTAGGTATTGTGTATTACAATATGATGATATCAGGTAAAGAAAAATAGTTAACTCCTATATGGAGTTAAAATATTTCAATACATTCTACTAGACACTATACTATAGCTACTATTTTGTTCGTGCTGTTATACTTTAAGAAGCTTGAGGCAGGGATGAAGGCAACAAAGTTGCTATACGCCTCAATTTTATTATCTCAGCCAAATTTCATTTCTAATATGTGTTATGATGTATGATTAGCCGATGAATAATTTAAGACCCCATGCATATACATAGAATATATGTAATGAATATGTACAGTATGTACTTTTTGAATATATATCCTGCTAATCTAATCTAGCAGTCACACAGAAAGAATCCCCCGGAGTAAGCCAAAACTTCTAAAAAAATTACAATAAATAATAATAATAATAATAATAATAATAAATACCATACAAATAAACTCCAAGCTGTCGGGTTAATAAACTTGAAAACATTATTATTCCTTTTATGTAGAATCAAATTTGTATAATAGATCAGTACTTAAGAAAATGGTGAAAACGGTGATGAATATGAAGATAAATAATGATGAAGAATGATGAAAGAAGAGACCTATCAATTGTCAAAATGAATTCAAATTTGAGTAGAATAATTTACATTACTTTCAAAGTAGGCTTCAGTTAGAGAAGGGATGTTTATTTACATTTTGAGTAGCTTTGTAAATATCCTTATGGATACCTCTTATGAGTCATAAGTTAACGCTAAAATCAAAGTGGGGGTGCATATATACGTATATAACAGATTCAATAAAATATCGACCTTTTTTTTTAGGCTATTTTTCTAAACGTAATAATGTATGCAATATATCAATAAAAAACTTTCCCAGGGAACTGAGGTTAGATGATATTTATAAAATACCGAGCAAAAACTGCCTAACATAATTATATTTGTCAAACTGATAAATCTTTAAATACACGTGTATAACAACACCAAAACAACGTATGTAGACAGGAAAAATGTTCGTCTTACTTTTGGAAATTAATAATGAATACCATCATATGATTGGGCTGGAGCTGAATTTATTACGTATGAAAAATCGATCTCGTTATGAAATATTATTGAATTCTCTATTATTAAATTTAACAGATCAAATATCATAGGCATTAGTAACGGGCTCTTCAAACTTGACTCGGTATTGAAGAGAGAAATAGCCTCATCTAATAGAGTTGACAGCTAGCGGATAGTTTTTTACTTTTTCTTACTGTACTTTTTACTTTACTATAAGTAAAGAATAGTGATCGTGAAAAAATTCGATCTCAAGATTTTGACGGAATTACATGTTTTGAGGTCCCAGAAGTCGTTTTATGACGTTTTTACGATGATGTCTGTGTGTGTGTGGGTGGGTGGGTGGGTGGGTGAGTGTGTTAGCATTGCTTGTTACCACGCTACGGTCCAGAATCTTTGATGGATCAACTTGATATTTTACACAAAAATGGGCCTCATAAAGACGAAGATCCCTATTGTTTGGGAAGAATTATCCATGATGGGAAAGTCACTTTTTTTGCCAAAAACCGTTTTTTTTAAAACATTTATTTCTCCTAAACTGATAACCCTAGAGTTAAGAAATTTTGATATTATCTTTGAGGTTTTAAATGCAACAAACGAAAAATATATTCAGAATTTTAAAACAACAGGAAATATTTTTTTTTCAATAAAATATACAAATTTTGACTAATAATTCAATCTCAAACCTTGTGAGAGCTATACAAGCCATACTGTTTGACGGACAAAAATGAAACTATGCCTATAAATAGAACATTATATGGAGAAGGAGTTGAGATATTTTTTTCTAAAATTACATTCGCTAAAGGGTCGTTACAGTACGATTTGTGTTTTCAGAAAATGTTTTTTTGACGCTAAACGGCTCGTTAAAAAATAATGAAAATTTGACCAAAAATGGAACAAAAAATTAGCAATTCATAAAAAAAAATCATGAAGTTTCAATTACGGGAAAGAGCAATAACGATATAAAAACTCTTTGTTTACCCTAGACTAAGAGATCACCTGCTATACTTGTCGAATTTTTTGTATTTTTTTACATTGTTTACATTGACTTAGAAATTTTTTGAGCGAATCCACTGAGATAAAATTGATGTTTCTAATGGAAAAATTAAAATATATTATTGACTTATAAGAGATGTAAGAGGAATAATATTGTGCAGGTAAATGATGACACTCATTAAAAAAAAATTCGTATATATGTTATTTGACCAAGGGGAAGGAAAATGATCTTATTAAATACTAAGAAGCCATAAAATTCCCAGTATAATAATTCTGTTAAAAACCAAAAATGTAAAAGATAATTCAAAATATAAATCTTTCGTTTAGAGATTAATAACTGTAATTATCGTACATCTTTAATTAACAAATCACCTTAAAACAACATTTTCTTCGCTGTTTAAGATGTTTTTCAGAGAAAAAAAGGGTATTTTACTGTTTCAAATTTGAAAATTTTACATTAATATTCAATGTAGAAGGATGTCAAGTAAACGATGTAAGAAATCTACTGGCTATTTGAACAATAGCCATGTTCTCTTGTAGGATAATATTTCGTTTCAAGAAATGTTCACATTGGTTTTTCAAAAATGTTAAGACTGCTGTAGTTATACTAATGAAATTATTTGCAAATAATGAATTATTTGTGATGTACAAAAATAAGCTTATAAATTGATATGTCCTTCAATCACTATCTGTACTACCTCACGAATGCAATGCTAATAATTATATCCCATTTAGATATTTATGTCATGCTTAAATGATACGTTATGTTTTATATACTCAAGAAATTTGACATTGAGTTACTTATAGTAAAGTAGAGTGTAGGCCACTCCAGATTTTTTGTTTACCCAAACATCCCTACTTGGACTATTGTCCTTCCCTGCACTTTATAACCTTTTAAAATCACTCTATTCTCTCCCACTCTTCTTAACCCCTTACCATGATGTTTTTGCATCTTGTGCATTTTAGTCGGGTCTTTGACTCTGACTAAGACCACATTTCACAGTTGAAAGATCTTAGTCTTTTTTCCCCATTTTTATTTGTGGTTTGAACATTGATTATTTATATGATCAAACCACAATATGAAATGGGGGAAAAAAAGACTAAGATCTTTCAACCACAACGAGCAGTCTTTGTCAGAGTCAAAAACTGAACCTATAAAAACTCAAAAACTCAGTCGAATATTTTACTCTGACGAAGACCACTTGTGAGGGTTGAAAATCTTTGTCCCACTTCATATTGTGGTTTAATTATTGATTGTTATTTCCGGTGTTTATGTGAAATTTTTTAATATATATATATATATATATATATATATATATATATTATTTAGTTCTTTACTCAACAAGTAAAAAAAGTCGCAACGTTAACGCAAGAATCTTATTGCACTTTCTTGATTAATCCTTGGAAAACAAACTTATAAGCGGAATGGTCAAAGCATACCATACTAAATTTATGTGGAAGAGACAGATAACACTCACTGACTAACTTTTCATCGTTTTCTTTTTCCCTTTGTCATTCATAATTATGCATAACTCTAGTTTTAAAACTTTTTTTAGATTGCTAGTAAAAGACATTGTTGGCTCTAATGGTTTAATCTAACGGGTACGTATCGTTATTAATTCCTTAAAAGTAAATAGATCACATTTGATAGGAATGCCTATAAGAAAATAAAAGAGATCTTTTTTTTTTAATTCAAAATATTCTATAACTAGAAAAATAATTTATTTTTTTTTTAATATTATGTTGGTTTAGTTTAATTATTTTTAATTTATGATATATTTTTTTGATAATTGAACTGTCATCTGAGCATGAAATTTTGATTTGCCAGGTCGAATGAGGTTTGAAATAGTTTAAAGTCAGTCTCTGGAGGTAGGACCGCTTAGACGGCTCATTAAGTCTTTCACTACTTGATAAAGTCAGCGGGCTTAAGTTTTGGAGACCATGTTCTTAACTTTTAATTAGCCTCCGCTTGCAAGCCCTGAGCTAAGCTCTTCTTGGCATTGTGACTTGATTGTCTTCAAGTCGCTTGTAACTTCTTCCTTGCGGTTGCTTATCGAGGCTTCTCCATCTCTTATTCATGTTAGCTTAGCTATAACCATCTCCATTTTAGACCCTGCAGCCTTCAGCTCCTTCTCAATCTTGTAGCTCTTCAAAACATTCCTTTCTCGTGCCACAACATTCACTTAACTTTAAAACAATCAAACATATTCACAAGCAATATCTTATACTAGAATCAACATTCATCATACTTTTTAAACCAGTTTGCCTTTAGTGTGCTTACTTCTTGAGAAATAAATAATAATTTATAATAGGTAATGGAAAGTAATGTTAACTTGGATATAATGTTAATACTGGATATAACTGTAGATTTACATTAGTTGCATTGTTTCAATTGAGAAACTTTGTATTGTGCGGATTATGAAAGAATTGTTTAGTTCCTCAAAAATTGATATAATTAGTAGTGTATTGATACCTTTCATAATACAAACCCAAAGGATAAACTAAGATTGAAATTAGTTTGTATTTTTGTTTCCTGTGCATAATTCTTATGAACGAATAACTGAGAGTTGACTCTGGTCCAGCCTTATTCAGCGTAATATGTTAATTTTGACTCCACACCTGACAAAGTTTGATCAAATCTTATTGATTAACTAACATTTTTGTGATCATTGTTCACCCTAAAAGTTGTTGTAATCCGATTTTAGTGTAGACCTTCACCCTTCAAGGTACCATGATTCTATTTTTGTGTTGACCCTACACCCTACAAAGTACCGTGATCCTATTTTAGTGATGACCCTACACCCTACAAAGTACCTTGATTCAATCTTACTGTTGCCAGAACAGCCTACACTACAAAGTTTTTGTGATTCATTAATAGTAGTCTTCAAGTAGTAATAGTAGTCTTACGCTCTACTGCGTTCTGTTACCCTACATATTACATCGATATTACGTATACATCGACTGTTTACAAATGAAAACACTATTCTTCACTTCTATTCTATAGTAAATATATTACACTTGTGAATAAGGCTGCACATTACAACGAAGTCGTGGTGCAATCACATGATTCCAACTCAGAGGGGTAATTAAACTTTTTTACATAAAAAAAAAATATTACAAACAGTTTGACCATGCCTTACACGAGTAACCAACAGAAAACCAATAAAATTAATTATTTTGACAGATTTATTTAATTATTATCGATTATTATTATTTGTTTTCCCTGTTTTGAATCTTCTGTATTTGCTTTGGACTATGGGGGCTTTAAGTTTATTCAAGTTCAAAGAATCGTTTCATCTAATAGGTTATATATATATGAAATAAACAGTCATGTATAAAGAAACATACGAAACAAAAATAACAACTTAAGTGTAATACAATTACAAACTAACTAAGCATTTTCAAAAATTTTAATGTCATTTGTTGTAAAATATGTTAACAGGATTTTGATACAAGTGTTGTGTATTATATGTCTTTTCTTGTTTATAATATTTAAATGTAGACTCGATTTGAAAAGTCCTCGGCAAAGGTTTGTCAATACATAGTTCATGATTACTTTTAACTTATTACTAGATTAAACGTAGAAAGTATGGTCTGTTAAAGTTAGCAAAAATGAGTACCAAAATGTAAATTCTCAAAATCTTATGACAATTTAACTCTTGATGTTGTTTTATTGGAAATAAATATAGCTTTAAATAATAGTATGGTAAGTGTTTTTGGTAATTAAACAATTTCAGAAAAGGTAATAATATATTTAATTTTTTTTCAAATTTGAAAAATTTCAATAATTTAAGTATTAAGATTATTTGAGATGTTTACAGATGTACTTTATCTGCAAGATTAAGTTTTGATGAAATAAGAAATAAATATGAAAAGAAAGACATGCTATTCATTGGAAAAGTTGCAGCAGTATATAGCAAAACTACTTAGAAATTGGTTTAGCACTCTACTGACACCTACATGAAACTATATTCCCAATGTAGAGCCTAAAGTGAAAAGGCAGTAATCAATAGTTTAAAAAACATACTGAAATTAACAGGTATAGAAGCTTGAGCTAATTTGAACGAAAGTCAATTATCTCGTGAAGGGATTTTGTAATAAAAGATTTACCCTTCCCTTTACTCTTATTTAGCGTGAGTAGTTTCCAATTTCTTCTTATTATCATATTTGTAAACAAACGAGATATTAAACAAGTTAATAAAAACACGTACAATCTCATATATTAATGGCTAATATTTAAATATATAAAGGATAAATTGTGCTATACAAAAAATATGTTCTGTATGTTTAAATAGGCTACTAAATTTATATGGAAACCAAGTAATTAAGTAAGTAAGTCGTTTGGTATAAGCATGGTTATAATAGATACAAGTTAAATTTAGTAATGATTGAATTTCTTTTTCGTAGTAGGCATTAGTCAGAGAAATGTAAATAAGGGAATTAAATGAGTAGAAGGGCAAAGGGGTTGCATTTGATGTAGGAGAGAGGGGATTAGTGGAGTTGACAAGTGGCTAGGACCAGGGGGTCAGCGAGCTTCGCAGGTGTCCTCCGGTCTGCAGAGCGAGTGCGTGGGCAGCAGGCTTAGGTAGCACCCTCGTCATCAGCAGACGGCTTCTCATTGATAAGCCCGTCACTGTGCAGACACACCTACTGCGCCATCAACTAAACTGACACGAGGGATTCTAACTTACAACATTCAAACTGCTTTTGTTCATATCAAGTCAACATAAAATTGAAGAATACTTATACTGCATGTATATTGTGAGCTAGAACAGGGGTATCAAGCTCTACGCTCCCATAACTCTTGTTTCGATGTCACTAGTTTTGCAGCTGTTTTAATATTGTATTTTAAAAATAGTCTCTCAATTGTAGATACTATAAAAAATTTGTTTTCAATCGAATAATATATTCAATTACAACGTCTAAACAATAATAATAAATTCTGAAAGACTTTCCAGTTCAAGCGTGACAAAGGCTTCCTTGTTTTTCTCAAAGAATCTTAATCCCATTTCAGAATTTCTTAGTGTTTATACGATATTATTTTACTTGTTTGTTATGACGACCATTCTTAGAACAAAGAGTCTACTTATGTTCTATTGGTGTTGTTTTACACGTGTCTTTAATGATTTACCAGTTTGACCAATATAAATTTTATGCTAGTTTTTGCACGGAATTTTATAAATACCAGCGGACTCCTATTCACTGGAAGAGTTCTTTATTAACATATTACCCACATTAGTACGATTAAAAAACACTATATTAAAATCAAGTTGTTTGGCTAATCTTGGAAGGAGGTCCAATGACTCATGATATTGCAAAACTATAGAATTTGACAATGAACGGGGCTCTGTTGAAGTATTAGAGAAAGTTTTTTTAGCACCCTTCAAAAAAATGAAAATCATCATATTGATTGGAGAGGAGCTAAATTTATTTCCTATGAAAAATCAATGTTGTTAAGAAATATTATTGAATCGGCTCTAATTAAATTTAATAGATCAAATATTTTAAACATTAGTAACGGTCTCTTCAAACTTGATACTTTCGTTACGAGGGCTATAGCCTCTTCAAAGAGGGTTGACAGCTAGGGGATAGTTTTTTACTTTTTCTTACTGTACTCCTTTGTTTCCCCAAACATCCCTTTCTGGACATTAGTCCTATCCTGCGCTTTCACCCTTTTAAAATACCACTCTTCCCTCCCACTCTTCTCAACCCTCACCAGGCGTTTTTTGCATCTAGTGTTTCAGTTGGTTTTTTGACTCTGACAAATACCGCTTGTTACGGTTGAAAGATCTTAGTCTTGTTTTTCCATTTTGATATTGTGGTTTGATCATATATACCTAACCTATTAGATGAAACGATTCTTTGAACTTGAATAAACTTAAAGCCCCCATAGTCCAAAGCGTAGTGCTCTGGACCTCCAATGCAAAGGTCTTGGGTTCGATTCCCACAAAATTACATATATTTTATTACGTCAAAAACTATATCCTTCATAAAGACATAAAAATTTCATTCATCTAAAACTTAGCCTCTGGTTGTTATAAGTCATTTCACAACAAGCTTTTCTCTCACCCAAAACAATTTGTACGAATCCTTGTTTCCTCCTCACCTTCCCAGAATCCCTCAAGACGACTCAAGAGAAAATGGGTCCAGGGATCTACTATTACAATAATATACTAAAAAAACAAAAACAAGGTGAAAAGTTGAACCAGTGGGTTTCATTCTTTTCTCATGTACATCGAGTTATTGTGTAATCTATTACTAAATATGCCTGTTACGCAGAATATTCGTAGTTGTATATTTGTAAATAAAGAAGTTAAAAAAAAGAATAAACTAAAATTATCAAAAGAACACACAGAAATAAAAACACTGAAAATCATTACTATATTTTGATGGCTTTGTCATCAGGAAAATAGATGTGAATCACTCCAAACGCTGAAAACGACTGGCTTGCGTTCAAAAGGAACACAGAAATAGTGTAGCAAAATTTCGGCTTAAATTGATTAAATTTAAATAAGAATAAATAAAATAAGAATAAAAATAAAAATAATGAATGAAACTAAGTAAAAAATACTAAAATAAAATAATGGAACAATTAACGATTAAGGTTAAGTCCATGACTAGATCCGAATGCAATAGATACAACAGAAGTGGTTGTTACTTTCTTAAAGTAACAAGTGATAGTTTTGGGATATAATAACTTATGCTGTAATCATTATTAGTAATAGATGAAAAATATCAAAATGAATTTATTTTCACAAACCTTAAAATTACTCAAGCTGTATAAATACTGATGACATACACACATAAGCGGACTCCGGTTACATTCAGGTTCTTCAATTTAATCTTTGGATATAAATTCCTTTTAAAGTATAAAACATTACTACTTTTATCATGCTTAAAGTTAAAAAAAAGCATACGTATTTTTTCATCTACTTCTTAATAAACTGGAGTCAACTAAAGACATCAGTTATATTTCTTCAAAAAGATAGAAACTGTTTACCAAATTTGTTGACCTTTGATGGTAAAATAATGTTCATTTTTAAGTTTTTAATAGCAGTACATTATGAATTCTGTTCAAATTGTATTTAAATTGTTTAAATGAATTAAGATCATTTGTACCATATAACATATCAATTTTATTTTTGTTACAATAATTATGCTTCTTAAAAGCAAAAAAGTTAAACCACGTATTAATGAATATTTTACATTTTCATTACTTTTACCATAAAATTAATGTGCTTTAATACCATATACTTTTATTATTTCTAAAAAAATGCAATATTATAAGTGTTATTCAAATGATTTGACTATAATGGGAAATAACTAACCATATGCAACGTCAGATATACTATGATGTATTTTGCTTTAGAGCTCTACTTTTAGCTCAAAGGTTAGGAAACAATTTTCTTTCTTTACAAAGTTATAGGCTTAGAAAGCTTAATTAGTAAGTTAATTAATATTTCATACTTTAAGGCATGTTGATAACAGGTATTGGTATAAAGTGATAATCACTTCTTAACTCCTGCAAACTTTATGAAAATCAATTAATTTTTTTTTATGGATAATCTTGATTTAAAACTTGTGTAATTTGTACCCCTATTGTTGCGATCAAGAGATTAATAATATTCTTCTATGCTTTTGACCGAAATATCACAGTTATAGTTGCTCTCATATTCTCTCTGAACGGAGAGGGTAGTAATTCATGAAAGTAGATATGATACCCAAGATCGGTTTGAGGTCCAACCATCTCTCTATTCCCTCCCTCACCTTCCCTACCCCGCGCACCAGTCAGCAATCATCGCCTTGGCCGCCCGGTGATCGCCTAGTCCAGGAGTCGCAACACTGACATTGGATGATCAATGAGAGATCTCGAATTGTACAGTCTAGACGGTACACGATGTGATGCGTTTTATGTAGGTTTAACAACTACTATGTTAAGCCTACTTATCAATAATCATAGGTCTTCTGTCAGTCGTGATTGTACCCTACCAGCTGCTATTCACGCTAATTCTCATGGTCCAAGTTTCAGTGAATGTTTCAGAGTTCAGATAATTAAAACAGTCCCTCAAATCAATAGATCTATAAGGTTAAGAGCTTCTGAAGAAGCCCATATATGGCTGTTAGGAGCATTCAAATGTTTCAACCTGAATCGTTAAGCAGTATTCAGAGGTGAATTTTTCTAAAAAATTGTTTTCCATAAATTTAAAATTTTTTATTTTGCCAATTATTATTATTATTTATATTATTTATTCTTAAATTTCTGTCATTTTGAATTTTATAGTTATGAAGATTCCTTTTTATTATATATTTTTTTATTATTATATTTTTCCTCGTTGCTACTTCTTCAGCATTCCTACTACGTTTTTTTGTTTTCGTTGTGGCCAACCTGAACATATTCTGTGAAGCTGACCAGTTGGCTTTTGTCTTCTCGCCATTCAACTTCCTTTAAAAGATTTTAAAAGACGACCGTTAAAAGGGTGAAAATATTGAATGTGAGTCCTAGTTTCTGTTTTTTATTCGTCTTTCTCAAAGTTTTCAAAGTATATGTAAATCTGCTCAAGCCACAATAAGAAAAGGGAAAACTGTCTTTTAAGTCAAAAGTCAAAAAAACGTTCTTTAGTGGTAATAAACAAAAAATTGAAGGATTTTTGTTTATATTGATAGAGTTTAAAGCAAAAAATACACATTTCGATTTTTATCTGTTTGTTTGTAAGTCATATACTTCAAAAATAAACAAACCTTCTATTGAAAAATTCATACTTATACTTACGTTCTTGAGACAGAACAGTAAGCTCGAGAACAGATCACCAAAAGTACACAATTTCTAGGGTTGCATGAAATGATAAAAATTGGACTTATTCACGGTACTAAAAAAAGTCCTCCAGACAATATTGATTAAAATTGCTGTGGTTCTAGATCTGAGTTTCACAATACACATGGACAGGATAGAATAAGAGTACAAATTCAGGTTGAAAACTTAAAGAAAAATTCTCCTGGAATATGGATAAATTAACATTTATAGTACTTGACTACGTTGATACAGATATTAAAAAATAAAGTACAAACCGATAAATCAGACTGCATTTGAATCGACTGGGTTATTCTTGGAGGAGCCCAGAAGAATAAGATTTATTTTCCAAATGACAAGGTAGAAAATTTGCGACTTTATAATAATCCTCTTAGTCACAAGAAGCCCAAGTATTATTAAAATGCAAACTGAATTTACCTAGACGTTTCTAAAGTTATTTTAAATATATGATGGTTTCTTGTAGGCTTTTTTACAGATTTTATGGTTTACTATACCAACAAAACATTTTTTTGATATGACAAAATGTATCACAATGGCCAAGTATCACAATGGAAGTTAATCCATGTAACTTCCACAAAAACGTATTAAATGATCCACTCAAAAGATTATAAATTTGAGTAAATTTTCATTATGATGCATCAAACAATTTGAACTGAAATCATTAGTTGTGCAATCCGTAATTGTGTGGTATTTACTCATTCTGAGGTAAAATGGATAAACCAACAAAAGTCTCCACACAAATGAAGTTTTATTCAACGCGTTTCGAACACTTTGTGTTCATCATCAGGAAGACATTATAATACAAATTATATCTAATTAGTAACAAAAATTAGAGTGAAATAATAAAATTCAATTAAGAGAATTCAAGACTTACCCAAGGATGTGGTACTGACGGGTTGATCCAGTGAAAACAACTAGTAGGAAACAGATCCATTGCGAAAGAGTGGGGATAGGCATTTAGGAGATAAGGTGACAAAAGGCTTCGGGTATGCTTGAAAACCGTTAACTGAAATACAGAAGACCAGAACCACTAATTTAGAGAAAAGAATAAATAAACAAAAAAATAAAAAAGTTTCTTTCCTCTAAATTAAATTAGTGGTTCAGGCCTTCTGTATTTCATTTAACGGTTTTCAAGCATACCCGAAGCCTTTTGTCGCCTTATCTCCTAAATGCCTATCCCCACTCTTTCGCAACGGATCTGTTTCCTACTAGTTGTTTTCACTGGACCAATCCGTCAGTACCACATCCTTGTCGTATGTTTTGTATTCTCTTAATTGAATTTTATTATTTCACTCTAATTGTTGTAACTAATTAGATATAATTTGTATTATAGTGTCTTCCTGATGATGAACACAAAGTGTTCGAAACGCGTTGAATAAAACTTCATATGAGTGGAGACTTTTGTTGGTTTATCCATTTTACCTCAGAATTTGAACTGAGTTGTTTACAAGCATATAATATCAATCATAAGTAAAAAAAATTGCATTTTATTTCAAAACTCACATTACCAGTTACTCCAGAATTATGAGATTTTTTTCAGTTATTCTTGCTGTTACATTCCCATTATTTCCAAAATTTCAACCCTCTATAGCAGGAGTTGTGCACTACGTGTGCTCGTCTGTGTGAGAATCAGGGGATGCATACAGTGAGAGAATAAATTAAAATTGGAATAAACATCTTCATTTTATAAAATTTAGTATGGGTCAATATCTTTTATCCTTGATCAAAGTATAAAATGTAAGGGTGCCAGGTCAGAGGAAAACTTTTTTAGGGTTACAGGAATAAACAAATTTTGGAACTGTTGCTCTAGAGTTAGTAGTTTATGAGAAAAAAAAATGTTCTAAAATTACTTTTGGCTAAAAAAGAAACGTTCTAATAGTTCATTTTGACAAAAATCAATAGTGCTCCTCTAAAATAAGCAACAATTTTGGGCAAAATATAAATTTGATACATCATGTGGTGTGTAGTGTTTGATTCCTTAGCTGGGTAATCTGTTTCCGTTACAACAAACATTTATATTCAACCTAATAGTTTCACCTATACTCAAATACATAATATAGTTTGCATTTATATTATATAATATATGTTCCTGTTTTTTTTTGCCGACTTGAAATATATTGTGGAAACTGATAAGAAAATCAGTTTTACCAAATCTTAAATTGTTATTATTATTCAACTTGTTTTTATATAAAATAACTGGTGTATTTCATTCATCAACGTTTTGATTAGAGAGAGGAAGGCTGTGCCAGTTACTTCATCTTGTACACGTAATATTCACTTCATATTTTCACGCTTATATGAGAGAGTATTTAATTTTTTTTATAAATTTAATGTATATAGACAACTCTGTGGAATAAGATTATCAGGGAATCATACTATTATTACTTAAAGTGACCATATGCATATTGTACAATTAAAATTGCTTTTAATGCAATTTTATATTTGTTATATTAGTATAATAGTAATATAATTGCTTTACTGTATTGTGAAGAAGTTAATGTGTAAATAATTTTGTTTGCGTGAGTGTAATTTTCTCGAATCGTGCATTACAGCTATCACTTGTTTTCCTTTGTAGAGCGATACACCTGTGAATAGAGCTACTCCTTATTGGGATAAGTCTTGGGAGCTTGCCAGTTGCTTTCATATTGAATGGGTACTTTTTTACTTAAAGCCTATATAAATGAAATACACTTGTGTTTTGTGTCTGTGTACGTAAGTTATTGGTGGTATATAGTGAAATGGGAGTAGACTGACCTTTGTTCTTGCGGTCGAGCGCGATGTGCTGTCCGTCCTCCCGCCGCCAGCTCAGCTTGGGCTCTGGCAGGCCCTCTGCCTTGCACGTCAGCGACACATTCTGGTTCTCCCGCACCGCTACCGAACTCGGCGTACTCTTTTCGTCCACAATGTTGGGTGGAACTGCAACAAAGCATTTCATCAAAGCACGTTAAACTTACACCAACATCTGGCAATGATAAACCAGAGCTGATACATTAACACTAGTTGATTTGTGACCCCCTATAGAGATTTACGTGTAAACGGGATCCAGTCTGTTCTCTAGAATTTTGTTGTTTTAATAACTGCAGATTAAATTTTACAAAATCTAGTAGATTTTTTCAATACAAAGAAATAATAATCGTCTTTATTAAAGGGATAATTGACATTTTCCATCTTTAAACTTATTTCTTCATTTTACTGACGTAAATTGACAAGGTTCAAACATTGTTAAACAATTTGAATATGGAAGTCTAAAAAAAATAGTTACTACCTAGGACCTACTCATCAGGGAGTAACAAGACACCTTAATGTAAAAGTGAATAATAAAACGTAAACTTTTAAACGTTTAAAAATCACCTCATTCTCAAAAGTGATCATAATATAAAAAAGTGCACTATACTCGTATTATGAGATTGTTTTAAAAAATATTTAAAGTTAAGGCATTCTCATTATTTGTAGATGTTTTATTTTAAGTATTACAACAATTAAAAATAATTAAAATTTGTTTTATATTTGTTATTTTTTTAGTTTACTAGAAGACCCCTAACTCCTTGTGTCACTCAGTTTTAAGAAATTATAGAACAGTTAATATAAAAACTCCACTGAACGTGATTGACAGGAATAATTGTTGTTTCTTTTATTATGATATGAAAGCAAAGATTCTTATTTAGCCCAAGCTTTGGTACAGTATTCTTAACTTGATGCAAGATTAAGGGTCAAGAGACACTGTAAGTATATTAAAGAAAAAAAGCAAAAAAAAAATCATTTAAAATTGAAATAATTCATTTTTATTATGACATAAACAAAAAAAAAACATCAATTGAAGTTATATACACAATCAAGCATATTTCTTTGAAATATTTTTGTTTATTGAAATATTCCATTTATTATAAACAACATGAAATAACATTAATAAGAGAAATATATCTATATAATATTACCTTACAACATTCGTATTTAAACTGACATGTTAGTTTGTATTTCTTAAATTTATTAATTTTAAGTTTCTAATGTAATGGATTAATATATATATACATTCGGAATTGCATGTATTTGGTTAATACGAAGGTTCTAAATACTTTCAAAGATGGCTTTTAAAGTTTGATTAGAACCTAGAAAACTAACCGATTCCTAACAAACAGAATTTATATATATAACAAGAACTAACAGTAACTACGTGAAATAAAAAAAAAAAAAACATCATCTATACAACAATAATATGTCCAAACATAGGTCTAAAATCGTTTGTCAAAAATAACTGGTTAAAATTATTCTATACCAGGTTAAAATTAAAATTTAAAATTAAAATTAAAAATCCATTTATTCTAAAATGGAATAAATTTTACGCTGAAGTCATTAATTTTCCTTACTTAGGTTGAAAGAATTTGTTTTTCATTTTCCTTTCTTTTTAATTTAATTATTTGTAAACTAATAGATTACGCGCCCTATTCTTTAATATTTATTTGAAAAATTAGGCTTAAACTGGAATTAATAAACAAACAAGCAATGGACATCAACAGAGCTTTACAATTATACAAGTCTCAGGCAGTTTCAAAATGGCCATCTATTATTTCAAAATGACCACCTATTATTTCAAAATGGCCACCTGTTATTTAAAAATGGTCACCTGCTATTTCAAAATGGCCAATCGTCATTTCAAAATAACAACATATATAAAATGGACACTTGGTAGCCAATAACCCATAATTACTTGATTTAATTTAAAGGTTATGCTTAAAGTAAAGCACTTCTTTCTTAATTAGGCAACTGTGATGCCTGTGCTTATCTTATATACAAGGTGAAAGTAAATATGTGTAACACAACAAGTATATTTATTTCCCTAATTATCAAACTCATAATAAAGAAAAATATAAATCCAACTCAGATATTAAATACAGACGCAACCTAAACAAATATTCCAGAAATTTTAAATGTGTGTAATTTTAACATCATTTTACATCCAATACGAATAATAAGTGAAGCATTCTGAGTTTTAAGTATTTAAAAATTGGAATAGTTCATTTTTTGGAACTATTATAAAAAGTTTGACTCAGTTTACACATTACAATTATATAAATAGAAAATTGGATAGAATCATATATAAAATTAGAAAAAAGTCGGAGTGGTCTACTTTCAACTTTACTATACATAAGTAAACACAGTATCAAATTCAGTAACCTGTTTTGACTTTATATGTGTTCCTAAGCCTTTCGGCCATACAACCACCAAACATCAAATCAGGCTGACTAGTTTAACGTGCTGCCCTTTAGCCACTTTGAATCACTCCAAAGTGCCCGAGGTGACCACGCGGAGGCGGGCCCGTACGATACTACGCGCGCATCAAGACTTACATCACGCATCAGTACCAGGTCAGCGTACTCAAATAAATCGGGTATCCAGAAAAACAATTTGCCTGATACTTAACTTCTTACCTTACCAGCAGAGAAAAAGAGTGGGGGGGGGGGGGGGAGCTTTCATTTTACTCGGCTCCCGTGGGTCACTGCCATGAATGCAAGCACTCTTTTCATTCTTCCTATGTCATGCACGTACTCGAGGAAAGAGGCTCTGTATTTATCAAGGAAGGCCTTTTTGTAAGCACTTGCTACAAACGTTCCCGTATCGAGCATGAACATCCACCGTAGGAAGGATAAACGCTCACATTTCTCAAGCACGTGTTTTACTGTCTCGGGGGCTGCTCCTCACGGACACATCGGACTTTCAACTTTCTTGAAATTATGGAGATATGAATTGAAGTCCCCGGGCCCGTGAGGATTTCTGCTAGCCACAAACTCACTAACCATCAACTAATGTTTTGTGTTGTTTAAATTTAAATCAATATGTATCATTTCCTATATTTGGCCGTATCACTTTATTAGTTATAAGATTCGTTAAGAATCTGACATCTTATTAAAATTATGAAACTGTGAACCAGAAAAATCATCAGACTCGCATGCTAAGCAGCCATAGCTGTTATACTGTCTATGCCATTGTTGTAACTAAATCCAACTTCAGATTTTAAGTTCATTAATGATATTAATGAATTCAGGTAGAGAAATATCCTTCATTTTCATTGTTTTACGTATGATTGGACAGAAATGTTTGTCCATTTCAAGATGACTGGCTGGAATACTTTTGAGATAGATGTATAAAAAAAAGAAAACATAGACATGATAAATTGTTTTTGATTACGAACATAATTGTATGCTTTTAATATTTTACTTTTATGGATTTGATAATTTCTAAAATGTTCGGTACTATATAATAATAAATATCATTTGTTGATGAATTACTTAATAATTTCATATTCTCATGGAATATTCATTAAATGGTCATTCTTTTAGTGCTTAACCAGGATTAATTGAGAGGAGCCATTAATTTGGAGTGAGTTTAGCATGTGACTCTAATTATGAGATTGTCAGAAATGTTTCAAACAAAGAACGAGAATTATACATTAGAGGGTGAAGAGTATTAGTGACAGTGTGTGTGGAGCTTCTACACCAAGGATCCAAACTCTTGGGCAACTTTACTCCAAGTGAGACTATCTAGCAGCCCTCAGGGTCTTCTGGGCCATGCACCAACAAAACAGTGCTTTAGCAAACCCATTAACCTTAGTTTAGTTTACAATTGGTGCTCTTCTTTCTTTAAAACACTATCTTAGATGTGGTGGCTTCATATACTAGTATCTATTGTACACTTTTGAATACCTGTTCTTACTTTTCGAACTTCCCATTAATTCTTAAAGATTTCTGATTTATTTTGAACATGATTTCACTTCTATACCAATAAGTCTGAAGAAAAGTTTTACTTAATACATATATATACATTAAGTAAATCTACTAATATATCTGCTACCAAGGTAGATACAGTATAAGTCAAGGTAAATACTGTATAAGCTAACATGTTGACGTATATTCACTTACAGTACAAGTTCTGTACTTTGAAAATTAACATTTTTATACTTTACTGTTACTTTTCTGTAATTACTTATAAAGTAAGTACATTACTAAAGTACTGTATTTAGGTTAGGTTAGGTTGCAGTGACAGTCCCACAAGGGAAAACACTTAGGCCGAGCAATGGGCCTTTGTGATACCACACAATGAAGATTGGTTCTACAGTGGGAGTCCTAAATTTTGCCTAGCTCAAGTGTATTTAGAGTAGGGATCTTTAAGGAGTACCTGACACCGTACAGTTTAACGTCCTTCTCCGAGGGACGACGTGCTCAGATTTATTCACCTCCCGCGTGAATAAATCGAGGACCAGGTGGGGATTGAACCCCGGTCCTATCAGTTCAGAAGCGAGCACGTAACCACCGAGCTAACCTGACCCTCAAAGTACTGTATTTACAATTTGTATAGTGAATAATTACAGTGAGCTTTAAACGAATACATATATAATGAATATAATAAAGCTTTAAATACTGTCGCTGATTCCAAAACTATAGTTGAAAAAGTTATTGCATTCTTCACCAACCTATTAATAGTTATTCCATATATTATTCTCTAAAATACTTGATTAAAATCCCTTACGTCTCTTGTCTACCATCGCTATCTTCGGCAACATAATCTATCTCTCTCTTTGTTTATTTACATATTATTGAGCGTTATCAATGTACGAGTATATACATCACCACTCGATCTTAAATTGCCTGTTTATAATTAACTCTATCTAACAGTTTTGAAAAGTTCTATAATATTACAATTAACTAAGAGTTCTTAAATATTCATTAATATCTACCCATGATTAGTATCAAATCACAAGAGATGCATAAATTATTGACTATAAGACACAATACAGCTTTAACAATTTAAATCTCAACTTTAAATGATGACCATCTGCTTAAAATATTTATCAAAATATATTTATTAGAATTGTACAAAAAGATCGTTATTAAACATTGATTTTTTTAATAGAAAGTCTTTTTGATTAATCAGTTTTATAAGTGATATGTAGAAACTTTTGAAAACTATTATTGCAAATGGAGTGTAAATTTTAATGTACCATATATGACTGAATTTTTATACAAATCTTGACTGTATGAGAACAATTTTGTTAAATAATTGAAGACCAATTATAAATATTTATGACATAATTTGATCAAATTTAAATACATGTGGTGGCATGGACTATAATCGAAGTATGTGTAACATTTTTTGAACAAATACATTTAAGTGACAGGTTTGCTTCTTAACTTTCAATTGATTGGTTTTTTAGTTAGATACTATAATGTACAGTGATGTTAAAAGATGTATATTTTGAAATTTATACTGATTTACACATTTTTAAGAGACTTTGAACCAATTTTTTATGATATATGCTGGATTTTGACTGGGTCCGTGTTTAGCCACTGGGTAGTAAAAAACCTACGTGACTCGCTGTAAAGAATTCGTATGTCAAACATTTCAACGTAATAACATTTGGAAAATATATACTTATTTAAGTTTTGTTATAGATTAATATGAAAGATCATTATAGTATTTGTCACATGTCAAATTAGGTTCTTTCTTTAATCCGCTCTTTGGATATTCTAGAAATTTGAAATTACTATTAAGTTTTGTATTTTCCTAATATAAATATTGTTAAAATGGTTTAATTACTTTTGACTATTAAATATAAAACATGCTAAATAAAAACTAAAACTAAAAATTTGTATTTATAGTAACTCCTAAGGTTGTTCTCTAAATATTTTTACATTTTGGCTACAACAGATAAAACAGAGGAAGCCAAATTAGATAACTTAATTGCAAATGAGATTATTATATGTTTCATTTTAGTAACTTAGAATGTAGGCCACTCCGGATTTTTTATTTATGTAGAACAATTTTTTTAGTTGACATTATCTATAGATGTGATGATGTTGATCTGATTCAAACGATAGTGGCAAGTTTTTCATAGTAATACTTTTTAGTAAATTATTCCTTATGTTGTTTTATTTATCCTATAAATCTTTAATTGAATACCAATGACACTTTTCAATTTAAAATAGAAAATGAAATGATGAATTTGGAGATAACTGAGTGACTGGTGTCATACATTTTTTTGTGGATTTATTTCCAAAGTTTTTATGTACCAATAGAAGGCAAATATTTTATCTACAGCAGAAAACAGTATTCAATGTTTCTTCAGGAACTTGGTGAGAGGTAACTTTAATTGAATAATGCAATCTACACCTGTAAAGAAATAACCGGTATAATTATTGTTTCAGTTAAGGTGTTGAATATTCAAATGGAAAGCTGAACTGTTGAGAATCTTAATTGGCTGCCTTAATTCAGTTAATTTAAATTACTTGAGGCAATCTCATGATGCTACAGACATCAAAGAAAGCAAACCAAGCTAGTTGCGGCAACAGTAAAGGTTACGTAGGCAAACTTCTTTATCTCTCACGTTTTCCAGGATATGTATTCAAACAGGTATATTCATTTTAGACATAATTTCATATTTAACAGAAAATTTGATATATTTCTTTCAAATAGTTATTCTTTGGAGATTTGTTTTTTTTTAATTTTCTCTGATCCTGTTTTAAATATATATATAATAAAGAAGTTAGGAAAGGAATAATTGCTATTGTATCTTCAACACAGAAAGTATTACCAATCCTCTGTCAAGAGTATATCTCACAAATTACTTCTCTTCAGAACTTTTGCAGACCACAAAGTGTTGAGCAACATATCGTCCATAATAACTGTCAAGCTTTTTCTGTTATTTGTAGATGTATTAAGAAAGTAAAGTCTACCTTGAGAATGATCAGATAAAATTCATATATATAGTTTATTTATATTGATTATTGCTTATTTATATTGCTTATATGAATTTCTGTTTATATCTTATCATACTTGTGTTACTTTAAGACTGGGTGCGAGAGGTAGCGCTGGCGGTTGCCTGGTCGGTTACTTATCGTTGCGTCTACATCGTGCTTGGTCTACCTTTTTCTTTTCTCCTGATGGTGGATTGCCCGAAATTTGAGTTTGTAAGTGTGTTTCTTTTCTCTGCGTGTTACTCTTCTTCAACTTTGAACTCGTATATATATATATATAAACATGTAATTAAAGTACAACTCTCTCTCTCTCTCTCTCTCTCTCTCTCTCTCTCTCTCTCTCTCTCTCTCTCTCTCTCTCTCTCTCTCTCTCTCTCTCGCTATATATATATATAAATTTTTGTTTGGGCCAGTTGATTCTTTTTATTCCCCGAGGAACTGAGAAGAGCCTGTAGGAAATTAGAGAAAGTCTGTAAAAAGGTAACCAAATATGAAATTGGCATAATAGTTTTAGAAACATGTTTGCAAGAAGGATTGCTACCAACCTTCACTAATATATATATATATATATATATATATATATATATATATATAAACTAGAATTTAAAAAGAACACATAGAAAGGAAACCACTGAACTCACTACTATATTTCGATGTCCTCGTCTTCAGGAAAAGAAGTGAATCGCTCCAAAGGCTGATAACGACTATATATATATATATATATATATTTAATTTGTTTTCTAATAAAGAAAGCAAAATTATTTCTTAATAACATTTAAAAAAGAAGGATAACATTGTATAGGGTGTTTTTCTAGTACGTAGTAGGTTACTTTGGTTTTACGATCTTTGAAAAATTACGATCTTTTTGATATTTGTGTCTTTTAATACACCATGTTAAACACTGATAATGATGAGTTATGCCCGAAAAGAGCTTGGGAATATGGTATTGACTACTGTAAGCCATGAAGAAATAGGTAAGTACAACATCATTTCTCTTCGACTAGTTCATCATATGTAGTTACTCTTTTCTACATAACTCTTCTATATCTAAGGTCTATAATAACACTTTTATTTCGTACGTCTTTCATTAGTACGCATTAAAATTTCGTGGAAGAATGAAATATTAGCCAATTTTAAATATACTGTAAATATTATTCTTTAAAAGAATGTATAATATTGAAATAAGTGTAGTTGAAGAAAGTTTTTTGGTCAAGCCTATTAATACGGTTCATTGATATTATGAGAATTAAATCCAAGTATCATCTTTAACTTGAAGGTTAAACACTGTTAAACAACAGGATAAAAATTTAAAGTTATGTAATTAGCATTAATAAAACTGAAAAAGAAAGGAAAATCAGTGACAAGGAATTAAAGCTTTTTAACCAAAGTGTTGTCATTCTAACAAGGAATTAATTACAGATGAGAGTTTAGGAGAAGAAAATCTGCTATAAAGAGACTCAGAATGCTTCTCTTCTAAGTAAGAAAATTATTATTAATTGAACAATGCCTTATCGAATTAATTCACTAATGCACTCCCTTTTGCACAAATTAACGAAAATTGCATTATAAGGTTTAATTAGTTGGAGAAAAGTAAATAATATAAAACTGATTATATATGAATTCCAATTCAGTGAAATTAAATTTTTCAAGATAATTATTAATATTTAGTTTCATATAAAATGTTGGAGTATGTATTATGAGTCAGTTTCACAGACAGTAGATTAAAAATTACAACAGCTCATTGAATTTAATTCTATACATTTAATGGACCTGTTATTCTGTATGAATTCGAGGTGAAATAGGTAGAAATAAAGCAAGAATGTTTAGGAGAAGGGATGCATACTGCAATAGATAATGAATAATACATCCTGGCAATCAATATTGTTCGTGATTATTTCACTGTCAAACAAACAGTTAATAATTAACACATTTGCTAACTTTGAACCTGATAGTCAGGCTGAGCTTAAACTCGACTGCATTTAACATGGTTTGATTTTTTAATAGATTTCATTTAAAACTACAATTTACGTTTGTTATTCAAGGTTATCGATTTATAAACATCTAGACAGATATAGTGCTATCACACATTGCTACCGAGAATTTTTATTGTTTTGCTACAAAATTGTTGTTTTAATACTAGAAATAAACAACATATGAAATAAAAGTAATATTTTTTGCAATATTGTCGTTAATGAAAAAAAGTTTTTGTGTTTATGTTAAAAATATTTAAACACTATATTAAAACACTTTGTACCAGAATAGTTTCAATAAGTATCCTATATGTAGTTGGGAATAACTTTGAATCAAGATGAAGCATTGTATATCAATTCAACACACTGATGGAGGATCTTGAAAGCATACTCTCGGGCAATCTGGTGTATTATAGACAAATGTACATAGCCAAATAGAATAGAGACCTATATGGCTTTGTATGCAGGGAAATACTATCTGAGGGTGTTAAAGTAGTGTATCTTAGCTTGTAATTGGCCAGTAGATGGGTTATCAACAAAATATTCTTCAATAATAGCGTTGAGAGAACTAAGAAGTCTCTCAACTGACATGGGTCAGGGCAGAGTTCTAAAGTCTTTTGCATCACCATTAGTTTTAGTCGACTCTTTTAACAGAGAACATAAATGCCTAGCCACCACATCGGCAACCATCAATCGTTTTTGAACAACCAGTGTAGATGACGTACTATTTGTATATCTATCAAGTATGTCATTAAAACTGTCTTTAACATTTGTTGATTGTTCCTATCGTTTTCATATTGGCCATTTAGATGTTCATTGTTGCTTTAGATAATAATCATTGAGAGGTTTGGAGTTTTGTTCCCCGAGACAACATTAACCGGATTCATGAAGCTGGCTTTGACTAGTGAGATCGAGGGTGGGTCAAGACCACGCAATTTAGTGGTGTCGTCTGAGTCTCCGCAGATTCAGAAAATTCGATGTTGAGAAAATATTAACTTCGAGATCTTGAAACTGATATTTATGGTATTGACTGCGATGGTATTCATTGCAGATTCAAAACTCTCCTTTATCTTATCAACCTCTGCTCCAGTAGTGAAGAGCGCAATACATATAGCAAATGTTTGACTTCTGGTGAGAGTTAGATCATTGATAGCTACTAAATAGATAGCCACTAAAAACAGAATCTTGAGGTATGCGATTTGTTTCTCTCTTAGGTCGAGATAAACTACTACCATTTCTGATCTTGAAGGTTCTCTGGGACAGAATATTTGCAATAAGTTGTGTATTAGGATTCCCCCTAATTTTGATATATCAAGTGAATTAACTATATGATCTCTATTTATGTTGTCAAATGCCCTTTTAACGTAAAAAATATTACAACGGCGAATTCTTTCCCCTATAACCGCATTGAGACCTTTTAACTGCTTCTTTCCAACTCCAGCCTGATTCGGATTACTGAGGCCATTTTCGTTTAAGTATCATAGAACTATTTTATAAAAAAATTCTTTTTAGTGTTTTTTTGAGGTAGAAGATGAGAGATGTGACCGAAAGCTAGCAGGATTGCTCGAAACACTTTTATTCCTTTACACGTGAATTGTCAGTGCTTCTTTCCCTATCATAGGATGATAGGACTTCTCCATAATTTAGTTCTAAAGCTGTAAATTGCTATTTTCAAGATTTTGGTAGATTCTGTATTAATAAATACGATATACCATCTATTCCTGGTAAAGTTTATTTAACCTGTTCTTAAGTGTCCTTAAGTTTAAGTATCTTTAAGGTTAATCATTGTTAGAAGTAAATAACAGGAAGCAGATTCTTGATTAATTACCTAATATAGAAGAGTTCATTCCAAATAAGGCCTGAAGATTTTGAACACGAACTTTAAAGAAATATTCTGTAAGTTTTCAGCTACTTCAGCCATCGTGTGTTATCATTTCATATTTCACATTGTTATAATTCTGCTCAATAATGTGTTATTTTGTAGTGCTTGTTAGCAGTCATTTTCCCCTTAAGTAACTTCCACATTTTTCAATATCGAAGAGGAGAGAATGGGGGTGACAAAGAAAAATATATATTCTCCATTTGATCTCTTTTTGACCATCAATCTTAGGTTTTTTCTCTACTGCTTCAAATTTTTTATAAATAATATAATTTTCAAATGCAAGCTCTCTTTTCAGCATTTTAATCTTCTTGATTTTTTTGTTCAACCAAGACAGTTGTAGTTTGGATCGTTGCTCTATTTCTTTATGGTACAGTATGGATGATTTAACAGATCGGGTTATGACTTGGGTTACAATAGAGATGTCTGTATCCGTCTCCCGTATGTACTTAAACAAGACAGCATCGTCTATAAACTGTGCAGTCTGTTTTTGAAGGGCATTTCGTAATGATTCTTACTGAACTGTATATTAAGAGGTTCAATATAATTTAGCTCAATAATTCTTCGATTAATTTACCTTTAACATCTGTTTTCCGTTATCCTCACAATTAGTTATGTGAATTAAAATTTTAAGTTATCGAAAAGAGATGAAAAACCCTTTTGCAATCTCACCAAACTGTTCCAAGTTCCAAAAAGTGTCAAAGAGGGAAATATTAAAGTAGTTGCTTCAAACGGCGATTATATTGTTATTGCTACTCTTCATCAGGGACAATATAGGGGAAGTGTGCCATTAAAGAAATTAAGAGCATTTGAATATTTGTTTTTGCAGTTCTTGCATTTCTTGAAATTTAGTCACTTTTTACTGGTTTATATTTTGTGATATTAACACCTTCGTTAGGTTTTAGATGATTTTTTTTGGAAACATTTGACAAAGAGGTTTTTACTTCTGAGAAAAATAAAATGTTCTAATAGTCATAGCTTAAACCTCTGTTATTTATTTGACAAATATTATTTTTTTAATAAAGTTGAATCTCGAACTATTCTTCAACATGATCACCATCTATCTCCAAACAATTCTACATAGAATGTCCCCATCTTCCTAGTCTTCCCCTAAAGACTGCAGAGGGGGCTCCTTGCACCACTGTAAAACTATTTTTGTGGCTTCAATCAGTTAATGGCAGACTCCCAAGGTCTGACTTTAAATTTGAAAAAAAAAAACAAATTTTCTGAGAGATTAAGATCAGAGCTGTAAAAGAGATTGCGGAGGATTTTCCACTGACATTTCTGCAAGGATCTTGAGCATAGACGGATGTGTGGGCAGGAAAAAAACCAGCACTAAGCAACATTTTTAGGCTTGTTTTTTTACGATTTTGGCTCTTAGTTTCTGAAATATGCCATCATAATATGTAGCGGTAATAGTGTGCTAGTCTTCGAGGAAGTCTACCAGGATATCATCTTCAGCATCCCAGACGTTTTCACAACAATTTGACTAAGTGGTGATAATGTATGCAAGATGTTTTTCAATATAACAGTAAAACTTATTAAAACTGTTAGTATTCTGTTTTGATATGAACTTTAAGAGGGTCTCTAATACATTTAGTGAACTCATGATTGAATGATGTATTTCTGTTTCTAATCAATCTGTACACATTCACTATATTCAAAATCACTATCTACATTAGTGATGAAAAAACAAGAAGTATACTATAAAATATCGTAATATCATTACGATTATTATTATAAGTTGTTATTATAAGTAATAACATAAGTCTTCACTCAAGGATTTAATTATACAATGCTTTTCGAACACTTAGTGCTCATCATCAGGTATATACGAATTAAGTAAATAACAACCAAAATTTTAACTAAAATATAAAATGAAAGGAATCACATACTTACCTCAGTAAGGTGGTGTTGAGTAATAGTTTAGTTAAAATTTTGGTTCTTTTTTTCTTTGTTTAACTTTAAAATTGTTATACTATTTGTGTTTATATTACAGATATACCTGATGATGAACACGAAGTGTTCGAAACGCGTTTTATATTTAAATCCTTATGGTTAATACTTATTGTATTTTTTTTAACTAATCATAAGTAAATAAAACACAATAAGGGCTTGCATAGCTATCTCTATATTGCGGACAAAAAAGTTTAAATATTAAGGTTCGTAAACTGTGTTAGATCTAACAACATTATATAAAATCCTGCAGCTTTGCTTATATTATTGACAGAACTTACAAGTTTTTAGTGTTATATTTGCAGATTAAACAGCCCCAATTAAATGAAAGTGGTATTCAATACATAAAAAGAGAACTGTTTTGGGATAAGATGGCACTATTAGGTGTAAAAAAGGGAGGGAAGCGTTTAAATTTAATAAACAGAAGGTCAATAGTTGTTAGCGGAAAGGGCCCACTGAGGGAGAAGGGCTTGTAACATATATCACATTGATCGTAAGGGCAAGGGCTAATGGTCCACTGACTGCCTGCCGAAGGGTCAAGAAGCCCTTTTGGGTGCCCCAACTTAACCCCTCCCCGCAGCCCGTCCCTTGAGCCTTCCCGCACTTCCTTCACCCGCTCTTGCCGCTCCATCTCAGCCGCCTGACTAACAACCCCAATATAAATGTTTGAACTTCCCTAACTCCTTGGTAAGCACATCTTTCCCCCTCTCCAGTCAAAACGTTAAGATTGCGTAACTATCTTTCCTTTCACAGGCTAAAACTAGTAAATATAAATCCACATATACTATACATAATATTACCTTTTTCTAGACGCGATATTTTTATTTTAACTCATTTCAGCTGCGAATGTGAATTTATTAGTAAATAATTTATTAGTAATAATTATTGTTATTAATATTATTATAATTATAAACTCAATAACATTAACAAAAAAAAGAAGTTATTTTATAACGAAGTACAATATGAAATACCAGGTATTGAAAAAATTAGGTTTTTATCCAGGTTTTGATTATCCACGTTTATATTAATCAAACTACTTTTTAACAAAGAAAAAAAAAGCATGTTATTAATGTGACTATTACTTTCTCACAGTCTGTGGTTCCACTCCATTCTTTCTGTGTTGTTTTCGAAAAGAGAGCATTGTGCAGAAATTAAAGAAGCATATCTTTCATTTTAGAATTTTATAAATACCCAATTAAAAAAAAAACAGAATGAATTATATTTTTAATTTTAACTTACATTTAAATGTACCTTGCTTGCTTTTATATCTCTGAGTGCAAGCCTGTATTGCATATGCCCACTATACATACATTTCAGAGGTGAAGTCATATAGACTAGGGAAGGACAGAAGTTTCAGACATCATTTATCGAGATAGACTTCAACCACCCTAGAGTTTTCTGGATTTCTCTATTCGGTAATGACTGCGACCCAAGAGAGTATTCACAGCTCTTACTACGATAAGCTTTAAAAGCTGCTATATTCTCTTCTATTCTCTTTTTATGTACAAGTTTATTGTAAAGTTCTTATACCTTTCCTGACATAGAAATTCACAGTTTTAGTAAGTTATTGAGTTTGACATTTTTCAGCAAGGATCACTGATGATTTAGTTTAATAAAAACGTCTAAGAATTACTGCTGTTGCTGTCATATTATTTTCAAAACATACCCCAAAAAACGAAAGAAGTCGCAGATTCATCTATATCAGATGGCATTTCAATAGTTGAGACTAAATTATTGAAATAGTGAATTAAACATTTTTTTTACGAATTATTCAATTCTTTTATAATGAATGCCTCGGCGAATATCAAGAAGGAACTCACACGATGCTAATCTGTGAGTATCATTCCCACAGAATATACCTTTCATATATTCTCTGAGAGTAGTAGTACCACATTTACTACTTTGATTATATTTCTAATTACTGAATGCATTAAGAGAAATAGAAATTATTACTCATTGTGATGAGGATACAAACAACCACGAAAAAGACAATCACATAAAAGCATTTTAATAAAGCCCAAAATTTAATTATATAATTATTCAGAAAGCTAAAACAATAGTTACTCTATTTAGTGCATTGTAAATGTAACACAATCTTTACAATACATTAATCATAATATATTAAAAACGTACTAGGTTTCGTTGTTTCAATTAAGTTAAATTAATGGCAGAAATTAAAATATTTTCAAAATAAATGAGAATTATAATAAATAACTCCCACAATTTAACCGTGCCTAAGAAATTATATGATTCCCTAATTAAGAACTCAAATTAAAACACACAATGCAGAACCTATTAGACCTGTATTAAAGTATGAAAAGTCTTGTATAAGTAAAAAAAGAAATAAAAACATATAATTATAACAAAACCAGCAATAATAAATACCCAAGAATTTTTAAAGCATTGAAGGATTATTTGAATAATGCATAGAATTTGAACTAAGCAGATTATTTAACTAAACATTTCACGATCCTGTCAATATGAAATATAAATAGATTTATTGACATGAAAGTAAATCTTTATAGTAGTGTGAAGTTGTACTGTAGCCTGTTTATATACAGTGTTGGACTAGTTACATAGACAGGCTACATTACACCAAGGAAACAACATCTACCTTACTAGAGCAGATTATATTCATTCACAGGGTCAACAGTGTGTTTGGAATCATTTAATTGTCATCAATTAGCAACGTAAAATGGACTGATATGGTATGTAATTAACTGGTGAACTACAGAAAGAGTATATAGGACTTCATAAATAAAGTGCATTATAAATTTCAACAGTTGGAATCAAATATTGATTTTATTTGAATAACAAATGTCTCTTTACTAAATTATCTACATAATTTAGTTGTTAAATGAATGCACGATAAGCCTTGATTCATAAATGAAGGAGGATTGTTTTTAGATTTTAAAGGATGTCAGTGTTTGTGTCGTGGTTGACAGCGCTCACCAGGCCGTGTCGATTACTGGAGGGCTTTATTAAATTGTAAGGAGGAGAGAGAAGGTGAATGGCCGGGAGTGAGAGGGAATGAAGGAGGGGTTGGAATTGGGATTAGAGGCAGTGGAGCTGGCAGATTGAGTTGAAGGGAGGACAGCAAAGTTAGCAGATAATAGCAGTTATAGACTTAACTAACAAGATTATCTGTGGCCCCAGGCAGCCGATATGTCCCGCGGGTCACTCCTTGCCACCACAGACCCCACAAAATATTGTTTACTGCATTTCCCTCTTTCACTATATAACAACCAATAACTTCAGCCTTATTCACAACACTATCCACACCACTTACTATTATCATCGTAAAACTATTTTCACTCATACTATTAATTTATAACTCTTATTTTAATCACCTCTTAGTCAAATACATTGAAAATATATCAAGAAACATACCATTTTCAAACACACAATGGTATATAAACAAAGAAAATAAACAACTTCATTTATTAAATGTAAAATAATAAACATATTAAAACCGGAATACTCATTTCATTTCCACATCCTTAAGTGTACTCTTATTTTTAGGTTAATACTTAAAATATTTTTTTGAACAAATAAAATGATTGAATTAATAATAATATTTAGTTATCATTGTAATATAAATAATAATAATATTATTACAAAAATATATTATTTAGTTCCAGCTTAGTATAAACTTAAATAATAAATATGAGTTTATTATTTTAAACATTTTAAAGTAAACTTAACAAACTTTATATGATTGTTGAATTTTGTTAATGCATATTGATTTAGTACGTGCTCAGATTGTTACTTGACTAGATTTACCAGTAGAGTAAACTTTAAAAATAATATAATCCAACATTTTAATATATTTAAACATTTCGATTTCCTATAAATCTATGTATTTCCTTGTATACATACAGCTTGTATAGTAATGATGAAAAACTTGATTTTGAAAAACAAGTTTTTATACATTTCAAGGCCCTCAAATACATGTATGGCGTTTTTGTTATTTAGGTAAGTAAGGGAGTTAATGTAACTGTGTAAACATTTTTATACTGTACTGTTTGAAGAATAATTATAATGTTTAATAGATGAATAACGTTCCGTTAAATCAACAGTAAAATGTATGGCAATAACTAATTGAAGTTAATGATATACATACTTCTTAATGTTAACGTAATTTTGTTTTCATTCATCTGGCGAAAAAAATCTTGAAAATAAATATAACAGAAAATGTTCATATACAAAAAAATTAAAATTTTTAGAAGCCATGAAAAATCTAAAAATACAATTATTTCGTGAATCTATGGCTTTTTGTATCTACTTGGCTTTATTTGAGAAACATGAAATCTAATTATATAGTCAAGTTCACTTTTAGTAAATAGAATTCCAAACATATTATAAACGCATATCAAAAAATCTGGAGTGGCCTACACTCAACTTTACTATAAGTAAACTAATATCAAACTTCTTGGGTATATGATATATAATGTCTCTCTAAGCAGAAATGTTTTGACCTGCTGAGACCAATTTCTGTGATGAATAATAATTAAATATAAAAAATATTTAAGTCATAATTTCACTTTAAGTTACTTTTACAAGTAATTTAAGGTGACATTTAATGCCACCTTACTAAAACTGAGTAATAGTAGAATATTTAATATTATTGTTCTAATAATAAAAGAATATAGGAACCATTTCAAAACCAAAAGTACACGTGAAATCTACACCAAGCGGGAATAATTTGAATGCACTTAGCGAATACCCCTGACAGTTACAAAAACCAAACCATACATCCTCATATTAAAAGGCCATTCAAAACATCACTTAATTGGCACTTTTTTCACCAAATCACGGAAGGAATCAAGAGCGTTTTAATAAAAAATGGAAATAGAGACAAACAGTTGGAAAATACTCTATGGAAATATACTGAATACTACTAACAAGAAAAATACAGACTCAATCACACAGGGTATAACTCATACAGTGATTACAAAATTAAATACTCCAAATCATAACACAAAACAGTATTTAATTGTAATTAATAATTACAATCAATTTCAATTTAATTATAGTAATAATAATAATAATTGCTTCTCACTCGGGCCAATTAGGATGCTGCTAAATATTAATAAAAACGAATAAATATAGATTTCAAACAAAATTTATGTTAACTAATTTAAAATGTAAATAATTAAGAAGTTTTGTTTTTGTTTTCAGGGAGTTTTAATAACCGTTTGAATAATATTCCTGAATGATAGTTATTCTTCGATTGTTTAATATAAATCGCAAATAGAAACTTTTTGTTATTGTCCAATTTTGTGATAACGTTTTCAACTTTTCTCCACCATAATTGAATGCCTTGAAATTGTATCCATTTATAGTTGTTTTTTATTCAAAAATTCCTGTTCCATATTTTATGTAATAGAAATATACTAACCATGAAAATCAATGTTAGCATATCTAAGTATTTTTTCAATATCCAAATACTCTGCACTGTGCTTTTTTTTTCTTCATACCAGAAACGAGGTATGGTTAGTTATTAATGTTTGTCATTTTTTTTATAACTATTTATCCATGTAATTTAACGTGTAGACCTTCTTGTCCTCTGTCAAGACGGTTTCCTGCCCTTGAGTATCCGGCATGCTTGGTCACCCACTCTCTTTTCTTATGAAGATGGATTATCTAAAAATGTGAGTTAGTAAGCGTGTCTCACATTTTTCTGTCTGATGACGAGATATTCTTGATAAACATATCGAGCATATATGAGAGTAGAATGAAAAGTGTTTATAAGAATTTTGTCAGTTTTTCTGGAAATAATTATAGCCTGAAAAAACTGATTCCAGGTAAACATTTTTTCACAATAATAACTTTTTATATTTTTCATATGAATATAGTAATAGTTATTTACTTTTTTACTTCAATGACCGGAAGAATTGATCAATTTTTTTCTGTGATATAAAATTAAAATTAATTATGGCAAAAGAACTTAAAAGCTAGACAGAAATTGTGTAGAAATGAAAACTATGGTTATTATGTGGTGCCTTACCGACTACTTGGAGGTAGCCCACTTGGCTGATCATTGGATTGGTATTGACCTGGCACATGTAGTATCCTCGGTCCTCCTGCTGCACTTGATTTACGTTGAGCAGCCACGTCTTGTGGTTATCATGTGATACCGAGAACCGCGATACCCTGGCGATCACGTGCCTGTGAATCGTAAGGATCATTTGTCTATCGATGTGTATCCACGCCACCTGCAACATCAAAAAACAACATCAAAAACATGTGCTTTAGACTTTATTTTCACTTATGATATAAGTTACGATTCTAGTTACGAATACTATCAAGTCAGCCTTGAACAAAGAAAAAATACTGGTACTACTGAGAAAAAACGATTTTAAAATGATCAGTTATAATTAAATGTTATACTACACTTATTTCATATACCTAATTTTAGTATTGTCTTAAGAATAATATATATATATATATATATATATATATATATATATATATATATTAGAATTTAAAAAGAACACATAGAAAGGAAATCACTGAACTCACTACTATATTTCGATGTCCTCGTCTTCAGGAAAAGAAGTGAATCGCTCCAAAGGCTGATAACGACTTAGTTATCAGCCTTTGGAGCGATTCACTTCTTTTCCTGAAGACGAGGACATCGAAATATAGTAGTGAGTTCAGTGATTTCCTTTCTTTGTGTTCTTTTTAAATTCTAGTTTACTCAGTTCGAAGAATCGTTTCATGTAATTATATATATATTAGTGTATATTGGCAGCAGATTCTCTTGTAAACATATTTTATTAAAGTAGACGGCAGCTTCCGCATTTACGACTTTTTTGCTCGTTTTTTCTAGTTTTCTTACTAGTTTTTTCTGGTAGGGAGTGATTTCATGGAGGAGTTGTCCCAGAGACATCAAAGAAATAGTTTTGTAGCTTAATCAATAATATTATATACGAAGTTCTTACAACTTGGTATTATGCCTATACAATAAGATACTATTATACTATATTGTATATACTATATACAATATTATATATACTATACTATATTATACTATAAGAACTTCGATAGTTCTTATAAACTTAATAAGCCTACATTGACAGGACCCCCAGGCAATATCAATGACAAGTTGTAACCTTACACTTGTCACAGTGGACTTGTTTTGTTTTTTCACAAAGTTCATCTAGTTCTATTAACCTCTAAATTTTATTCCTTTTAATGTCTGTTTAACCTTTAGAAAAATTGTTATTGTGTGAATTTAATCTGTTAGATATTGATCTATATACCTGAAGATGATTTCCGAGAAAATCGAAAGCTTGTAAGTATAAAAATATAATATTATTGATTAAGCTACAAAATTATTTCTTTGATGTCTCTGGGATCACTATATTCCTCAAAACAGAAAGTACAATGGTGTTAGATCATTGTTTTATAAAATACCTCAAAAAATAAATAGTTAGTAATTAGTTAAAGGCAATGTACACGTAGACATTATAAGTTGTAAAAAGAACTCTGATAACACTGACACTGATAACACAGATGTAGGAGGGAACACAGGATGCAAGAAGCAATCCAGTGACTACACTTCCTGGCTTTAGTCTACTTATGCTGTACCCTGTAGTTTAATAACAACCCATCCAAATGATTGCCTGTCATTCCTTATTAGAAATAATCAATATTACAATGCAGGTTATAAATTTGTTACCATCTGTGTCTAGGTTTAATAGTAGCTATAAAACAAAATCAACCATAATAATATACCGGTTGCTTTAGAGAAAGTTTGTTGGGAAATCAGGTTTAATATTTCTTAACAACATTAATTTTTCATAGGTAATAAATTTATCTACTGTCCAATTAATAAGATGATTTTCATTATTTATATGCAAGACTAAGGCACTATTTTTTTCTTGTCTACTTATGTTCTATTGGTGTTGTTTTGCAAGTGTCTTTAGAGATTTACCAGTTTGACCAATATAAATTTTATAGAAATTTTTGTATGGACTCGACCGGAATACAGTTTCCTGTTATTTATTAACATATTTCCCACGTTATTATGATTAGATATGACTATATTAAAATAAGGTTGTCGTGCTAATCTAGGAAGGGGTCCAATGACTCATGATACGGTAAAACTATAGAATTTGACAATGAACGGGGCTCTGTTCACTGTTTACAACACATACCCTTAAACATAACCTCGTTTAAGGAAAAAGAAATATTGTTATAATAATGTATTTTTTTATATTAAGCAGTATTACTAACATTCTTGACGAAAACAATCGATAATTGTATCAAATTTTCTTGATATTAGGGTATAATGATATAGGATTTGGAGAAGTGACATTATTTATAAGGATAAATAAGCAAATTTATAAGATCATACAAAGAACCCACATAATGGTAAAAATAAGACTAAATGTATAAAATTGAAAAAGAAATCTAAGATGGGGTTATCTTTAGTGTAACCGATAAGGACAAACAAATATGACAAAGGTAGAGTAAATAATATTGGAATACAATAACAAGATATAATACAATTAAAGTGAAAAACTAGGTTATAAGATAAGTTAAATAAGGTGTATACAAAAATAGAGGAAATTGAATAAGACCTTAAGATAATAAAAATAATTAAATAAGATTCTATTCAAATAATTGTTAAAAAAGTTTATCAGACAAAAGAAAAGACTGAATGTGGCCATAATTTTATTACCTAATCAAACATTTCCTATCGCCTTATATATTTTTTATCCATCTTTTAACTTATAATCTCATTTTCCCTCTATCTTTTTATGCGCCTTATTTAACATTTTCCAGTTGTTCCATTATCTTGTTTAATTTGTCATATAATCTAATTTTCCTTTTCTATTTTGTTACATTTAGTTGTTGTTTGATTAACTTGTTTTATCTTGTGTCTTGTATTTTTTTTTTTTAGTTGTACAGTGTAGTAATTCCCTTAACACACAGAGCAAAAAAATCACACTTACAAACTCAAATTTTTGGGTAATCCGTCTTGAGAAGAATCAGAAAGAGAGACGTTGAAGACGTAATGGCAAGTAACCAACGTTGCGTCTACAAAGTGCTTGGTTTCACTTTCCTTTTTCTTCTGAAGACGTATTGCCCAAAAATTCGAGTTTGTAAGTCTGTATTTTACTCTCTGTTACTCTTCTTTGATTTTGAAGTATATATATACATATATACTAATTTTTGGTTTTCAACTATAAGCTTTGGAATATTGTTCCCTGTAAAACTCGTTATGTTTTATTCCTCTGTTGTTTTGGTTTAGTTTGTCCAAAGATTTCCTATTAACCAATTGACGAATTGGTTACTTGGTTATACGCTGTCAATGTTATACTCTGACACTGTCAGTTATACCTTGACACTATTAATTTTTTGAATATAAATTTGTAATATTTTATCGAATGTTTATTGCTGTATCCGTTATTGCTGTATCCGTATCAAAGCTTATAAGGTTGATGAAAGGGTCCTTAAAGGAATAATCAAAGCATATATTAACTGTTTTAACCTTGAAGACTAGTTGAAACTTATCATATATTACAAAGAAAAAATACAGCAAACCTGGTAATCAAAAACAATTTGCAGCCCAAAGCTGAACTCGACAAACTAATATAGTTTATAGTTACAATTGCACTCTAGAAAACGGTGAGTTGCTAAAAACAAACTACATTGGTTTAACAACAGCAATAACCTTATCGAAGATACTCACAATGCACCTGGCAGCAGGTGCTTCTAAGGAACACACAAAAAATGTCTATGTCGGAACAGCCGACAAATGTTAACTAGTAATTGTGAAATAATTAATAGAGAAAATGACAGCGGTCGTCTGCAAATAATTGAAGCTCTCTGGATATTGGAAAAGAAACCCAGTATAAATGGACAGATTTCAAGTTTTAATAGAATTTTGAAGCTACATCCAGAGGAGTCGACAAGCAGGAATGCTGAAGATAATTGATATAAAACTTAGCCTTAGGGACAAATATCCATGAACTTGTTTAAACTGTATAATTCAAGTTAGCATAGCCTTATCGTAACTTTTCTTATTTATGTATCATGCATGTTGACTGCGTTATTGTTTTTTGAAAAGTATTTATTCTTAGTTAATATATATTTATATAGATGTTTAAATTTCTAGCATTAGTAAGTTAAGTTAAAAATACACTGAAGATGGTCAACGGAGACTGAAACGTTTGTGCATTGTTAAAAAGTGAATATTGTTAACAATGAGTCCTCAAGATAAAACATTTGGACAATTGTTATTTTATATCCCAGAAAACTTCAAAACTCTGATTATAAAATTAAAAAAGTTAATGAAAAAAGTGTTTAATGATATATATATATATATACATAAATCTTATGGTTGATCATTGTTTCGGAGTTATTAAAATCCATATACTTCCATCAGGTACCCCTAAAAGAGTTCACAGTTGCTACAAATTATCACTTCAGAAAATCTTTAAAAACAGACGAGAGCCTGAAGTGAACTATAGATAAATAAATTTGAAAGAGGTGAGGGAAGGCACTTAACTTAGTCTTATCTACACCACTTGTAACCACTCACATTGCAAACCCACCTCCAACTCTGACCTTACTACTGCATCACTTTCCTTTTGGTCGTTAAATGTACACCATCCTTCCGGTTGGTCTCATTGCTCTGATAAAAGATATTCCTCCAAATGCTTGGCTAGTATGTTCGTGAACCTTAGATTAGTTGTTATTATTATACTACCTACTTGTTCCATAATAATACATACACGTCTAAAATTCTAAATTATTCAATATAATATTTTCTGCAGAACACACTTACAGTCTTAAGTTTTCTGTTGAACTCTCATCTAGAGAGTAGAGATAGTGACTCCAAGCGCACTTGAGAAGCGATTGGACTGTATTCGTCCTTTAGTCTGTATCGATAGTTTACTGTGAAACGTTTAATGTTCTTTCTGGAACGTTTTCTTGTTGATAATATGTATATATATATATATATATATATATATATATATATATATAATTTGAACATTAAGATAGTAAAATATTAGTCACAGCATTTCATAATGTATATGCAAAGAAAAAAAAAAAATTTTTTTGTAGTTACAACAAACATTTTTAAGAGTTGGATGTGCTTAGTATGAAACTCTTTTGGATGAAATCATCATGTTTCAGTATCTCAGTTTTATACATGTAGTATGTCCCTCAGTGGAGGAGGGCGGTATCTGATGTTCAAGAGGAGAAGCAAGACTGATTTCTCTTCATATGTCTTCACAACCAAGTTATTAGGGAGGGTAACAAGACAAATAAAGAATAATAAACTAACGGACTAAATAATTACCATAAAAACAATTTGAAAAAATAATTTAAAAATAGTTTTAACGTGCTTTATCATCATGAAACGTTTATTGATGACGTTTCGTCAACATTTATAGAGATCAAAAATGGTCTTTATAAATTGAATATATCTTAATTTTTAGGATCACAGATATCATGAACAATGATAATCATATATAATACGTATAGTGATTTAATATTATATAATAATAATATAATGATAACAATAATTAACTACAATCAATCAAGGAGTTGACTAATTAATTAATTATCCAATAACAGTCAATAATAATAATTATAATATAACATTTTTTTTTAAAAGAAAGTAATAAATTATTAAAAAATCAAAGAAATTAACGAATGATGGAGATAATCTAGCTGCAAAAAGTGTATGCGTGAGTCCTTAGAAGCTTTTTAAGTAAGTTCAGTATTAAACTAAATTTTATGATCAGTGAATTCGGGGTTTAAAAATTTCAAATCGGTAACAGTCAATAAAACCGAGACCTTAAGATTTTGCATGGATAACTGTAGGAAGGTTACTCTGTTGACAACTAAAGACCTTTGGCAATTCATAGGAAGGCTCAGTTTCACTGAGACCAAACCAATGTAAAACAAGTCACGCTTAATAATATTCATTCAGTGAACGCAGTTGTAGAAAATTCAGGAGGTACTAATATGGAAGTATTATGGTTGATAATAAGGCAAGTTTGACAGCTACAACGTCCACATTGTTTTATTCTACTAATGGGATTTTAAGACTGAGAAGAGGTGGCAAAATGTAATGCGAGGTTTTACTTAAGAAATGGAAGAGGGGTAGTTAAAGAGAGAAGAAATAAAAGTGTATGCGGAGAGAATAAAGAAAAATTCCTTCAAAAGAATTCTAATTTTATGGGCACCAAGAAATAAATACGGTTGAGAAAAAATGTGAATCACTGCTATAAATGGTTCAGGTCAATTTTCAAATTTAATAAATTTAAAATTCAATTTATTATCAAAATTATCATTATATAATGTCATATATGATATTCATTTTGAGGAATTGAAGCAGGCAAATTGGAATTGAGTGTTAGATTGATGTAAAGCGACTGGACGTTGCGTATTCATTTGGCCATAGTTTATGTAGGCCAACATTAAGTCCTTCATTAACATTTATCTGTTTATCTTAGCAACTCTGTTTCATAATTGAAAGCACTGAATAATTCATGTAATATAAAGAACAGTCTCACGCATTTCTGTGCAAAAAGTTTCCCGACTAATAAGTTGTTAAATTTAATTAAGTTATGTTAACATGAACATAAATTATAAGCGATGGTTTCCTAAAAATGTTGTTTTTCTTTAACTACTTTAAGATTGCAGACTGAAATTAAATAACAGCACATTAAGTGAAAATATAAGAACACCAAGTTAAAAAACGAGATATTATGTTCTTATATGAATAAAAATAAATGAAATCTCAAATGATAACAGTAAGTAATAAAATAACAATATAATACTAAAAATAAGAAAAAAGTTAATGTCTTGCTACACCTACAAAACGAATCTTTGAGACTATCTTAAAGAAATTGTGACAATAACTAGGTAATCAATGATTAATCCCCAAAATAATTGAAAAACGTAATGACCATTAATGTATATTATCGAAGTCACAAAACAGAATATATTGCTATATTCGTACCTCAAGTTATTTTACTAACATCTCACTATACAAACGCTGAAAAAAATTAAAGTAAAAAAAATTTTATTTGTTATGAAATTATTTATTGAGGTCTAAAATTTGACTGACAAATGAAGCAAAAAATGACGAATTATAGCTTCATTCCAATTAAGTAAACTATATATCACAGAATTAACCAAGGTCTTCAAATAATGAATATATTGATAAATTTTAGTGAAACTGTTACCGTGCATTTGTGATTAGAATTAAAGAGTGTGAAAGGGTGGGTAGTTGATTTGCGTGGCAACTGACACACCGAAGTGCACTCGTATGGCCTCTTCTCGATAGGTGAGGTCTCCTTTTAGTAAACATTACTGCTGACCGGAACAAGGGTAATAACTGATGGTTTAATTTCATAGCCTTTAAGCAGTGGCAACTAATCTATTTGTCTGGCATAAAATATAAGTGTCACATTATTTCTCTGTCCCAACATTTTCCCTATCATCATTTTTGCACTCTATCACTCATTCTCTTTATTCAATATAGAAGGTTGGGTATCTTCTAATGCCTGCAATTACTTCTGTCTGTCACAGAACTAACACCTTACCTTTAAACAACTCTCTGGGTCTATCTATCACCAATTATCACCCACTCCTTCTTTAGTAATACAACTAATTGACATCATCCTTCTATAATTCTATCTCTCAGTCAAAGTATTATCACCCTCTAGCCATCTCTATCCTCTCTCTTCTTACTCCAACACTCCTTGTTGCTCATTCTTTTTCTTATAGTAACATTTGTCGGCTGTGGTTATAAAGTACTTACGTGACAGGTATTATACCTGACACAACCTGTCAGCTCAAACCATCCCCTACCACATATTTTCTCTTACATAATTCAATAATCTTTAATTATATAATAAGTTCATATTTCTGTTTTTTTTCTTACGTTCATTATATATTTCAATATCTCTTTATCACACTCTCTCACTGTCTCTCACTCTCTCTCTCACTTTTGTTATACGTTTTAATAAGAACAATTTCTCCTTTATTTCTCCTTGATTTCCATGCACGATTAATTTTATTGATTTACAAAACTATTTGGAAAGTTCAAAATTGTAGTTTTAGTTTAGTCTGGAGTAAATTATAACATTGAGATAAAAGTTATAAAAGTGAAATGAAAGAACAGTTTGATTAAGCCATCACGTGGCTGTTATTAACAAAATATACCCTTCCGTCAGCATACAGTAGGCTCTCAACTTTCACACATAATTTGTTCCTGAGTGTGCGAATGTTTACTGTTCGAAAGTAGAGGGGTGTATAAAAATATGCTTCAAAACCCGTGTTTTCAAGTATTTATTTATCAATATGTATACATAATGAAGTTAAAGAGGCGTGTTAAGTGCTTTCGGGTGTTTCTTTATAAATTTGTGATGCTAATGGTGGGGAGACCTAGCAAGTAGGCCACCATATGGGCCCTTTTTGCTAACCCCGGGTGACCTGCACCTACCATAAGAGAAATCTACTAGATCTCTCAATAAAGATCAGGACATTTTTCCAATCAAGCTACTTTAATTCATCCACCCTAATAGTACATATACATTACGTATTTAACCTAAGTAAGCTTGATGCAGGACAGTCAGCCACATAATGAACAGAGGTTTTATCCTTTTCGCGGCACCTTTGACAATTATCACTGACCAGAATACTTAAATATCTTCTTAATCTACAGTGACCGGTAAGAACGCCTATCAGATTCCTCAGCTTAGTTCTACCAAGTTCTAAAAGAAAATTTTTACTTTTTACAGGAAAGCCTACAATAAAAAGCTTGGTTTTCTGAAGTTCGGACAGTTCGACCAATTCCTCATCCATCTATGTTGCAGCCAGACAATGTAGTCTCATGACTAGTCTGATGTCCCCTGAGAGGATTAAAAAGTTGATTTTGTTTAAATTTGCGCTATAGCAATTGTACAAAGTAAAATGTGCGAAAGTCGAGAGCGGCCTATATTATCCAAAAAACGTATACCGTGCCCTTCACAATAGGAATATCTTATGAAAGCAAAAATAGTCTTCAAACAAAATCGATTCCATAATACAACAAAGAAACAAGAGGATTTAAAATATTAGGATAAAAAATATTATAATACATATGAACTAAATTCACGACAAGAACATACAGAAAAGAAATCACAGAAACTCACTACTATATTTCGATGGCCTTGTCATCAGAAAGATAGATGTGAGTTGCTCCGATGACAGGAAACAACGCCATCAAAATATAGTAGTGAGTTCTTTTAGTGCATTTAGTTTATTTAGTTTATGGAGTCGTTTTATTTTATTAATTTGCAATATACATATACTTATTTTAGCCATCTGTTAATAAAGATATTCAAAAAAATTGAAATTCAAATAAATGAATGATGGGTAAGTTAAAGGACAATCAAGTGGCGCAAAGGTCGAGTAAGTGTGTCCTTTGTAAAGGGCATGGGCTCTGAGAGCCATGTTTATTTAGCACTTGTACAACCATATCGCCGACGTCTAGAGATAAAAAACAACCCTTATAACTGGATTTAGACTTTGGTATGGTTTACTCAAATGTATAGGAGTCGGTCAGTTTTTCAGACTTACATCAAAATTTATAAACGATTTTTAGATATTATCAGAAAGTTTTTTCATGGAAGCAATTATCAAATTTTAAAATCAAATGATAAGAATTATTTCATATCATTTTGAAAAACAAATTCTAAGATGATTGTAACATTGACAAAAACGCTGCAATATATTAATTATATAGCTTCAGTTTAAACCTGTACTATACTTGTTCATTGATTGACAATTTTAAAATTTCATATTCCGCCTATGGAGAAGGTTTCAAATAAAGCCAAAACGTTGGCTTTGAAAGTTGGTTTCAAACTTTAAAACTAACTGAGTGAGTGTGTTTGTATGTATTTATGTGTGTGTGTGTGCTGTGTGTGTGTGTGTGTGTGTGTGTGTGTGTGTGTGTGTGTGTGTGTTTGTGTGTGTGTGTTGTGGTCGTCAAGACACATGTAATTCAAAGGACAATTTAAAATAAAAACAAAGAGCAGCAACAGATAAAAGATAAAAAGTATAATTAATTTTTAAATATTTGAACTTCGTTATGGTAGTATTTAAAAGAAGTAGCTACATGTTAAAGAAATATAAGGGCATTTAAAATATACGCAGACATGTGGGACCTAAGTCAAGTATATAAACTGATAAGCGTTGTCAAAACAAGGACATTACTACAAGACAGGAATGAAAAACAAGGAAGTGAAAAAGATCGTTCATAATGCACAGGTCAATAAAAAAAAAAAAAAACAAATGATTTTCAAATATAATTCTCATTAAAAGTTTTCATTTAATACTACAGTCAGAAAAAAGTTAATATTCTTGGAATTATTTAATTCTATTAGATGGACAATAACTAGTTGAGTAACAGAAGTGACATACAGGTTATTCAGCCTTATATTGAACTGAGTTGTGTACATACATTCATTTACCAAAACATAAAAAAAAATATGTTTGTTACATAAAGAAAACTTTCGAAAAAGAAAAAAAAGGGGCTTTAAATAGTCAAAACGGAGAAAGGATGAGAGGGGTGTATGATGTATGGGGAGGTCTGATCCCGAGACATCGTTCAAGCTTAGTGCGAGGGCCGGTCCTGAATACACCTCCTCGACATTTGTCTGCCCCCCCGCATCCATCACTATAAACCCAGACGAGGCTTACTCCAGCTTCACGCCTTGCCTTCTGTTTCCTCTTCCTCTCATTATCCTCTTCCTCTCCTTGACATATCCACAACACCTATTTATATAGCCATCTTTCTTTTTTTCACAACTACAGTGACACATTCACATCGCAATGATTGGTTCACTATTTCTTTAAAAAAACAATTAAAACGCTATACTGAAATTACAGAAAATTTCTAAGTCAAAATACTAATTTCAAACATAAATTGAATAACTTTTCATGATAATGTTCCTTCATTAATTTCTTTTGACGTATAAAACCTTATTAAGAATGACCCCAGTCTTCATTGAGCTATACAAATCATACCCTGCAAAATGTATTTATACAAGAACCTTAGGGTAGTCTGGTTTTACCAAACCACAATAAGAAAAGGAAAAAAAAACTAAGATCTTTCAACCGTAACAAGCGGTCTTAGTCAGAGTCAGAAACCAAACTGAGTTTTTATGGAATTGATTCTCTGTATACTCCAACAACTTTGTGGCCAAACTAAGCACACAATCCAATTTTAAAACCTTTATCCATAAATTTTGTTTGATGAATAATACAGAAGAAATGTGTAAATAACTAATATGGATGTAAATCTTTTATTTTTGCTTGTAACTCTGCAACAACGCCATTATTTCTGCCAACTATATTTGCTGCACCGTACTATGAATACGAGTATGTATGGGTGTCTATTGACTGTGCAGCAGTATAGTTGGCCGAAATAAGGGTTTTGTTTCAGTAGACAAGCTTAAAAAAATTCTCATATCAAAATCATACTCATACAGAACCTTTTCGACGTTCTCAAAGATGTCCTGGCATTTTGTAGTGTCATGCATAGGAATCGGTTCAATCAGTTCTTCATAAATGTTGAATTCATTGTCACAGGCCCTGGTGAAGACTGCAAGCTGTTCTATCTCAGTAATATCGACCGTCTTATCAATTGCAATGAAAAAATGTTCAAATCTTCGTGATTTACCTTTCAACTGTTGTTTCAACTTGATATTTCATCAATAAGTTTGCCGTTCGGTAACGACTTTTTGCATCAAGCGTCTGTTCCTGTGTCAAGTTAACCTTCAATTCCTTGAACTTTAAAACACGCATTGAGTCTCCATCATTATCGTAAGATTGATGGTTCGTTGAATAATGTCTTTTCAAGTTGTACGCTTTAGGCGTACAACTGTGTTTATTGCAAATTAAACAATGTAGCTTTCCATTCACTACTGTGCAAAAATACTGTAATTCCCAGTTTTCTTGACACACTCACACTTCTTCGATTACCTTTATTTTCTTTTCAAAAGGGGGGGCACTAGCCATTAGATACTACTAAGGTACTAAAGAACAGCAGTAAAGAATACTTCTACATATAAACAAAAAACCTTTAAAAAATGAAATAACACGCCTTTGAATAAAGTATACTGTGTTGAGCTACATCAACAGTATACGAGGCAAAATGGTATATTTTACTGATAATATTAATATATAATTAATCACATACTACAAGTCTTTTGCAATGTTTCCTACCTTAAATACGAAATATTTTTTTTATTCATTTCAGGGATTTTCGGTATTTTCCCGGGATACCGGGAAAACACTATCCTTTTCCCGAAATCCCGTGATTGGGAAAAATGCACGCCTTATATTTTGATCATTTCTTTTTTTTTGTTTTGTTCAAAGTTACTTAAAATTGTCTCTGGAACTGCAAGTATGCTTGCAATGGGACAAAAGAAGATTTGAGTATACATGTCAAATATCTAATTGAACGTTGTCCTATAAAATACGACTTATATAACCCAAAAATTAACAACACAATTTGGACACAGACACAAACTTTCTAGCTTTTGTTAACGGACATCTGCAGATATTGTTTTTTTTTTGATATTGTGTACGTAGTTTTATCTTTTGGATGATTCTTAAAGTATTCTTATAATATGTCAAAGCCACAACAGCAGATGTCGAACAGGAAGAAACCTCTGAACACATTTTGTGTGAGTGTGAGACAGTCTTCTTTAAATGGTTAGGGATTTTCAGTAAATACTACATAAAAATGATAGATACTTCTCCAAAATATAAATTAAGTTCATTAAAGAAATTAAGATATAAGTGAGTTGTCATAATAACGCCAAAGGGTAGGAAATAGTTCAGCAAAGGGTATTTTAAATTCAGTGCTTACGAATTCGTGAGTAGTCTTTGCTTTTTAGACTAACAAGAAATCTTCCACGGACATTTAATGTTTTCACACATTTTCTTGATGTCTTTTCCTAACCATTCGAGTTTATCCTTTTGCACTACATTGGTACTTGTTACTTTGACTAAACTTAAAATTTCTCTACTAACGAGTTGTAAATAAAACTGTCACGATGGCCATAATAAATTAGTTTCAACTTAAAAACTGGCCATAAAAGTTTTGGACAAACCCTGATACATTTTTGATCAGGTGTATCAAAATTGTTACTAGAAAAATCATTATGCCTACATAAATATAATTAGATAACCACCAAAAAAACTACATGGTATTCAACAGGTGGTGAAAATGAAATATTATTTAGTGCTTCCATTCTAAGGTGTTCTCTTCATCTGTAGAAGTCAAGTGGTCTCATAACAGATAAGGAAATTAGCATACAAGTCCATAGTGTTAGGACAGGTTTAGATTAATTCATGGAATCTCCAACTACCTGTGTTACGATAGCTCTGAGAGTTGAACTACGAGAACTAAACTGGTGCCAACAATGCAAGTACACAACAAAAGATAAAAAGTTTATTTAAATGTTGGAGTTGAAGTTTAGTACTATCTAATAATTCTAATAACCCTCTGTTGATCAAAATAAAATTATTAGAAAAACTCATACAAATCGGTTAAGGCAAAAGTATCATTATAAAAAACATATATGCATTCAGATAAACCTTTGAGTTCCATAAATGTTTAGATATACATATTTTATAAGACAGAAGAAATATATCATGATATATTTTCTATCAGGAGATGTAAGAGAAAATTCAATATTTAGACCAATGGTTTTTTCAGAGGTTCAATCAATACTTTCTCCTTGTAGTATGTGTTAATATAATTATCTAAATAAAAGAAGACATATAAAACCATATAGTCTGATTTAGCTGCTGTCATTGTTGAATCAGTTTTCATTTCTGACCCTGCATCTGTACATTAACTATAGTCTTCACTCTAACATTTAATACTTATTACCAATTCACACTTTTTAACAAATTTACTATTTCTGTAGAAATTCATAAACATCTGCCAATGTGTTTTTGGCATATATGTAAGGAAATTTTAAGAAACGTCCAAAAGGTAAAACTACTTACACAATATCTAAAAAAAAAAAAAACAATATCTGCGATTGCCCATTAACAAGAACCAAAACTAATCTGACATATGTTGCAAAAATTCTATCAACATATTAAATGAGTAGACTGCATTTATTTGTTGACAGTAAAATACACAACATGACTAATTGCAGATGGGATGGGCTCTTCAGCGACTGAATTGGTTATTATTTCTGCCACAAAACAACAGATGTTCTGTCCAAAAGCCATGCATTATTCAACCCTCTCTGGCGTTGTTCAACTGACCTCCTCCTCTCCCAATAAAGTAGAATGTTTTATTGTATTTTTTTGCTGACTAACTCAAGCTGGCGGTATAACATCAGGACCAGACGAGGCTTCACTCTTAGCTGTGTATATATATTATTTAAACTTGATTCGCTAGTGTATACTTGAAAAGAAATGCTTTATCAACATTTCATTACTGAAACAAAGTGACTGTTTCACTTTAATATTTATTATTTAACTGCTTTCTTTATACCATTTGTTGTTGAGCAGAACACAAAGATTAAAATTTATGACCAAATACAATAGATGGAAAACACCGAGAACTCCATTTCTATGAAAACTATAACTTGATAGGCTGTCAAAATATTCAAAATCAAAACCATTACAGGTAATCATGGAGATAATTATGATTAACTAATTATGAAATATTAGTTAACTATTTCATTTTATCAATCGAATTTAAAACACATATTACTTTGTTTATAGTACCTTAACTACTTTGTGATTAACTTTATTAATCTGATCTGAGAGTACTTTATATGTGTTTAATTTCCTTAGATTAGATGTTGGCAGAGGCCAACTGACCGTTCTGTTTAAATAGTGTAATGCTACTTGAAAGATACTTTAAAAACTTACTGTGTGGAAATACTTAGATATTGAAGAATACCAAAAAGGGAAGTACCACAGAGAAGAGCTAAGTGTCTCTTAATGTTTAATCTCTATGTAAGTGATTTTCCCAATAATTACTGTTAACACAGTGACAATGACAGGAATGTTTGCGTTGACGTAGCGGTAGCTAAGTAAACAAAATAATAAAAAAAGAACGATATTGTCGCAGACTTAAAATTATGAAGTTATACTTATGTAGCACACAAACAAATTTGATGAATCATCGTCATGAGAGGAGAAAGATGTCACCCACTTTCAACTCCGTGAAAAGAACACCCACCAAAAGTGTCGTGAGTTGAAAGCAGAAGTGCTATGAACATACTCATGGAGAGAATGGGTGAAAAAAAGGAGAATCATATTAAAGGAGAAATAAGAGCGAATTGAAATACATAAATGGGTAAATGTAAAAATAAAATAAGTAATCTTCAGTGATATAAAGAAAAAAAACTTATTATTTAAAAATGAAATTGTGGTACAAATCATAATATGTAGTCTAAAGGAAGAAGATAGGGAAAAAAACTTAAATTACATTAAACAAATTGAAACACTGAAAGAATAAGAAAAAGAAAGGGATAGAGATTAAGCTGAGGGTATCATGTAAACAATATTGTCTACCATTTGCTTTATACATTTATTTCTGTTTCGTATGTAGTTATTTATTATTTTGACCATGGTCTACTTATTTATGAATTAAATAAGACCCCTACCAATTTGGTAGACCTCTACTTGAAACTCAGACCAGAGTACGTTGGATTCTATTATGGACAATATCTTCTTTTCTTGATGTGACTTGCATTGTTTTACAAAGCATTTTTCCTTTGCAATTTTTATTGAACTTTTTGGGTCGTATCTACTTTCTTATATATTCGGTAATATCTACGGTGTTGGTTGGTAAGACATTAATGTTTATTTTAACCGGTTGAATATTGAAAAAAAAAAATAATATTGCATAACATTATTGTGGAGACAGCACCGATTTAGAGATTAGATTGGAGTAGAGAGATTACTTCAAATAAAAAAAAAACACAGACAAAACTTGTTTTTGTAAGAGTAAAACTCTTCTATTGATTTTTGCCGTCATAGAAGAGGAATAACAGTGATTAAAAGGCAATTAACAACTCTTATATCTGTTGTTTACGTTTTTTCTTGCTGTTGTATCATTTTGCTTACAGAACACATCATTTTCACATTTAGGTTATTTTTCTTGCACTAGTTTGTAACTGTACTGAAATTTTGTAACTAGTCTATGTATACATTCTTATTTATCTATGGGTAGCGAAAGACATATGGATATAATTTGAGAAGGAAGCTCAGTTTGAGTAAAAAAATGTATTTAGTATGACAGGCAATTGTAAAAGTAGTATGCAATGGAGACAAGAATAGAGTTGTGAAAGTATGGTTGTCTTTGTTGAGTAGTGAAAGGGATAATGAGAGTGGCAGAGGATTGGGGTGTTGTAGGGTGCAGGAGATTTCCAAGAGTGGACAGGTGGTTAAACAATAGAGCCTCTGTGGAGGTAGGCCACGATAAACCATTAATATCATACCGGCCGGCCGCCCAACCACTACACTATAATACCTGAATATTTTATTTGAACAGGCTTAACAGCGGACAAACACTTGGCACTCCACCACTTTTCAACTGCCGTTTCCACAAGCACTCCACAATGAACAAAAAAAAAAAAGAGTCCGCCAACAACAGTATAAAGAGGGGATTTTGCATTCACCAGATGAAAGGATTAAATTACCTTTGTGTTTTTCTTTTCCACTGGGTTAGAAAATATGGTATAGGGTCCAAAATTTAAAAAAAAATGAATTAATTTTTCTTGCTTTTAGAAGATTATAAAAGATCTTACTGTCACACTTAATCAATAACAAAGACCTTAGTATCATCATCTGTTATCAAGGAATACAACAAGACATCCATTAAGTCATATATCACATCTAAATATTTAGTTTGCTAGAACTATTATGAGAAAGTATTGTATAATTGGTAAACTTGGAAAAATGTTTTTAGTCGAAAGGTTTGTAATATCGATACAGAAAAGTACAGTGTCAGTAGGTAGAAGGAAAACGCAATTCTTCAGCAACTGCAACTCCTGGGATGAGAGCATATTCAGAAAATTATCTGATCCGATGATTTGGTGGGTCTCAGTTTAGGTAATATTATAAAACCTCAACATGAATATGATCATTTACATGAGAATATAAATTAATCTTATAATTTCTCACTTTCTCTCTATCCCTGTCAATGTTTCTCTCTTTATCACTCTCTCTATCCTCCTCCTCTTTCATTTTCATTCCCTCTTACTCTCTCCCTCTCATTCATCAAACCTCTTAAAAACTCACTTTTGTTTCAGTTCTTTCTCATCTTTTCCATTTAGCTTATCAATAATAATATTACAGATAATTCCTTGATCACATCTTAGACCATCTCATAGAGGTCACAAATATATGATTTAAAATAACTACATTAAACAACATCTTGACAATATTTCATATTACTATACAATAATATTTCTTTCTCCATATTTATGTTTTTTTTTATTCGGAAACTCAAAATATTAATGAGGGAGTAGCTTGTATGGCTTTTTTTATAAGTAAAGTTACTTTATTTCCCCCCTAACTATTTCTAAAATAACTTTATTTGAGAAGTAGATAAGTGTGAAAAAAATTTAGAAAATAAGGTCTACCTCCATTGTTTTCTCTTCTCTCCACGAGACTGCATCAATACCAATCGGTGCCTAGAGAGAGCTTGTCGAGATTGGAATCCCAGATATGGGCGACCGACTTCCTCAACCAACTATTGCCTTGTTCAATTGAAGGCTCCCGTATGGATTACCAAACAGCCTTCTATTGACCGAGAACAAACTACTTATTAGAAAATTTAAAACTTTCGTTAAGTTATTTTACCGAATCTCTTGTAATTACAATTAATTAACATGTTTTTATATGGTTGTATGTAAAAATCAAATCAAATAGACTATTTTTAAATTACATAATCAATTCTATTACAATTGTAATCAATAAAGAAGTACAGAACTACACTTCACTCTAGTCAAACTTCACATATACAACTAAGAATATTGCATCATATAACAAGTACATTCAATCATATTATGTAAATTTAATGAATGCCTTTTTTTTAAACTGCAAACATTGGACTACTAAATCTTTGGTTCACTGGAAAAAGTAATACAGCCCTATAAATTCAAAACTGAATCAACTTAAAAATGCATTGTGGCTGATTAAAATTATAGAAGCTAATAATAATGACAACGAACAGGTTGAATAGCTAGAAATGAAAAAAAAGATCACTTATTCAGTAAACTCATGGCCTCAAGCATTAACGCTAGTTATAATATTTTAATAAAGTATAAAGTTAACCGTTATAATGTACAATGAGACACGTTACACCTCTAGAACAATACTAAAGAGAATACCTAGAAATAAGAAAACATTATATTAGAAATTGATAATACAAGTTAACTAATTATGTTTCTAAAATAACTCTCCATGTATACCAAATTTTCTTTGCCCCTATCTGGCTAAAGGAAATCCCCGAGGAAGGCTGCGGGCATCAGCATTTGCATCTACAAATATCTACGATATAACATTTTTCTTATATAATGGTTAAATAGAAAAATGCTCTTGCACCCTCTGTCATTTGCTTTTGGATTTGAGATTTAGTTTTCATTGGACGGAGCTTATTACTTTATACTATCTTTAGCTAGAAAATAGCTAATTTAATTCCAGTGATTAGATCTACTTAAATGTGGAGAAATCATATATCCTGATTATAGATTTAAACCTAAAACTTATCCTTTTATAGAATGAAACTGTAACAATGAATGACTTGTTATTTTGTAAAAAGAAAGACTTCCTGGATGCTGCTTATTATGTTGGAATTAAAGTTTACAAATAACAGAAAAAATGTGTTTCCGATTTGATAAAAATTGAGTAAATTTGGTATTTTCACAAAACCATTTAATAATAAAACCGGGAAACTGTAAGGAACACTTATAGTTAGTGTACATTTTGTTTAAGCTAATCATAATCAAAACTCAGAACTCAATATAATTACTTTATTAAAAATAAAATTTTTAACATTAAAACTTTAATGAATAAATTACCTACTTAAATAATTCACTGAGATAATTAACGAAAAAAAAATATTTTTCACATTATTTATATAGAGTAGAATATACGTTATAAAATATAACACCAAAAGTAGTCATTTATAATATGTTCAATGAATTAATTATGTGATGTTTAATATATAGTGTAGATGTCTTTCATACGAATGACTGTAAGCTCAAATTTACGCCATGGCCAAGATTGTTCATGAGAGAAATCTTGCACACTCTGTCCCTCAACTTGGCGGTGCCAGATATTCGTTGGTAATCCTGACTCTCATAAACTGAAAAAAGTAAAATTGTTGTAATCAGAACTTCTACTTTACAAAAGTAAAAATGAGGTGTAAACAGAGGCACTTACGTAACACTGTAGTAATAAATATATTTTTTCTTATTCTATAATTTTACTAATAATGTGTTAAAGCATCACGTTTCATCACTGCATTTTAATAAAATACCCACCAAAGTCGGCCACGTCTGCTAGTATATTATTAAATATGGTTTATTACTTATTACATTATTCCAACTGAATTCCACAGTTTACGAACATAGTGCATGTCACACTGTTTGACAGATCTTTATGATATTATACTAAAAAATAGCCCATATATTGTAGATGTCTAAATGTTTGTTGCAGCAACAATTTTTATTAAATATTCGTTTAGTTGAACAAATATTCTGATGGAATATTTCCCAAAAGATGCAAATGAATTAGTTTTGCAAGTTCTGTCAATGAGGGATGTGATACATCTTTGTATCATTGAGCGTATTCATCTCTTGAGTTAGATTACTTACTGTCTTACTTGAAATTCTATATACAGATGTTTTTGGTTTTTGATTTTGTAGGATGATGCACGCGTCAAAATAGTTGATTTTCCTTTCGAAAATTGTTTCTATTGTAAATTTAAGGCAGGAACTGTTGTCAAATTGTGATTTTATACCTTGAAAATAAGTTAAATCTCTTGTCGTTGTAAAATAATCACGTCCTTCCTTAATAAATACTCTATTGAAGTCTTCTCAATATTCTCTTTCATATATCTCCTTTTATGCATATTGCATCTATGCTGTGGTAATAAATTATTATTTATGATAATAGGTTATGTTATTATATTTTTTTATGTACGACCGACTACGAGTATGTGCCCATAATAGACCAGTATTTTCATGTACTCTAATTATAAATTAATTTAGATGATCCTCCATCAGATAAAAGCAATGAAAACAGCCATTAGGTAAATTCAGTTATTAATCTATTACCAGTCTATCTAATGAGTAGGCAGATTCAGGCTCCATCAACATAGAAGAAAAAAACGGGAATTTTACTATTTTCCAAGATTTTGACGGCATAGGTGTATGGCACTTTAGAAAGAAATGCTGTGAATAAATGTTTTTGAAATAAAATCTCTATGAATCTAAGATTTTTTAAGTTTTTTTGAAATTCATCCATTTTTAAAATAAATTAATCAAAACAGATCAAAATTAATAAAAGATCAACACAGATTTATATGAACATTTCATTATGAGATTTTTTAATCTTTTATCACTAATAATTGTTGTAGATCTAGGCATAGATACGTTCAAAAGAGTTCTTCAAATATGGTAGAGCTTGTCAAGATATAATTAAATAAACTTCTGTGAAGAAAAGAACTATACTAAATATTATTTTGAAAGTCAAAAGCACCACCTGCGACAAAACACTTGAACAAAGAGTTTACTAATTGCAGCAACAAAATGATGAAACATCTATTGTGATATTCTATTTTTCACGACTTTTCTATCGTGATGTTTGTGGTCTACAGAGAAAGTGTTTCGCTCAATTTGTCTTGTGGCGTTCGAGTAGAGCACTTTTAGTATTGTTGAAGTGGATCCTAAATATTCTTTCCCTTCCAATATCTATAAACTATATACAAATAATGCAACAAAAAATTGAAAATACATCAACAGTTGCATTTATACAACATATAAATATACTATAAATCTGGAGTAATTGCAGACAAAATTTATTAGACATAAACATATTCAATTCAAATTGTCAAAATTCTTTGACAATCAATGTAGTTTTAGTTTAATTTTAAATTGTCTGTAATGAAGACAAACAATTTTTTATTAATAGAGTCAAATTAGAGCTTAGACTCATCAAAGTGAGTAGTTCAACCATAAAGATCTAACAAACTTCTATTTTTCTTTTCTAAAATCACTTTTGAATTTTAATTCCTTTCTTGACCTTCAAAATTGGGCTTAATGAATTATATCTCACTTCTATTGCTTATTCTCTTCAAGGTGATTGCTTGGCATTTAGATTAAATATGATAATGCTTAAGCAGGTTAGTTTTTTAGTTTTTCTCAGGTGACTCTTTTAACTTACAGGGAATTGAAATTTAATATTATTAAACGAAAAAAATAACGTAAAATCAAAATAAGTATAAGTGCTGGTCTGCTTGTTTAATTGTCATAATGTATGCCTACTCCACTACATTGTTATCAAAATGATTTATTGTATTGAAATCACAACCAAATAGACTTAAATTCTATCAATTAGAAAGACGAATTCAGAGTCTCCTGAATATTGGGGGATTTCGAAAATTACGTCTCCGCATAAAAAAAATGTAATATGAAAACTAGCACGTGTTGTTAGTTTTGATATTAAACTTTTTTTTGTGTGAAAACGTAATTTTTGAAATCCTGAAACATGAGTAAATACTACAATATATCAGATTGCACAACCAATGAATGTATTATGAATATCTTGCAATTAGTCGGGTACTCATTTTTTTTTCTTTTTAGGAAATTTTGCTATTTTATAACTAAAATTACTGCTATTCTGATTCTTTGATAGTATTGTTCCTCACGCTAATAAGTAAGATTTATTAATCATAGAAATCAATATTCATAGGACAAGTTCTGACGAAGACTGAAGACAGGATACAAGTCTAATATACTATTCAAACAACAGAATTGCCGAAGCAAAAACTTAAATTGTTTCCCATAACCTTTAAAGGCCAGCTAAAGGTTGACAAATAATTATCGCTTCGCCCACGCTCCACCAAATAACATTTTGGTTCTACTATTTAAGCTATTTCACTTTTATCTTGTAATCTTAATTATCTCGCATATCGGTAAAAAAAATATTTAATTTACATCAAAAATAGCTGAAAACTCTTTTATTCTTTGACTGCATCAATCAGCATACACCATCCAAACAATAAAAATTCTACTTGTTGTTTGGCTACGAGTACTAAATATATATTTTCGATATGTTCCCCGATTATCAACAACATGATTAAATTTGATAATATATTATTTTAAAATGAAGATATCATAAACAAGGACACACACAACCACAAATAAACGCATATATATATGGATTAATTTACCACAATAAAACAAATTTGGAAACAATGCTCTAAGGCCTTTCGTCAACACATCTTCAGAGAGCAAGTGAACTAAAAAATAATAAATACTTGTCAACCAGGTTAACAAGTAACAAACGACTGTGACATTCAGTATAAACAAACGAGTGCCGAATGAGATAATTCAAACATTATTTGTTAGTTGTTAACCCTGTTAGACAACTAGACTGTGAGGATACCTACAAACAGAGCCATCAAGGTACAAGCAGACAACAACAACACTGTAACCACGAACATTACATAACAATACAAATAAGTACAATATAAACAAATCAAGGGAAAAATACACAAAATTCTTAATTAATTTTTGAGGAAAAAATTATTTACGTTCCTTTATCTACCAGCATCATATCAGAAACAAAGACAAAGGGAGGCTACATAACTAGTCACCCCTTCAATTTCAACATAAAACTACAGTCTAATACGGTTCAAGGCAAAAAAGTCAGATTATATACAAATGAACTGAAAAGAAACAAACCAAAAAAAATGAACTACATAAAAGGAAAGACATCATATACTCTAGTCTGATTCTTATTTACTCCAACCTCCTGCAATGGTTTTAAAAACCACTATATGGTGTATTTTCTTCTATCTAGTTCATTTTTTTTTGTATGTTTCTTTTCAGCTCATTTGTATGTAATCTGTCTTTTGTCTAGAAGTGTGTTACACTGTAGTTGAAATTGGAGGGGTGGCATGTTTTTTTTTGGACATGTAACCTCCCTTTGTGTTTGTATTTCATGTGATGTTGGTAAATAATGGCATGGAACATAAATAGTTTTTCCTTAAAAACTCGGTAAGTATTTTGTAGTTATTTCCCCTTAATTTGTATATATTTTACTTGTTTATATTGTTATGTAATGTTCATGCTTACTATGTTTTTGTTGTCTATTCGTACCTTAAAGAATCTGCCTGTAGGTATCCTCACAAAAGGTTTTTTTTGCAATATTACCTATCTGTTTAATTTTTTTTGGCCTTAATAATTAATACAAGGTAATTATGTTTAAACAACACATGTATTCTCTATTAAAAAAACAATAACATTGGCTATGTTTTGTGTTTTTCTTTTAGTTTATGTAGTTTTATGGTTTGGTTTATTGTGTTTCTTGTTTCTGTTGGTTGATATTCCGTGGATGTTTTTGTTTCGACTACTTATGTCATTAATAAAATTGTTTTCACCCTTGGAAATGCTAAACGATTGTTGGCGAAACGTAGGCTTATAAATAGGACTGTTATTTTTTTAGACCAAAAATGCTCAAGAAAACTTTACCTATATATGTTTTCAAACAAAATGTACATAACATTATGCAAATATTAATGGAATAGTTCTATAAACAAATTAATGATGTTCTTATCATTAAAAATAAACTATTAAATTCAAGTTTACGAAGTAGGCCATGTAGACCTTACACATCTTAAAATTTTAATAAACAATTGACTTTATATAGTAAAAAATCGTAGACTAAATAGAACTTAAACATCTTATAATTATAATAGACGACTCCTGACCCCTTGTGTCACTCAATGTTAAGAAATTATAGCAGTAGTTAATAATATACATCCATTGAATGTGACTAACAGGAATAGCTGTTATTGCTACTTCTTGTTATTAAGTCATAAAAAATCTTATTTAATCCAAGAATTTGTTATAGTATTCTGAACATGAATCAAGTTATATAAACAGTAAGTATATTTAATAAAACAAAAAATTATTTAAAAGCGAAAAATAAAATTTATTTATTTATGACATAAATAAAAAAAAATATCAATTCAAGTTATGCACACACTCAAAAAATATTTAAAACAAACCTGAAAATTGAAATATTAATTTATTTTCCTCTTCATAAAATAATGTTAATGAAAGGAATGTATCTTTCTAGCATTATTTTAGAACATTTGTATTTAATTTCACATTTGTTTTTAAGTTTATATTCCTAAAATTATTCTTTTTAAACCTCTAATTTAATATTTTATTATATATACTCTTGGTTTTTAATACATTTAATTATTCCTTAAGTTTTTAATTCGATTTCTAAATCAAAACGTTGGCTTTGAAAGTTTGATTTGAACCTGGAAAACTGACCGACTCCTGATAAATACACTGTTATATATATATATATAAAGATTTCACATAAACACGTGAAATAACAATCAATGATCAAACCACAATAAGAAAAGGGAAAACAAGACTAAGGACTTCCAACCGTAACAAGCGGTCTTCATCAGAGTCAAAAACCGAACTGTTGGGGTTTTGAAATTAATTTCTTATTGTGGTTTGATCATATATATATATATATATATATGAATGACAATAATTAACAGTACATTCGTGAAATAAAAAAATTACAACAATTAGATTTTCAAAAATGGGACTGAGATCCATTTCGAAGAAGAACTCGTCCGGTTTATTCTATATCATAAATAGATTTTGCATCTGGAGTCATTAAGTTTACTTGACTTTTTTTCATTCTCCTTTCTTTGTAATGTCATTGTTTGTAAAGTAATATAATACTCACTGTTTTCTTTAATATTTATTAGAATAATTCGTTACAAACTGGTATTTACAGGTATTCCAATTTTCACCTGTTTCCAAATATTCAAACAAGAACATCAGAGTTTTATAAGTATATAGATAAGCACGTACTTTAGTGAAGCATAATTCATTATTTGTAATTACGTTCAATAAAGTTATAACTAGGAGCAGTTTATCTCATTGGCTTCTCTTAATTATACACTAAACCAATATTGAATTGTAATGAGAGTAAACAGTAATTAGAAGCTACCTGTCCCTTTCAAGAGGATTTAATTAATTTCTGTTTATTATTAAATTTTCAAAGTTGAAAGAAATTATGCTTTTTGGTATGTTCTTTAGAGATTCACTTGTTTAACAGTATTTATTTTTTGTTTGAATCGTATTAAATTTTAGAACAAAGAAACTCTATGAATATAAAATATCAAAAGCGAAAAAATCCCTTGGTAAACATTTAATTATTTTTAGCAGAAATGGATCTTAAAATTAATTAATAACTGAGTTCATTATCCCTGGAACTTTAGAATTAGAAATCTACAATGTAAAGTAATGTAAAAAAACCTCCCATGTTACCAGGTTAAAAGTAAAAAAATCTTTGATTAAAACAATTAAAAAAATCTGGAATCAATATTTTCAAAATTTAAGTTGTTTTCAACATTATTTTCAACAGAGTAATCATATCTATTATGCTCAGCATGGTAATTATTTTGCATAATGAAAAAAATTGATTTCGAAATGTTGATAAATTAAAATTTTTTGAAATCTGCAAAGTCCTTCACTGAAGTTTTTGAGCGTGTGTGTGTGCAGGGGGGGGGGGGGGGGGCGCGAAGATGTTTTGGGTGCTACAAGACACACTAATAACACTGTCCCTATAATGTACATGTGCACTGCTTAGCAACATATCATTATGGAAAAGTTACAGTTTGACAAGAATGTGATTTTAGATATTAATTTACCTTAATTACTAACAGTAGAGAATTAAAATCTCTGGATTATTATTAACTGGTATAAGAATTACCTGACCATATCATTTATAGCCAGAATGGTGAGTTTTGCAGTTAAATAAAGAAATTATAGGTAATGCTTGAATAGTGGTGAGATTGACATAACAATAAACACCTCAACTATAAATGGAAGTCCAAACCACAATAAGAAATTCAATGAGGGTGAAGAATGTTTAGCCAAAACAACTAACATTTGTCAGAGTCACGAAATGTCTGCTACTCAAAGGGACTACTTCTGCCCGATGACGACGAGTGAGTCTTTTTTTGTGTGTATTTTTATCTGTTTTTCTTTTTCCTTTGCGAACTATATATGTATATATAATTAGGGAGCAGGCCTTCATTTATACAAGAGGCCTGTATTTGAGAGGAGGAATATTTGAACAATTTCTCCAGTTGAGAATTGTTCAAACAGGAAGCAGGTAGGCTCAAAGAAGTACTTATTAAGAACGGATATAGTAACAGACACTTTGGTTCCATCTTAAAAGGTTGTCTTAACAAACTTCATGGTAATGATATTCAAAATAATCCCGAAAACAAAGACGCAATACATTTATTATATTATAAAAACCCGTTTTCGGAAGCTCATAAAACCAACGAACGTATATTAAAAGCAATTATCAAGAATAATACAACATGCCTTAAACCGGATGACAGATTGGAATTAAGAATTTAGTATACCAACTCTGCCACATCAAGAATGGTAGTTACGAACAACCCGCAAAAGAAAGCAACCCTCCAGAGAACCAATGTTATATACGAGTTTAGCTGCACATTAGGAACTGTGAGTCCTTACTCTCGAAATACGTTGGTTCTACCACAACCACGTTTTCACATAGGCTCACCATGCATCTGGCATCTGGAGGACACAAAGAGCACGTTGCAATAACACATGGGGTAAAATTAACAAGGGAAATGTTAACAGACAACACCGTGATATTAGAACAAGAACACGACCACACCAGATTACAAATTTTGGAAGCCATCTTGATCCTGGAAAAATAACCCAGTATTAACAGCCAGAGCGGAAGATTTTCTTCTGAACTGGGAGAGGTTTAGAAGTCAATTTATTACCTTCCCATACGCAAACGACGGATGGAAGGTAACCAAGAGCTTGAATAAACCTCAACATGCCATTACCTTTGATAACCTCCCATTTTCTGAACATGTGCTGTGTAGACTTGATTAGTTTATTTTACTTTAATTTTTATTTACTTTTAGAATTCTTAATAATTTTAGGCATGTTGTGAAACTTGATATATCTCATAACCTTGAAAGTGTTCTATGATAACCGAAACATGTCGGTATATAAAAATAAAAATTTCGCTGAAATTATATATTTAGTTCCAAACCCATGGAAAAACTAATAAGAAATACTGTAAAACTCCAATTAGGCATTAACTTTAATAAAACTTGTATATATATATATATATATATATATATATATATAACTACAGTTTAGCAGGACTCGGTCAGTTTCTTAGGCTAAATTAAACTTTTGAAACAGAAAAGCAATGTATATTAAAAATAGCGTGTGGATTTCAAGAACAAGTCAACAACTGAACACCGTTGGGTTTTAACTCTGGCGAAGACTGCTTGTTAAGGTTAAAACATCTTAGTCTTTTTTTCCCTTTTCATATTCTGCTTTGATCATATATATATATATATATATATTAAAAATGGTCGCAGTTTCTGCATTCACAACCTTTTTTTAACAGATTCTAACCTCCTGGCTATTTTCCTTATTGTAGTAGGTAAACTTTTTATTAACAGATTCTAACCTCATGGTTATTTTCCTACATTTCTAAGCATATAGGTCACGTGAACGAAAGAAATTTATTAACATGCTCTAAATGTATATTCACCTTACACTAATAAACAAGCTTTCAATTATCATATGTCTCGAGAACAGGTTAGAATATGTTCTCGAGTTTAGAATCTGTTAATAAAGAGGTCGTGAATGCAGAAACTGCGATCATTTTCAATAAAATATTCTTAAAAATTTATATTCAATATTGGAGAGAAGATCTGCAGCCAATATATATATATATATATATATATATATATATATATATAATATATTGAAGAAATTTTTCGTCGGAGGTAATATTGTTGGTATCCAACCGTCTCTGAACCAGTGCGCTTGGTTTCCCTTTCTTATCTCTCCTCAAGACGGTTCACCAAAAATTAGAGACTGTGACTGTGTGCTTTTGATTTCTCTATGTTTCTTTTTCTACATTGAACTATATACATATATATATATATTATTATTATTATTATTATTATTATTATTGAACTATATATATATCTACTTAAAATTCGAAAAAACGATCCAAACTGGACGCAAATCAGTTCACAAACGAAGAAAGGCAACACACAGAGAAAACGACATACTTACAAACTCAAATTTTCGGATGATCCGTCTTCAGGAGAAAAGAGAGAATGGGCGACCAAGCACGCCGGAAACACAACGGCAGGAAACCGTCCCGGCAACCGACCGTGCTGCCACGCGCGCCCGGTTCAGGAAGTAATGAAGTAGAGACGATCAGAAGAAAATTAGTATTAAAATTAAAATTAAGAATTAAGAATTAAGAAAAGCAGTTCTGGTTGATTGAAGGTAAAATAAACAGCAGGAAGATAAATGAAGTATAAAAAGGAATACCGTGAAAAATACCTAAAAGCATGAAAAAGGAAGATAACAGAGTTGGTAAGGCGATGATAGTAAGGATCATCGCCTTACCAACTCTGTTATCTTCCTTTTTCATGCTTTTAGGTATTTTTCACGGTATTCCTTTTTATACTTCATTTATCTTCCTGCTGTTTATTTTACCTTCAATCAACCAGAACTGCTTTTCTTAATTCTTAATTCTTAATTTAATTTTAATATTAATTTTCTTCTGATCGTCTCTACTTCATTACTTCCTGAACCGGGCGCGCGTGGCAGCACGGTCGGTTGCCGTGACGGTTTCCCGCGTGCTTGGTCGCCCATTCCCTCTTTTCTCCTGAAGACGGATCATCCGAAAATTTGAGTTTGTAAGTGTGTCTCTTTCTCTGTGTGTTGCCTTTCTTCGTTTGTGAACTGATATATATATATGAACCAATTAAAAAGAAGATAGCACACAGATAGACACAGGAATAACTCACTTCTACATTTCGACCATTGTCGTCATCAGAAGGCGAAGAGTCGCCGCTCTGCCTTTCTGCAAGACTCTTCTCCTCCTGATGACAACGATGGTCGAAATATGGAAGTGAGTTATTCCTGTGTCTATCTGTGTATTATCTTCTTTTTAAGTGGTTTCTATTTAAAAGTCCGTTGGACCGTTTCTTTAACTATTATTATATATATATAATAATTATAATATATTATATATATATATTATGTAATATAATATATCAGTGAAATATAGACTGTAACGTAGTATCGTGTTACCTTGCTTGTATAATTATATCTGTGCGTTAGTATTAGTTTATAGTGTAAAAAATAAACCTGATGATGGACTTTTGAAGGACCGAAACATATCGTTTTTAAGTAGTTAATAGCAATTGTAAATTAATAGTAAGTATTACTGTAAAAATAAGTGTATAAAATGAATTATGGTTAGCTGCTACATACCCTATCTCCTACCACAAGGAAATCTATCAGAAAACTGGAAAATCTTTCAGAAAAATTAATCAAACTGGAAGTAGGTGAAAAATTCGTAAATATGTATATATATATATATATATATATATATAAGAAAGGCATAATGAAAATGAATTCTACAACTTCATATATTTCTTTAATGAAACTGTTGTATTTCATCAACGATGACCTATATCTGTGTGAGTTAGTCTCTTACAAAGCCATCTTTAATGATAGAGACAATATATCTGTGACATGTAATCATTACCTCATCAATGTTTTTCAACCACGACTTTCCTCTGGCCTCGAAAGTTGTTATGACTCCTTACTACAAAATGGACTTTGTAGTAAGTAATATCTCTGTCTTCACACCTATTTTACAAGTTATATTGAGTAAGTGTCTATCATTAACTGATGTTTAAGTAGACCCAACAAATCAACTAGACCCAATGTCAAAGTTTACTTTTTGCATCTTACATGATTATGTTTACATTTAAAATTAAATGCTAGTAAAGTTGCAATTTTAATGCTCATAACAAGTACATTATTTTACGATTATTTCATATAAATAACTAATTTCTACAAATTTTCCTCTTAAAAATAATAAATAAACATAAACAATACCATATTTTTGCAAAATATTTGAAATTGTATACAGTAACAGTTTGTCTGATTTTAAACAATACGGGCAATTCTGGTTTTCATAGAGGGGTCGAAGAGCAATTGGGTTTTCCGGACAGACAGCAAATCAATGGAAGGCATGCCAGGCCAATAAAGCCCGCTATCATCTGAGAGAGGGGATTTTTAGTAATCCAATTTAATTTGGGTCAGGCAAGATTAATATATCAGATTCGTCGCTGAAGCCTAGAAGAGAAACGAAATAATATTGTTCGGACAACAGGATTCAACGACTAATGCAAATTAGTTCCATTATGGCATTGATCCACATAGGTTGAATTGCTGATATATCGAGAAATGTTGTGATGCTAGGTATCCCAACAAAAGTCACTTACCAGACATATTTATTATCACCTTTGCCCTTAGATATACTACTTCTATGAAGAGTTACCTATATAAATAAAAGAATGATTTTGTTTGTACATTGCTTAGAACTGACTCATTTCAAGTTTTCTTTACATTTCAGACATTGGAAAAACCGAATCCACCCATAGAAAAATTTCTGTCGGTTTGTCCGCAAACTTTTGTCAAAAGTAAACTCATTCACCATCAAACATATCAAGCTGAAACCTTTACAGTTGATTTCTGTATGTCTGACTTAAAATATAGGCTCTGAATTGATTAGAAATTCAATGTAGAAGTGAAGTTATGGACGTTTAAGGCAAAAACGTTTGCCACAAGTAAACTCAGCCACCATAAGACATAGCGAGCTGAAACTTTGACACCAGATTTGTATATGCTATAGGCTCTAAATAAATTGCTAATTCAGTACAGCAGCGAAGTTATGGATCTTTAAGCTGTATTTTCCTATCTTCACAGACAATTTTGTTTTGAAAATATACAGGTGTAGAAATTAGGTATTGTTAGTTGATTTTAATTTCATTTGTGTACATGAATATATTACTTATTTGAGCTTATTGATAAGGTGTTTCCCAGAGTTCAAGATGTACTATCTAGTCAGAATAAATGGCTTTGTGAACGAGCAATACTAATTTGAAGCCTTACTAATGAACAGGCAGGAAAAATCAACAATCAGGTTTTTACGCTATATGAAGTCGAAAATAGAACTTAAAAGTCAATATAGAGAGTGATTAGTAATGAGGAAGTAGTTCATTATCCAAGTAAATTTCTTGACTCCGTGACTGCTCCTGGACTGCCTGCTCATGAGTAAAAACTTCAAGTAGGAGCACCATCATGCTGCGATTTAGTATCAGTAACATATTTCATGAGACAAAACTTGAGTGCCCCGGGAAATGTGCAACGGGACATGACTCTGAGTTTGTGCTCTGCACAGATACGCCATAGAGGCGGACATAATGACTGAGTGAGGATTGGGGAGTCTGTGTGTATACCACTCATACCATTGATTCGGATCCACTATCTGTTTTCGTTGAAACGATTGCAAAGTCCCGTCAGAGTCCATTTCGCAATGACGTTAAGTAAATCGCAAGGGGAACTTTATCTAACGGAGGAATTCAAGTTAGCGAGACCAAGTTTTTATCACATGATCAACTGCAGTTTACTTGCTCAAGAGTCTGAGGTTCCAACTGCTTGTTCTTCCGTGAACCTGAAGGACAGACAGCTAATGTGGTGTATACAGAGACATTTTTTTAACACTAATATATATAATATATATATATATATATATATATATATATATATAATCTATATATAATAGTTCTATTATTCTTTCATTTCTGATTATAGTATTAGTATAATACTATAATTGGTATGGTATTCCATGGTATTTTGGAATACCAAGTATAATAGAATTGTTGATTCCGTCAAAGACAGGTACGTTTGCTAGTCTCAAATATATTGTTAAATAAACAAAAAACTCCTATTCAATTTTTACATCTGATGAAGAGAATTTTTTAGCATCATGTGATTTGTGCCACAATAAGTACCAGCCAGAATCCAAACATTTTTAGTGGATTGACTAATTACGATATGCGTATATTTATATGCTTCAAATAGATATGAGTCAGATTTTGTTACAGACGTGAATGTATCAGGTATTGAAATAATGACAGTAGATTGTTTTCAGGGCAACTAAACTCTACATAGAAAAAAAAAAATCTGGAGTGGCCTACACTCTACTTTACTATAAGTAACTCAATGTCAAATTTCTTGAGTATATAAAACATAATGTATCATTTAAGCATAACATAAATATCTAAATGGGATATAATTATTAGCATTGCATTCGTGAGGTAGTACAGATAGTGATTGAAGGACATATCAATTTATAAGCTTATTTTTGTACATCACAAATAATTTATTATTTGCAAATAATTTCATTAGTATAACTACAGCAGTAATATCATTTTTGAAAAACCAATGTGAACATTTCTTGAAACGAAATATTATCCTACAAGAGAACATGGCTTTTGTTCAAATAGCCAGTAGATTTCTTACATCGTTTACTTAACATCCTTCTACATTGAATATTAAGGTAAAATTTTCAAATTTAAAACAGTAAAATACCCTTTTTTTCTCTGAAAAACATCTTAAACAAAGAAGAAAATGTTGTTTTAAGGTGATTTGTTAATTAAAGATGTACGATAATTACAGTGATTAATCTCTAAACGAAAGATTTATATTTTGAATTGTCTTTTACATTTTTGGATTTTAACAGAATTATTATACTGGGAATTTTATGGCTTCTTAGTATTTAATAAGATCATTTTCCTTCCCCTTTGTCAAATAACATATATACGATTTTTTTTTTAATGAGTGTTATCATTTACCTGCACAATATTATTCCTCTTACATCTCTTATAAGTCAATAATATATTTTCATTTTTCCATTAGAAACATCAATTTTATCTCAGTGGATTCGCTCAAAAAATTTCTAAGTCAATGTAAACAATGTAAAAAAATACAAAAAATTCGACAAGTATAGCAGGTGATCTCTTAGTCTAGAATAAACAAACAGTTTTTATATCGTTATTGCTCTTTCCCGTAATTGAAACATCATGAATTTTTTTTTGTGAATTGCTAATTTTTTGTTCCATTTTTGGTCAAATTTAATTTTTTTTAACGAGCCGTTTAGGGTCAAAAAATCATTTTCTGAAAACACAAATCGTACTGTAACGCCCCTTTAGCGAATGTAATTTTAGAAAAAAATATCTCAACTCATTCTCCATACAATGTTCTATTTATTGGCATAGTTTCATTCTTGTCCGTCAAACAGTATGGCTTGTATCGCTCTCACAAGGTTTGAGATTGAATTATAAGTCAAAATTTTTACATTTTATTGAAAAAAAAATATTTCCTGTTGTCTTAAAATTCTGAACATATTTTTCGTTTGTTGCATTTGTAACTTCAAAGATAATGTCAAAATTTCAAAACTCTAGAGTTATCAGTTTAGGAGAAATAAATGTTTAAAAAAAAAACGGTTTTTGGCAAAAAAAGTGACTTTTCCATCATGCATAATTCTTCCCAAACAATAGGGATCTTCGTCTAAATGGGGCCCATTTTTGTGTAAAATATCAACTTGATCCATCAAAGATTCTGGACCGTAGCGTGGTAACAAGCAATGCTAACACACGCACCCACCCACGCACCCACCCACCCACCCACACACACACAGACATCATAGTAAAAACGTCATAAAACGACTTCTGGGACCTCAAAACATGTAATTCCGTCAAAAACTCGAGATCGAATTTTTTCACGATCACTATACTTTACTTATAGTAAAGTAAAAATTCGACAAGTATAGCAGGTGATCTCTTAGTCTAGGATAAACAAACAGTTTTTATAGCGTTATTGCTCTTTTCCGTAATTGAAACTTCATGATTTTTTTTTTATGAATTGATAATTTTTTGTTCAATTTTTGGTCAAATTTTCATAATTTTTTAACGAGCCGTTTAGCGTCAAAAAAACATTTTCTGAAAACACAAATCGTACTCTAACGCCCCTTTAGCGAATGTAATTTTAGAAAAAAATATCTCAACTCATTGTCCATATAATGTTCTATTTATAGACATAGTTTCATTCTTGTCCGTCAAACAGTATGGCTTGTATCGCTCTCACAAGGTTTGAGATTGATTTATAAGTCAAAATTTGTACATTTTATTGAAAAAAAAATATTTCCTGTTGCTATAAAATTTTGAATATATTTTTCGTTTGTTTCATTTGTAACCTCAAAGATAATGTCAAAATCTCAAAACTCTAGGGTTAGTAGTTTAGGAGAAATAAATGTTTAAAAAAAAACGGTTTTTGGCAAAAAAAGTGACTTTCCCATCATGCATAATTCTTCCCAAACAATAGGGATCTTCGTCTAAATGGGGCCCATTTTTGTGTAAAATATCAACTTGATCCATCAAAGATTCTGGACCGTAGCGTGGTAACAAGCAATGCTAACACACGCACCCACCCACCCACCCACCCACACACACACACAGACATCATCGTAAAAACTTCATAAAACGACTTCTGGGACCTCAAAACATGTAATTCCGTCAAAATCTCGAGATCGAATTTTTTCACGATCACTATACTTTACTTATAGTAAAGTAATATTGAAAGAAAATTCTAAATGAAAGTTACTTTTTGATTAAAAGAAGTTGAAGTAGTATTTTATTTTCGTTTCCATTTTGTTATATTGATATTCAAAAATAAATTAATGCAAAATCATCAACATATATGTAATGAAACATCAATGCTGTGGAAGGTAATTTATCATTATGTTTAATAAATATCACTCATTATAAATTCGCAGAAGAGTGCTTTTTGTGAAAGTAGTTCTGAATATATCCTTTCATTCAATTTTTTTTAAAGACAATTTTTTTTTGGGAAGATTTAATTTTGCTGGTAAGAAGAAGAAAGCATGGTGTTTGAAAGTTCGGTATCAGGTGACGGCATCGCCGCGTGGATGGCGAGAGACTTGAGGCACCTCCCGCTAAGTGATTGTTCTCGAGCAGCATCCATGTCACGGAATTAATTAAATTCTTGGCCAGCACCCTCACCCCACACCCTATCTAACTCTTCCGACTAATGTATCAAATTTATAAGAGTACCTCCCATCCTTCTCGATTTATGGACGTTGCCTAAGACTTATTAATTAGTGCATTTTTTCTCACGCACCTGCGCCTTCCATACCCTTCTAAGATTCCACGCTCTTCTATATATACACCAGACTAATAAGCGCATACTTCCCCAGTCTTTTGAAATGATGTATATTTTTTTTAATGAAACATTAATTCCTAAAAAAATCTCGTAACAGAGGTATGAGAAAACTTTTTCATACAATATTATTTCTATAAATTAAATTCTAAAATTAGCACGCCTTTAGATAAGGATACCTACTTATACATAAATTTATAAGACATCATCTTCAGGAGAAGAGGTCAAAATATTGAAGTGAGTTGTGTTGTTGTTAAAAAGTGTTTTTTTTTATCTTATAATCGTTCTATATATAACATAATTTTACAGTAGAAGTGTGAAATAAAAATTAACGTATAAACTAACTAAGCAATTAAGAAATGTGACCCAGAACTTTCAACCAATACAACTGATTTTTGTTAGAATTTTACTCATTCTATGCAAGATTTTTATGGTGAGTGATTTTAGTCACATTGAAACGTTGATATATATATATATATATATATTATATAGTTAAAAGTAGCAGCAGCTTCTGCTCTCACAATTTTTGAGCTGGAAGCCTCGATCTTGCCCCCATATATATATATACAAAACTAAAGTTTATCAGGACTCAGTCAGTTCTTTAGGTTCAAATTAAACTCTCATTGCAAAAGTTTCGGTTATTATTAAAAACCTTTTTCATAGGCAGAAATATAAATTTTGAAATAGAAAAACTAAGTATTAGAATACAAATTATTTTTCAAAGAAAAATAGTCTGTGGATTTCAACAACTATAGTTTGAATGAAAACGTGACACTCACTGAACAGTGGTTTTCATTTAAAAGCTTGTTATTCCAAAATATATAAACATTGATAAAAGTATCGGCCGTAGAATAAAAAGAAAACTAAAATTTATCGGGTCTTGGTCAGTTGTTCAGGTTCAAATCAAACTCTCAATGCCAACGTTTCGTTTTTTATTTAAAACATTTATGACTTCTGAAACTTTATGACCTTTATTTAAAACTTCTGCCTTTGAAAAAGGTTTTAAATAAAGACCGAAATGTTAGCACTGAGAGTTTAGTTTGAACCTGAAGAACTGACCGAGTTCCGATAAACTTTAGTTTTGTATACACACACACACACACACACACACACACACACACATATATATATATATATATATATATATATATATATATATTAGTATAGGTTGGCAGCAAAGCTTCTTGGAGGCATATTTTGTTAAAATGTACCACAGCTTCGGTATTAACGACTTTCAAACTAAGCTGTTCCAGTCTCCTGACAGTCTTACGAATATAAGGTGGTATTCCTAAATGAGTTGTCCAAAGGACATTGAGAAACTTTTTTGAAACACTTTAATAGATATCAACAATTTAAATACAATTGAAAACTAACACCACATGTAAAGAATGTAACATAACTTACAAGACAATTTTATACTAGCTTTGGACTATTCTATAGTCAGTACTTCTAAAAGTAGTGGAAGTTTTCTGTTTTTATGGTTATGTGACCTTCCTTTATATTCTTATCGGTTATGATGCCGTTAGATAAAAGCATGAATGGTTAAATAGTTTTTCTCAAAAACTAGATAATTTTTTTGTAGGTTTTTTGTTTTCCCTTAATGTTTTTATTTTTTTATTGTTGTGTAATTTTGTGGCGTACTGCGTTTGTTACTGTCTGTTTGTTTTAAATGCTCTGTATAGAGGTATCCTACCACAATTTTTTTTGTAATATTGTGCTTATCTGTTTCAAAATTGGGTTTTCTTGTCTGAATAATTAATAATAGGTAATTAGGTGTAACAAAAAATATTTGTTTTTAAATAATGAATAGTAACACTGGGTATTTTATTATCCTTTTGTGGTTTTCTTGTTATTGAATTTTTTGTTTTTTTTTTCTGTTGGTTGGTGTTCCGTTTATGTATTTGTCTTGCTTTACTTATGCCGTTAATGAGTTGTTTTTTAGCCTTGAAAATGCCAAACAACTTTTGGCGAAACGTCGGCATATAATCAGGAGGTGTGTTTTTATGACCAAAATAATCAAGAACCGCTTCTGTGAACTTATATATATACTTAAATAAAACTCCATACTTAGTAATAATAAATTGAATGTTAATTTTTTCAAACTTTCTATAACATTTTTTATCTTCTCTTTGATCTGGTGTAATACTTCTCCAATATTTGTTATTATCATTAACTTACGTTTCTTCATTCATTGTCCCAACTGATTTTTTCGAATAAACTTGTGCCGGGTCAAAGAAATCACGGCTTTTGTTTCAATAAACATAAATTTTGCTAATTAACATTATGGGTTGATTGCCTGGTATTATAGGAAAATAAATACATAAATAAATTGATCTGTATAAATTCAGTAATAACAGAAATCGATTTCTAATACTTAAACTAGTAATAATTTCTGTTGCTAGCTGTATTTATTTTAAAAAAAATTAAATTGTGTGTTAAATAGTTTTAGTAGTTTCATACTGGTTGTCTCTTATTGATAAGCAGTGATTCTAGTATTTGTAGGCATTATAGTGCTTCCTATTAGTCGGAATTTCTCTTGTTCTTTTACTTTCATGCACTTTTTCTGTGTGGTCCTTTCGTGTACCAACAGCGAAATTATTAGTTATTCATCTTGATCACCAGCCATTGCAATATATAAATTGCTTTTTCTTGTAAGTCCATATGAATATATATTGGTATTTATATATGAAGTTTGGCTTTTTCAATCATAATAGAATTTATACGGAAGATTGATTGCTGTAATGTAAGCTCAATTTTATTTTGTCATGTTTTTTTATCTTATTTTTAACAATTTCCTTAAGAACACTTTCATAAGTTCTTCTGTCTGTGAAGTATTGATTTGTATAGTACAACCGAAATGTTATTCTTTGGCTACCTCTGCTATGGTCTTTGCTTTATTTTTTATATATTCTCTTAAAAGCATTTCAAAATCATTGTTTAAATAGCCATTACTAATGAGTTATTGTTTGCTTATTTTCATATAATGATGAAATAAAGACCAATTTGAGCAAAGTTTAACTATTCTTAAAGTTTCTTCCAGAGAATAGAATTACAAAACTCTGTTAAAAATTTTGAAATAAACAAGAAAAAGTTAGATAGAAATTGATGCTAAGACATGTTTAACATGATGAATTTAGTATACATAGACAATGGGAGTAAACTAAGTAAGAAGACATTCAACTCTTATAAATGAGACCATTCTAAATAGCTAGACGGATCTTTTCATGATTTTATAAGTCACCAGTAGGAAAAGAAAGAAGGTTTCAAATTTATTATTGTCTAGCAAGCTGTTTCCGTTTTTCTCCGTATGAAACATTCTTCGAGAGGACGGTGAAAGAGTATACTCGTATATACTGCTCCAAGCTCTTTCTCCATGACAGTTTTACGAGATCTTCTGCTATTGAGTTTACGTATTGATTATTTTTGATGTAATTTAAATATTCCTTACAGTTGAATAGCGTGTAATTTATTCATCGCATATATAAATCACTTTAAGAATATTGGATATGCTTAATGACAGACACTTTAATCATAATTGCACTATTGAATTACACTTACGGAATTATTGTTAAAATTGAAATATATTCATTACAATTTTTTTTTTAAAAAAAAACATAAAGAAATGCAACTTTTAAAATATAAAATGTTAAATTATTAGTGTATGATGACCTACTTCACCTGAATACAAAATCAGAACGAAACGAAGAAAGAGAAAATAGGAGGTAGAAACGCCCGACGAAAGGTAAACATAGGCGTTATTTAGGTACGAATTGTTTAGAAAGAAAAACACAAGAGACGCGTCTCTGTTCGTTAAAATTAAAGTCAAATAAAATGGTAGGATGAGAAAAGGGTTTTGTGCAATAAAGAGAAGGGGGTAGAGAGAAGAGGCTGTAGCTGGGGGGCATCATAAAACAAACATAATGTCCCAGCCCCAATGTACACTAGCCCTATTAAAGCAGGCTCTTGTAGCTCAATCATCCCCTCCAACGCATCCTCCTCCACCTATTCTTAAAGAGTCAATCTTTTCTTCAATCAACTCCCATTATAATGCCCAATATTAACATTGGTTTTTTAGAAAAATAAATAAATCAACACTTTAGTTAAAAAATAGATTAAATTACAACTAATTATAAAGCAATACCATTAGACCTTCATTTGTCACAATGAGCAAATATTAGCAAGAATATAAGAATAAAACTACGAGTTTAGTTGTAGAATTTAGAACAATTTCAAACACTGAATGAATAGTTTGATAATGTTATATAAAAATAAGAAAAAAACTTTGTTACAAATCTTTAAACATTTTTATAACAAATTGACCGATAAAGCACCATTGTAGTTCATAATCAGAATTTATCAGTGAATTAGTCTGCAACAAAACGAATGTCATAACTGTTTTTTTTTTTCGGTTTTATGTATTTGAAGTGCTAACCACTGTAATTATAGTCACTGCTACTCATGTAATCGTAACGTATAAATGTGCTCCTTGTATTAACAATTCAACATTTCAAATTTTTTTGGTATACATAGAAAACCAAAAAAAAAGCAGTATTAAAACTTACTTCATTTTTAACTAGCAAACATAAGTACATAAAGACACAAGGACTTTACACAAGAAAATTGCAATCTAAACTAAACTAATACATGTGGTGGAACTAAACAGCTTTACCTGAGGATTCATTAGGACTTAAGCAGAACGTGAATTCAATGATGTTCAGAATATCAAATGTATTCTAAAAAAGTTTGACCTTATTTTGATTTTAAAACAAAAAAAATCATTTAAATAACTGAAACAACAGTTAAAACAAGAAAAAGAGTTAATACTTTTATAACTGGTTGAATGAAAACATTACTAGAAAACTTTCAGAAAACTTCTAGAGAGATTACATTAGTCAGGTCTTTTTACTGAAATTGGATCAGGTATTTTTAAATTGGATCAGGTATCCATAGAATGAAATGTCCGGCATATGTGACCCACAGGTAAATTGAGACAGGTAAACAAGAAAATATTAGCCAATTTGGCTAAATTTACTACTCTAACAACTCGACTCTGTCATTTTGTAGATTTGTTTATATTTAATCTCGTGACACTTATCAATGATTGTCATAAGCACTTAAGTCAGAATGTATTTTAGAAGTTTATGTAATTTGTATGATAAGTCTATAATTTAAAGAAGGCTCCAAAGGTGGTTGAATAAATAGCTTGTGATAAAAGTTCTTGACCAACTAAAGTTTTGACTGATATTAAAAGTCTTTAAACATTTCTAAACCGATATAATATTGCAGTGAGTTTATTTATCCAGAAGGGATCACATTACTTACTAAAATTGATGTTTTAAAGAACAGTGTATCATCAAGATGAGATTACAAGATTAAAAATTGAGTCATTCTTATTAAGACTGTTTGATTAAGAATAGGAAAACGTTATGTCAGAGTCAACAAACCAGACTGATTACATCTCTCAGGTTCATGTTTTCTTCTGATATTTTACTGATGACACAGTGTTGTCCGAATATTGATAGTAGTATGACTTTTATTCTGTTCACGTAGAAAGAAAACAAGTAAAAAAAAAAACAAAACTTTTCTATTATATTTCTGCTCTATGGTCATCTGGTAACTAGGAATGAACCATTACAATGAAAAACAAGAACTGAAGCCCATATACTGTATACTGTACTTTATATCTTTCATATTGCTACTAAAAATGTCATTAAAGATGTTTATATAAATGTTAAATGTTAAAGATGTTAAATGACTATATAATAAATCCAGCTCGTCACATTTGATTTTATCTAACTTGGCAAATTGATTGGGATAATGAATATTGTTACTATTTTAACCCTATAATTCATTATTAAAATATTTATTATTTATATCATTTCTTCTATATTTTGCTTTTATAAACTCTCTCCAATGTAACCACTCGAAATTGACAGACCAATTAATTATTAAACTGTACTGAATTTAATTAAAAACACATCAGAATACATGACATATTCCATTTAATTATTTCATTAGGCGTATATTTCAATGGTTGAAATAATTTTATTTAGTAGTTAGTTTCTTATCTGATTGTTATTATTATCAATTCAAATTACTCAACTATGGGATTTAAATCATTCCTGGTTGTATCCACTACTGCCAACTAGCACAGCCATGTTGAATGTACCATTCTCTCATTCTCTTTAAGTCAATCATTATTGCAGTCTGACAAACATGGAAAAATTTGAAAGAAAAGTTGCAAAAATGAATGAAAAATATAATTTAAACAACATTTAAATAAATAAAAAATAGAAGAAAAAAAACCGAAATTATTATATATTTCAAACTATCCTATTGGTAGAAGTTGTTTGATTTCAATGAAAAAATATGTTCCCAGTTTTTTTTTAAATATAAAAACAAAAACAGTAAGATATACTTCAGTTACAAACATGAAGAATATTAACATTGACATTTGGCGTAAATAGTAATTAAATGAATGACTAACTCACTGTTTACTATACATCGCGTCGTTAACACGCCCGGTGTTTTATATCCATTACATTTAAAATCTATGTTCAAGCACAAATAAGACACATTTTCACAGGCTTTAATGCAAAAAACTACATAGAGTTTTATAAGAGTTGATACAAATTATTGTTAGCTTTTTTCTATCATATTGAAATAAGGCAATTGAAAAGCAATAACTTTCCCAAATTTTGAAACATTTTCATTGACATGTACCAAATATTGTAGCCATATTAAAATAAATGAAATAATTAAATTCCTTGTATTCTGTTTCGAAAGTTTAAGTACCTCTTGAAATTTAGAACATCTATTCAATTAGTCATTGCGCTCTATTGTGAAAATTAAAACTACGTATTTCCAATAGATGGTTGTTATTTAATTATACATTCTACCATTTTTATTTTCCACTTGAGTTACTATATGAGATATAGCTATTGAAATAGTTTCCTGCTTGAATTTTTAACCACTTTAATTAATAAAGAAAGTTATTTTGTTTTCAAGTTATTTACATATATATCTATATATATATATATATATATAGGAATAATCAAATCACAAAATGAAATGAAAAAAAAAAGACTAAGATTTTTCAACCGTAACAAGCAGTCTTCATAACCCTAACTATCATATATATATAATATATATTATATATATATATATATATATATATATATATTATATATATAGTTCAATGTACATAAAAAAACGTAGAGAAATTAAAAACACAAACTTACAGTCTCTAATTTTTGGTTGAACCGTCTTCAGGAGAGATAAGAAAGGGAAACCAAGCGCACTGGTACAGAGATGGTTGGAGACCATTGGAATAACAATCAATGATCAAACGACAACATGAAACAGGGAAAATAGACTATGATCTTTCAACCGTGACAAGCGGTCTTCGTCAGAGTCAAAAACCCAGACTAGTTTGATATATATATATATATATATATATATATATGTATAATAGGTATCAAAGTATCTAATATACAAAATATTGAGATATCAAGTTATTTCAGTATCAATCACAATTTTTATTTCATTCTCACTTTTTACAATAACACTAACTACATTCTCTTTAAACATCCCGCTCTTTTCAGAACTGGATCTGCTGATATCTTTAAAGAGAAGGAGACACGTTTATATTATTTTGTTTGGATTTCACTGAACTGAATCTTGGATGTATCCTCACAAGGATTCCGTCAGCTTTTTTTGCTGTACCTCCTTATGCTGTTCCAACCCATGATGAGTCTTATGGTCCTTCTATTAACGGCTGTAACCATGTTCAATTCGTAATGGTATTTTAATTAGTACTGCTAAGATTACTTCAAGAGCTCCTAAAGGGTATATATTTTTTGGTTGAAATCGAGGCAATTCTGGGACACAATCTGCACCGTTAGGGATTGGTTTGTAATATATAATGCTTTCGTATTTTTCTTCTTTTTTTTATGTATTTTATTTTCTATTTTATTATGTTTTTTATTAACTTTTTTAATCCTTTTTCCCATCTTATCCATCTTTGTCAGACTGTAGCAGAATGCTTTTAGCTTTCCTGCCTTGGTTTTCCTTATAGTCCTCAAAACTCACTGGTTACTCACACATTCTCAAAACTTCATTTCCATTTTGTCTATTAACTTACTTACTACTGGATGGTCGCTAGAAAAGCAAAAATTTGGCAACAATTAAAAAAAAATTTTTTTTTGAAAGAAAAACAAAGGCGGAAAATTTGAAAGTAAGATGATATTGTGAATATAATGCGTATTTATTGCTTCTATTTCAGTTCCTTTTTGACTTGTTTTAGGTTTCATTTGATACCAACATCGAGGAAGGAAACTGCTTTCAGACTTTCAAAGGCAAGTGATTATTCTTTTCAAAAGTGAAAATCCAACTTGGACTGACAAAATCTTTAGCTGTCTTACCAAAATTGTTTTTTTTTTTAACGATTACATGGCATCATTTTAATAAAGTTTTTGCTACTTTGAGGTTGTTAGATGCCTCCTCTAACTATCTCACTTGGCTTTGGAAGTTTGAAAACAGTTTCCTGTTTACTTCCATGATATGGGTATCAAATGAAACCTAAAACCAATCAAAAAAAGATCAAAATAGAAATGAGTCAGTAAGTATTTTTTATTGATCTAATCTAAGCTTCAAAATTCTGCTTTTCTTTCTAGTGAACACCCTGTATTATATTACATTAATTCACCCAATTATTCCAAAAAAGTTACGAAATAAAACTACTAATTGTCAAAAAAATGTTAGTAACCGAACTTAGTTTATCCTATAATAGCTATAGCATAAACTTCTTCAGATAGTATAATTAATTAATTTATTAATAATATAACACATTAAAAAATCAATAGTTTACAAATTTCACCAACTAAATAGTGAAATGAGCATTTTATTATTATTATTAATATTTTAACTATTATTTAATGCACAAAATAATGACTAAGCCAGAGGCAAATATCTAATAGTGACCTCGAATACAAAGATGGCATTTCTGCAGCAGATAAAGACGGCAATACTTAAAGCCTCAGAAAGCGTGCGAGCTTTAAGCAGACTAGAGGCAAATGTCGAAGGTCCCAAGGCAACTAAACGTCGTATGTCAATGACAGCAGCACAGTCAGTGTTATACGGAGCAGAGATCTGGAGAAAAGCTGCCATCAAGAAATGACACAGAAAAGGACTGCTTATAGTGCAAAGGAGAGCTGCTTTAAGGGTGTGATCAGCTTATCGCACGGTATCAGAGCCTGCAGTCATGGTATCATTCCAGATGACCTACCATCGAGAGAAAGGGAGGTCATTTTCCGAAGAAAGCAAGAAGTTGACGGAGAATCTGCTTGGCCAGAAGAGAGAAGGCGTACCCTAGGCAAATTGTAAGAGGTGTGGGAACACGAAACTATAGGGCTCTGGACGTTCAAGATAATTGGAGATGTCCGATTGTGGCCGAGAGAGGTCATGGATAGGTGGGTACTACCTTACACAATTTCTCAGCCGACATGGGTACTTCCGCTCCCGAGTGCCTGTATTGCGCAGCAATAGACGATGTGGAGCCGACATTCTTTTTATGCAAGAAATGAAATAGCCAGAGAAGTAATTTCATGAAGAAAATTGGTATACTCACCAGAAACCATTATGGCCAAAATGATAGAGAGGGCTGATGTGTGGAAAATGGTAGACGGCCTAGTCAAAATTATTCTCTCTATAAAAAAGACACTTAGAACAGAATGACTAATTCTAAATCCAAGGAAACCTTTCGTAAGGGACTGAATGGACTAGCCTGAGGTAATGTGGGAAACAGTTCCGGGCTAGTGTCCAAGAAAAAAAGGGTGTTCTAGTTTTAAAAGGGAAAAAGGGTGTTTTAGTTGGTACTCTGGTTTACTGGGAGTCCAGCACAATGTGCGTAAAGGCATTTGACCTCCTTACCCGAAAAAATCTATTATTTAATGATTTTTTTACACTTTACTACCGACTGTTGTTTAAGGTTAATAAAAGTAAGTAACTCACTAGAAACTATTAATGTGCGACAATCACTCGGATTCCTAGACGCATATATTCACACATCACGCACAATTCACTCAAACGCAGCAATATCAAACACTTCAGGCTAACACATTAATTGAGATTTATTAATTCACCTACTTATCATGCCATAACTAACAGATAATTTTTCAACTAATGCTATTTTATTCATCTTCAGAGATTTGATTAAACTCATATCATTTGATTTGCTTTTTTTTGTTCTCTTAAATAATTTGGTTTGACTCAAATATCCTATGCAAGATTTATTGAATGAGAGAAATCAACTCGATTCGAAAGCTTAGGCCAATTAAAATTGTATTTTATTAGTAATTTATAGTAATAACATTTATTATATACATGCTATTCTACAATATATTTTTAAATTTTAGATAATATGAATAGCTTTTATTCATATTGAAGATACTGTTCCATTAATTAACTGATGATTGGTTAACTATTAGATTGATCAATTGATAAATGTTAAATTAATTAAAACTTGGAAAGAATACTGAATGTTTCTTTATAAATAAAAAGATGTTTTTCAATGAGACTAACATTAATAGAGTTCTATTGTTTGAAAGCTTGGCGATGAATAAGTAATTTGTCAGGGTGACGGGGAGTTCAACAAGTGGTCGTCCACTGGGCCCAGGCCAACTTCCCTCTTGCCTCCATCTGGCTGACACCGGATTTAATCCTTCAGGGATAGACCTCTTGTGTTGCAACAACTCGTCCAGTCTCACTATCTCCACATATTTCTCCAAAGCATTAACATTAAACAAGACATCTTCGCTTTGCAGATAGCAAACCCAAACATCAACAAATCACTTCTTCTCTAAAAAAAAATCCACTTCAAAATTCCATGTACAATTAATTTAGTATTTAACTATATTATGTAGAAGAAACTTCTGAAATGACAAGCTCCAAAGGTAGAAATTAATTTCTATTACAACAATTTTTTATATATTATTTACATGAAAAAACAGTAATCTTCAAGACAGAAACATTGTTTTGCACTAAGAAAGTGATAAAGTACGCAAAACACAACAACCAATTGCTATATGTTATGTTTATCAACTTAAATAACTTCAAATTAGTCCCTAATGATATTGCCCATGATTTTTTTTGTTACTTTATTTATATGATTTCTAATATTATTTAATTTATTGACTAATTTTGAATGTTTATAGTTTTAGTTTTATTGTAACTTTTATTTGCTGTAATCAGATGTATTTTTATTATATCTTTTGAACATTTAACCGTTTTTCGTTATTTACCTTTCAAACTAAATGTAGCCTAATGGACGTAAAAAAACACTATAAGTCTTTTTGGATGAGGTAGTTAATCAATGATAATTAATAAATATAGAATAATTAATAAATGATACCGTGTTTAACTAACATTTTATGTGGTTATGACTTTAGTTAACTTCAAATTAATTGTAAACTAGATTTAATTAAGATTCAAATAAAAAATAGAGCGGTTATTAAATTTTAATTACATTTTTGTACAATGAGTTTTTAATTAACTTCATTTAATGTACATTTGATGATTTTAATTTTATTTTAATAAAAAATAGCTCATACGTTAACAATACTATATAATGCGGTACATTTTTTCTTATCAGCCTGCTTATTTATAATATTAATAGAAAACTTTTATAACTTAAGAAGTTGTATATAAAAAAGCTAAATCTTACTTTTTTCACAATATTTTTCTTTTTGTTTTTTTCATAACTATATAAATGTAATACTTTATCTATGTGATAAGCTTTTAAGCATAACTTTCTATTTCTATCATCAGAATGGAGTAGTAATGGAGTGATTAAGCGCCTCTAATAGCCTCTAACATTCACTCCGACTTTCAGCCTTCACGAGGCTACCCTGTTAACCTGCTATAAACAGGAACAAACGAAAGAGGAGGAGAAGGTTATCAGGAGCTGGGCCTGACCACCTTCGTTTCGCAACCTTCCTAATCCCCACATCCCCTCCTTTTATCCCAGCCCGATCCGTGCCGAAGCATGAATGATATAGGGAATACTGTATTATGAACGGAGCCTCAAAGGTACCAGGCAACCCCTTTGAGTAAATAGCCTTACTCCGGTATGCGGTGTTCTGCTAGAGCGGACAAAATACCACCGATAGAGAAACAGGGATTTTCCCCTGTATGATACTAAGGAGAAGGAAGTCCGGAGACTATCCTCCGGAAGCGCAGAGGGTCCAAAAGCGCTAACTAGTGGGAGCCAACCTCCCACAAGTGCACCTAAGGACCCGAAGAAGGAGAAAGGAAGTTACTTTCTCCCGAAATGCGAAGAAGACTGTCCCGAAGAAGGAGAAAGGAAGTTACTTTCTCCCGAAACGTAGGGAGCCTGAATGGACATTATCAATGATGGTTTATGCAGATTCTGCAAAGAAGAGGAAGAAACACCGTTGCACCTGCTGACTGACGATAAGGCAACTTTACTGCACAGAGGTCGGTGTTTTGGGACACTCAACAAAACCATAGAAAAAACAGCAAATGTGCTAAGCTTCTTGGAGGCGTTAAAGCTAACTACAATAGTTTTTAAGACGCAGTGCTATAGTCACCCTCAAGTAATAATAATAATAGTCATCAAAATGACACAAACCCAACATATATCAAATTAAGGGGAAAAGCATTATTTATAGGACCACAAAGGTTTCATAAATTTAATATTATTTTAGAATTAATTTAGGAGTCGTTTGTTCGTACTTACAGTAGCAGGTCATATGAAGGCAATAACAGCTCACAGGTATCATAGCAGAGTTATCTCTTTCTAAAGTTTTTTAACAATATATTATTATTTCATAATAATACATTGATTAAAATCTCTTTAATCAATCATATTTAATTATCATTAAATGGAAAGGATTGCTAAATATTTAAATACAAAAGCCTTCATACTTCTGGTGTAACAGAACAGTAGATGGCTTAAAAATTAGTCTTTCCTAAACTATAAAATTATATGGCTAATAAATATTTTTTATTCAGTATTATTAAATTAAATATTTCATGTTATTTTAATTGTTTATAAAATGGTTATTTTTAAAACATTTCATTGCCTACTCATTTTAATATCCTAATGGAATAGTTCATTGTTTTTTTTTTGTGGCATTGACAGTTTGCTACAATGCTACACCTCTGACTCTGATTTCCCTAGTGAATATTGCGTCTCCCTAATGTCTCTACATTGGGAATTCTAAATCTTACGTAACTCAGGTGTAAGTTTCTTTAAGGAGTACCTGACATCTTACAGGTTTGACGGCCGGATTTGAGACAGAGTACGATGTGCTCAGATTTTTTTCGCTTCCGCTCGTGAATACATCCAGAATGACAATTAAAACCTGATCTGTTATTCAAGAAGAGAGATTGCCTGCATCTAGGAAAGACTGGCGCCTTAAAAAGCACATTGTTTCACATATTCAAAATTCTTCTGCAAGTTATGATACTGTTTAGTCTCAAATTGTACATTTGAAATATATGCTCTTAAGATTTACTGATTTAAAGCTAAATTTGTATTCATAGATAATATTTTTGAACTTTACCTTTTTTCATTCTTTTGTGTCACATATGTCACATGTGGTGTAGGTTTTATAGTAAACTATGTTTTTCCATTGTTCATTTAAGTTTATGTCTGAGGTGCTATTTTTGATTATTGTCTTTAGAATTCTTTCGATTATTTCGTACACATTACACTATTCAGAATAATATCTATAATAGAAAATCTTCTAGATTTTACCTATTTTCGGCACCTTTCTATGTTATTTACTTTGACAAGTTAATAAATTAACTAGGTTTCTATGACTATATTATGAATACTGTTAGAGAAATCCCAAAAATGTTAAGGACATACTGCAAAAACTTTCATACACATAACTTTCAAAACGTCCTCAAATTGAAATGTATTCAACATCACAATTCAATAAACTAAACGATACTTCATAAATGATGGGTACGGTAACAAACATTACCTGGGGTATCAAAGCAGTGTTGATAACCTAAGTAAAGTTGGGTAGTAAATTTCGAGGTCAATGTAAATATACTTTGATTTTTACCAATTGTACCAACTGTACAATGCAAAATAATTACCTATGAAGTGCCGATAAATATATTTTTGACGGAAATTAAAAATGAAATTATATTAGCCCTAAATAGTTTTATTTAAGTAAAAAATAAATTCAGACGGTTAAAACTAAGAAAAGTAAGATAATCAGAATTAATTTTAACGCAATGAATTATTTATTTATTTATTGTGTAGAATATTTAGTAGCATAATTTACTATTTTGTTACGTTTAAGGATAATTTCATGAAATATTTGGAAAATATAGCTCTATTAAATGATGAAATTTTCAGTTTCCATTAATGGGATTACTGACTGATAGCAAAGTGTATTGGAAAAAAATTAAAGAATCAGAAAAAAATACAGTTTTTTGTGTGGGCGTGAGTCATTTTATTGGAATTGTCAAATTGAGTGGGCCCAGTGAACAACAGGAGGGACTGAGAAGCAGGAAAGAGCAATGAAAGTAATTATAGCTATGAAAGGAAAATGAAAAGCTGGCGCTGAATAAAGGGCAGGAAACAAATCAAGGGAGAGGGGCATATCCGGACTTTGAGGATATTAGGGAATAAATCTTGGAGGGCCCTTGTTAACACCTCAGACGGGCTCCCCCAACCCAAATTGGTTTGCATATTCAAGGCAGAAGCAGATTGTGCCTCCCCCCTGCCATCTACTCTCCAATCCACCGACATTTTAGCTTCGACAATCCAACCAAATTATTTTATCGATATATAATTCAGTTTCCCAATTCCTTTCTGAAGCCAAAGCAATAACTTGGTCTTTCTTTATTCAAGTAGAAATATTGTAGACTTTCTAAACCTGTTCAAGTGTCAAAGAAAAGGATGACGTTTAAAGTGAACTGTTTGTCCACAAACACTCAGCACAAGCAATTCAGTAATTGCACATCAAACATGCACGCTCTTACTGCTTCGATTCAAATGGATTACATTTAAATATTAAGTTAAGAGCCGTCTGTTTAATAACATTTTGGTTCAACAAATTACAATGAGAATTTTTAAATAAGGTTCTTACTTTTTAAAAAAATAGACGCTGATTATATAAAAACCAATTAGATCGGATATTTTAATTATATTAGGCCCGGAAGACAAGTCTTAGTTTGATGATTTTAACTCATATTTGTTTGTGAATTAATGATTTATTTATGTAACATTATTGAAATAAAAAAATTATAAGTTTTTTGCATAATTACCTTAAAGATTTCTTTAAAAAAAAATGAAAATTTTGAGGGATTTTTTTAGGAGTTTTCTTGTAAAAGATTTGTAATCACGATACAACATCATATCTTTTTCTTACCAAAAATGTTCACACGTCTATTTTCTAACATCTGTCCAAAGTCCTAAAACCTTCAATACTACCGATCAATCGACTCCTGTCATACTATAGCTTGAAGTAATGAATGTCTGACAGAACGTGCCTCCAACTTTTTAAATAATATTATACAACCAACAATTACCAGCTTGCCTAGAAGAATTAATATCAATCTTCAAAATTTCAGTTCGATTTTGACAAATTTATTTGACGGTGTTATCCTACTACTAATTGTTTTCGAAGAGCTCCAGCCAACTATTGCCACTGCCAACCATAAACCGAACTTACCACTTCTCTATACCGTGCTGCAACTACATTCCCGGGGTTTATAAGGTCAAAAACTCTTATCAAAGAAACATCTCTATCTCCAGACACTTTCTCTCCAGGTTTTCTATTCTCGAATCATTTCCTCACCTCTCCTTTAAAGAAAATTTATCAGACAAAATGAGTAAAACCTTTCAATAAAAACAAATATTCCACGTCAGAGAAGAACTGATATTATAGACATTGATTTTTAATTTGTGTGTTTGTATATATAAGTGTGTCAGTGTGTGTGTTGTAAATGAAAAAATCTAGAGTGGCCTACACTCAACTTTACTATAAGTAAACTTAATATAAAACTTATTGGGCATATAATTTATCATTTAAGCATAATATAATCGTCTAAATGGGAGATGTTTATTAGTCTTTCGTTCTTGATGCAGTACAGATAGTGATTGTTTCACTTATCAGTAGATAAGCCTTTTTGTTTGTCACAGAAATAATGGATATAAAATCATTAGTATAACTACAGCAGTAATTTATTTCAACAATATTTTCATAATTAGTCACATTATGAAAAGCCAAAGTGAAAATTTCCTTATACGAAATAATTTCCTACAAGAGAGAATGCCTTTTGATCCAATAGCCCGTGGATCTCTTACATAGATTACCTGACCTCCTTCTACATTTAATACTTAAAACAAATTTTCTCATTTAGAACTTAAAAATAATTTTAGTATTTTAAAAACATTACAATTTTTGTCTGAAATGTCAAAAACATGTAAGAAATAATGTCGTTTTCAGATAATTTTTAATTTAAGATGTAGGATAATTTCATTTATTATTTTTAAAAGATTTTTTTTTTTAATTTTGAATAATGTTCTACATTTTTGATGTTTTATCAAATTATTATACTGCAAATTTCATGGCATGCTAGAGTTTTTTAAAAACTCACTTTTCTTTCCCTTTGTCAAAAATCATAAAAAACCAATTTACTTTGAGGGAATGTTATTTTTTCCCACGTGCTCTATTCTGTTATAAGTTTGTTGTAAATGGAAAAAATATATTGGTAATTAGTCACCTTTGCATTCTTAAATCAAGCTCAAAGCCAACTTTTTGGTATAATTTTATATTTAAAAGCTGGAAGCTTGAAATTTTTAAAAATAATTGTATGAACTATTAAACTAGAATAGTGAAAAAAACTGGAATTTAGAAAAAAACATAAAAACCCTTCCATAGGACGTAAAAGTTCATTCCAAAAACCTCAATATTAAACAATAATAATGTTATTTATAAACGTAACTACTACTACGGTTTATAAATAACTAGCAAACGTACCCGTCTTTGACGGAATCAAAAATTCTATTATACTTGGTATTCCAAAATATCAATTATAGTATTATACTAATACTACAATTAGAAGTTATAGAATAGTAGAAAATACCATTATTAGTACAGTGCTAAAAAAAAGCCTCTGTATACAAAGATTAGATTTTAAGTTTGACATACACAAATCTACAATCAATGTTTCAGCTTTATATGTCTTATGGTAGCAATATTTTGTGGACAAACCGACAGACAGAAATTATTCTAAGGGTACATGTGGCTACTCTGAAGTATGAAACGTAAAGAAAACTTGAAATGAGTTAGTTCTAATTAACGTGCTCCCAGTCAAAAGCTAGCACGCAAGCCACTGGGCTACTCTGGTTCCATACCTTACTTTATTACCAGTGTTTATATTACGCAAATATTAAATTAAAAAAAAATATTTTTGTTGTGTTTATTTATAATACATTTGCACTACTGTCATCGGCGAGCAAGCAAGCTACTGGCAACCCTGGCTAGATCCCTTTACTTTATTACCATCTTTTATATTATCCACATTTTAAATTCAAAAAAATATTTGTTTGTTACATTTATTTATAATACATTTGCACTACTGTCATCGGCGATCACGCAAGCCACTGGGCTACTCTGGTCCCATACCTTACATTATTACCAGTGTATTTATTAAGCAAATATTAAATTAAAAAAAGTTGACAGTTATATATAATACATAGCAAACGTACCCGTCTTTGACGGAATCAGAAGTTCCTGTTTTGGTTATTGCCGTGTGCCTATTGCCTTTCGGCTATACCACGGAGGAATCAGAAGTTCCGTCATTTTTGGTATTTCAAAATGTCATTAGAAATTATAGAATAGTAGAAAATACCATTATTACTACAGTGTCAAACAAATGCCTCCAGCTTATACACTACATTAGCTGTCTGTCCTTCAGGTTCATGGTAGAAGAAAGAGTTGAAACCTCTGACCGTTGAGCATGTAAACTACATTTGACCATGTGAGAAAAACTTGGTTTTGCTACCTTGTATTCCTGCGTTAGATGAAGTCTCCCTTTGCGACTTAGTTAACGTCATTGAGACTCTGACCGGACTTTGCAATCATTTCAACGTAAACAGACAGTGGCTCGGAATCAATGGTATGTGAAGTATACACACAGACTCCCCAATACCACATCCAGTCATTATGTCCGCCTCTATGGCATATTGTGTGAGCACGAACTCAGAGTCGTGTCCCGTTGCACAGTTTTGGGGCACTCATGTTTCGTAACATGAAATTTGTTACTGCTACTAAATTGTAGCATGATTGGTGCTCTACTTTAAGTATTTACTCATGATGCAGGCGATCTCAGGAGAACCTAAATTCAGAGTCATTGAAACTGAGTCCATGCAGTTAGCATGATGGCTACAGGATAGCTTACTGCGTGACCGACTGAAGCCCAATGACTCATTCATACGAAGGCTCAACTTTAAAGTTAAGCCAACGTAAAAGGAGTCACACTGAGCTGCAATCCAGTCGTAAGACACAGTTGCTTCGAGTACAGGAGAATTGACTCATGACCGTAGGTTCATATGTGGAGAGGGAATCGAAGGAAGGATTAGGATTAACAATCAGGCAAGTTTGACAGCCACGGCGTCACATTGTTTCATTCTCAGGAACAGGATAGTACAGGCTGAGGGTAACTATGAGAGAACACCTTATTTCAGATGGCAGTTACGTAGGAATACGCAAGGGGTATTAAAGATGGAAAAGTCAAAGTAGAAATATACAGAATCGAAAGACTCCTAACAACAGCACGAAGCTTATAAGCGCCAGGGAACTAGGTTGTCAGGTTCCTGACAACAAACTTCCCTGGAAGCTTAGGAAAATACGTGCTGTTATAAGGAGTCTTCCGATAACTGTCTACTTCTACTTACTGAATTAATCCATCTATTATCACCCCCCTTCTATTTCTACGTAAACTGCACACATCTAAAAAGCATTCGTCTCATATGTTCCCCTCAGCCTCCAATCCTGTTCCTGATAAACAATGTGTGACGCCGTGAGCTGTAAACTTGCCTGATTGTTAATCCTAATCCTTCTTCGATTCCCCTCTCCACCATACGTTCCATACCCGTTCAGGTCAATTCCTACCTGTACTGAGCAACTGTGTTTACCGAATGGATTGCACTCAGCCTGACTCTTTTAACGTTAGCTTACACATCTACTGTAATAAGTTTCAGCCTTCGTATGAATGGTCATAGGGCTTAGTCGGTCAACGCAGTAACTATCCTGTAGACAAGTTTTGCGCAGCAACTCGCATGGACTCAGTTTCAATGACTGTTTCAGGGTTCAGACCTGAAACAGATCCCCGAATCCAACACATAAACGTTACCCTAAGAGCTTCAGAGGAGCATACATATGCTTACTTGATGCTCGCTCTTCCCGGACTCAACCTCATCCGATAATATTTATGATTTATTTATTTATTTATTATTTTTTATTTATTATTTTTGATTTATATTTTGATTGTCTTTTTATTTATTATTTATTAATTGTAATTTGATATTATCTACTTTTTTATATTTATTAAAGATTATAATTTTTACTACGGTTGGAGACCTTTTACGTCTCTGTAACTTTGGCGCTTTTTCCTTCCCTCCCTATCCTCGCTTGTGGTAAGACGGTGGTCAACCAAAAATAGAGACTGCGGTTCGAGTTCAGTACCGCCCTGTTCTTCCTGCGGACTCTTCGCTCTATCGCTCTTCGCACCTCTGATGATCGACGATTGTCGAAATATCGATGTGAGTTTGTCTATGTTCGGATCTGTGATGTTTCATTCGAAAAAGTTTATTTTATTATATATATTTATGTATATATGAATGATCAAACCACAAATGAAATGGGAAAACAAGATTAAGACCTTTCAACCGTTACAAGTGGTCTTTGTCAGAGTCAAAAGCACAACTCTGACGAAGATCGCTTAATATATATATGTTTAATTCAGTAGGTATGATTCAGTAGGTACAAAGATGATTTTTGTCCCTTCTGTCATTTTTTCATGTTAAATTGAAGTTTCAATCTGGTGGTATTATCATTGTAAACCATTTCAATCTGATAGAATCCAGAATGTGTATAATAAATTATAAAACATCAAAAACAAAAATCACAAGACACAAAAGTAACCAGCTATGATGAAAGAACTATTTAATTTTTTTCTCTTCGAAATGATAATCACATCAGTGAACTAGTTGACTTGTCAAGCAATAATTTAGTTTAATTACAATATATTATAAATCCCCGAAAAATAGCTTAAATATAGTATATTAAATCACCAATTTCTCACAAAAATTATAACAGTGTAAAATTTCAGTCCTAATGTCCTCAAACTGAATAGACCAAATTAAATCCATAAAGAAAGCATTGAAATTAGATTTCAATTTATATTAAGAGATAAATGTAGAGTTTGGATTTAGTTAGACGCCAGTGGAAAGGGAAAGCTGAACAAGGAATTTTTTTTCTAACAGAAAAAACATTATACAAAATTAAACAGGTAGTTTGCTTCCAAAAGTAGCTTATTTCAAAAAACACCCTGCAACATTTAATGACTTTACCTAAAAAGCTATTTTATAAAAAATCTGGAGTAGCCTGACCTTAACAGTACAATAAGTAAACATAATATCAAACTTGTTAATAATCAATTTATTTGTTCTTCTTTTTTAATTTGACTATGGTGTAGACATAATATTTAACTCATAGGTTATCATGATTAGCGTATATTATTGACTAAATGTGGTAATAATAATTTTATCTATTATGAAAATCTTATTATAATAAACATTAATGTATTATTGTAAGGTGAAAATCTAACGAAAGAGTCTCCACATATAAAAATTTAATCGTATAAAAACGCATTTCAAACATATTAATTTTTTATATATAGAAACTGTTTCATTAGCTTTTTACCCTGAATGAGTAAATACCACATAATACCTGATTGCACTACATTAAAATTGATGTATTATTATTAAACTGATCATTTACAAATTTAATTTCAAATTTAAAGTTCTTTATTGATCAGTAAAACTGTTTTAAAGAAAAAGGATCTCACATCTATTAGCTCATGTATTATTTAAAACGAAATCATACTTAATGAACATAACAGATAATGAAGTATGATACTTAAATGCACAAAAATACATGAGTGAATTCAAACCATCTCTTCGAAAAACTGTGTTTGCATTCTTTCAATGATATTAACTTCTGCTTGCAAATGTTAAGATATTAATTCCGCGTTCATATTCTACATATATATTTAAAATTTCTTTTGGAATATTTTTATGAATTCTGTACAAATGGGTGATCAAAATTTCATCAGTTGGAATGAATATTTTAAAATTCTAAACTCGACCTGGTAGTTCTAGCTATCTTTTATCTGTTTCATTCTTAATCCGTTTATTAGTTCTACCACTGACGAAGCTGAGGTGACTTGTGCGAGAAGTCTCTAGACCACAGTTTTTCAAACTTTTTTTGGCGCGGAACCCTTTTTGCTTCAGTAACTTTCCCAAGAACCCCAGATTCTAATGATTTTATACAATCATAATATAAATATTTTCAAATGCTTTTATAAATACTATGTATGTTTAAAAAAAAATTAAAAAGTAATGTTACGGAAATGCGTATTTTTCAAAGAAAAAATCAAAACTAAAAAAAATTTAATTTTCATATCTTACACAAGTACATAACATATGAAACAGAATTATTAGCAACTTTAACACAAAGTTTATTCTGTAATCATTTTTGGTTTTTTATAGTTGAATGTTTGATTCTCAAGTCAGCAGCAGCATTCAGTCTACTTTGGTATTTAATTTTTATGGCAGTATAAAAGGAAAATCTGGTTTCACATAAGCTTCCAAGCATTCTTTTTCATGTAGTGACAACATCACGTACCATATGTATCCTATTTTTAATAACATTTGTTAATAAATTATGCATTATTTTCTCTAATTTTTTTTACACAGTTAGTCGTTGGGCATTAAAAAAATATTTTCCAAAATCATAAAATACACCATAAACCCCCTTTTTGTCTGTCGTTTTGAGATAAAAGTATTTGATCCATCAAACGATGAGTTCTGAAGCTGTTTCTATGAATCATATCCAGATTTTTTATTATTATAAGTAAGAAATACTATACTATAAATAATATAATGTTTTTTATTACTCACTGTTGATGTTTGTAAGTCTGTGTGGGTGGAAGGGATGGATCCTGGCAATCGATGAACAAAGAAGTAATTTACCATCTTCTAAAGCAAGAATATTTAGCATTAACATCTGCCATAACTAAATTTGTGACCACTAAAGTCTGTCCGAACAGAAGTGTCTTATCACCTCTATTGGGAGTTTAGTTCTGGATAACCTACTGGATACTCAAGAGAATATGGGTAACGATATCCAAAGATGTACAGATGACGATGTCAATATATGAAGAAGAATCAACACTACCTTCAACCTTATCCAGCATGCTCTACACATTAGTAAATGATAGAACATTTCACATAAGAATGTGAAATAACAATCAATGATATGTCAGAGAGAAAGGGCCAGATATAAGTCCACACGGACCTTAGCATTCTCAATAAGATACAGATTAGGCTTTGAAGTTTTTGTTAAATATATTAAACTAGAACCCTAGTTTAAATGATTAGCTTGAAAATTGATTCAAAGAGCGTTATAGGAAAGGAAGGAAGCAAAGGTTGGGAAGACAAAAATGTTCCGGAAAAGACCTCAAGACTTTTCGTTAACACCGAGTCAAATTTAAATGAACTGTTAGTAATGCTTTCAGTATTTATCTGACAGATTTAATTAATGATGACTTGATAATATTTCCTAACAGCTATAATGTTTTATACTGGGTCATGTTAGATACTCTTTTATTTATATAACGATTCTTATTATTTATATTCAAAAATGAGGTATTACTTCGTTCACCTGTACCATAACTATGGAGTATTGGTATTGTTTGTCATAAAATATCTCTGGGTTTTATAAACACCACTATGCTCTAGTCCTCCTAAGATAGTTTTTAATTACTGAATAGTAATATTCACATTATCAAAAAAATTATATTTAAATAAATATTTTGAGCAAGCCAAGGAGGTAGTCTAATGACTCATGAAATGGCAAAGGTTTGACTCTTGATATTAAATGGGTTTCTGTTAGAGCTTTGCAGAACTATTTTTCAATGTCTTTTAATGTTTGTTTATCAATATGGGAGGCTCGGGTATTTTAAATAATGCGGATTAGAACTAATATTAAAATCATCATTAAGAAACTAAAGGAAGTTAGCTCTAAACAACTCTACCTATTCAAGTTAAACGGTCCTGATATATGTAAACTTGTCGGAGTAAATATTTCTTTTTACAGTTAATATACTTTACGTAATGTAAATAAATATTATAGAAAATTATCCGGTGTTTGTGTTGATTAATTAAAACATGTAAACTAATTAATGTCGCATAAAACATCAATATATAATATACAATTTGGTGGTTGATTTTTCTACCAAAACGCAGCCGGGGTCCACAAAGGCTTAATGAGAGACCTCGTGATCTGAAAGAGCTTTTATTTTAGTCTTACTTGCCGACCTTTGCTAGAGCAGAGAACCCTTCTTAAGAGCTCTTTAATTAATAGTGAAACTCCAAACTCTTGTAACAAAATTTATTACAGAGGTCAGCTACACTTATTTACAAAATATTTAAAAAAAAAATGAATTTCACTATAATTTATCAATTAAAAATTAGTGATAGATTAATTAATGAGTTAATAACTGGTTCCCTAAATGTCATATATGCACTATGTTAAACCCTTCACAACATAAAATTTTAGAAAACATTTGTTCCTATTAATTAGTTATGTTTATGTATAATCTATAAAAATAAATACTTAACTTCTCATTTTATCTTCTATACCAGTATTTTTCTAGTTAAATGGAACTCTTCATATTATACTGAAGAAGTGAATAAAAAGAGAAATAACTGAAACTCATTACTATATTTCTATGTCCTCGTCGTCAGGAATAGATGTCGTTTCCTCCAAAGAATGATAACGAATGGCTTGGCGTTCATACAGATGGACTAGAACAGTGTAGCCAACTTTCGGAGGGAGAGGAGACAAGGAAGATAAAGGAAAAAAGGTCAAATAAAGATTAAATGAATGAAAAAATTTAACTAAAAATAAAATTAAAAACTTATAACAACTTGAAAAAAAATGAAACGGAGTAAGTAAAAAAAGTTAAAAAAAATAAAGGAACAATTAAGGATTGATGTCAAGAACAGGAGTTGATCTAACTCCCAGAAGACTAATAAGTGCTTCTTCTGAAGATCTTAGAGTGACTTTCATCAATTTGCCTCAGGACCTGTACACGGAAACAGTCATTGAAACTGAGTCCTGAGAACTAGCAACGGGAAGGTCACTGCGTTTGACAACGAATGACCTGTGATTATTTATACGCGGGCTTTTCTTGGAGGAAGGTGGAAGGAATAATATTTTTATATGTAAAAAATCACAGAAAATAAACATAAATTTCCTTGTCTTCCATGGTATTATAGATTTGTCTCACAAACTGCTCTATATAATGCACTATTTACCTATAAAATGCAACCTTGAACAAATCTTAATATCAGATAAAAATTTTTTGTGTTTATGAATTATAGTATTGTTGCTTGCTATTGAAGTGTAAGGAATGCACTCTATCCTGAAGAAAAGAGGGGTTATTTTCTTGACCAATATCCACTTCTTTTATTATTCTAGCCTAATAGTTTATATCTATTATTTTTAAAAACGTCAATCTTCAGTTATAAGTTTTAAATTGTACTACAGAGCTGGTTTTAACTTTGATGTGAGTATGTAAAACTGCTTAATTAATAATATATTTTTACTCAATATACATTCACATCAACGTTATAACAGAGTACAGCACACAGGAAAAATATAACACTCGCTCAGAGTAAATTGGTAATAACTCTATAAAATATCAAAAATGTAAAATATAATTCCCAATTGAACATTTTTTTGAAGAATAATAAATGTAATTATCCCATATTTTCAATTGAAAATATCCAGAGACGACAGTTTTTTCTTAGATGTTTCTGACATTTTTCAGTTGTAATATAATAGGAATATTATCAAGTATTAAATAAAAAAATTACCTTAGATAATCAATATAGAAGGAGGTCAAGTAACCTATGTAAGAGATCCACTGTCTATTGGAACAAAAGTCATGTTATCCTGTAAGAGATTATTTCAGAACATGAAATCTACACTTATGCTTTTCAAAAATGTTATTACTGCTGTAGTTATACTAATAAAGTTATATGAATCAGTGGTGTGATATACAAAAACAAGCGTGTATATTGATAAGTGGATGAATTACTATCTGTACTATCTCCAGGAATGAAAGACTAATAAACATTTCTCATATAAACATTTATATTATACCTAAATGGAACATTATTTACTACATACCCAAGATATATGATTTTATGTTTATAATATAGTTGAGTGTAGGCTACTCCAGATTTGTTCTAATATTTTATGATGGTATTTCAATTGCTTCTATTGTTACTAATATATAGAAATTGAACAATATTCTAAATAATGAGATTGTGGATATACAATATTTTTTGTGGGAATATGTTTTTTTGAAATTATACTTTAATTGTATAATAATTTAAATGAGTTAGGGTTAAAAATTCTTAAAAGTTTTAGTGGAGTTATTTAATCATATTTATTTTTATGCTAATTAGTAAAGATGACATTAATGTTTTTTGCATTACTATAATGTAGTATATCAATTTCTTAGTCTACATTTCTTTTTCTTCATTTAATAGCTATATTTTAACACCATGTACTATAAAAATAGAAAATAATTTTAAATTGTGAACTAGCTTTCTTTTTGATGCGCAAACGTTTTTGCTACCTTCTTTTCTTGCACTTATACAATCAGTAAAATAATTTCACACGTATGCATCAGTTAGTAGTCTAATTAATAAAATAACATTTAAACTGCTATATATAATTTTTTTTTTTTAAAGTTCGATCAAAAAAACTTATATGAATGGATTGATGAAAAAACATAAAAGTGATTTGGCGCTTAATTAAGCCAGTGTTTATCATGGAAATAAAATAATTATGAGCTAAATATACTAATTATGAATAATACGAAAGATGAAATAATCAGATCTATAAATTTGGTGAGTTGCATTGAAGGAAACATAATTCTATATTATCCATATTAATATTAAATAAACTTTTTTAAACTGGATAATTCTATAATAAAAGAGAAAAAATGGAAATAATACATACATTAGTGGGATTTAGTAATTGACTTTTCAGGTTGGTCAGATATATATATATATATATATATATATATATATATCTGAAAGTAATAGCCACAAAGAATAATAAGAAAAACAAAAAATACACACTGAGGCCTTTCAAATTTAGAAAGACATCATAGCATATTTTCTGGTTTTTTTATTTTTCCTTTCTTTATATTCATTATTTTGCATCACATATTTGTTCTGATTATGTATTATATGTACATATACATATATGTGTATACATAAATAAATATAATAAAATATAATATATATATATATATATATATATTATTTATAATTATATTAAATGACATTCAATGAACTGGTCAGTTGGGTTTTTGACACTGACGAAGACCGCTTGTTACGGTTGAAAGATCTTAGTCTAGCTTTCCCATTTTCTTATTGTGGTTTGATCATTGATTGTTATTTCACGTGTTTATGTAAAATCTATTTATATATTGACATATATAGGCAGTTCTTTTTTCAGACATGTATCATTAAAGTGAACAGCAATCTCGGCATTCACTATCTTCAGACTGAGAGATTCGATTCTATGAACAAGATTCGATTCCTGCTAACAGGATTCAACTAGAAAAGGAGCCGGCCAAGTGATATGTTATACAAAATGAATGAGATAGTCATTGATATATATATATATATAATGATTTAATATAAATAACAATCGATGATCAAACCACAATATGAAATGGGAAAACAAGACTAAGATCTTTCAACCGTAAGTTGGATTTTTGACTCTGACAAAGACCGCTTGTTACGGTTGAAAGATCTTTGTCTTGTTTTCCCATTTCATATTGTGGTTTAATTATATATATATATTGGATTACTTGCCGTTTTTTCTACAACGTGCTTGATCTTCCTTCCTCTTTTCTCCTGAAATTGGATTGGCCGAAAATCTGAGCTTGTAATTGTGCTTCTTTTCTCTGTCTCTGTTACTCTTCTTGAATTTTGAACTATATATATACATTGAAAGGGAAAAGCAATTTTCCAGATTAATAATATTACAGAAAAACTTTTGGAAGAGTAAATTTGCAGAATATCAAAAATCAAGAAAACAAAACAGTATGTAAAATAAAAGCAACAAAAAATAAGGTTTATTATTAACTTACAGATTGAAGGTCTTATACGATTATTTTCATACTTAGGCATGCATCTGGCATTCCCTCTTCAATTTGAATGGTTTGGATTGAATATCCGAAAACAGACATACCATCATAAACTATTAAATGTTAAATAAAAAGCGGTGAAAACAGACATTTTAATTAAATTTTTGATGTCAGATATTTATCAAATCATACAGGTATGATTTTTGCCCCTAAATATGTTTTATATATTTAAGACGGCTTGTTTTCTATCAGGGTTAACAGAAACATAGGTACTAATTTTAGTGATTATAGCTTTTATGGCTTTTGCAATATTTTACGCATACATTACATGCACATACAATAAAAGGACCAGTGCTATACTTAGAGGGCCAACAAAATCGTAACTTTTTAAGAACTTGCTAAAAAATCTTGACCTAGACACAACACTTTTATTATATTTCATATAAAACTGAACAAAAGTGATAAACGGGTCGAAATCTCTAAAAAGTATTTTGAGTTTTATGCACCTGATAATAAATATTTAATAAATAGCTTGAGTGAAGTGATATAACAGTTTGTTGCTTTCAGGGTGAGGGCAGAGGAGAAGAGATAAGCTGTACGCGAGGTATCCGCCATCAGCTCAACTCAATTTATAATTGATGCTACTCAGGAGCCTCTTGAAACCCTTCCGGACAGGAAGGGACAGAATTTTTAAACTAATCCTCTATGTTCATTATTAAAGTTCATGCATACAGAAGCCTGCTGTGTCCCTTTAGTATGAACCTAATTATAACATGCCGCAAACTTCAATCCACAATTTTCAATTATGATAATCATTCTCAGGCTGACAATCAAAATTCAAATTACTTCGTCAATTCAGCGGTAGTCGAGTACAATGGAGTCTCTCAGATCAAGGTTAAACATTTTAAGCTGCAACCACATTGTAGTTGTCATTTAAAATCTGATATCTATTTTTATTAAATATCAGTCCCTACCAGAATATTAACAACACCAATTAACAAGCTTAATCATTTTTCTAATATATAATATTTACTAACATATATTTACAATTTCATTTCAAAGTTATGAGTTGACTGTTCTTTTATCACGTGCTCTTCCTCTCATGATGACAACCATGAACAGGGTTGAAACAATCAAAACTGAGGCTGAGTGTACTGTTTTGACACGTGTTATCCGAAGTTATATATATACGTTTCACGGCGAATCATAAACACAGAACTATGGAACAAAACACACTTACTGTCTCTAATTTTCGACTGAACCGTCATCAGGAGAGTTGAGATAGGGATACCAGGCACACTTGTGAAGCAACAGTTGGAGACCCACAAGCTTCACAAGTGCGCTTGGTGTCCCTATCTCAACTCACCTGATGACGGTTACACCAAAAATTAGAGACAGTAAGTGTGTTTGTTTCTTAGTTCTGTGTTTGTGATTTACCGTGAAACGTTTTTTGTCCTTTTGGATCGTTTTCCTGTTTACAATATATATATATATATATATATATATATATATATATATATATATATTAATAATATAATATATATAATATTGTACAGGGTATGCACAGAAAATGTATGAAATTATTATTGGTTCTCAGTTCTACATATAAAAGTATATATAGGAGCAAATGTGTAGGGAGCTTTGTCTACGATGTCTGGTATCACCAGCATCGGCCTGTAACATATTGTAAGATTTTATTTGACTCTCTGTATGTTTAAGTGATACTAACTATACAAATTTTTACCAATTATGATAAGCCAATTTCATATGACGGTAGCGTTATTGAGATGTACTTTAAACCTTGGTAAACTAAGTATAATGAAAGTAAAGAAATAACATTATTTACTTAAGAAGCCACCATTATTATCAATATGGTTCAGCATTTCATGTGTCCATTTTCAAACTATGATTTTATAGAATGTTCACAAATCCTTTCATTGTACCACCCGATATATTAGTTCACGTTATATTTTCATCATCATTTCTAAGAACTTACCAGTTAATTAACTATTTTACTAACTCAAGTACTGTCAAATGTAGAAAAAAACAAATCAACACCTATTATAAAGTGGTTTACTGTTCAAAATTTAATTTTCATTACGAATTTGAATTTTATTCATGCTTTGTTCGACATGGATAATAATTATTCGCTTTTCTGACTGATTTATTTCACATCCTTCCTACTGGTCGAAAGTTACTTAATATAAAGTCGTGGTTTTTAACTCATGAGAGCGAAATATGAATTGAGTGCTTAGAAAAGTTAATATTTTTTCAATTTGAATGTGTACCCCTTCAGTGTTTAGTAGCTTTAATTGAAAAATTGTTTATTTAAAATTATTTTTAAATGTTAACCAGTTACTAAAAGTTGTACGTTGAATAACCAAAAAATTAATAGATTCTCATATTTTTCTATTTCAAGCTATATTCTTCTTAAGTTTATCACAGAAGATGATATCCTAGGTTCAGATAGAAAACGAACCCATTATTCTATTGTCGATCTGATATTTCTCTTTACAAAATGACTAGCGCTGAATAGAAGATGACAAGTAAAAGATTCTAAGGCTCCAAGAGTAGGAAATTGCATGGAAGGGAACTGAAAGGTTATGTTTTGTAGAGGTTTGTTGTAGAGGTGGCATTGGGTGAAAATGACTTTTTCTTGGTGGGTCAGAGACACGGCATCATGTCCGACAGAAGGCCTTTGAAATCTCACATTATACTTCTAGACATTCGGTCAAGTCGATTCATGACAGTGGAAAATACTCCCAGCTAACCATCTCATGAACTAACCAGTGCCGGCTCATTCTCAACACGCAAAACAGCAAATTTCAAAACTATAATCCAGAAATGGGTCAATTGCCTCATTGATTTTAGTTGATTAACTAATGAAAATAATTTATCTTTTATGTAACTACTTACAAACCTCTTTGAAGTGGCACTTAATCAGTGTAGCCAACTTATGGAGGGATGGGAAACAAGGATAAATAATAACAAAAATAAATAATAAATAATTAAAGGCATTTAAATAAATAATTATTAAGAATTTATAATCTATATACTATTACTATAAACACGAGTAAGTAGTTAAAGAAAAAATCAAAGCAAAGACCAAAAAAAAAAATAAATTATTAGCTGTTGAGCTAATCCCGAAAGGTTGAGTTTGTAAGAGTGTCACTTTCTCTATGTGTTGCTTTTCTTCGTTTTTGAGCTTACATATATATATATAATATATATATATATATATATATATATGTTTGTAAAATTTGGAAGCAGTCCTTCTTTTAAGCATATTTCGTTGAACAGCTGACCGTATTTCGCTGATGTCATTTTCTTCACTAGTTTTTCAAGGTTTCTGAATACCTTCTTCTTTCCTTCATCCAAACGTTGGAGAATGTTAATTAAGTTATAACCGACATGTTTCGACTGGCTTCCAGTCATCTTCAGGGTGATTAATTAAACAAAGAGGAAAATTATTAGTCTTTGGAGTTGGTAATAAAACACATTATATAGTAGAAGTTTGAAGTAGCTGCTCTTCGGCCTGATTCACAAGAGCAACTGACTGAGGTGGGGTGGATGGTGGGGTGGGGGTACTGACAGTTAACGGTTTTTTCATCCAATCAGGCGCATATAGTTTAAGCACTCTCTCACTACTACCCGTTTGAATATTTATTGTAGGTTTATTCTGTTTAATTATTATTGCTTCTGCGATTTGCAGCCGATTGAAGTTGTTTTCTTTTCTAATTATTTTAGTTCCACTCACGAGTAGGTCTCTAGTTATTTTGGTATTATGCTTGTCCTCTGAATGTTTCTTGGGACCGCCTATAGAAAGGTGCATGGTAAGTCTTCTCGACAGTGATGTAGTTGTCATCCCAATGTATGAATCGTTGCAGGGCTCACGGTCCCCGATTTGACAGGTGTATTCATACACGAGATTAGACTCCTTCAGTTGAGAATCTTTAACCTTATTGCTATTTCTCATCACTAGGCTGCTTATGGTGGGCTCCGATAATAGGTTATTAAGGCGACCTTATCCTCGGGTGAGGTGCATTTTATATTCTTCTTAATTATATCCTTGAGTACGCGTTCGTCTATTTTGTGGTCTTCCGAATACTGATTTTCGTAATAAAGGTTATGTGTTATGCCTGTTATTTGGTTATCGATTTGACTGATGTGTTTCGAATTGAGATATTGTTTTAAAATATTGTCAAAGAGAGAGTTGGAGTAGCCGTTGTTAATGAGGGATTGTTTTGTAAACTCGATGTCCTTCTGAAATAGTTTCCAATTTGCTGTTGTTTTATAGACTCTATGTATCAAGGCTTTTATTGTTGAGTTCTTGTATTGTTGTGGGCATTCACTGTTAGCATTAAGATAAGGTGCAGAGTTTGTGGACTTCTTGTGAATTGATGTAGTAAGTTTTCGGTTATGGTAATCTATCTTTACGTCGAGGAAGTTGAGTTTGTTATTGACAGCAATCTCTGAGGTGAATTTGAGACCGGACTCGTCTTCAAAAAACTCAAAGTCAAATCGATAACCAAATAACAGGCATAACACATAACCTTTATTACGAAAATCAGTATTCGGAAGACCACAAAATAGACGAACGCGTACTCAAGGATATAATTAAGAAGAATATAAAATGCACCTCACCCGAGGATAAGGTCGCCTTAATAACCTATTATCGGAGCCCCACCATAAGCAGCCTAGTGATGAGAAATAGCAATAAGGTTAAAGATTCTCAACTGAAGGAGTCTAATCTCGTGTATGAATACACCTGTCAAATCGGGGACCGTGAGCCCTGCAACGATTCATACATTGGGATGACAACTACATCACTGTCGAGAAGACTTACCATGCACCTTTCTATAGGCGGTCCCAAGAAACATTCAGAGGACAAGCATAATACCAAAATAACTAGAGACCTACTCGTGAGTGGAACTAAAATAATTAGAAAAGAAAACAACTTCAATCGGCTGCAAATCGCAGAAGCAATAATAATTAAACAGAATAAACCTACAATAAATATTCAAACGGGTAGTAGTGAGAGAGTGCTTAAACTATATGCGCCTGATTGGATGAAAAAACCGTTAACTGTCAGTACCCCCACCCCACCATCCACCCCACCTCAGTCAGTTGCTCTTGTGAATCAGGCCGAAGAGCAGCTACTTCAAACTTCTACTATATAATGTGTTTTATTACCAACTCCAAAGACTAATAATTTTCCTCTTTGTTTAATTAATCACCCTGAAGATGACTGGAAGCCAGTCGAAACATGTCGGTTATAACTTAATTAACATTCTCCAACGTTTGGATGAAGGAAAGAAGAAGGTATTCAGAAACCTTGAAAAACTAGTGAAGAAAATGACATCAGCGAAATACGGTCAGCTGTTCAACGAAATATATATATATATATATATATATATATATATATATATATATATATATATATATATATATATATATATATATAAATCAAACTATTAAAACGGTCCAAAAAGGACGGATATATAAATGAAAAAAGACAACAAATAGAAGAAGCGAGAAATCTTACTGGGTCGATATTTCGAACTGAAGTTCGTCGTCAGGGAGAAGAAGGGAAGTGGAAGAGGCACGTGCGTCCACTCGCGCTGGCAGAGAATGACTGGGGGCTCCAGGCGGCGGTCACTAGTTCAAGTAGCTCGAAGCGCTGCAGGCTGATACCCGAACGACACCATTCCACCATGAGCGAACACGCGTACCGTATAAGTCGGAAAAGGGTAGAAAGGAGGACAGAAGTGGTGAAGAAGAAGAGGAGAAAGAGAGTGAGGGAAAAAAAATAAAATAAAAAATATTGGAAAAAAAGAAAAAGAAAAAAAAATATAAATAAAAAAAAAATCTTTAACGTTTGAGGTTGAGGCCAGGTGGGGAGCGGGCATTAAGTAACCAAATGTGAGCCTCCTCAGAGGCTCTCAAAGTTAACCTTTTCTCGTCAGCTGCAACTACTTTAAGACTACTTTGCCCAAAGCTGTATGTTGTTGCAACCTTGCTGGAACCTGCTCTTTGTTTTCATCTCACCCACTGTATCATTTATTTTATTTGTTAAAATTGTTATGTTTAATTTTAAAAATTACTTTTCAGTTAATTATATTAACATTCATTAATTAAATAGTAGTGAAATTAAATTAAATAGTTAACCCGAAGATGACCAATGTGTGGTCGAAAGCTTGTTTCAACCCAGTGTTTTTGTGTTCCATTAAAGTTGTTTGATATTGGTTTTCTCAATGTCTCTGGCCCAGCATATATGGAAGTTGCCTCAGCATCACCGGAAGATAGTTAGAAAAATCGAGGCCATCAGCAAAAAGGTCGTTAATGCAGAAGCTGTTGCATACTTTAATTCCATATATATATATATATATATATATAATATAGGTTGTTATCTAATCAGGATTCGGTCAAATTTTCTAGGTTTAAAAATAAAACCTCATTGTCGACGTTTTCTGTTTTATTTTGAAACTTTTCTCATAGGCATCTTCTCCATACACTCTTCCATAAAACCGAAACGTGGACAATGAGAGTTTGATTTTTGAACCTAGAAAATTTGACCGAATCCCGATTACATAACACACCTATTCTATCAAATGGTCGATATATTATTGAATCTGTTAAATATATATATATATATATATATAACGAATAAAAAATGAAATACTGAAAACTAGATAATTGAAATAAAAAATAAAACATATCAATAAATGATTATGGGATTAATGCAAGAGGACAGAACTCAAAAGAACAAAAATGGGCTTCTTCCAAAGTTTATACAGTTGGATGTGAGGGTCAGAAATGTGATTAAGGACTTGGACCCGACAATAATATATTAAATCAAAGGCCATGGAAATTTTCTCAAACCATGCAAATTTTAATAAACATAACATATTTCATTTAAGAAGTCCATGATAATTTATTATTATATAACATAGCAGGTAATGTATGAATGGTCAACTAATTTTATGGTTGTATGAAATGTTTTTAATTTTTCACCTTCACGAAAAATTCTTGGCATCGTACGGAAGAAATTTTGTGCATTTGGTTTGGCTTAATATTCGGTGGGGCTTAATTTTTGAAAGAGGAAAAAGTACAGGAATGAAATGGGATTGTTTTTAATCTATCCACAAATATGTTTATTAATTAAAACATAATCAATTTTTATTCTTTAAGGAAAGTTAGATTATGGTAATTAGAAAATTATTTGTTGACGATCATGGCTAATCAATGAAATAGGTATTGATTTCTGAAATAAAAATTGTTTGTTTTAGCCATACAAACTTAACGTACTTTTGGCTTTAGTGTTGTTCTAGAGGTAAGAAATATGGCTCATATCTTTCTTTTTTGAATCATAATTATTAATGAACCAGTGACATGAAGAGTCGATTATATATTAAACATCCTAAATTATGCCCCACTGAATTTTTTAAATTAAGGATCTTTAAACGACTGCTTAACATCGTACGCGCTCCAGACTGACATTGATCATGATTTTCGATTTCCCTGATGCAAAGAATATGGTTTTGGCGAAGACTGAAACTTGTAATATGTTATATTAAGATACACGCAAGCAACCTGTTGGAGTACAACAGACTGCTCAGAAATAAACTTAATAAATGAATAATTATGATGAATTGGGTTTCCAACTACAAATTAGTAAAGGCTTAATAAATGTACAGCAGGTGTTGAACAGTGTATACTTGAATTTTAAATTCAAATCAAAGAGCTTGAGTAAATAAGGGTAATAACAATGCCGGGCGTGTCTGGATTTAATGTTTGAATTCAAAATATGAAATGAATGCAACCAATGTTTGAAAGACCATGAGCACATACAGCTCATGGTGATTTTGGTGTTATTATGGTAAGATAACAGAACTGCTTATTTTTTTCAGGGAAAACAGAAAGTGAAAAGAGAAAGAAGAGGAAATGAGAAAAACACTTGAAATAATTCACAAATAGATTATAAGAGAAACAAAAAGACAACAAAATAAAATTATAAAAGAAATATGAGTAGAATTTCAAAAATTTTAGACTATAAAAGAGGCAATATTGCCCTAAAACGAACAACTCTATTTAATATAAATCTGTTCTGCAGGTCCGACTTGTTTAAATCAGCTTACAGAATTACTCATCAAAATATATTCAAAAAATTTGGCTATACATAAACAGTCGTTAGGAGACAGAAAATTTCGTAGTTTCGCTTTAGTAATTTTAAACATTTTATACCTTTTACTGGTTGAATTTACTATTTGGAGGCAATTAGCGAATGAATGTTTGACTAGGACATATTTCACCTAAAAGATCAGCTGTTTCATTTGATGTTAGTTATAATTACACGCGTCATCATATTTCTATTATAATCGACAGGATTAAGATAACAAAATTGATATAAATCATGTAATTTATTGATACCTCATGATCTGGATACTACATTTGCTTAGGGTAGAATTAAGTGTCCCCTGGAGATGTTATATTTTACTATTCCTTAATAATGGTTTAAACACTTGTTTTTTTTTTAACTTTTGCTGCTACTATAGTGATGAATAAAGCACTCGAACAATCAAACCTTGTCTAAGCTATGTCAGGTGTATGTAATCACCAACCTAACCACTTCAAATAAATATACATTGATGTTTGCCAGTAGTTATATAAAAGACCTCAGCTGGTCTAAAGGTAACATATGCATACAGGCCGTTACTTAAGAATGATTTAATATGTACCAGTGTAATACATTTTTAATTTCTGACATTTGAAAGCGTTAAGAATACAAGTTTTGATAAATTTGAGCATAAAAAATCAAGCGTCGACAAAAACATAGTCCTCTCACCATTCGAATCATCTTAAGTCAACATTCATTGTAGGCAACATGTATGAGAAATGTAACATTATAACATTAAGATAAATATGAATAACCAATTTGTCATATTATTCTAGTAATCAAAACTTGTTTACGTATACATTTAGTTGAGGAAAATGAATCTTTTTTTTTTTTAAACAAAATAAACCACAATGAATGAGAATAAATGAAAATCTAACTACAGTTAAGGAAAAGATGGCAGCATAAAACATATTATCTAGTTATAAGCTGATAATTTACATTTCTGACAGACCCTCATGAGATAAAATATTCCTGTGAAAAAAAACAAATGTAAACCATCTTTCTGTCAAGAGATTCTCTCTGACTGTCAACAAGAAAAAAGATATCGATCCAAGGGAGTAAAGGTATCTCGGAAGAGACATTATCGGAGATCACTGCTTAGAATGTTTTGTTTCTTTTTCTTTTTTTCTTTTTTTAAACAAAAGAACTACTACAAGTAACTGATAAGAATGTTTCGCTATATCACTTAGTTCAACTTGAAAAGAATGAAAATAACCGACTCTCCTTTTAATGCACACCCAGGGTATTAGATATGAATCTAACTGATTGAGGTGCTCCAGCAACTTACGACAAGAAAGAGATTATAGATGACTTTATAGTATATAACTATAGTTAGTTAAAGTACATGTGAGGTTATCAACTAAAAATTGAGCTTGTAATCGTCATACTCGTGTACCTTAGAACATTTGATAGACAAATATGTACAGTCCCTGTGACAATCTATAGAGATCTCTGAATGGTATCCAGGGGTATGGTGTAGTATGATGTATAACATGTATCTATCTATGTATGATGTATCTATGATGTCTGAATGACCTGGAACCAAGTTTATTAAGTTAATGTTTAATCTTTCAGAACATATATAAGTTCAATAAGAAAAAAGACACACAATAAATAAAAATAATCTTGATTGGTCTGCTCTTAAGTTTACCATATGTAAGTATTATATCAAACTCCTTGACACTACTATATTTTTGGTTTAATTTTAATGTGGAAATTGTCTAGACGTTATATTCAACACATATATAATCCACATGCTAACTTTTGTTTGAATGTTACTACAATAATTTTATCAGTTATTTGGAACTTTAAATCACTGGTGAATCTAACATGTTATTATTATTAATTTTTGGCCTGCATCTCATTGAACTTGTGCGCACCGCAGTTATAGAGTATTGAGCATACCTCTTTCGTTCCTAAATTCAACTTTACGTTCTAGATACTTCAATGAACCTCATAACTGTCTTTAGAGAAGTATCTCTTCCTTTTCATGGTTTTAGGTAATATTTGTCAAAAAAATTTGCCTTTTTTAAGGTGACTGCGTCACTTTCAGCTAAACTTTGATTAAAGGTTTCTACCTCTTCCAGACAGAGAGTTTAAATTATTCATAAGAATTTATGAAGCTGTTAATAACAGCTTACGTAGATTGTTGTTAAGAAAACAAATCTCGGGTTGATATCTTTATAAATAAAATAATGATTTTGTCTGTACATTGCTTAGAACTGACTCATTTCAAGTTTTCTTTACGTTTCATACATTGGAGAAACCGAATCCACCCTTAGAAAAATTTCTGTCGGTTTGTCGGTTTGTCGGTTTGTCTGTTTGTCCGCAAAACTTTGTCACAGGTAAACTCAGCTACCATAAGACATATAAAGCTGAAACTTTTACAGTAAATTTGTGTAGGTCTAACTTAAAATATAGGCTATGAATTGATTGGAAATTCAATGTAGAAGTGAAGTTATGGACGTTTAACGCAAAAATGTTTGTCACAAGTAAACTCAGCCACCATAAGACATAGCGAGCTGAAACATTGACACTGGATTCGTGTGTGCCTAACTTGAAATATGAGCTCTAAATAGATTAATAATTCCGTACAGAAGCGAAGTTATGGGGCTTTTAGCTGTATTTTCCTAACTTCACAGACAAGTTTGTTTTGAAAATACACAGGTGTGGCAAGTAGGTATTGTTAGTTGATTTTAATTTCAATTGAGCATATGAATATATTGCGTATTTGACATCATTGAAATTGTGTTTCACAGAGTTAAGGATGTACTTTCTATTGAGAATAAATGTTTTGTAAACGAGCAATTCTCAGCCCTAAATATGAACAGGCATAAGAAATCAACAAACAAGTTCTTACGCTATATGAAGCCAATGAAACAACTTACAAGTCAGTAAAGAGATTGGATTAGTGATGAAGAAGCAGTTCATTATCTAATTGAATTTCTTGACTCTGAATTTATTTCTCCTGGACTGCCTGCTCATGAGTAAAAACTTAAAGTAGGAGAACCAATGATGCTGCAATTTATAGCAGTAACAAATTTCATGTTACGAAACATGAGTGACCCAAAAACTGTGCAACGGGACACGACTCTGAGTTCGTGCTCTACACAGATATGCCATAGAGGCGGACATAATGACTGGATGTGGTATTGGGGAGTCTGTGTGTATACCGCGCATACCATTGATTCCGAGCCACTGTCTGTTTCCATTCAAATGATTGCAAGGTCCCCTCAGAGTCTATTTCGCAATGACGTTAACTAAGTCGCAAAGGGAGACTTTATCTAACGCAGGAATTCAAGTTAGCGAAACCAAGTTTTTCTCACATGGTCAACTGTAGTTTACTTGCTCAATAGTCAGAGGTTTCAACTGATTGTTCTTCCATGAACCTGAAGGACAGACAGCTAATTTAGTGTATACAGAGGCATTTGTTTAACACTGTACTAATGGTGTTTTCTACTATTCTATAATTTCTAATTATAGTATTAGTATAATACTATAATTGATATTTTGGAATACCAAGTATAATAGAATTTTTGATTCCGTCAAAGACGGGTACATTTGCTAGTTCTTCATATATTTTGAAATTTTTTTTTTAAAGATTTAGTATTTCCGTACAAAAGTAAGTTCAGTCTGAATTAGCTTTTTAAAGTAAATTAGACTCTGTTATTCTAGCCATAATTTACTTATTTTCTTTTTAATTCATTGATGAATTATAATCTTGAGAAAGTTAGGTGTACTATATTGTAGTAAGCTGGAGACAGGAAGAGGATTGCTTGATTCCAAACTTATATTTATATTTTTATTTAAAAGTCCGCTGGACCATTTCATTTAATTATTTTTATATTTATATTTAGTATTAATAATAATAATAAATTATTCTTATATTTATATTTATTACAATTTGTGCAAATTTCTCTCATCGTGCATATATTTTAACTACGTTAAGTTTAAAATTATACTCTTCTTATAAATGTCCCTTTGGTTTTTCATAAAATTCCATTTCTGCGCTCCCCACTAAGAACTTGAAAGCATTCTAAATCCTTCAATTAAATTCATTTTCCCTTCTCTTTCATAGAAGAATTGAGTGGTCCATCCCTCAAGGGTATAATAATTCCCATTTTTATTAATTTTATCTAAATAAAATACATTCAATACCGACTGTAAATATTTTTCCAGAGTATTTCACATTTAACATTTTATTCTAAAAAAATACTTTTTTTAACTTTAATAGAATAAATGTTTATCAATTAAAAACAACCCAAGTATTGATTAGGTTGAAGAGTTTTTTATAATTTTTTTTATCAGAATCTACTAATCATAGATAGAGGATGAGCTGTTTTTCCATTTTTTTTTTAATATCATAGATCATATTAGTCGTAAAACATTTTTTTTTATTCCATGTCATAATATATGGACTAACATGTTATAATGTGTAGTAGGTTTATCCATTATGAGAGTTTTAAAATTCAATAAAGGCTCAATACAAAACTCGCAATCAAAAAACCACTCCATACATAAAAGCTGCACAATCAAAATCAAAACTGTACTCTCAATCCATAAACATGCATTCAATATTCAGAGCTCAATCCATAAACTCTCAAACAACTTCCACTCCCTGTTCCTAAACTCATAAAGAATATCCTACCCTCAATTTATAAGTATGTAATCAGAGATGTACTTTCAATCCATTAAGCCTCGTTTTAGCTTCAATTCAAAATATCTAAATCGAAATTATAAGCGTACTCCACATTCTATCCATCAGAATTCTATCTTTTATTGATTTACTCTCTTCTAAAATTTTGCAATAAATACATACGTTTTCAATTAATTCTACACCCAATTGTAATATATCAATCCATAAAAATTCAATCATAAGTTTACTCTCTGCCTTGAACTCTACTTACAATGAATAAAAAAAAAAAAAAAAAAAATCAATCAATATTCTGCTCTCAGTCCATAAACCCTCAATCAAAATTCTACTCTTAATCAATGGATTCTAAATGAATATTGTGTGTGTGTGTGTGTAGATGGTTGAATGGGTGGTGAGTGTGTATCCAAAGATTGTTACCACGCTACAGTCCAGAAAATTTAATGAATCAAATTCATATTTTACACAAAAATGGCCTTCATAGTGTACATGTGTCCTATTTCTTGGGAGGAACTATACATGGTGGGTAAGTTATTTTTTTTTGCCAAAAACCTGTTTTTGGACAACATTCTTTCTCTTAAACAACTAATTCTAGAGTCTTCAAATTTGTCATTATCTTTGAGGCAACAAAAGCAATAAACGAAAAATGTCCTCAGATTTTTAAAAAAAACAGGAATTATTTGTTTTACAAAAATGTACAAGTATTGACTTCTAATTCAATATGAACGATTGTGAGAACAATACAAGCCACACCAATTGACGGATAAAAATAAAACTATACCTAAAAATAAAACTTTATGTGGAGGATGAGTTGAGACAAATTATTTCAAAATTACAATAACTATAGGAGCGTTAGAGTACAAAATGTTTTTTGATGCTAAACAGCTATTTAAAAAACCATGAAATTTTGCCAAAAATTGAGGAGATAATTAACAGTTAATAATAAAAAATCATGAAATTGCAAGCAATTAGGGTAAAGAGTAATAAAGGTATAAAAACTGAATATTGATTCTCAACTAATGGTTTACTTGCTAAACTTGTATATGTTTACATATATTTACATTGTTTACACTGACTTAGAAATATCTTGAGTGAATACACTGAATTAAAATTGATGTTTAGAAGTTTAATGCAACTTTATTTAATAATCTAAGTACTTAATATGAGATGTAAAACAATAAAATTCTTACATGTATAAAATCAACGTCAGTCAAACATATAATTTCTGATACTGTCCGTGGTATGGTGGATTTTTCTCAAAAAATCATCTACAATCTATATGTTGAACCCTTGAACAAATCTTAATATCAGATGTACATTTTTTTATGTTAATGAATCATTTAACTTCGGGTGATATTGAAATGTGAGAAATAGACTCTTTTCTATTAATAACAAGGCTTCACATAAACACGTGAAATAACAATCAATGAAATATGAAATAACCACGATATGAAATTATGGTTTTTTGATTATTAAGTTTTTTTCCCATTTCATATTGTTGTTTGATTATTGATTTTTTCTATTATGTTGTTGACGAATATCCTGATTTTTACTATTCTAGTCTAATAGTTCATTTCTATTATTTTCAAAATTTCAAACTTTCAGCTACAAAAGTTTTAAATTATACCGATAAGGCGTCTTTGAATTTCATTTGAGCATGCAAAACTGGAAAATCGGTAATATATTTTTTCTCAATATATATTTACAGCAACCTTATAGCATGGTGCAGCACGCAAGAAAATGATAACACTCTCTCACAATAAATTGGAATTATATGATTTTTGACAAAAGGAAGAAAAGTAATTCTTTTAAAAAACACTTGAGTGTCATAAAATTCCCTGTATAATAATTTAAAAAAAAAAATAAAATAACTCAAAATTGAAAACATTCTTTAAAAAATATTGAATGAAATTATCTTACATCGTAAATAAAAAACTATCTTAAAACGAAATAAGCACATATATATATATATATATATATATATATATATATATATACACTTTTTCGTTGGAAATACGATCCAAAACGGACAAATATATAGAAACATAGAGAAATCAAAAGAACACCTACAGTCTTGGAGGTCTCCAACCGTCTCTGAACCAGGGCGCTTGGTTTCCCTCTCTTATCTCTCCTGAAGATGGTTCAAACCAAAAATTAGAGACTGTAAGTGTGTTCTTTTGATTTCTCTATGTTTCTTTGTCTCTATTGAACTATATATATATATATATATATATATATATATAATAAAGATCAAACCACAATACGAAATGGGAAAACAAGACTAAGATCTTTCAACCGTAACAAACGGTCTTCGTCAGAGTCAAAAACCCAACTGACTCAGTTGGGTTTTTGACTCTGACGAAGACCGTTTGTTACGGTTGAAAGATCTTAGTCTTGTTTTCCCATTTCTTATTGTGGTTTCATCATTGATTGTTGTTTCACGTGTTTATGTGAAATCTTTATATATATATATATATATATATATATATATTGATATGTGGATCAATTACCATTTGTAGTACCCTGGGGAATGAAATACTAATAAACATCTACCATTTATACATTTATACGAGTATTATGCTTAAATGGAACATTATATATTATATATCCAATAAGTTTGAAGTTATGTTTACTTATAATGAAGTTGAGTGTAGACCACTCCAGATTTTTATTAAAATTGTCTATAATTCATAAGACCATACAAAACTATAAATATTTTTTTTAATCACTTCGTATTGTATGACTTATTACTATTTCAATGACTTTTACATTGATTTCACTAATTTCATGGACTTGGGTCAATGACAATTGTTTTGCTTACTACAGGAAATGAGTTTTCCAGGCAATTTTAATTCCCTTTTCGTATTTCTTCTTTGAATGAAACATTCATGTAGTCTAGCCCTGTTTTCCATTTACATTCATTTATTCTAATCTTCTGGATTCTGATCACTACTCTATTAATGACTGACACTTCCCAAAAAAGTATGCTCTCAACTGAGTTACAAGTTAACTTATCAAAACTTGTTCCTGTATCATGAACGCTTAACCTGTGTTGTTTAACTACTCAAGTGGTAAGTTTTGAATAAAGTTCTATTATTTTTCTTTATGCTGAATATTTCATTTGTTTATGTTCTATAAAGTCCACCTTAAAAATATATAATATCTTCATATTTACAAAGATATTCATATTCATTTAATATATTAGTGATAAAAAATAAAATTATTAACAATGATTGGTGATTATAACATTAAAAACAGCACATTAGAACGTTTGAAATAACATGAAATAAAATGAAAAATACAATAATTTTAAAAGATAAAGGTTGTTTGGAGGATGTTATAATCGACATAGTCATTGTGAAATAACCATGAGAGGCTTTGAGAGGAACGCATGAGTTTAACAAGGCTTCATTCAACTTAGATTGGTGTTTTAGTTCTTCAACTTGTCTGTAGAGAGCGTCTCAATTCTTAGGAGTTCAAGTCCACAAAGTAATGGAGCAGACTTCATCCGTTCAACTTGCTTGGATAGTTTGCATATATTGCTTCCATAACGATCAGTTATTTGACAAAGTTGTCACTTCGTGCATCATCTCACAATTCTCTCATCACATATCAGAGAGAGTTCTTTAACTACAAATTTAGTTCTTTATACAAATGCATACATAAAACATACAAATACACATATAAAACATATACAAATTAAAAGTAACAGCCAAAGGAAAAATAGAATCTTCAATGAAAATATGATTTGCAATTAATAGTGATCGTCACCGAGTAACAAACCGAAAATATTATATTTTTAAATATATTTCCCATTCAACGTAAACTGTCTTTCATAAAAAAAAAAGGGAAAAGAAACTATGACATAATAAATTAAAATTTCATTATAAATTTCATAATAATATAATAATGTTTCAAATTTCATGAATAACTGTATTGTTTAAATAGATGTGCCAGGATAACGGCTGATTTCAAAACTTGACTCTGTTTTACTTTGACTGCTTGATACAATCTGCATAGCTTCATCATCTCTTTGAACAATATAAATGTAAAACTACAGTTCAAAATATTAATCTAGCAATAAGTTTTTTCGTTCTGTATGTTGGTTTAATTTAATTTGTATATTCGTTAATATTGAGTCTAGGTCCTCAGTCCTCAGTCACAAAACATACGAGTATCTGACGGAAACCCACAGAGAAATTTACATCATTACTGCAAGGTAAATTTTGTCTCCATGGATTCTACCCTACTGCTGGCATCTCGAAAGCTAATTTGTCATGATCTGTTACTTTTTATTCTTAATTTTTTAATAAATTATTTTTTATTATTTATTTTTGTCTCCATTATTATAATTCACTACTTTTTAATTTCTTTTATTTTTATATTATTATTCCTCACCTATTTTTAGTTATTTTATATTAAATACATCTTTTCTTATTCAATAATATTATCTTAATTTTATTTGACCTTAGAATTGATTAATTATGTATATTTTGTCATTAATTTTTTCTTCAGTTATACCTTTTAAGTTACTTTTTGGTTAAGGTGTCAATATTCGTGTCCGTGTCGCAGGGTAATGTTATCAGTTGAGTGGTTTTATTCGAGTAGAACAGTTTTGTCTGAAGACGATGGTTGTTGAAATATCGCAGTGAGTTTTTTTTTATATGTATCTGTGTTGACAGATGCACACGTTGCATCTGTCCACAAAAATTACTGAATCTTTATTTCAGAAAGAAATTCTGAAATAAAAGAAATTATCATAATTCTGAAATAAAAAGACAAATTTTGAAGAAGGAATCAGATATTTCCTATAACTAGTCCTTGTCGGAATCCCACTTAAATTGATCAGAGAAAGTAAATATCTGATGTAGCGTTCAGATGGAAGGGAGTTAGTGACTTATTTAAAGTGGAATGAAAGGCAACAAACGTCTGAGAGTAATGGTAAACAAAGGAGTTTAGGATGAAAAAAATTAATTTTATTTTTATCATTAGTCAGACAGTGAGAATCTTTTAAAGAAATTTTCACATTTTGTCAGTCAAAATAATATGTTTACAATTTTATATAAATCTGATATTTTTGATTGAAGAAATTTGATATTTTGCTCAGTTATTAAAAACGTCAGCTTAATTTAACTTTATTTGAACAAATTACCTCTAAAAACACATACTGAGCAATAATGAGAGTTCACTAAAGAAGAATATTCTCCATAAAATTTTTTATACGAATATTTTTTTGGGGTGTAAGACCAATTTGGTCCATCAAAATGTGACATGCATCGAGCTCACAAACATTATAAGGAGAACTACTTACCCACACAACTGGGACTCGTTACCAAATCAATAAAATTGGACTTAATGGATCTTAAAATGAGCAAACGGAACAATTTTTTTATATTTTTGATTTACATATATTAGTTATATCACATTATTACTTTCTTTGTATAAAATTTTTAGGGACATAAAATTAAATTACATTCCATGATATATATTTTTTAATCAGCTTCAAAACTGTGCTATAAAACACTCTAGTTAGTTATTCTTCATAATAACAAAAGATCAAGAGTGTAATATAGAGCATTTAGGACAGTCATTAGTAAACAGATATGAGTGATATATATCACTTTATCATCAATCACTTTATCATTATTATCATCAACTTTAATAATACACTGAAGATGGGCCACTCCCGAATTCCGATGTTTCTATATAAGATATATATAATCAAATGAAACGAAATATTTTTTCTGATAAAATATATGTTTCAAAAATTAAAAATATATTTTTTTTAAAAACGAAAAAAATATTAAAAGTTCATTAATTTAAACTTCATTATAAATATTATGATAATTAATCAATTAATGTATAAATCAATCAATAAAAACCCACCAATACTAATTATAATAATTGTTTACAAAATAAAAATTAAAAAAATTTAAATGAAAACTAAGGATAGATTAAAAGGTTAGAGGCTAAGTCTAGGAGACAATCTAATAGCAAGCAAACAAATATGTGCCTCCCCAACGGATGTATTCAGTAAAACTGAGATTATAGAGGTTAGCATTGTCAACTAGAGGAATATCTCTACGTTACAAACTGAAGTCTTATGACAATTTATACGGGGGCTCAGTTTTGTTGATGCCAACATAACATAAAAAGAATCACGCTGAGTACTGTCCAGTCAGTCATCACAGTTGTTAGAAGTATTGTCATTAATAGGGTAAGAACGATGATTCAGAAGAACCAGAGAAGTACTAGGGATAGTAACACAAATGAAACCATAAGTAATAATTATGAATTACATATGTATAAAACTACGTGATAATATTATTTTTCTAAACGTTTTGTGTTTTTAGTATACGTAGTGTTCAAAGATCTTCTCTAATATCGCACGTAGAAAGTAAATATGGGAAGGTATCGGATGATGTGTCACACAAATCCTTGAGAAATTGAAAATAGTAATATTAAAAAAAAATAGTCAGCTTCCCTACTGAAAAAAAGAACCCCTGACGATTCAATTTAACCAGTTAATTTTTGCAGAAAGTTAAAATAATCAAAAACTGGTTAAAAACGAAGCTGAAATATGTAACTTTAGTTAAACTCAGTAGGATTATTTATCCCCAGACCTGGTTAAAAGAGTTGAACAATAGTCTTTTGTTGATATTAAAAGCATTAAACTTCGAGTCTAATTGCTGCTAATGAAGAGTTGTGGGTCATTGATGGAGATGAAATCACAAATTGTAACAGAAATAAGCGATTAAAAGTCTTTTATAGTCAGATTGAGACTGGCCAATAGGCTCATTATTTTGATGGAAATAACAATGTCTTTACACTTTCTTCACAATGAAACGTAATGGTTCTTAGAAACTTTTCACTTCTCAATATAATAAATATTCAACATTGATTTCAGCATCCCAAATGATTTTTATTCATATTTAAAATTTGAGTAAGCCATTTTATTTATTAGGATCTTTTTTTAAACTGCAGTGTTAAAATAACATACTTTATTTTAATTAAAAAACTTTAAATTTTTCTTCGGAAACTTTTCTCTCTCTCTCTCTCTCTCTCTCTCTCTCAAATCCTTCTCTCTTGCACCTTCCTTCTTGAACCATTTCTACTCCATCTCCTTCTCACTCATCTCTTCTTCTCTCCTTCTTCATCTATCCTTCGTACACTCTTCCACTGTTGACTCACTTTTCTGCACTCTCCCTCCCACTCTTCACTCTGTTATCTCTTCCTAACAAAAAGAAAGTAATACTGAATTGAGGTCAAGCGAATAAATCTGATACAACATATTCTTTGAATGAACGTAACATGTGTAAAGCAAAAAAAAGTCAATATGAACACATAGTGAAAAATTAACATTTATATGTATGGTAATCGAAACAGTTACTCTCAAGTAGTGTCAAAAAAACATATATTTATTTATCTCAAAACGAACCTTAGACAGATATATGTTAGCTCTTGATAACACCTTTCTATTTATGCAACATCTTATACTGATAGACATATCTTCTTCAGAGTCAATCTGGAAATTTTCTTCAACTCAATGATTTAGGATGTATTTTTCTTATCCTTTATATAACGATTTACTATATTTCTTTTCTTTTTTATAAAGTAATTTGATATATATTTCAATACCTTAATGCAGTGACTTGAAATATTTTGTTCATACCATTTTATAGTGATTTCCTAAATTTATTCGATACTTTTCTATAATGTTGTCATTCACAAAGAAGCCTGTCACAGTGTTAAACCCTATTCTTTCCGTGATAATATGTCTCATATTGTATTTGGTTTTAACATCTTCATAATTTGGTATATTTTTTACTTTTTAATATAATGTTAAATGTATAATACAATTTTCAATAATGAACTATTTTGAAACATACATGCACACTGATTTTCTCTCTGTTATTCAACTGAATCTAATTAACTATCTTTATGCCTTAGATATAATTTATTTAGATACACTTTTTCTGACAGATCTATTCGCTTCCTTTTTCTTGTGCCTCATAAAAACCTTATCTGAATAACTCATAATCTTCATCGCTCTATCATCTATTACTCCTTCCATTCATTCACTCTTTTGCCTAATAAATATATCTTAAAACTTTTGTAACTTGTATTAGTTTTTTTGATATTAAAATATAGTAATCATATGGTTTCAATACTTTACATAATTGAATATATAGAGTCATATAACATATATTTGACTTCATTGTAAGTTTAAATTATTATAAGTTGTCTTTTCTCATAAATTTTGCTCTCACGAGAAGGCTTTTGTAACAACTCCATCTTCACAGAGTAATCTACGAGTATTAGGTGTTGACTCCAGTCGTCTAAATAAGTAAAAGTATTTTGACCACATTGACAGTGTACGTCAATTGATTTATTTTGATTGATTAATTTGATTTATTTTAATGAGTGCGTTTATAAGAATGTTGTATGTTATAAGTGTTACTAGTTGAATGTTGTGTATTTTTTCTCAATTTCTTTTATAAAGAACATTCTCTAATCAAAATTATAGTCAATTTTGTGAATTATTAAAAAAAAATGTGACAATTGGTAATACAGTACTTTTAAATGTTGCTTTAATAACGCATTACAAATTATTTTTATTTATCCAACTAAACGCCATATGCAGGGTAAAAATCTAATGAAATGGTCTCCACATATAAAAATTTAATGATATAAACAACACGTTTCGAACACGTAGTGTTTTTCCATTTCATTAGATTTACCCTACAATGAGTAAATACCACATAATAACTGATTGCACTACATTAGAATTAAACGTCATATATTTGAAATACACATTCAATACTCACTTTATTTATTTAAGACAGAAAGGATCCTTTCGGTAACTATACGTTTATTATTTTGACAACTTCAGATTTCTTATCAAAGGTTTTTTCCCATTTTGTCAGTCAGTTATGCACTCTTTCTTCACAGCTAAACTGGACCCCTATGTGTCCTCTTCACCTTTTTTATTATAGCCGTCCCAATCTTATCATCTCTGCATCTTACTATATACTTTCATTTGTCTATTAATGCATCACCGTAGTCTACCTACAGTTGCCTTCTCTTGCACTCTTAAGCTTATAGTTGTAGTTCTACAGTTTGCAAAGCAATCAAAGATATTTTGATCAAAGGTCTCGTATACAAAATAGATGACCTCTGTCTGGCCATATGAAATATTGGATTTAAAATAATTGGTCTAAATATACAAAATACAGATTCAAAAGTGAAATAACTTACTTTCAAAATATAGTTAACGTATAAAAATCAAAAGAATCCACTTTTTAAAACCTAAGACCAACCAAATGATTGATCAATGAAGTATTGAAGAAAATATTTCACTAAAAATGATATACCACAGGTTAATGGATTATTTGTAAAGAAATATACCACTTAACAGGTGTGTGTGGTTGATGATGAAAGGAGGCAACATTTTCTCTCAAAGAAATATACCAGTACTATAAATATAGTCGAGATGGAGTGTAAAATATCTCGTCTCCATTCATGTATGTTGACAGGTGGTCGATCACCCGAAGCGTGTGTACATCTGATTAATAGCTTCTTTCACGCTAGATCATATTTTCATATCGTCCCATCTATGTTTAAGGCTTCCGCATTAAACATTACTCAAACCCTGTCTCATATGTTAGGAAAAATGATTTTTAAATCTCCATACTTGTTTCAATTAGCCTATGAATATTATTTTTTTAGAGAAACTTTTTTAGTACATTTGTAAAATATTATATTTAAAATTAGAAAGGATAGTGAGGAGAAAACAAGACAGAATAAAGATAAAGTATGTCAGTCGCGAGAGAATACAGATAATAGACAGCTTAGAAATAAGCAAAAGAATGAAAAAGTGATATATTTATTTATCTCAAAACATACCTCAGACAGATATATGGTAGCTCTTGAGAACACCTTTCTATTTATGCAACATCTTACATGATAGACATATCTTCTTCAGAGTCAATCTGAAAATTTTCTTCAACTCAATGATTTAGGATGTATTTTCTTATCCTTGTATATAACGAGTTAGTAATATTTCTTTTCTCTTTTATAATTTAATTTGATATATATTTCAATACCTTAATGCAGTGACTTGAAATCATTTTGTTCATACCATTTTATAGTGATTTCCGTATATTTATTCAATACTTTTCTATAACGTTGTCATTCACAAAGAAGCCTGTCACAGTGTTGAACTTTATTCTTTTCCATGATAATCTGTTCATATTGTATTTGGTTTTAATATCTTCATAATTGGTATATTTTTAACTTTTTAATGATTTTAAACTTTTTGCACTGTGGTGTATTTCAAGTAATATGATTAGAGCAGTTTAGGTGGAGAATCGAGGTAAAAACCAATTATACATTCAATGACACAATGAAAAAATAGGATCTCAATTCTGTAATATACGAGCAAAGAATAATAAAAAAATAAACAAAATTTTCTTTAAACTTAATTGGGAAGTAATCAGTAATAAAATTTCTAACAGGTTATACAATTTACAAATGAAGAAATTTCGCAAGGTAGTAACTACCATAACAATAATAAACTTTTTTTTGAAAGATCTATACTATAATAGACACTACTTATAGAGTAAGTAAGAATATGTAAAAGCTTACTTTGTCATAATCTTTTAATGTTGCCTTAACCAAATTTTTAATTACTCGGTACTTTAAAACAGAACTTGAATTTCAACAAAATCTTTTTGGCAGTTATTTTATAATTATCAGTTTATCTATGTGTGTACATCTGTTTAACCATCCCCACACTTATAGGTTTTACTCCTTATGTGATACCTAAGGGACTAAGACATTGTTTGTTCTGTATTCGGGACCCATTTACCATGAGCGAGTTACAATACCAGGGTACCGAATTTATGGCGCGCCTAATATTCATTAACCTCAGTGATCCATTGCAATCATGCTTATTTAACACGGCTAAGCTGTTGTTATGAATTGGTTACACTGTGGATAAGTTTAAAACAGCACGTTTTAAATAATTATCTTCTTATTTTTAGAAAGCATGGTTTCATTAGTTTCAGATGTTGATTATTATGCAATACATATTTTCTTAGTACCTTTCTAACATTTCTGTACATTCAAGGGTTTCTTATAAAAAAATTGAGTCCAGTGAATGATTCAGTGTTTTGATGAATCCTATTTTATATTGATATAGCTTCTCAATCACTGATTTTTAAAATTCAAAATGGGTTTCTTTCGACCAAATCTTCAACAAACTAATTTTGAATGTTAATGCTATTTTAGTTCGTTTTGTGGGTTCATGATTCGTTAGAAACATTAAACAGTTAAGTTTGCACTAGTCACATTCGTTTCATTACACGATATGACTATTAAGAGTTTAGTTTTGAGGTGGTTAGAGGTGGTTAGAGTTTTGATCATATTTACGTTGATAGGGGCATATTTCTTGGAAATTGTGATTTCGGTGATCTATTTGAAAGATTAGACACTTTGCAGTGGAAATGCATATGGAAAAAAATGCATATGGAGTAATGGCTAAATGTAGTACTCTAAGGTGAGGAAGCCAGAGAAGTGAGGTGTTGGCTTAGGATCAATGAGGCAGTGAAATTAGACATCCCGTGAACAGAGGGCGGGCAAGTTCTTAATTACCCATTAGTATGTCTGTTACGAGGGGAAAGGGAGGTCGTTAACTTCAGCCTATTCCTTATCACCTCCACTCTCTATCTTCCAAAACTCAGCCGCAGATAAACTCCTGATAATCCAATCCCATTATAACAAGGAATAAATATTGGAGGGTATCAGATTATCCGGTGGCTTGGTATCGTGATGAACCTCGCAAAGGCCACATGCTTCCCTCCGCCTTTTAAACCTCATTACTCTTAACGGCCTCTTTATCATTTATCATTGAGAAAAAACTTACAACATACTGCTAGCCTCTAATGACTTAGGCAGACGATAGCAGCATCATGCGATATTACATTACACCAAATCAGACTGTTAGTTATATCATATTATCACAAAGACTTTATCAGGCTAAGAAATGCCTGAGTTTCAAGTCACATTCTCACATAAATCACGTTTCTTTCTAACCTATGATAAATTTAAAATACTTAATTTGTCTACACCATTTAATTTAAATTACATCATGCATATATTTACTACACTATATTTAACTCCATCTTCCATATGTTGCATATATTTACAGAGTTGCTCTAATATCTTTCACAGAGTAGCTGCAGTTAACCTAAGATTCTTTTTCAATATAATTAATATAGCTCCTACCAGTTATAACTGGATACACATAGTTTCATTCATTTCAAGATCATAATATCTTAAATAATCTGTCATATATACCTAAACCCAAAGACAATGTCAATTCTAACTTCCTTACTATATAACAGTAGATAACTTAAGCACTAATTTTCATTTTATTTGAGTCAACACACACACACACACAAACACACACACATATATATATAAAAGAGATAGCTGCTTCACGACATTGAGGAAAACAACAGCAACATGACAACAAAAATAAAGAGACTGGTACCAATTTTTACTTTACTATAAACAATGTTTAGTGACTCTGAAAAACTTTGATGTTTAGATTTTGACGAAATTACATGTTTTGAAGTTCCCAAAGTCGTTTTATGAACTTCTTTCGATGATGTCTGTGGGTGAGTAAGTTTGAGCAGATACTACGGTTAAGAATTTTTTATGGTTCGAATTGATATTTTATACAATAATGGGCCTCATAGTGTAGATAACCTCCATTTTTGGGAGCAATTATGCATTATGGGTAAGTCACTTTTTTTTTGCAAACATGTATTCTTAGGCAGCATTTTTTTCTCCTAGGCTATTAATTCTAGTGACTTGAAATTTTGGCATTAGCATAGAAGTTATAAAAGCAACAATTGAAAAAAAATCCTAAAATGTTTAAATCAACTAAAAGTATTCTTTTTTTCAATAAAATGTAGAAATTTTAACTTATGACTAAATTTGAAAGCGTGCGAGGAGAAGACAAGCCATATCATTTGCCAGATCAATGTGAAATTATATCTAAAAATAGTGCATTACATGGGGATGAGTTGGTGTATTTTTTTTTCAAAACGGCTTTAAACAAAGGGCAGTTGAAATACATTTAGTGTTTTCAGGAAATATTTTTTTGAAGTTAAATGGCTAATTCAAGAACAATGAAGTTCTGACCAAAAATTAAGAAGAAAATTAGTATTTTTTTAAAAAAATGTTGAAATTTTAATTAACGCAAAGATCAATAAACATATACAAACTGAATATTCATTCTAAACTAATGAATGGATCATCTGCTTTCTTTTCGGATTTATTTAGATTGACAGAACCATTTTGAGAAAGATAAAAATAATGTTTAGATGCTTAATGAAAAAAAATTAAATGATTAAATAACATAATATGAGATGTCAGAAGACATGTATGTAGATTATCAATCCAACATATAATTTGATTTGACATATGATTTCCATGACATGTTGAATTTGTCCCACAAAATTCTCTAATCAATCTATATGTTGCAGTCTTGAACAGAACTTAATATCAAACGAAGATTTTTTGTGTCCATGAATCATATTATCTTTTAGATTATATTGAGACTTGAGGAATGGACGGACTCCTTCATTCTATATTACATAACGGATACTAATTTTAAGTTTATTATTCTTCGGTATTCGATGACACTGACATTTTTTGTTATGTGAGTCTGAAATTTATCAGACAGAATGGAAATAGTTTGAAGCCCTCTAGTCTTACAGAAATGATGTAACGTGTTTAAGTTTGATTTTGATGGTATTATGTATTAATCCATTATAGGTGTGATAAGGTCTCTTTTGACGAAATTAATGATAAATGAGCTTCGCTTTAGTTTATGAAGAGAGTATAATTTATTGGCCATTCTAATCAATCAACTTATTTTTTAATAGAAAATTCAACATCACGAGTGGGATAAAGCATAAAATATTTAAGTACATATTTGAAATATAGTAAAATGTAGCTGTAATAAATATATATTTTTTTGTTGATTCTATCTACTTAAAAAATAAAATATATTTCGAATTACTGTTAATTTCATTTTCTTGGAATTCTCAAATCGTATACCAAGATAAAAGGTGTTGCATTTCTTTACCACACAGTCCTTTGTCGGACATTTGCTAAGTTAGCAACAACGGTTTTTCTAGATATTATTACTATTACTTTATTAAACTTCAGCAAGATTACTTTCATTATTACTGAAATCTTTTTATCTGAAAAATATTTTTCAATAGTAGTAGAGTTATTGCAGGTTCTTAAATTTTTAAATACTTGAAACAACTAAACGATTTGCCAATATGACTTGTTCTTTACACCAACAATTCTGTTTGTTTGAGGTCCAAATCTCTCTTTGAGAGGCTCAAGAATTGATGATGAAGAAGGTAGATAAACTTCTGTCTTCAAAATCACTTAAAATGTATTATTTTTTTATTCTGTCATCTAATTACTTATTCTTTTTATTTTGTGCGGTATCCTCTATAGGTAAAAACACTGCAAGGGTAGTCTTTAAAGAAGTTATTTTCTCCTACTCAGACAAAGAAAGTTTAAATACCGAAATGAGTGTTTATTGGGTCAACAATCCCCATTCACTAGCCTTCCTGCTTTTTTAATAGATTCTAAACTGTAAACTATCTATTTTGTTTGTAGGCATTATGTTTATATATATAAAATCAACCTTAAAGCACAACAATTAATCTGTTAAGACCGTTAACACTTTCTCATAACTCTGTTTAATACTTAGCATTAACTATTCCTTACCACAATGAAATTTCGTTTACCTGTTCTTTTAGTTGCATTTAATATAAGTTTAATCTAAAATTCTAATAAGATTTATAAGCTGGTGAGCTTTTTGGAAATATTTTAAACCATGAAACAAAGTTAATTTTGTTCAAAATTAAACTAACACATTACATCTACAACATAAATCCACTAAGTTTAGTAAGTAAATATTCTATTATATTTCTAGTAAGGAAAGAGATTAATAGAACATATTTATAAGTAATTTAACTTAAAATATCCAATAAACTGATAGCTAAAGTTTGTTTTATAATGTAGGTTTAGTATTCGAAAGAATTCCTAAGAAAAAATGATTCAAAATAAGAACAGAAAATTTCATAACAAAAATTATATATTTATTTTACTGAATCAATAAAATGTTATTTCAGAAGTTAATAGACTGTCATAAATAATAGTCAGCTGTGGAATACTAATAATCATACTGATATGGAGAGTGTACTGGTTGATAGAGAAAACATAGCTAGTAATTAGTAAGTAAGTTTTGTCACTAGATCAATAAAAAAAGAGAAAAAGCCTCTTACTTCAATATTGACATAACAGTCATTTACAGAGAATATTTATTGGTGGTTTACTGCAGATCATAAACTGTCTGCTTAAAAACTTATCAGAGAGCAGTAACTAAATCTTTATAGTCGAAAAATAGTGATTATAGTTCATCTAAGCAACACATATGGAAGTGTATGTCAACTGAAGAAATGGAGAAACAATCGTAATCACAGACTATAGTCCACTAGTGTTTGCATAGAAGATGAAAAACAAAACCAACATCTGCTCACTTACTGTCTTGTGCTCAAAACTTCCAACGCCATTATTTATCATACAATGGATAAATCAACATTATTGCAAACACTCTTTCAACATTTCAATTTTTTAATAGCATAAAATTGTTGCTTGTATTTCATTAATTGTTAGTTTGTGTCACATAAAATGATTGTTTTTTATATACTTGAAATAAATAATAACAGTTTTTTAAACAATATTTTATGTTTAGCATTAATTAAAATTTGTAATATTATTTAACAGCTCTCTAACTTCAATTAGAATCGTAGTGGCTTGATTATAAAAATCACTTTAGAATATTTGTGTTGTACATATGTGGAACATTTTTTTAATTACTTTCTTCTTTTAAGTAATAAGTATAGTGATTCCACTACCAATGTAATGGTAATAACACAAACATTAATAATGTAATGGTAAAGGAATAGTTTAGTGACAAGAGACACAATTTTAATTAGGTCAAGAGAAGTTTAGAGTAAGTAAAGTTTTATTATAAAATTATTCGTTACAACTTATTTGTAACAATATTTCACGATAAAAATGTGAAATAAAAATCAACGTCTAATCCACCATAAGATATCAAAAACCAAGATCTTTCAACAAAAAAAAAAAGACATTCAGTCATCTGTACTGTCTTTGTCAGTAACAATTTGACTCTGACGAAGACCATTGTTTTGGTGGAGTCTAAGTCATTTTTCTGATTTCTTTGGGTAGTTCAGACGTTTCTAACAACATGAATATGTTGGTATCACACTGTTGTGTATAATTTAAATATGTTTATATTTTTAATTGATTTCTATTGCCAACGTCTAATTTTTCTTCATTTTTTTTGTTTATTTCTTCTGCCATGTCATCCTCTAGTTTTCATTCTTATCATAAAGTGAAAAGGAAACACGATGGAGTTCTCAATGAAGCTAATGACATTGATAATAACATCAGACATTAGTAATAATAAATCAATAAAGCAAAAATGGAAAAAAAGATGGAAAATATACGTAATTAATGTGAATTCAATTGCATAGGAGGATGTTTACTGTAAAAAGGATAATATCTTTCAAAGATAATGTAACAATATAGGTAATAAGATGCATAGTTAGACGACTTCCAATATCTACCCTTTGATATCCACTAGCCTCTGTGATACTAACAATAACCATTCATTAAAATTATGGAGTTATGAATATGCTATTAACAAGAATGACTTTCAGGCATATAAACCAACTGCAAATATATTCAAATAGAACAAATTTACCATAACACCAGTCTGATGTAGAATCTGAATAAACTATAGCTAGATGAACAAAAGGAAATTTTATACATTAAAACAGTAGATTGATCATCTTAATTGCTATTTCAAAAAACTATGATTCAAATTTGCTTTAAAATAGTTCTTAAGAAAGTTTTATATACATGTTTTGAATATTATAAGAAATAAATTAATGGAAAAAGATTTCAAATTTAGCAATAATTTTGAAAATTAAAAAAAAAACACTTTAAATTCTAAAACTATTGCAATTTGATGAAATACCTGTGCGGTTAATTTGACTTGAAGTAGAGAGACTTTATGGTCTTCGTTGTATTAGGCAAGAGATAACTAGGATTAACGCCCTTACTTTTTACTAGTCGTAAAATATATAATGAAGTGGCTGTAAATCAAAATAAACTAGCTTTTATCACAGCATAAAATTAATGATATAAGTAAATATCCCCCCTATATACTAATGTTATAAAAAATATATTCTTTAATAACTTATTTTTGCTTTGCACAAACTTAACTGTATAACAAGGGACCATATGTGACTGCAGCCACAGCAAACGAAGTTACCAATACAATAAATCAATATTAAACAAATGTAATTGTTTTTAAAAAAGTTTGTACTGAAGTGTTTGTAATGTCGTTATTGTAGTCCTTAGTTGTATAAATTCTCGACGATGGTGTTTTTGAACAAATGCGATCTGCTCCCTAAGTTATTGAAAGATCGGTAAAACGTGAAGGGCTTGAATGTAAACTCAACTAAAACAGTCCTTATGATACTATCAAGTACAAGGAAAGTAGGTATCAAGGCCGTTTTATTAATAATATTTAAGATAAAATATAAAAGATAAAACTCCCAAACTCATAGACATTATTAAAGTCAATTTTATGACTAGGTCTGAAAAGCTATGCATCAGATTTTTGTATAAGACCACACTTATATTATCCTGCTGTAAGATACTCATTACTAGAACTTGAGGTCCAAACCACATATCTACAATTTCAATATTCAATACTGTAGTATGACTGATTGTATCATATCCATCTTCAGTAGTATTCATAGTAAAATGAAAAATATAAATAAAATACTCTTAGTAAACTGTAAGACAAGTCTGATAGGGATAACAAGGACAATTACCACCTAAGTTACATGCGGTACAAAAAAGTTATTAATTTTTACTGTTGTAAGCATTTATATCAACAATAAACCCATCTGCAGTCAACTGACTGTGTTTAGAATTTAAAATGTTTCTATGGGAGGCAAATTGTTTAAAAGTGTAATAGAAGCAAACATTAACAGATTGACTCATATGTTTTATGTACAATGTTTGTGAAATAAAATTATATACTAAGATACTTAAGTGATATTATTATGAGAAATATTAAATTGTACTTGGATTGAAACATCAAAATTTGGGAATGGTCCTCATGCCAGATACACTTGTGTCAAACAACCTGTATGAGATATCAAAGGAGAAAGTTCAAAGGAGTATTTGTATATTCCATACTCTCAACAAAATTATCATCACAGTTATACAGTTCATGATACACTCATGCTTTGAATTCAATTTTTAGTAATTTACAATTACTTTGGTAATATTTCATATCTCATCAGAATTTGAAAATTAATAAAATATATCTCTTATTTGGGTGCCTGGTCCCGTGTGGAATACTGGAGAATGAGGCTGTAAACTAGCTAAAAACTATTATATTGAAGAAACTTTATGCAGTCTAGTGCCTTATGCACAACACCCACTAGCTGCTTCAAGGATGCAATCAGTAATTTGATAACAGGGAATCTTCTATAATTTACCTAGAACAATCACGTCTAAATTAGTCTATAATTTACCTAGAACAATCACGTCTAAATTAGTCTAATAAGCTCAGTCTAATTAAAATTAATTTCATAAATGCATTAAGAAATATATATATATATTATATATATATATATATGTATATATATATATATATATATATATATATACATATATATAAAGATTTCACATAAACACGTGAAATAACAGTTAATGATCAAACTACAATATAAAATGGGAAAACAAGACTAAGATCTAGTTGGGTTTTTGACTCTGGCAAAGGCCACTTGTGGTTGAAAGATCTTAGTCTTGTTTTCCTATTTGATATTGTGGTTCTCATCATATATATACATCCAATTAAATGAAACGATTCCTCGAACTAAATATCTACATTGACATAATGAACAGACAGAAATGAAACAGAAACTCACTACTATATTCCGATGACCTCGTCATCAGGAGGATAGAAACGAGTCGCTTCGCAGGCAGACCACGACTGGCCAGTGGTCTTGATGTATTTGTATTGTACTTGATGTACTTGATGTACTCAAAAGAAACTCAAGTCGTGGTCTGCCTAAAGAGTGACTCGTTTCTATTCTACTAATGAAGATACTATCGAAATACAGTTGTGAGTTTCTGTTTTATTTCTCTCTGTTCTTTATGTCAATGTAGTTTATATATGTATAATAATTAACTAGACCTTTTTCTATTATCTATCGGTTACAAATATTGAAATTAACATCATAAAAATAATGTAAACTCCTTTGAAAGAAGAATACACATTTCAAAAACTGTAAGTGAAGTAATTCCATACGAGATTAAAGATATCTAATAAATCATACTAAAAACTAGTTCATATAAAGGTAATGAACTAATTAGAAATGATTTGGCTCAAACAAACCTTGTTAGTTTTATGCCATATGTAAAACAACTTATGAATGGACAATAAGAAGCAGATAAAAGTTGGCTAAAGTAATAAGCTCTAAATCAGCACAAATGGTCAGTCGAACTGGATATAAACTTGATAAGAAAAGTAACAATACTATTGAAAATGAAATTAGTATTAATTATCTATCAGTTTGAGATTACTTCTAGACGATTGCCATATAAAATAAAATTGGTAAAGTTGAATGAAAAGAAATGTAGATTGTTAACATTACTAAAAGGAAAGTACAGTAATTATGAAAGTTTTTGAACTCAAGATTTTGAGGGATTTGCATGTTTTTAAGTAGAACCGAGATCACATTAAAACAACAACCGTTATTTCATTAAAAACCTAATGAAATAGTTTCCGTATATAGATAGTGAATAAGCTGAACAACGTTTCGAATACATAGTGTTCTTCTTCACGTAAATCTACTCTAGTATAAAGGTGAGAAAATCTCTGAGTCTTTATTTTGTTTCTACTAGAGCTGATTTACCTGAAGAAGAACACTGTGATCGAAAAGTGTTGTTTAGCTCCCGGTTGAATACTAGAGTGTTCATTTATTTTTAAAAAAAAGTTTATATATACAATGAAACAATTGAAATCATGAAACTGATAATATAAGAATGATAATACTTTATTATCAGTAAAGTAATAAAGTATTATCAAACTTAATGTCTATAAGTTTCATAATACTTTACCAGAGAGTATGATATAACTTCATAATGTTACCACATTAAAATAAAACTAGAACTCAAATAATTGTCAACGACTCTGATATTAACTATACTTATATAAAGTATTTGTGTCGGTTACTCCAGATTTTTTCTGTTTCAAAATATTTTTGTTTTGTTAAAACAAATTTTTAAAGTTTAAAAAGAAAGTTGTTCCAAAAATAATGCCTTATACAAATAGAAACAAATGTTGATTTATTATTCATTTTTTATATATTTTAATAAAAATTGTACTTGATGAATAAAGTAAAGTCTCTACTTAAAAGTCTGATGCTTAAAGCATTTAAAGTAAAAGTTTGATCCAAAGATGTAGTTTTTTTTATAAGAAACTTGAGGTTTTAAGTTATTTCTCAAAGGTTCTAATTAAAAGTCAAAACTTAAACTTCTGTGCATACTTCATCAAAGATTATTCAAAGATTTAAGACACTAAATTTAAAATAGGTATCACTATTTATTCTGGTTTAACCAATGGAGAAAACTTCAAGAATAGTTTTTGAAATAATATAACTAGGACAAAATTAAATTTAAACAATTTGTTGAGAATTAACATTGAATGTAAATAAATTCAACAAAACTCTGACATGCTCTACAATTTTTTTAGTAAATTTTCTTAAGTAAATTTCTTTCTTTGGCACTGAAATCAGAAAAATTTGATTATCTACTTTGAAATTTTGGATTATCTCAAATTCGGATTTTTGATATTTATTGGTAATCTCATTCAATTTCCATTTTTCTATTTCATCCAGTTCATATTAATGCTTTCTCAATATTATGCATAGAGTTGATCACGTTGTTATAATAAACTGGATATGCAATATCTCCCACGTTGCTGCTGACTACACGGTAATCATTTCTCCAATTCTATTCATAACCTTCCTCAATCAATAACTATCTACTCTTCAACATTCATTGCCAGTTACTTATTTCACCAAGTGAAGCACATATAAGCTTTTCTGGTACTTATAGAATTTTTTTCTGGTATTTGGGCGCCATTTTCACCATGGGCAAGTCACATTCCACGGGTATTATCGGCTCGTGACATGTGTTTCGCTTGTCTATGACTGTGAGCTCATTAATTGGTTCAGGTCATCATAATTTGTTTCATTTATTATTTTTTTTTCATTTTTTTATTAGCTATTTTAACTGTTGCAATAAATAAAACCTCTTTTTCCAAATAAAGATTGTATTGTGATCAGGGTAACAGATACACAGAGACATTGTCGTGCTATTCATAAACTACGAAGCTTAAAATGTTTGTCTGGGATCTTTTCTCTATAAAAAAAATCCCAAATTTGAATGTATCATAAAGCAGTCCTCGTAAAACTTACTTCTTTTCTAAACACATCAATGGCTGAATAGTAGGTTGAGCCTTTTTTTCTTTTTAGATCTGACGTCGTAATATTTTGTTTAGCTTTTGCTGATTGTTGCAGTATCCGAGCATTGGTAGTGCAAAGAAGTATTATTGGGTATATGTACCAATACTGCTGTGTATATTCGTACTTACGACTACCTACGTAGCCCACCATTCGTCACTTTTCTCATTAGAAGTATGACCGAGCCGTCATAGTTTAGCAAGGCACTGCTGACAGAGACCACACTGCTCTCCAGTAACCCATCGATATCTTCTACCAGTGGATATTGTCATAATGAAAAAGATTACCATGAACAATAGACAACCATGTGCGATTCAGTTACAAAGAGATCATCATGCTGCAAAAACTAACCCTCAATAAAGATTATGTAAGTAAGAATTAAGCGAACAAATATATTACTGTCATATTGGAACACTAAATCCACCACATAAACACCAGTGTTAGAAGAATTTGCAAAAAAAATATGAGGATTCGAATATTTGCTGGAGATTAAAGTCATCCTCTTCGAAATCAGCAAACATTCGTGACTTTTCCTCTGGTCACCTATAACCAATTAGCTTTCGAGATCTGGGGCTCAGCATCTCATATGCAACTAAAAAAAAACATACCCTCTAAAACACAATTTTTGTGTACAATATGGAATCTTCAAAGTTGGTTCTGGAAATAACCCTGGAAAAAATAAAAATGCACGTATTTATATGCACTTAGTGTGTTAATTATGCAAAAATCGTCTATTTTTGTTTCGATCGTCCCCGTCATCCTGCATGAGACATCAACATTAATGACGAAAAGTATACAGCATGCTGATAACTTTTCTAAAACATCACCCTAGAGACTATAATACTATAAATAAAACTTTTTAGTTTAAATATTTTATATTTGCTTACTGATTTAGTTTGTTTCTCTCATTGTCATTGAACCACCTTTACATTATTGTTGAAATCAAATTAGATTATTAGCATTCTTATTGTATTATGCCCACAGAGGTTGGGAATTCCCAATTAGTTTCTACTAGTAATCGCAATAAAATTCCTGTTTAAAAATTATAACTTTTAGTCGATTGAACTTACTTTTGCTAATTCCATTCATTAGTTCATTTATCACGTAAAATTACCAGTATAACAATGTTGTAGTTGATAAAAAGTGTGGAACATAATTCAAAATTGAAAACATTCTTTAATGAATAATAAATGTAATTATCTTATCTCTTAAATTAAAAATTATCTTAAAAATCCTTTTTTTCTTAGATGTATCAGACATCTTTCAGACAAAATAGGAATATTTGCAAGTTTTAAGTGGGAACATTTGTCTAAAATGTTTAATTTAGAAGAAGCTCAGGTAAACCATGTAAGTAATTCACTGGCTGTTGGAACAAAAGCCATGTTGTTCTGTAAGAGATTACTTTGTAGCACAAAATCTACAGTTTCAGTTTTGAAAATGTCATAACTGCTGTAGTTATACTAATGATATTATATGAATCAGTAGTGTGATATACAAAAATAAGCGTATATACTGATAAGTGGATCTGTCACTATCAGTACTACCTTACATTACTTCCAGTAATGAAAGACTATTAAATATCTCCTATTTAGACATTTATAGTATACCTAAATGGAATATTATTTACTGTTTACTGAAGAATATGGTATTATGTCACTTATAGTAAAGTTTTGTGCAAGTCACTCTAGATTGTTTTCCTTCACTCTTTATAAAGTATAGTGATTATGCAAATTTCGAACGTGAGATCTTGACGGACTTATGTTTTGTGGTTCGAGAAGTCATTTTATGAAGTTTTTTCGATGATGTACGAGTGCGAAAATCCTTGATGAATCAAATTCATATTTTATTATTAAATTAACCTCATTTATTATTAAAATGGGCTCAGAGTTTAGATGATCTCTATTGTTTGGGAGAAATTATGAATGACAGGAAAGTAACTTTTTTTACCAAAAACCTCTTTTGAGGCTACATTTTTTTTATCCTCTACTGCTAAATGAAGAGTCTTAAAATTTTGGCATTACCTTTATTTCTACAGAAGCAATAAGCGAAAAATAAGCTCAGGTTTTAAAACAACATGAAATCTTTTTTTTCAATAAGATGTAAAAATTTGACGTATTATTGACTATGAAAACTCTTGAGAGCGATACAATCCATGCTGTTTAACAAATCCAAATAAAACTATACCTAAAAGAGATCATTCTGTTTAGAATGACTAGGATAATTTCTATCAAAATTACTTTCACCAAAGGGGCGTTATAGTACATTTAGATTTTCAGAAAATGTTTTTTTGACGCTAAACGGCTTATTAAAAAACCACGAATTTTTTTTTTAGAAATGAACCTGCGTTTGTTCAATTTCCATCACATTTTTTTTAAATGTGACGACTTTTAAAAGCTGATAATAAGTATCCTTGCTATACTTTAATTCTAGTAAAAGTAATGTCAATTGATTTTATGTGAAATTATATATGAATTCATTATCACAAAGTTAGATTATTTTTTTCCAAACATTCATCATTTACTGGAACACTGCAGAAAAAATGTAAAATATAGAATTATGTTGGTTTTTTATTGTCATTACATTAAATTACAAGTTGCATGATTATAATTGTATTTCGGTTAGTTAAGTAACATACATGTTGAAAGGAGAGACAACATTTTGTAATGCCAGTCACCAGTGTCACCTAAAATTCTAAATAATGACCTAGATTACGCTAAGTCCTGCTTCAAGAAATATGACTCTCCCTTTCTCACCTAAATCCATTCACTGCATTCTGATAGCATCCATTTGTCTTGATAAACCACCTCATTTTTACTTTTTTTTAACCCTTGATGAGAATTTCATGATACAATATCGCTACATTTAACCAAATATAAATAAACATGGAAATAATTGTATTTTTTTTTCTATTTCTGTTTTTCAACATCTAACTTTGTCTTATGTCGTTGTATACCAGAATTTATGGTTTTAATTATTTAAATGTTTATAGTAAATGATGTCTGAGTAAAAAAAGCGACAAATAATTGAATAGTCCATTTGACTCCACGGTTTTATAATCAGCGATTATTTATTTTAGAAATGTCACATCTCCATGTTGCGGGTTCTTCCAAGACCCATTTTTTATTCAATACATGGAGTTGTCCTTTAGGTACTAATAGTTTTCAAACACAGTCATAAGTAAAAAAGAAGTTTGAACCGGGGTTTACTTGAAATAGTATATATGAAGAGCTAATGCCTTTACTGCATAGTAGCAACGCAGAGATACCCATCATCGTTTATTATATCATCAAAAAAGCAGTTATGCATGATTAAATCAGAATGAATTATGATGTTATATAACTTAACATTTTTAACGAAAGCACTGTAAAACGTTGGAGCTGAATATGTTCTACAAGTTGAAATCTACGAAAAAAATATTAAATATCCCTTTATATTTTGCATATCGAATGATAAAAGAATAATGATATCTTAAGTAATTGCTTTTTTTTTAGAAACTTTAACATTTTGTTCTTTTAAATATTTTCATGAGTATCAATGTAAATAAGGTTATATTGGTAGAATCCAAATCAATATATGCGTTTTAAACCGTGCTAAAGTTCATCCGTGCTATGTTCATACTGTCTTCACTTTTCTGAGCCTTATCTTGCATCATATAAGCACATTGTCATGATAAAATTAAAAAACGATTGTGGCAGACATCTTACATGAGAGTTTGAATTACTACTACTTATAGAGAAATCATATCCAACCCATGTATGAATACACTAGACTACCCCTGACCCGTTAGGTCATTCGTCACCTTTCTTTTTAATGTAGTCATAGCACGTAAATGCAGATAAACTATAAATGAACCTCCTGAGAGCAACATTTAATTAGCCATATTGAAATACTGTTTTACTTAAATGAACTAAAACTTTCTATAGAGTCTTTCCTTGAGACTTATGAATAGTCATAGCAAATGCTAACTGAATTGGAAACTGAATCCTAAAAAAAGGAATGTTGTCCTCTTCAGATGAAACTATTTTCAATCTTGGAACTAAAACTATTTCTCCTGGATACCGTGATGCGATAATTTTATAAATAATTACATTAAAATTATAATAATGTTAAAATTATTGATAGAGAACCATCTGACACATTATTATTACTATAAAAATAAGTATCATAGTGTCGTCATACTAATGTTGTTCTAATTTCAACGTCATATTTTAAATTCTTTAATAAATAGCATATCTATCCTTAGAGAGATATCTCTTACTTCTATGGTTTGACGCATGTCTGAATAATGTCCAGTTATATACGATTAAATGATTAAGGATTTAGATAATCCAAATTTACTTTACATCCTTACTCTGTAACTATATTATTTTAATTAAAAACTTAAATTTTACTTGAATATGTTTATTTTTCCATGCATTCTGCGATTTCATACCCCACAATGCTGGGGCATTGTTCATACTGCTCCAGGCACAGGCACGGTTTCGTTGGCTCTAAACTTTTCCAATCTGTTCACTCAATTTTTCCTTAGTATTATATTCTATAGAGACACCCGCCAGAGATTTCCAAAAAAAATAAAACTTATTTTTATCTTTTTTAGTAATTTTTAATATTTGTCTCGACATTAAACATACGAGAGCCTATCTTGAAATCAGGAAACTTCCAAATTAGGTGAACTTTTGTGATCGCTTGTGACACTACGTCCAATATTTTACGAGAAGTACTGTATCTGGCTAAACAAAGCCAAACTATGAATATTTCCAATAAATTTTTAAAACATTCTTCTCACATTAAGGCATGTTAGTCTGGTGCCAGTCTGAGTAAACATCATATGCTTCTATTCTTAAATGAATTATATAAAAGGGTGGTTAATGTAATATTTTTTTTCTGGAAGAAGATTAGCTAGTCATTACTTCTGTATTCCTTTCGCAGTTCAGTAAGGTTTAGTATTTGTTGATAAAGAATTCTTTTAAATCAAATTTATTTTGTCCTCAGAAAGCTTCAAGGACTGTTTTAGCTGTATTTACATCTAAAATATTCTCCTTTAAAAATATTCCACCAATTTAGAAAGCATACTGCACACGTTCAAATTTAGTATCATCAAGCATATATGTTTATGTTAGCAAGGTCATATCCTTGCTTATTAAAGAGCAAATGAAATAGTCTCCACATATCGAAATTTAATCTTATATACAACGCGTTTTAAACATATGGTGTTCTTCTTCAGGCATTACTTAAGAGTGAGTGTCTCTGTACAACTGTTGTACCACAGACACTTACTCTTAGTTAATGCCTGAAGAAGAACACTACATGTTCGAAACGCGTTGTTTATGCGATTAAACTTCTATATTTGGAGACTATTTCATTAGCTTTTTACCCTACAATGTGTAAATACCACATAATAACTGATTGCACTACCTATGAATCCTTAAAGAGTTTTCTGTTTAGTTGAGATAAAATAATTAAAGCTAATTTTATTGATCTGTTTATCTCATAAGTATTTTGAACTCCCATTGAAGATAGTTATTTACCAACAATTTCCATATGTTTACAAATAAAAACCTATTAATTGCTATTTTAAGTGCAATATTAATCCTTCAGTATTTAAGTTCATGAAATGTTCTTATTTAGGAAATACCTCAAACTGGAGATGTTTGGTGAAAGTGGCAGCCGTACTGCCGCAATGACATTAAGTAAAAAGGAGGTAAAAAAGTACCATCAGATATTCTTATTGTACCCTAAAGAAATGGATTTCTAAGTACACTAAGAGCTATATCCATTACGAAAAGACAATGGTAAGGGTACAACATGTAGATTGGTTACAATGCATTGACTGGACAACCATCCTTCTCCTTCATTTTGTTTTTTTACATTACGATTTTTTTTTGTTTTTGGTACCTTAAAACATGTTAATTCCTCAAAATCTGTAGTTTCATTCTTTTTATTCTCATTTTTCTGTATTTAGTAAACTAATAATGATAGTATTCATGACATGCAAAAAAATATTAGGCAAATAATAATAGAAAATGCGACCATACATTCCAAATACCACTTTAATAACGTCATAATTATTATTATTATCGTTATTTTTGTTTCTATTATTATATCATAATTTTATCGTTATCTTTTGCATAAATAAACTGAATGCCACTTTTTAATAACAAGTACTTTTAACTAGAAATATTCCCATATTACAGTATCAAAATTTGGTGGCAATGTGTAATGTTTAATAAACACGCCTTGTATGGATGTATTAAATTGAATACTGTTTTTTTGCCACTGACTAGTTTGCTTTATATTCAGTAGAGAAAATTTGGGTTAAAGCTCAAGTATAATTGCCAGTTCTGTTCTATCTGATGTTGTTATGAAGCGTCCGTTTTCATTCCTACAAAAAATTTGGAAGTGTTAAATTTTCCATTTTAATCAAATCAGAATCAACTTAGAAACAAAATAAAATTGAATGACGATCTTAAATGCAAATTACTATCTTCAGATAAAATTATTATCAAGGGAACTGCAGTACCATCTATTATCCGAAATAAAAGTTTTATCCGTACAATAATGTTTTAAACATATATGATTAAACCAATCGTAGACTCATTAGCAATAATGAGTGACAAAATTGTTTTATTTTTAATTCCAAAAAATTTGTTTGTTCATCTCAATTTTATGATTTAATTTGTAAAAATGGTTTATTATTGATGTAGGTTCATTTTACTGTTGCTAGCATTTAATTACAGATTACTAAAAGACGCTACAGACTAGGTAATCCTGCTCCTCTAGGTATAAGCACAGCTTTAACAGAAAGGATTCCCAGATATTTAGGTCTACCACAGCCCCAGAAGCTACCTTCTCCGTAAAAGCCTTAACGCAATTCATTTTCAATAGATCTTATATGAATTCCTCTACATTATCTGCTGGTTTCTGTTATATCCTTTGAAGTTAGTTTTACAAAATGCAAATATAATTTTTATTTATCAGAGTATTGACTCTTTTAATAAAAGTAAGTGGAATAACTTTAATTAAATACTTATTTTATTATGTAAAAATAATGTTTACTCTTTAATCTAAGAGAATTTAGAAGCACCCATTAATCATGAAATTCAAATAAAGGAATTGTATTTTAATTTTAGTCTCTTTGAATCTTCGGTAACTCGTAACATAGGGTTTCTGTCTCTACTAAACTCAAGAATCACATAATCAGTTACTACGTGCTACTCATGTTAGGAAAAATACTCATAATAGTAACAAAACAATAACTGAAGAGATACTTGGGAAAACAAATTATACATTCAGCAGAATATAATAAAACAAGGCTAATAGAACGGTGACATTAATAAAAAGAATACACCACTCCTTGCAACTTTGTTTTAATAATACTCCATGTAGTAATTCTTAAAGAAGAATACTTTGCTTCTAGTATTAATAAAAATTAAGATTATTTGAAAGATTGTAAAACGTATTGGATGGAAAAAGAAATAAAACCACCACTACTGTCGTTCATCCTTGAGAAAATATGAATTGGTGCCACTTATTACTTGTGTAAGTCATTAAGTTACTTACTTTAGGTTTGTGAGGTTCACACGTCTACACACTTGTCGTGAGTGCTCCACTTCCAAAGAGTTCTCAGAAGTGTCATTAGTATTCAGAGATGAATTCTGCTTTCAAACTCACCTACGCACAGGAAAATATTTTAATAATATTGGGTAATGTTAAATTTAAATATTACTGAATAAAAAAAGGAAGAGAACTAAATTAAAACAACATTGGGATTAATTTAAATAATTGTATTATGTATTACACAAGTGTCAAGAGATGAATTACTTTTAGTAAATTAGGGTAGATAGAGATACCTTCAAACCAGAGGAAGGTCGATACAAGTCTGACTAGGGAGAGATTGGTAATAGATAGAATGATGGGATATGGGGAGGGGAGGGGTTCATGTTGCAACCGAAGCAAATATAAAATGGTTTATAAATAAGAGTAATCTAGGTGAGTCTATCCGAGTTCAGTGGAGCGGCCAGCAATACGGATAAACTAAACAAATAAATTAGACAGAGACAAAGCGCCGTGTATCATGTGTATCCCATTAGAATATATTTGAGCCCAGTGTTGACTCAGCTCGTACCCGCAACCCTTACCAAAAACCTACACTACAGCCTTGCTTATCAAGCATCCCCTTGCTTCACTTCCCTTTTATTTGAAACAAGCAAACCTGTATCGAAATAAAATGCAAGTAACAGGACAAGGATAACTTCAATTGTACATGCTAGTCAACATTTGGATAAAACTAAGATAAAGATTCAATTAAAGTAAAATGTGGAACATCAAAAATTAAATTATATGTACGCATATTCATACATATTTAAAAGCAAAACCTACATTACCAATGTAAGCCCCAGTCAATATGACAGTGACAATTGCAATGAAAACTGATAAATAATGGTGTCTAATAAGTATATTGCTTTTCATATATATACACAGCTTTATAAATTTCAAAAGCAGGTTTTCTTGAGCACACACAATAAAGTAAATCTATAACTTCGTGGTCTTGCTTTTATTAATTTTCACTTCAGTTCTCCTGTACAATACATATATAATAATATATGTTTCAGCTGTTCAACAATCATCATCAGGACACAATGAATCAATTATATTTTTATTCCCATTCATATAGGCAGTTTAGAAAAAGCAATTTCAAAATACAGGTAGTCTAAAACAAACTATAACAAAAATAACTTTGAGTTGTTGCTGTGAAATTATTGCTAAGATACGCAGGGAGGAGAAAGGAAAAAAATAATAAACACTATAAAAGAAAATTAATATAAATATAACAGAAAATCAGGAGCAATCTACACTCAAAGTTATGGTAAGAAAAATCTTACCAATTTGGTTATATTTAATGTGTAAATCGTTCAAATACACATTATCAAAAAGAAGTAAAGTAACTTCCCTTAAACTTTCAATACTACGTGTATTGTGCGTAAAATATTGTTTTAAATGTATGTGGAGGTATGAATAAATAAAAGAATGAAAATAATATCATAGGAACAAATAGGCATACCTTAGTATGATGAGACGTAACTTTGTTCTGTTCTGTCAGGCGCAGCGCGAAGGCAACTGACGTGTTCAGACATGTATCTAACTGTAGGGTTCAAAAGTTCGCTTACATTCATTCTACTGAGAAAAATACCCCCACTATATCTTAATAATTGCGTTTTAATTTATTAGGAGAGTAAATAATTATTAAACTAAGAGCTGCAGCTAGAGTATGTCCTCTATGGTATTTCTTATTTTGTCCTATGTGAAAAGTGACTGCCTATGTGAAAAGGTTATTTGCGTATCTCTGAGAGTTCTAGTTTAGCGTCTTCAATAAAGAGTTTTTTTAGAAAAACTTTCTTTCTTTTGGAGAAAGGAATGAGAGCTGTTTTAGCTGAATTTATGATTAAGCCCTTCTACTTTACTCATCCGAGATAATTTAGAGAGCATGACTCATAAATCAACAGCTCTCCCATCAACGGTTCCACTTCTTGTAATAGTAAGATAGAATTAATGATTAATGATAGAATTAATACTTAAATGTAATATACATAAAAAGTATAATAAAAAATATATGTGAGATGTTATTAGTTATTATTTTTAAAAATAGTGTGGTAGAAAACTTTAAAGAAGACTTCGTTATTAATTTTTATTGTTTTTAATAAATTATGGAGTAATCAATATGTTAAACATAATATTTCATGGTTATGTTAGAAGATTGTTAAGTAGAGTACATAAGGTTAATTTAACTTTTAATTTCGATGGCAGGAAGATGTACCAATGGCTCAAAAGAAATGATTCACAAGAGTCGAAATGGCCAGGGTATTAATGGAAAGAAACCAGTATAAGTTGCACTTCAGGCTATACGCAACAAAACATTGCTTATTGTTTTGTTTATAAACTTGATATTTAGAATATTCATAAGATTATTTATAACTGATAGCCACAATAGAAATAATTATAGTTGTTTTTCTCCGAGGACAGCCACCAGTGTTCATAATTTCAGTGGTGGTTGATGCTAGAGTTACACTAATTATTCTTACCTTAAGCTGTAATCTCTTCAATAGTTCCTTAATTATAACATATGTACGAGTATAATCTGGACTTAGAAAAACTGTTATTCAAATTGTTTCTAATATCCAGGTGGAAATACGCAATATTGACTTGAATAGTTGCTTAAAATTAATAGCTGTTTTATATAATGAAAAAAAAGAAACCTTTCTACACTTTAATATTACCTAAAATAATGGTGTTTCTATACATGCCAACAAATGTTTATCTAACACAAGCATTTGTTAAAGTATGCAATATGTAGATTGAATACGAAATTTATGTTAGACAGTCATCCATCATGCACATATAACATTATAAACCATATGTTTGATTTGCTTTTTCTCTTATAGTATCAAGAGTTAAACGTGCTTGCGTATCATATTTACTAAGGAAAATATCTTTTTATCTTATTTATTAATATTTAAACAGCAATACTATTTGTCTTACAATACTGCTAAAAAAACCTTAGCCAACGTAAATGAATGGAGTATGTATGACATGTTATTTCACGTTTAGTTTTCAATTTTTAGAGATATATTTCATTTGCGGGACTCAGAGTATTTGATTTTTTTTAGTCCAAATGGACTTTTTTAGAAACTTTGTCATTTATTAGTTAGTTGTTTAGATTTCAAAAAACATTTCCTGAAATCATAAACTGTCGCATAACGTTACTGCACCTTTTTCGTTTGTTACCTTTTCGTTACTGCAGTTTTCAGAAATTAAGCATTCAGGCCATATACTTAAAAGGTGCTGTATATGGTATAATTTCGACATTATCCTTCAATCGGTATGACCTATACCGTGAGTACAAGCATTTGAAACATATTATAAGTAAAATATTTTACATTATATTGCAAAACGGAACATTGGGTTTATTGGAAAATTTTGAGTTTTGCTTTTTAGGTAATGCTGTTACGTATAATACTCGCAAAGTTTTAGTACCACAGAATTTGTAGTTAAGTAAAAAAAAATTGTTAAAGTATTATTTTGGTAAAGGAATATATATTCACTGACATATCCAAAATGGGCCTATATTTAAGTAAAATATAAATTCCATCCATCTATAAGTATGACATATAGTCAACCCACTATTATACATCAAGAACTATCTAAGAAGTATCTTTTCTCAATGTATTTAATAAAACAGGATTGAAAGATTTTAAACGCTGTTGCTGCTGGGCATGCATGTTAACCTGAAAACATAATGCACGTATGGAGAAACGCTTATCTCAAAAAGGTTTCTACGACTAAATAAATAAACAGATCATTATCGCATAACTAATACTATTGTTTAAAAGATTTGAATCTGTTATTATTGTTAATTATTTTTTTTTAGCAAAATCATCAACTAAAATCAATAATTAAATGTCATATATAAACAATATGGAAAACACAAACCACCAATAGTTGAGGGAAGTGAATTAATATTTCTATGACCAAAAGATGCAACCTCACCGACTATTGTCATGAAGACGTTATTCCAAGACTTGAGAAACTATACGTCGATCACTATTTATTTGTACCTTTATGTTTTCTGAATTGAACTTTCTTCTGACACTATTGCTGCCATTACCTCTTAGTTTCTTTTCAGATCTCCATTTTTAAAAGTGTTGTCATGGAATTTTATGTTTTATGTCATGGAATACATAAGGTTTTTTAGTTTTTTAACCGAGGTATTTAGAACCATTCTGTCAACTTGCTCTTAAGATAGATATGTCCTTATAGGTATATGCTTATAGGTATATATTCATAATTAATTGAAATGAGTCCACGAACTAAATAAATTAAAATCATAGATAGGACATGCATAATAGATATCACAGACGCACACAGAGTTGTGTGTGAACTCTGTTCATTGTTTTTATAAGGTTATTATAAAATCCTTATAAACACTTTTTTCTACAGCTTTCTACAATTAAACAGTTTTCTACAACGAGTAAAATAATATAGTATTGAATGACTTATGACTTAATAAGTATTTGCTACACTGTACAGGAAATTAAATACTTATACTATACTTAATACTCGTAGTTACTCTAAACTGACTTTATAGTAACTTGGACACACTTGTTTGAGATCCCAAAAAATTATATTCCCATCCAAGGAATATAATAATTATTATTAACAATTGAACTAAATAATAATACTAAAAGTAAAATTATACTAAGAGTAATAATAAAAATGCAATGCATAAAATCACTAAAGTGATCACTTATTTAAAGCAGTATTATTGATGTAGGTAACAATAACAACAAATGTAGAATATTTGAAACATTTAAGTCTATTTCTTCTAAAGTGACAGGAAAGCCATGGAGGGAAAGAAAAGTTTGTTGGGAGCTTTCCTGTAAAGCCGGGCTGACGTGTTTACCTGCGTCTTAACCATCAGACTCAAGCACCCCTTCACAAATGGCCAGCGCTAATTCCCTCTATGGTCTGGTCCACAATCAACTTTAGTAAATGGTATCTTTATTATCTTAAATTACTATTTATCTCACGTAACTATTAAAAAACTTACTAAACATAATTTTTTTTAATTTATACTTGAATCAAAATGCATCAAATGATGTAAGGGAAATAACCACAGAAGTAGTACAAGGAATGTAAATATCTATTAAGCCCTTTCGAGTGTTACTCCGCTTTTATGAGAACTGGGGCATAAAAATGTATACCTATTTTATTATTATACAAGGGAATAATTATACATAAATAAGCAAAGCATATTAGTACAACCAATTAAATGAAACGGGTTCACGAACTAAATAAATTAGATTCACATAAAGGATATACATAATGGAGATCACAGAAACTCACTGCCACATTTCGATCACATTGTCATCGAGTACAGGGATAAAGAACTGAGTGGCACAGAAGAGGTTGATACCTATCTTGGAAGTGACACTTCTTTATCTCTGTATATCATTATCGCTTGGTCGAAATATAGTAGTTAGTTTATATAGTATATATATATATTTCATTAAAGTACACAGCAGCCTCTGCGTTAACGACTTTTAAGCTGGTCTGCTCCAATTTACGAACAACCTTGCGGTGGGCTGGTGTTAAAAGCCATATTAATTGCCCAAGAGACATCTTAATTTGGCATGAGCAGATTTAAAAAGAAAATCGCAACTTCCAGACGAACGGCAAAACTTTTTAATACGACACAAAATATAAATAAGAAACAACAACAATTACAATGAATTAAAAACAAATACAGAGAATAAAAACAATGAAACATGTTTACGTGAAGATTTGCTGCCATCATACACAAATATATATATATATATATATATATATGATCAAACCACAATAAGAAATTGGAAAACAAGACTAAGATCTTTCCCATTTCTTATTGTGGTTTGATCATTGATTGTTGTTTCACGTGTTTATGTGAAATCTTTATATATACATCATGATTTGTTTTCTTGACCCAATATATATAATATTGGTTTTAATCATTGGACCTCAAACCTCAAAAAAAAATTACATCATATATATATATATATATATATATATATATATATATATAGTTATGGTCGAAATGTAGAGTTATATATATATCTTTTTCTCCAGTCAACCCAGCCTCTCTTATAGACGTCCCTCTAACCTTGGCAACCTCTTTTCTCACAGGGACTTGACGTTCAGGTTCGTCAACCACCCGTCTGAGGGCGCTAAGAGTTGCGAAAGACGGGGGTCCCTGACCTGTCCGCTTTTCAACCCCCTTTCACACTTCACTCTATCTTCCTACAACCAGTCCTTCCCTGCTGCTAAGGATTGCTCTTGTACATCCGAAAATTGTGTTTACGAATTGGATTGTACTCGTTGTGAGGCGTTCTACGTAGGACTGTCCTCTAACAAGCTCAGCCTCTGTATATGAATTTTGTTGAAATTATATTAAAAATGTGGTAATAAAAACAATCTCCAATTATAATATCTAAGTTTATGTTACTGCATTCAAGTCATTATACGCTGTAAGAACTTATTTTTCCATGTTTTAGAACATGACCTCACTTGACTTATATAGGCTCAGTTCAGCTGTTAGGTAGATTAATACTGTTGTGGTTGTTTCCTTCTATGCAAGCGCATTCCTTATTTGTATTTAAATAAACTTCTCTAATGTATCATTTGTTGTTCACTGGCTTATTGAATTTCATACAGTGATTTTTTATTAAAGTAATGTTGATAGAGTAATTATCTAAATCATTTTATGCCAGAATGCATATTAAATTTTATGTAGCATCATGATCACTTTTTCATACATATAAAGTGATTTGGTTTTCATTTTATAAAGGAGATTAAAGAATAGCGTGAAGCGAGACTAATGTAAGAGGTTTTCACAAATAGGTTTATAGGTTTTCATATAGAGGTTTTCATAAATTCTGCGACGTCGTAATATGAACACGTAATCACAATAGAAAGTTTCCTTGCGTCTAGGAAAATGGAAAATTAACAAGAAAACTTTTCCAGTTGTAATGAAAATTTCCAATTACCTGCTGGTGATTGATAGAAAGTTAATTATAAAACTTAATGCAGATTGCATGCGACATATTGATTTCAAAAAAGGATATATAAAGACAAAAAATTATGCATTGTAAATATGTATATGTATATATTACATTTATTCTGAGTTTTCTTTCGAACTAGTATGTGATATAAATATTGGCATATACGTTTCAAAGCTTAAAAGAAAATTTGGAAAAAGTTAGCTTCTTATAAACAAAAATACATAGACAATTTTTTTTGTGATTTGAGCCAAAATTTTTTAAAAAAAATAGGTGGGGTTCATAAGTACTCACTGATTGTTGAAAAATAATCATTAAAGGGAATCATTTCTCTTTTAGCCAGTGGTTAACCCTCATTACGTCGTCCTACAAAACAAATTTACTGAACAAATGCCAACTTATATTAGCTGAAGGAATTCATAATAATAATTATTTTTTAAGTCTCCATATTTAAATTTTGAACAATCAAATGATATAAACCCTTTTTTAGAGAAATTACAACAAACTATAAAATAAGCATTATGTTCTAAGGTTAGTACTTAACTTGAAAGTAGACGTTTAGTAGCTTGAATGCAGAAATCTTTAATATCGTCTTTCTTCATTATTAAGAAAAATATGAGAACCGTTTTACTAGATTTGTATTTAATTATTTCTACTTCATTCTTCAATCAACAATATTTGTTACATAATCTCAAGGATCATACCATATAACAATAAGGTCAACCATATATCCTTCCGTATTGCAACCACATTATTTGGAGAATCTAGTAAATTATCTACAAATAATTATGAACACAGCAACCTTCTAGAGGTCTACAACTAGTGGCAGCAACTTCATTTGTGTTACTTACACAAGTTATTCTGCATTAGATTACTGCAATTATTTCTGAAAATTTGTCTGTAAATTATTAGTGATTCAATAGAGTTGTAGGAAGTTATAAAGGAGTACACCAGAGTGATCCCATTAAAACACAAACAATTTTTCCAATTTCTAACCCAAATGTTTGGATCTGATGGAGTTACCTTCATTTACTTAACCTTCTGATAATTATGCTGCCTGTTATGAAGATGCTTATTTGGCAAAATATGTAACGTTACTACAGATAGAAGATAATGCTTGTCATTTTCAGTGCAGTATTATTCTTTCCAATATTGTATCCTCAAGAAATATTCGTAACAAAATTATTTCATACAAAATTCTATGATTACTGAATAACTGGATAAGTGGCCTCAAATTAGTAACCATTTGTCATAATTAACGAAAAAATACTTTTCTTCCGTTTCTGTGTTACCCAAAAAGAATTATGTATCTTATATTTTGATTTTTTGTGCAAAAAAGAGGTAAACTGATACCCGCTACTCCATGTTGAGTTTTCAGTATTAGGTGCCTTATTGATTTTGAAGTAACAAACATTTAATTAAATGTTTCTATAAATACTAATTTTGATTATAATTTTTCACAAAATTTCATAAGTCAATAGTTAATCGCTTAGTGTAGCTATTTCTTTTTTCCAAAATGTGTTTACGGTTTACAAGTAATACAAATCAAATTACACAGAAATAACGTTCAAATAAACTGATACACCCCAATTTTAGAATTCGACTGTCACATTAATCAGTAGTAGACATAGATTACCCACATGTTAGGAAAACAGTGATAACTGAATGCTAGTGACACCAATAATAATTATCACAAATAATAAAATAAATTAAAAAAATAGGAAAAATGAATAACCACAAATAAATACATGAATTTTAGCAATAAATAAGGGCATATAAAAATAAACTTATCGGTATAAATATGACAGGAGATGATCAAATGCAATGAAGATAAATATGTGCCTCTTCTGATGGCCTTAAAGTAACATGAGAGTGAGGTTTGAGAATGTGATTAGCAATTTGGCTATGATAGAAGCCATTAAAATCACAATAGAAAATAGAAAGCATAGAATGTATCCTCTTCCAGTTGAAGGAAAATAGACCGAAGCTGATCAACGATACAGGAAGTCCAAGATGTAGAAAGAACAGGGAGAAATAAACTTAATAACATTGACAAACCTATGGACACTGGGGATACAGGCACTTTTGACAACGAAAGTTCATTCCCATCCTTTCTGCATCCAGACTGAGAAGTAATAAGAAAGTAAAACACGAATTGAAACAAGTTTTCAATAAAGGTAGACATCTTTTTCTCAAAATGTTTCTTTTAAATTCTTAAAGTAGAATGAATGATCATTGAAATCGTAGAAAATTTTACTAATATGAATAAATAAATAGGAATTGAGTTGTAGAAAAATTACGATTGGAATGTAAGTCTACTGAACATTTCTTGGTTTCAAGAAAAATTTTGCATTTATTGCCAAGGTAATATCAACTTAAAAAAAATAAATATTACATAAACATCACACGTCAATATTATTTTTTAAGAATTTTAGAAATAACTACTATTTATTTCTCACTTGATTAAAGAATATCTGATTACCAGCCATAACATCCAGGCATAAAGCGAACAAGACACTGGATAGTATTTAATAGATCAAACTTCTCTGCATGATTATGAGTTCACCAATTTTAGAGTGGAAATTTAATATCAGAAATGATATCCTGCCACGAAAGATCTTGTGACACAAAAGATCAGCTCATTAGAGTGTACTTCTCATCTGTGAAAATGATTACAACTCTACCTCCTCCTATATTAAGTTTCTAGCTGAGAGCAAAGCATGATGGGTAATGAATTACAATTATTCATTATTCTTGGCATTTTTCATATGTTAACTAGCTTAGCATATTAATTATAGTGAAAAAAGTGTAACCAACCTCCATAAGTTCTAGAAAAACAGTTTAAATATTGAGTACTTTGTGTTGTAAAACCCATTACAACTATTTTTTGCAAAGATAAAAGGGTCAACATTTTTTAGGCTACCAACTACAGTAGGCTATGAACACGATTTTAGCAAACTCTCAAGAATATTTCCGAGAGTAGAAAACATGAAGGTTTATTTGAAAAATGAGATTGAGGGGGGGGGGGCGAATTTTCTATATGAAAATTTTCCCTCCACAATACAAAAAAACACGGAAAAATATTCAAAATGTTTCATGCAAGGCTTTCATCCATATCCTTCTTAAAACGTAAATTTCAGACTATCTGTTTTTAATTGGCCGGAGATGATTCTTTAACATAGCAATGCTTGGCTTCTTACTGCATAGTGAACAGCATAGATTTCAACAATTTTTTTCGGAGTTTTTGCATCATCTTTTTCAAATCCACACGCCATCACAACCGCTAATTTTTTGTTCATTCTACTCAAAGAATAATTATACAGCAAGAAGTCTGTAGACAAGAATGTGGTCACAAAAGTTGTGTATGATTCGTTAACTTTTTGGACAGTACAATGATCACAGAATGTTTAACAACAGTAAAAATGCTAACTGGAATTATAATGAATACTAGTAAACGTTTTATATTCACTAAAAAATCTTTTCTTTGTACATCAACTTTTTTCATTAATTCTTTTTAAAACGGCTATAGCTTTTAAAAGTTTGTTAATATATATTGTTATATTAATATCTTCATAATGGGAGATATGAATGGCCTGAATCATGTTTGTGAACATCTTTATTTTAGTTTGAAATATAGTATTGCCAGTTTTTACCCAAACCAAATAATTATAGAAAGCGTTGCCAAAGATAGAGATATTTAATGCTTCTGGGAAAAAACCCTCTCAATCTCTAATTTAATAAAAAAAAAGAGGAAAAATTCATCTGAAAACTTCAGAATTGGTAAAATCCAAAAAATAAACGTTCAATGGAAATTAAAGTTTGGAAGAATAAACTTTCAGTCCTAAGCAATTTTAAACCACAGTGTAATTGATTTATGACTTTTTAAAAAGCTTTTTATGTAAAATAAAAAAAATAAAAGAGTTTAATACAGTTATAAACTTAATTTTGTTTGAAAAAAATTAGGTATTAAACAAAACTTGAAAATATTATAAAAAATATTTAAAAAAACTTAAGATAAATTGTATAACTATCTACTAATAATAATTTTTAAGTCGTTTTTATTCGTTGCAAACATTGTAACAGAAACGTTTTTGGGATTATTTTTTTTATGTTCCTTCCTCAATCAATCCTATGATTTTTGTTTAACATTTTAGAAATAAGATAACGAGTTAGTTTACTGCAGCTAATGTACTTGTATTTTTTTACCAGATATATAATGAACTCTAATAATTATGACAACGAGGAGGCATAATGATGGATCCAGTAGAAGAATAATCTTATCCATACCTTTGCCATCGATATTCAGAACAGAATAATATTGACGAATTCCTTCAAACTAATTTAGCAAATAGTGTATAAGTGAAAATGAATACTCCATTATAAGGATAGACAAAGCATTTCTAGATGGTATTTAAAAAAAAAAATAGAACTTTTTGTCTCCAAAATCATATGTTTGTGCGCACAGACTTAATGTATATTGTAATTAATTTGTATTAAATGTCAAAATCTACATAGTTATAAAGTCCTGATGTTCTTGTTTAAATATTTGCACACACTCTAAACTGAATAAAATATTGAAAATTTTGTTGGAACCGAAACCCATGCCCTTGGCATTGGAGATCCACCGAGCTACCCTATGCGCCAAAGGGACTTTGTACTATAAGCTTTCAAAACCTAATATAAATGTTGTCAAAAGATTAAAGAATGGTTTTTTGAGCTAAATAATAATGATTTAATTACAATAAATTTAAATCATTTAATGAATAATTTAATATAAAATGTAATGAATAATTGATGAGAAAATGGAATAATTATTTAATATATGATCAAATTTAATTAATTATAGCTAACAGAAGTTTTAGAAATTATCAAAATTATATAAGTAAAATATTAACAGCATACAATTGGGTCCATAATCAAAAAAACACTTAGTCATAATGCCTATATTTCCTTCTTTTGATATATCAATTTAAAAAAAAAAAATGGCAAGTTCTGATGCTTCCGGTGCATCAGTAGGTACAGATAAGTTCTAAATATAACTAATTTTCTCTAAATTAAGAAGTTCAGAACTAATTGTATTGGCTGTAGCCTCTTAGGAATTAACAAGTTCTTCCAGTATGAAGATGGAAACTGATGCTATCTATATGTTTGATATCTACAATGCTTGAATCAGTTTTACTTGAGGTACAAATTTACTGAATTCTATTTAACTGCATTACTAGAGTTCAAGAAGAAGGTGAGAAATAATCTAGGTGTCTGATAAATACTGGTGAAGAGAGAGTTGAAAAGAATGAAAATAATGAGATAACGCTACTCGAAGACATGATTATCCCTGCACATAATGTTATCTAGTGCAGTCACTTTTCAATTGCTAATCACAAATACTGTTTACGGAAAATTCTATATAAGTTCCATTTAACGAGACACACAGTAAAATTAATCATAGGTTTATTGATTAATTTCCTGGATAATTAAATAATATCTGTCATATAACTCGGTTTAATGATCAAACCACAATAAGAAATGGGAAAACAAGACTAAGATCTTTCAACCGTAACAAGCGGTCTTCGTCAGAGTCAAAAACCCAACTGATAGTTTTAACCCAACTCAGTTGGGTTTTTGACTCTGACGAAGACCGCTTGTTACGGTTGAAAGATCTTAGTCTTGTTTTCCCATTTCTTATTGTGGTTTGATCATTGATTGTTGTTTCACGTGTTTATGTGAAATCTTTTTATAACTCGGTTTGAGGAGGAACAGAACCCACACATTACACTCAGGAATTTCTTGACTCACTAGAGTTGTCTAGATTGCTCCAACATAAGCTAGAACTCAAGAAGGTAACACTCATCATGTGTGTGTATTAGAAAAATTGCTCCAACCCGCTTAGGAAATGGAACTATAATAATAACTAAGGAGCTTTATGATAATGTCATTGCTTATAAAATTACTGCATCATGGTATCAAGGGGAAATAGTTTTAATTCCAATATTGAAAATCGTTTTATCTGAAGAAGACAAAATTCCTTTTTCAAGGATTCAATTTCCAATTGAGTTATCATTTACCATGAGTATTCATAAGTCTCAAGGAGAGACTCTACAGAATGTTTTAGTTCATTTATGTACAACAGTATTTCAACATGGCCAACATGTTGTTCTCAGTAGTGTCAAACAAAAACAAAACATTAAAGTTTTTTTCAAAAATTCAAATTGTACAAAAAATATAAAAAAGAGAACTCTCTTAAACGTATGTTCATTATCCTCTTTATTAAAAATGAATTAATTTAGAGTTTGTCTGCGTTTATGTGAACATGATTCTATTAAAATGGAAGGTGTTGAATGACCCAGCGGGAGACGAATAGTCTAGTATAAAATAAAATTAGAATAATTCAACTGAATATTCAGAATACTTGTTGAAAGCTAAAATGCTAACAAGCACAGAGAATACCAACTTAATAATTTCAATATTAGAATTAGAAAAAACCGTCATACCTCGTAAGTTGATATCGGAGATGTTGGAGCGCTTTCGGATCTGGTCCATCTTCATTCGCAACTAATCTATGGGGCTGTTGTCGAGAGGTTTTATAGTCGTGTCCACTGCTATCTAGATATTGTTATTTCAAATTATTAAAACCAACATAACCTTCACGCGACCGGAAACTGATTTACTAAATAAAGGGTTCAAATACAACGTAGGACGGAAAATTAATTCTAAAGATATCGAAACTATCATTACCGATACAGAACTAGCCATAAAATTAATACCATCCGACGAACAAAACCACGTGAGACACTTAGCATCTGAAGTAATAGATAAAACCATTAATAATAGTAAAAGTAACGAAATTAAAAACCAAGACAATTATATCCTTAGAAACATTAAAAAGAAATTACAAAAAGCTAACGCGATAACCACTAAAGCAGACAAAGGTAACTCAATAGTTGTGATAAATAAATCAGATTATATTAAAAAAACGCAAGAATTTATAGATAAAAATAAGTACGAAAAACTAAAAAACTACCCAACTAAGAAGTTCCAAAACGAAATTAGAAATGTAATTAACAAATCTCATAATATAATTAAACCCAATGAATCATATAAAATAGTTAAACATGAATCCAAATGCCCCTCAGCTAAAAGCTCAAATTAAAGTACATAAGTTAGGAGAACCTATTAGGCCGATTATAAATTATAGGAATGCTCCCGCATATAAAATATCAAAAAAATTAGCTAAAATAATAAAAGATAAGGTTAGCCTACCTAATACTTACAATATTAAAAACTCGGTTGATTTAGTAAATAAAATAAAAGATATAGATATAAATGAAAAAACTAAATTGGTATCTTTCGATGTAGAAAATTTGTATACGTCAATCCCCAGTTCGGAAGTAATAAAAATTATACGGAAAGTAGGTAAACAATTTGATCAGAATAACGATATAGACGAAATAATAAAACTAACAACTTTAACTCTAAAGCAAAACTATTTTAAATTTAATAACGAGTTCTATTTAGCAAAAGATGGATTAGGAATGGGACACCCAACCTCTGCTATATTATCTGAAATATTTTTACAGGAACTAGAAAGAGTATATGTCAATATATTAAAAGAGAAATTCAATGTAATCCATTATAGCAGATATGTTGATGACTCCTTCTTAATCATAAATAACCCGAACGAAGAAAATATAAAAAACATAAATAAGTATCTCAATTCGTTAAATAATAAAATTAAATTCACCCACGAAATAGAAATAAACAACAAAATAAATTTCTTGGATCTAACCATTGAAAAAACCGGGAATAAACTTAGTTTTAAAATATATAGAAAACCAACCGCAACCGATATTACCATACATAAATCTTCAATGCATCCAAAACAGCAAAAAATATCAGCTTTTCGGTATATGATAGATAGATTAATAAGAATTCCGATGAATCCTAATAACTATAAAAAAGAGTTAAATATAATTAAAGAAATAGCAACGAATAACGGTTACAACTCAAACTTAATCAATAAAATTTTAACAAATAGAACGAACAAAATAAATAATTATGAAAGGTCTAATAATAATAAATACGCGTCTATAACGCACATAGGAAATATTAGTTATAAAATCGCGAACTTACTTAAATGGTACAATGTAAAGTTAGGGTATAAAACTAATAATTCTATAAATCAAATATTAGCTTGCTCCACGGAAAATAAAACTAACAAATTCGAAAAAAGCGGAATATATAAATTAAAATGTAAAGACTGTAATCAAATATATGTAGGACAAACGGGAAGAACCCTAAAACAACGATTCAAAGAACATCTTAAAGATTATTTAAATAATACTAATAAATCTAATTTCGCAAATCACCTTACCAAACACGGACACGAACCTGACAGCATAGAAAACTCAATGGACTTACTAAAGACGGGACAGAAAGGACAGAGACTTAATATAATAGAACAACTAGAAATTTATAAACATAAAAAATCGGGTAATATAATAAACGAACAGATAAACCACCAATCCGATATCTTATTTAAACCATTAACAAAAATAAAAAGAAGACTGGACGGACAATATGACGATAAAAAAAAACTATAAAAGAATTAGATTAGATAATAATTAAATAAATTCAAAAATAACGCCATAATTTGAAATAACAATATCTAGATAGCAGTGGACACGACTATAAAACCTCTCGACAACAGCCCCATAGATTAGTTGCGAATGAAGATGGACCAGATCCGAAAGCGCTCCAACATCTCCGATATCAACTTACGAGGTATGACGGTTTTTTCTAATTCTAATATTAATCTTACTAACCTCAGTGGTAATAACAATATGCATGTATTTTATAATTTCAAATTCCCCGCTCATCACATCATAGATAAAATGTAATAACAGTAATTATTTTCATTTATTATTTGTTTTGGTGATTCGTACAGGCGTTTTGATAAAGAGTTTGGCTTATTTATAGGAGAATACCTTCAGAATTCAAGAATTCGGGACTCATGTATAAATTCGTCCATAAAGAAGGCTTCTGAAGAAAGGTGTGGGCATCATGAAATGAGTATGAGCTCTTATGAGAGTAAAACCTCTGACTTTCAGGTGTATACATGTCTGGATAAAAGATAACAGAAGAACGTGGTAGTGGTTAAATTATTATAAGAAAACCTTAAACAATTTATGGGAAAATCTATAGTGTATGAAGTATAATATAACGATAGTCCTTAGGATACAGTACTATAATCACTCTAGATAAATAAATAAAATGAATAAATAAAAAATAATATAACAAGCTTGGTTCTTTATGTAAGAAGCGCTTCTGACCCAAATTATTCGGGCTCAGGTATACGTTTGGTGTAACAGATAATTAACCCAAATAGTTTGACATCCTTAAATAAGTTTTTTGTAACAGAAACTTTTAGAACATTATCATTGTAATGTACTGAATCAGATAATCATGAGAATATTAAAACTGAAGTTGTGGAATATTTATCGTAACAAAAAAGGCGTAAAGACAGAAATAGTTTTGTAAAAGGAGATTTACATTCTCTAATAAGTTAGCCAACAATTCAAATATTCCGTTAAGCTATTAATAAATTTAATCTATTTAATAATAACTTTAGTATATAAATTGAATGCATTTAATACATTAAATATATTGTAATAAATTTGATATATTAATTGAATATATTATCATATGAAGTAAAAACCTATTTTTGGGGAAAAGGAAAAAGTGGTTAGATTGTCTCAAAAGTCAGGGTTGATTTAGCAGGTTTAAATATTCTACCTCACAAGCTGATACACTGTAGAAAGTAAGTAGCAGGTTCTCATATATCTGTGACTTCCAAGTTGGTAGATTTTGGCTAAACTGTTGTTGCATATTTCTTACATGCGATATCATGTAATGTCATTTGCCACTCTTTTATTAACACCGATGGAAGTGTCGATACAACATAGCTTTAAATGACCACCTGACTATATGAGAAAATAGTTACACCCCAGCCAGGTCTACATCATTCGCAGTGTCACTGCTGTTGCTATGGCAATGATTTCTGCGTGGGTGTTGTGACATGAAGACGAGCGGAAAGCTCCTTCATTATGTGAGCCTCTAATATAAATTCCAACATCTGAGGAGCCAACACCTGAGCTTCACTAAGTTTAGAGATATCAGTAAAGCATACCAGTTCGTCGTGTGGCAATTTCACTGTCACTCATAGCTTTTTTGAAGGAACGAACACGTTGAAATTGCTATCATTAATCAAACAATTCCTTGTTACTTCCTTAATTTGAATATGGCTATTACCTTGACTTACTAACCAAAGTGTGTAAATCGGATGAATTGACCACTCTAATTTATAAGCATGTCGTCAAAGTTGTAGTGGTTGTTTCAACAACATTGTATAAGTTAAAAATCTGTCGCTAGTTTTGTTGACTTGCTAAACAACTCCAAGAACATCCAGATATTATAATAATTTATTATATTTATAATAATTTATAATATTTATAATAATTTATTTTATCATATTATCTTATTTACCAGCCCAATACCTGATTCAATTAACAGATGAGTTTCTGGATATCATAAAAAAAGTTCAACTGAAGTGCAATAGCTTCATTAGATGTAGAGTCCTTATTCGCGAATTATCTTGTAATAGAAACTATAGATATCATATGTCATTATGTCTATTACAAAAGCAATACACCGCCACCCAAATACGTGAAAAAAGAGCGCTTAAGTAAACTGTTTCAAGCTTGTACTATGGAAAACCCATTTACAAACATAGACGGATCCATGTAATTCACAGATGGATGCAGTTGCCATGGGGTCACCTTTCGGAGTGACATTCGCCAATTAGTATATGTGTTATATTGAAAACAATATAATGTTCAACAGACTGGATATCATACTAATAGTCCATTGCTGATACGTGGATGACTGCTTCATAATATCAAAAAGCATGATCGACATTGAAACCTTAAAGAATGCATTCGAAGAAGGGTGCTGGTTAAAATTCAGAAACGAGAAAGCAATAAACAAGAAAATCAATTCCCCTGATTTAAACATTAATATTCAAAATGAAAAAACCGAACTCATTGTACATAAAACCCACCAAGACTGTCTCGTACCTCAATGTATTGAGTGAGTGCCCACAACGCTACAAAAATGCAACTACAAAAGCCCTGATTCATCAAACTTATAAAATAGCTTCAGACTGGAAAATTTTTCATTCCAGCATAAAAAGAACAAAACAGGCATTCGTAAACAATGCTATTCTGATGAGAATTCGATAATATTCTGAAGGCATATCTTATATGACAAGGAACACAAACAAATGGATAAAGAAACACATGTAACTATTCAAATATTACGATAGAAATCAGTATTCCAAACAATACAAATTGGATGAAAGGATACTGAAGAATATCATCAAAACTAATATAAAGCTTACAAATAAAGACGATAGAGTTTCTCTTATTATTTACTATAAAAGCACCACAAGCAACAGCCTGATCTAACATCTACATTTAGTTAGAAACCAGCCATAAAATGTTGAAGTTATTTGTAACACAATGCCAAATAGACCTGAAACAGGTAGTAACAGCGAAACCCATGGTAACACTCTCGAGCTTTGAACAAACAACCTTAATCTTACTAATTGACTCTGCTTTGTCTACATGAAAGGAAAAATATTTAAGAATCATTCTCGTCCGGATGATGGCTCTAGGAAGGAGTTGAAATATGGTGACTACAGGAAGTATGTTATCTAGTTTAGCTTTAATAACCAAATCGTTATTCAGGAAGATAGAGTAACTTATCAAGAAGCAAGTTTCTGCAATTTGTGGGTACATTTTTAATAACATGTCCTTAAAGAAGTACTTCTAGCAAAATATATACATGTATATATCTGATAAACAAAATTTGGTCCGGCAGGACAAATTACACTTAAAATAAACTGAGACAAATAGAAAGAAAATAAGAGAGACTCACTTTTCAGAAATGACAATATGGCAATGACCGTATATATTGGAAATATGGCAAACATATTCAGAATCTCCAGAACTGCGGTGGTCTACAACTTTGTGGACGTAGGAGATGTCTCACTTGTCCCATTGTTAATAATTATGAGTCTTCATTTGCGTCTCCTTTTAATCCTAATGTTTACCCTATTTATAATCTCTCGTCCTGTATCTCCACCAACTGTGTTTACCTCTTGAAATGCACCCAATATAATGCTTTTTACGTTGGTTTATCATCTACGATGCTGAACTTTTAGATGAATAATCACAGGCTTTTGGTTAGTAAGCGCAGCAGTCTCCCTGTTGCTACTTACATTAATTCCCACCACCTCAGCTTCAAAGGTTGTTTCACAGTCCAAGTTCTTGAACAAGTCCCCAGTTATTCTAAAAGCTTCTGAGGAAGTCCACATTTGGCTTACACTAACTCAAACTAAGTTAAGTATTTTAAGTTTAAATTACTAACTTAAACCGTTAGTTTATTTTTTTCCTTATTTTTATTTATTTAGTTATTTTTTTTGTTTTTAACTTAATGCTTTCTTGTATTATGCCAATTTTGTATATTAATAGATTACTGTCATTATAGAGAAAAAGGTTTGTAATGAGAGTTATAAAAAAGGTTGTGATCTATTGTTTTGTAAATATGTTTGCCAAGTTCATTTCTATATTGTGCCTCAGTCCAATCCCCTTCTAATGGTAGTTGTCAGTGTCATTGCGCACTGGCATCAGGCCATCTGTTACTGGTCAACTCTTCAACATGGCCAGCCTGTATCGCTTCACTTACATTAACTATCTTGTTCAAAAACATTAACAGATATTCAATGCAAATTTTTCAGAATACTTGACCATTGCAAAATAAAACAAATAATGAGTGTTAATTTTAATTTCTGTACATACTGTCATAAACATTATTATTCTCTCATTTTTATTTGAATACTTCTGCGCAATACAAGTTTGTATTCTGATTTATAACGCAATCAGAATATATTGATTTTCTAAATTTACTTAGGCCTGAAAGTTGAATGTAGGTTTCCCATGGGAGAAACACTCTCTCTTCAATCAACATATTTGTATATTTGACTCTAAGATTTGGTTATTGGGATCGTGACAGAAATTTTAACACACGTGTCATGAAACTATTCATTACGTAAATTTACAATACTCACATGACGTAATACATTAATAAAAATAAACACTACAGTTTTCAATCCAGGATCTGGAAGACCTGAGGAATCAGGTGTATTCAAAAAAACACTTGCTTGCTTGTAATTTTTTGCAGTCTTCATTTATAACTGCATCTGTTGAGTAATAAAACCTGCCGTTTACAGGTACTTGTATCAAAATTGATTTTCTTGCTTAATTCAATGAAATAATTCAAGGTGATTTTATTATTTTGTGACGTAGGTAGTTGTACTGATTTTCAAATATACCACGTTGGTTGGTATTTGGTTGTTATTTGAAAAGTAATTCGTTCAGAGTTGCTACATATTTTTTTAAATAATCGCCTATTTCATTATGAATAATGCCATCTGGTATGACTATTTTTCAGTTGCAATGTTGTAACAATTGACGTAAACACGTGGTATCATTACCACCTAAATTTTTGTTTATTAGTACATAAATTATGATAGATTTTTATGACTGCACTGGAGAACCAAGTGGCTGGTTGAACGTTCGCGTTTACGAAAGTTGTGATTTTGCTTTAATTTCATGATATTCGTCAATAAAGGTTCAATAAATTCGTCAATAAAGGTTCATTACAGCTTAAATTTACTGATTCTATGAAACTCAACTACATATATTTCAAGGGAGCTTTGATAACGTCTGCTCTTCCCCTCTCAGAAATCAGGTAGGGTATACAGGGTATCATTAGAAAAATTATTATAATACGTTCATTATATTTACCTTAGAATTACACATAATTCAATATCCTCTATTTTAAAACTTAGAAGTGAGTTTTAAATAGTGTTTTCTTATTCCCTCACATAGGTCATGAAAAAATCAGTTTTCAAAATTTCATGTTCCTAACATCAGCAGTTTGCGCTCTGCACCGATGTGTCAGTCAATCGTTAACAGCCCATACTTACTATACTACTGCCATATAAAGTGATATGCTTACATTTATGTCACTGGATTTAGAATGCTGCACATGAATTCATCCATCAAACAGACTGGAGTATTTATCAGTTCTATGAGATATGAAAAATTTCATTAGAACTAACATGTGTTTTTACTTTACTATAATTAAAGTATAGTGATTATGACAAAAGTTTATATCGAGATTTTGATAGCACTACATGTTTTGAAGTTCCAAAAGTCGTTTTATGAAGTTTTTGTGATGATGCCTGAGTGAGTGTGGGTGCGAGGGTGAGTGTGATCCAAAGTTTATGGGTACGTTACAGTTTCTTTTCAATATTTTGCTATTATATGTGTTTTATGAAGGAGTCCGTTACTTGTAACTATTCTAATTTAGTACCACTAATAGAACTGTGTTGTACTAAATATTTGATTTGATTTAAATATCGTGAAATGAGAATTTCTAATAAAATGAAAAATAACATAAATATATTATCAAACACTGCAGGATTGAAAGCATGTAAATACTCGTTGAATGAATATGGATATGAAATGGACAAATGGAAAGTGCTGTGTTTTCCTGCTAATTGAACCAACCCATGTCGATTTGTGCCCCAAGTCTTTTTAGTGATCTAGGATACTTGTTCTGTTAAAAGGGTGAAACAAAACATACGCATTACCCATCAAACAAACCGCTACTATAAACTATACCGATGAAAACCTGCTTGAACAAGAATATTGAGCTGCTACGTGTGAAGAAAAATAGAGATTAAATAGTATAGAAGTCTATCCAAACTTACTGTCAGCAATGTTATATCTAGTGTCTTTTACAAAAAATGATCTGAATTTAAGATTTTGCATATGAATTATAGCAATAAAACTCAAGGCAGTACTAAGCAAAACTATTGCATAACTTTCTCAATGATTTGCCAATCAAGTACATACTTTTACAGCTATCAAAAAATAAGATTGTTTGATGATCATTGACTATGGTAAATGATCATCAAAATTTTGATTTCCAGGTTTCTCAATTAGAATCAATTTAGATACTTTCCAGGTACAGGGGGAAATGGTTATTAGTAGGTTATTGATGCCTTATAATTGTTACAGTATATGGAAAGTAATTAAATACAATCATCGGTTTATCAGATGGCATGACTTACAAATCCAGTGGTCTGTTTGATGAACTGATTTTGTGCGAGGAAAACGGGACGTCATCTAGTGCAATTACTAAGCATTGCTGGGATTGTCCTTGGGGATCAAAGTGTCCAAATAATTAATCGGTTGTTCTGATTATGATATTTAGATACCATCAATCTATATTATTGAAAATGCATACATTTTTCTGTTGTTCTAAGCGTTGTTTTCTTTGCTTACTGGTAAGATATATTCTACAACTGAAGCTAAGCATTCTATATTCCCTTTCTATATCTCAATCAAAACCTGTAGTCGTATAACTTTTTGGAATCTTTTTTTGGAATTTAGAGTTGTTTAATGTAGTAAGTAATTGATGATATTTCCTTCCTGAATCACCAAACTGTTTTAAAGGATTCAATCTTCTTTCCATCAGGTAAAATTGATTTCTGATTATCTTTACTTTCCTCTTTAACGCTAACTGAGATATTTTGTACACTTACGTTTTGTTTTCAAAAAACATAGATATAAAAAACTTTTATAGTATACTTTTTTCAAACCAGTTTAGCAAAATGATTTTTTTTCGTACATATCATACTACAATGTTCCAAATTTGATTGTTTCATGCTGGCGGTACTTTTTTCCCGTATGACAGTTTTTTATTGATTTATGATAATCAAATTTAATTTTAGATAATCAAGTAATGTCTACTTGAAATAAGAGGTATTTATAATCCAAAATAATTCATTGGGAAAAACTTTCCTATTTACTTAGAGCTAGTAAAAAAGCATATAAAACAACTGCCAAATATATGCTCCTACTAAATCTAACAATTTGAGAATTTGTGCTTCCGCATTCCTCATTAACTTGAATGCGTCACACAATTTCAATTAGTTCTATAGTATGTAGTTTGATTTTTGTTTATATCTTAGAAAAAAATTTAGGGCAGAAAAACTCAACGAGGGAATGATTTGTGCTTCTTGTTATTTACAACATTCTTGTTGTAGCTGACAGAGTTTTGGCATTCATAATTTGGCTGTCAGTTTGAATAGTTCCATGACATCGTTTCTAAGCTGTATTAACAGGAGATATGTGGCATAAATGTATTTGCATTAGACTTTCTACGTTGACAACAAAGGATTAGTGGATATAGTTCACAGGTTTGTAGTGGTTTAACATAATTATCAATCATCTGTCCATGTATGCCTTTACGACGATGTCACTTAAAGTATCATATTTTTACAGCTTACTTGTTATTTCATATATAAATTGATTACAATTAGTTTCATGAGTTCCATTAACCAAAGTAATACTTCAATTATTACATTTCTGTAGCCTCTCATGTTTTATTATACAAAAATTGATTTCACATTTCTCCTTCTGTGTTTACTTTATTATTTTTGTCTCTTATGACCAATGAGGCATTATCTATGTCAATCTTTTCTGCGATATATAACATTCTTACCCTTGTTTAAACTTGAATAATTTAGTAGTTCTACTAATTATTTATCGAACTACCTTAATGTTGTCGTGTTTGGTTGAGAAGCTTAGCAGAATATCCAGAGTATTTTTTTTTTCTTCCTCTAATCCAATGGTTAGTGGTTTTAAACCAGATATAATGTGTGCTCTCAATAGTACGTTACCCTTAATTTTTTATTTAACAATTGCTTTAGATTTTGTGTCATATTTCTTTTGTATTGTTTGCTCAGTATGACATCTAGTCTGCAGTGTACCTTTTGTAACCCTAGAATTAAAATTTAAAGTATTAATTTATCCTTTCATTCGTAGTCTTTTAATAACTTGATCAAATTATTAACTTGTGTTTTTATAGTTTTTTTGTACACTTCTAGAATATGTTTTTTCAAATCTTTTCTTAACATAAAAGAGATCCCTTGTTAAAGAATAGAATATTCATTTATGTTCCATGGTCTTTTGCATCTCTTCGGTGTTAAAAAACTCATTTCAGTTTTTATTCTCCAGTTCATTAAAAAACATTTTTAGGTAAATTTAAAATTATTCTCATTGTTTAATAACTATAGTGAGGGAATAATAATAATCTTACTATTACTTTTGTAAATTCATTATGATATAAAATGAAAGATAAATACAAATTGATACTTTATTTTTAAGTAGTGGTACATTTATTTTTTAAAAAGTATATAATATTTTATTTAAATAATATCGAAATGAAAATTTGATAAGTACTCATATTTACGTAAGTTGAAATGTAATATCTTCTTATAGTTCTAAGTAACTAATACAATAATTATAAGTACTTGTGATATTCTTATAGGGATTAATAATCTTTGGAGCAGGCGGGCCATTGAAGAATTTAGTACAAAAAAGTTAAACTTTAATACTTAGGTAACCTAAGTTACAAATTATTCTCTAATGCATGAAATATTGTGATAAATATGCTTATAACATACATTAAATGGTAATACTTAATACTTATTCTCGGATATGCAATAAAATAAATCACACTCCTATTATAAACAGTTACAATTATCCAATGAGTATATTAAAAAAAAATTGAAAATTATCTATCTGCAAAACCATTTATACTATATTTCACCAGAGCCAACTTTACACTGTATTTAAATATCGAGGAACGTAAATACTAGACAAAACCATAACAGATTGTATAAAATTTTTTTATAAAGTGAAAATTATTAATCTGTTTGTGCCTTATATTCAAGGGTAATAGTTCTATGCATTCACTTATTCTACGTGCAGGAAGCGTATCTCTTGTTATCAGTTACACATTAACTGACCTCAAAATGTCTGGTTGATTGCACAAAAAGAGTTTCAAAATTCTTATATGATATCAGCAAACAATTTCTGGTGAAGAATTAGATGATGACCGAATTGATTGGGCATGAGTAACACAACTGCAATTACGGCTAAATTGATTGACTTTAAAAGATGTTCAAACTAAAGAATTGATAACAGACTGTGATATTTATATAAAGTTGCCTGTTTAATTAGCCGAGCTATGGAGAACATTTTAGAATTAGACTTTTTAAGAATATCATTCATTTGGCATGAGAGCAAGTTTTTTGACAGTCTTGGAATTGTTAGACTGCATTTGCTGCATTGTGATTAGAAGACACTTGAGACAAGGTGACTTACAGAGCTCATCAAGGATTACCTCTTAGATAGCTCCTGCATTTAGCATAGAAGTGCGGGTTGGATCCGTCTCGTAATACAAAACCACTTAGTAATGATCACACGTCGTGTCTGAGATTCAGTGTAGAGCTCAATTCATTTTCACTTCAACAGCTAACATATGTTACTTGCTGCTTGAGTAATCACAACTTTGTTTACCTGAGAGAGAATAAAATTTTCCTATGAAGGTGACTATTGTGTCAAATTCAGTGAGGTTGTTTTTAATATTGGAGTATAAAATGTGCTTCTTCTTGGGAAGCCATAATGATGTTTTTTTGTTGCCCAAAATGTTTACACCTTAAATTCCATATTGACGATTTCAACATTACAAAAGCACGAGCTGTTTATATATATATATATATATATACAAAACTAAAGTTTATCGGGACTCGGTCAGTTCTGCAGGTTCAAATTAAACTCTCATTGCCAACGTTTCAGTCTTTATTTAAAACCTTTTTTATAGGCCTATGCAACTATGCCACTTTTTTAAACATTCACTTATATCACATCCATATGTTATTCTTATATCCTCATAGAAACCCATATTTATTATCCCAAATTGTATAAATAAATCCGATAAACTTGAGTTTTGTTTTTATTCTACGGTCGATACTTTTATCAATAATTATATATATATATATATATATATATATATTATAAAAATAGGTAGCAGTTCTCCTTTAAACATATGTTGTTGAATAGTAGTTCATATTTAACATAGATTTGTTACTTACATTTTACAAATTCTTTGTTTATTTCATTCTTAAAATTGTTCAAAGCACTGCCTATGTTACAGTTCTAATACTTCTAATAACTCATCATCCTGTTATAAATCGTTTGTGTGTAGGCAGATCTTGATAGTTATATTTAAAGTATGTTTGAATGATGATTGAGGGTTTACGTTTGAATTATTGTCAGGTAAACATAATTTTAGGAATTAAGTAGGATAAAAATGAAGATATTTTTTCCCAGTTTTTCAAATTTTGGTTCCCTTAATAGAACAATACCTATCATATTAGTTTATTTTTCTAGTTATTTTTAATGTTCCACTAAAACTTTTACTATAAACACTAATGTAACTAGCATTATTATTTTAGTTTTCACGTTGATTGTAATATAAATATATATGGTATTTCATTCAGTTTAATCAAACTATGAACGGTATCAAAAATAGCTAATATGTTACTGTTTTTGTATCTTACAATTAAATGAATTGTTTATAGCATAAACAAAATTAATAAAGTTATTACTTTTTTTAGTCACTCCTGACAGATTCATTTCTTCTGGAAGAAATTAACCATAAGAAAATATTTTCTGTTATATTTTTATATATTTTTCAAATGTAAACAAATATTTTATTTTTGACTGCACCAAAGATATCAAAATTGTCTATAGTCTTTAATATAAATTGAATTTGTTTAAACTCATTTTGATATATTTTTTACTTGCACATCATTCTTGCTTAATTCTTTACATAAAACATAAAAGTAACGAAATAATTTGTTAAAAACCTTCATATTGTTAACATTTAGGAGATTAATATAATTTGATTAGTACAAGGTATTAGTTAACCGTGTAGTTTAGTATGCAGGTGGTGAAATCATTTGTCTGGCTTTAGTTGTTGTCCATTTTTAATAAGAAGTGCTGAGAACTTCTTGAATATGGAAATATCATAATCTGATCGAAGTCTCCACCATCAGATATTTGAAGTCGATAATTCTCCTACATTGTTTATAATGAATGTAATAAAAATATTTCACATAAACACGTAAAATAACAATGAATGTTAAACCAAAATATGAAATAGGAAAACAAAACTAAGATGTTAGTCTTGTTTTACATTTCATATTGTGATTTGATCATTAATAAATGTATTATACGTGATGTTTATCATTTTAAAAGTTATTAGTGAAAACAAGATATTTAATATATAATATCATTAAGTGAATTCTATATTCTATTAACGATTTAAATATCAATAAAATGATACAAACACAATGATCATTAAATTATTAAATCATTTGATATTTCAAACAGATATTTTCTACTGTAAACCTTGTGATAAGTTAAACGTCCATGAAAGACAGTGTATAAGGAAACTACTTTTGTTTCATTAAAATTGCAAAAAGATACCAAATACATGAACAAAACAGTTTATGAAATTATTCAATTTTATTGATATTATACAATTTGAACTTAATAGTTGAATAATCATTTTTTATCATAAAATTGTAACTTACACTTTACACTTTCATTTCTTTTAAAAGAAATTGGCCATATTACAATTAATGGTGTTTTTCTTTAAAAAAAATTCATAATATTTTTATATAAAATATCTAAATATTATGATAATATTTTAAGATAATATGGACAATAATATGTGAATGTAAATGAAAGAACCTATATTGTCAGAGAAATGTACAGCAAAGTGCATTAGACACGGAGCTCGTCAGCGATTGAAACATTGTTTGAAATAAGTTCATGTTACCTGGAGGATCACAAGGTTTACAAGAAAGTCTGGATGTTGCTTTTAAGAACTGATTTGGATTTGAATACAACAAGGAATAAGCTAAGAACCAGATTTATTTGTCTCCGATAACATTTAATGAATAAATGAAGGTATATACTACCAGCATTAAGCTACCGTAATGCAAATTCTTAAGGTATATGCAATAATACTTTTGGTTAATGAACATCTACTATGATAATAGTTTTGATTATTTATTTTATAAAATAAATTTATTTATTTTTATTTATTTATTTATGAGAACATAACGGTTTTCATGTTATTTTATTTTCCTTTGAAGCTATTGCAATTATGAGGTAGAATGGGAGACTGAACTCTTGACAAAGTCTTGAGTGAGATACCAAGCGCAGATCAAGTGAAGCGTCAATATCACTCAGAAATTCAATACATTCAAGTTAACCTTAATCAAATCACCTTAGCAATTCCAAAATCCTCACGTCACCCAATTACAAGCTATTATTATTGCTATTATTAATAATCATGGAAAAACAGATAACACATTTTTTGTTAAATTAATATTGGTTTTGGTCGTGCAGGGTTCTTATTGTGAGAAGATAGAAAATTTTCTCACTATAGTTTTCTACCCTCTAACCAAGGTTGGTCAGCCGAGACGGAGCATCAGTAAATTAGCTGTCAAAGTCGAAGTATACCATAGTGGCAGTCAGTGAGTATACACTCTGATAAGTAGTAGCATATGATATGCGCTAAGAGGAATGGAGTGTAGCTATAGTGGCAGGCTCTCTGTATAATGTTTATGTACAGTAGCAAATGATAAGAGATTATCAGTAAAACTAGAGCTGTAAATACAGGCAGTGTATATAATCTGTTGCATATAATAGCAAACAGTGGCATAGCAACTGTGTTTGCCGCCAGGGGCGGTCGAAAGATTTGCCCCCCCCCCCCTCCCACCCCCCGCATACCGAGAACGTTCTGAATATATTTATTTTTATGGGATTATAATCAAGGAACTAGTTTTACATTACTGCCTTTGGTCCCAGACTTATATCTTATTACAGCACTCGTATACATGTACAGTGGTCATCAAAGAAAACCAAAGATTTTTCGAATCAAAAAAGTATAATTAAAATCAAAAAGAACTGTTAAATTAAATCAATTAGCTACAAAAATAAACATAATACGTTTTCAACTCTTACGTATTAAAAATACGTAAAAATAACTTTGTTACTACATTAAAAATGTAGTTTTCAAAAATTTAAAATAAATTTATTTTTAATTTGCAATTATTACAGTTGAAAATCCTTTGAACAGAATTACAGACATAAAACATAAAAAAAATTATGACTCTAGAAACTCATTTTCAGATATTTCTGTTAGCTTTTTACCCCCTTAAAATGTCGCCCTTTGGCATGTGTCACCCGGGACGGACTGCCCCCCCCCCCCCTTACTATGTCACTGGTAACACATGGCATATATTAACAGCCACGGAAGGTTAACAACAGAAAGAGGCAGTGTGTATACTGTGTAATATACAGTAGTTTACGATGTGCGCTAAGAGCGATAGAAGATGATCTGTAGTGGCATAGTGGGAATGAATTGTTTACATTATTTTAAACCTTCCAAATATTCCGTTATTTTAAAATCAAATTTATCTAATACATTTCGTACATTACAAAGCTGCAATATTCGTCTGATCACTATGCTAAACGTAGCAATGTGTTATATCTAATAAATACACCCTGAGCACTGAGTTCTGCTGATATTGTTTGAGTGATATATCAGACAATACAAATAACTCACTTACTTCAGTTTATGTAATAATATAACACACACTGTGCAACACAGCTAATTAGAACATAGAAGTTAATATTAACCATATTAAACCAAATGCATGAGTTTCAGTCAGTCAGAGTTGCAATTCTGAAAAATTGGAGGACAGTCGGAGTTGGTTTGTGCTGAATGGCCAGCAGTTTAGTACCACAACTACACTATTTAAAAAAATACACTATTTCGTCCAGATGTAAACGTTTTTCATACATTTCAATACCATAATGATTAGATATTGCATTGGAAGTATCTAACTCAACAACTGGAGAGCTATTAAGATTACACATTTCGCTTTAGATGTTTTGATTTTTCAGTTTTCCACATTTTGTTTTTATAATGGAAACATTAAGCAAAAACAAGATTAGCCATCCTAACACTTCAGACCACAACAGGTTTGAACTTACTGTGATCATAAAAACTACTAGCTAAATCAACTCTTATAATTAACCAAAATTGACAAAACAAAAAGGTTGATCACCAATAGTAGTTTAAACTTATTATTAAATGCATTAATTCTTGCTTAGAATACATGCATATTGTTTCTGCTCAGAAAAGTTAGTTCCAAACAGTCCTATTTTAAGATGCGCTACGTGATAAACCAGTTGATTGACTAATTACGATTCCCGAGGTATCAGATTTATATAATAATACGAACATTACTAAGAAGTTGGGTTTCTAAAATCCAAGTCAGGTTGGATTAGAATTATTTACATACATGTGATTGTAAATAGCCATACTCAAACAAAACTTATCCCCAAAAATTTATACAACTACCCATCGTAACTCTTGTCTTGTAAAATAATTCAAACTTCCTCTACCACTCTTCTATAAGAGGTTCTCAAATAATTACTCCGTTATTGAAACATATACATTTTTTATGGAAGTTGTTGGATCATAAGGTTTTCCCCACAACTGAAAATATAGAACATTTAGGAAAGATATTTTCTTGGATTAACATTAAAAAATTATACAATTATTATAAATCTTATTATAAAAATTATGTAATATCAGTGTACATGAATTACTAATTCCTTTAATCAGTTCAAAAAATAAAATTCAAGTATAGAACATTGTTAATTAAAGCCCATTATTTTTTAATGATATGATATGATAATTTTTAAATAGCGAAATATCCAATGGTATTCAATTAAAACCAGATGAAATATATCATTAGCATCAGTTTTACTGGGGAAAATGGATGAATCAAAGTATCCACACATAAAAAAGAAGGTTTTCTATTCTATGTGTTTAGAACACTTCGTATTCATCGTCAGGTAAACTTCCACAATACAAATTACAAGTTAAAAGTTACAAAAAAAAAAACAGGAATTTTATAAAATAAAATGAGAAGAAAGTGATATACCCAAGTAAAGGAGTAGAGAACTAACAGTATTCTAGGGTTCAACTGAGGAAATTAGGTCATGTGAGATAGAATGGGAAGAGATAGTTAAAAGATTAGGTGACAAAGGAGTTGGTTATGCATATAAACAGTGATGTGCTATATAGCAAGGCAGAAAACTTTTAAACGAAAGAGTGTTTTTTTAATACATCTTATAAAAAAAATTGAGAGAATTTGTACAACCCGGAATTTTCTTATTAACACACAAAATCTTTATTTATTTCAAAATCTTCCAAGTTTTGAAATTTCTTTTAATTTTCTGTTAAAATATAACATAGAAAGGGTTTTGTTAGGGTCAAACTATGGTTATGTGTGACTAGGTGTTTTGCAAAATGTGAAAAATATTATTTATTATTTTTAATTAATTACGGATTGTACAACTAATGTGTTAGCATTAGTTTAGATTTGGCAGTAGTAAACAATATTTAAGAAGCTGCCTGAAGATGACCTAGGAAAATAATAAAGCATTTTTTATTTTTAATAAATAATAATTAATCCAATATTAGGTGTTCTAGTAGTAGCAGACAGTAACTTAAATCTTTCTCAACTTATTATTGCATGTTCATAAACTTCATTTTTATTCTATTGCTCACTGCTATGGCAATCTACTAAGGAAGCTACTAAAAACTGAACGTCAAATTGAAAGTCAATCAGATGCGATAGACGGGAAATTTCTTGCTGCAGAAGTTACTGGTAATTTTAACGCTAATTATATATGCAAAAATTATTAAATCGAAAACACATTTCATCGATTTTTGCCTATGCTAGATATGTAAGACAGCTTTGAAAAGAGTATTGTAATTGTTAAAAGAGTATTTAAATAACAATTATAAATTAGGTATTTGGGACATTGGTTACAGTGGTTGGGTGAAATAAAAGAGGAGTTTGAAAAGAGAGTGCGTCGAGTATTGATTGAGTGAGGACTGGATCAGACCACAGGGCTGGAGGGCACTGGGGAGAAGCGCTCCTGAACACCTCGCACACATCAAAAGAACCAGCCTCACAACGCCAATTACTCAGCCAGAAAAAATAGCAAACCTCAAACGAGACTTATTCCCCTCTAAAGATATATCTTTCTTAAGAAAATACATTTTCCACTAGCTTTCACATTAGCATAACTTTTTACAAAAAAATATTATATAACTGCTATTGGTAACTCACAGAGAGTCTTACAAAAATAATTCAAGTTTCCTCTACCTCTCTTTTGTTTAGTCGTTCAGTTTTCCTATTTTTGAAGATTGTAATTATTAATTAAAATCCGAGTAGGAAATTCTTTTTATTATTAAAATTATGTTGTGTTTGTAAACTAGAGTACGACTCATTATAAAAATGAGTTCAGCTCATGAGTTCAGCTGCAATTCAACTCATTATAAGAGCTGAACAATAACACATACAAAGCTCCAGTAACAGTTGAATGTTTCAAACAATATCCGTCCTCCCAGCTTAGAAGACAATGTTTTTCTTTATAAATACCTGTAATTTTGCATAACTTCATTCCAATTAGTTATTAGTTACTACTATTAGTTATTACTATACAATCAGTGATAGAGCGAAAGTTTTGAAACATCACTGAATCTATTCACAAAGTTCTTAAAAAGACTGCTCAAAGCAATCTTTGATTAAAATAACCTCAAGGTAAACAAATAACTTGTATTACTTTGTATGACATTATTGTGCAAAAACTTTGGTAATGTATAAAACTTATCATCACATAAAACTAACTTTAACAATCTTAATTAGTAAATTCAATAAAGAGTACAAGTTATAAGGTATGATCCTCAATGAAAAGCTTCAAAACATTACAAAATGCTGCAAGCTTGATACATCTGATGTGATTGATCCTCACTAAAGGGTCGCCAGTTTCACTCAAACGCAAATATATTTTCTGCATACTGATCAGAAAATTGCAAAGGTCTTGGATAAGTAAACAAGAAGAATATGTCTGAATTTCTTCCTAGTGTATCTCCTCTAAAAGAGTCTATCTCTTCGGTCAAATAAAAATAAAATATATGTTTATCAGAACATGAGCAGTTCTTCAGGTTCAAATTAATCTTGCCTTGACAACGTTTCTATTATGCCTAATCTTAGACTTAAAGTTTCGGTTTGACCTATGGAAAGTTTTAAATAAAAAGCAAAACGCTGGCAATGAGAGTTTAATTTGAACTTGAAAAACTGACCAAGTCCTGATAAACTTTTATTTTGTTTCTACTTCATGGTCGATACTTTTATCAATATATATATATATATAATTCAATACAAAAAAGAAAAACATAGGTAAAGGTATACAACACTCACTACTATATTTCGACTAGCATCATCATTAGGTAGAAGTACTCTTGCGAGTAGCGGTGGCTGACTATATCTAAATATATTATTAAAAGAGAACCAAACTTAACTCATATCTGTTTCTTAAGAGGCTTCTCTATTTCACTTAATATCACTCTCGTTTTTGTACACTTGCTAAAAATTTTGCCAAAGTCAAGATGTTTCAAAGCTGTAGCATCAAAATATTTTGAAAATGTGTTTATGCAGAGTGACTGAATAAAAAGACGGTTAATATTACAGAGCCTCAAAAATCTTTCGGCGGCTTGTATTATCTCAGTTTTTAAAACTTTTGTTTTTTCCCAACCTTTCTCTCCTTAATGTTGTGCTATGTACCATAGGTGTAGGGTGAGGCGTCTATCTCATAGTTGTCATACACGTAAATTGAGAACATTGTCATAAAACAAGTATCAGTTATATTTGATTCCATTTTTAATTAATTGTGAATTGTCGTTATTTAAATTTTAATTTAAATGAAGCAATTTAAAATTTTAAGTTATATATATTGTGGTTTGACCATTGATTGTTATTTCATGTGTTTATGTGAAATCTTTATATATATATATATATATATATTTAAAGTTGGCAGCAGCTTCTGCGTTGACCAATTTCTTACTGATGTTTTCTAGTTTCCTAACTAGTTTTCGGTAACTTTCGGGTATTTTCCAAAGGAGTTCTGGTAACAGAACTTATTTCGGGTATTTGGAAAATACCCGAAAGTTACCGAAAACTAGTTAGGAAACTAGAGAACATGAGTAAGAAATTGGTGAACGCAGAAGCTGCTGCCAACTTTAATTATACCTGTTTAAGAGATGCCTTCATACACCAATATATATATTCAAGGATTATTTAGAAATTACGCCCAATTTCTGATAGAAAGAATAAAACATTGAACTTCTTATATATTTTTCTACTTTTATACAGAGATTTTGTTTATGGTTAAACATTTATTAATAAGTCCTTCAAGCCTATGAATGCTGAAGTGATGGAAATCTGTCTGTCTGTCTGTGAGGATTAGCATTCATCAATTGCTTATTTCCCCTCGTCATCTGCACCAATGTTTTCTAAACCTTTATAGCTTTTATCATCGTGTCAGTTACGAAATCAAAGAAACAAGACATTTTCTGTTCTTGATATTTTTTATTACAATTCCCTGGAAGTCCAATGTGATCGTAATTTGTGAAATAGTACAGTTTTAGAGGCAATTCTCTGTGGTCACCACTAGTCAACCGGAATGATCACTGTTCATCATGCACGATTTCCTGTCTTTGAATTAATTCTTTCACCCACTTAGCACTTTGCTGTGAGTGAAGCAGTTACTGATTTGTACTTCTCTGTGACTTATACTAGTGATCGAAATTGGAGCATTGCAATATCTGCTAATAAATTTCCATTGCTAAAACATTCATTGCACTCAAAATCAAATCTCTGTATGTTTGTATTTTACAGTTTATAGGCTTGGTATATGTTCCAAAAATTTTGAGATGTAAGAAACTAACTGCAATATTACAATCCAAATTGGTTTGCATATATAGTACAGATCATGCTGAGAGCTAGCGGGTATGTGCATTTTAATGTGCCAATGTCATTCCAACCTTAGTTCCTGAAAACCTTTGATAATTATGTATATGTTTATAATATGTTTCGAATATAGCCAATTTCTAAGAGCACTTTATTCACATATTTGATAACAATAACAATTTATTTTATTCATAGAAACCACACAACTGCTCCTTGGTGTTGCTGAGATCCTTTTTACTCACTTTATAACTGTAATAACAATTTTTATTTGCATGTAATCGCAATTATTTTGGACTTATTCATTACCTATTATGAAATCTTGAACATCAAACGTTAGTAAAAGATTTTACAATATATAACAAACGTTTCATACGATGAAAAATTCAATGCATTTAATTTAATTCATCCATTTAACAAAACATTCAAATTCAATTCAGTTATTACAAACTCTGTTTATTAAATCATATTGAAAGTAAACTGTTAGCAAATGGTATAGAATGTTTCATTCATATTGTTATCCCTTCACATTTTATGTTCAAAATGAATTAAAACATTAATGAATGCAGATTTCAATTAAATAAATGTAAATTTAAAGATCATAAATAATAAATGGTCTACTCTCATTATAAATGACTATGTTTAAAAAGTATTATTTACCAAAATACTTTAATTTGAAATAACAGAAATAAAATAATACCAATTAACACGTAATTGAACAGAATTATGCCAACATTAGAATTGAAACTAATTTCTTAAACCCTTTAATAGAGTAAGGTATTTGCATAAATATTAAAAAAAACAAAAATTAGTACTTGCAATATTATATATGCTTCTTCTTTTAACTTTAATAATGAGTTATGTTTACATTGAATGATTAAAGTTAATAATTGGTTAATACTATTGGAGTTATAAAAGTCAGTATTATCACTTCTACGAAAATCAGTTATTTACCAACTTTAATTACTTAGATAATATTGTTAGTGCCACAGAGGTTTGAATAATTTATATACAGTAATGAAACAACTGTCTTACATTGTATATTGATTTGAGGGATTCAGAAAAGGTTCAAACGCTCTTCATCTCTTAGCAGTATTGATGTAATTAAAAATAATGAGGTTTATATGGCCTCATATTAACTTTACCTAAATCCAAGGTACCTAATTTATTAGGTTTAGTGAATGGTTGATTAGCAATCTGATAGTCGTTTATTTGAACCAAAATCAAAACTGACAAGACAATTAATAGAACTTAACATTTACGGAGAATAGAGTAACATTTTAAGTTGGAAAATTAATAAATAAAATAAAAGTAATATTAAGAAATTAACCTTTGGATGATATATTTTGGGTGGCATAGAACCTTACATGAACCTAATTTCTTCTGTTTAGATTTTTAGATCATGTTTGAAAATGGGCAGCGTCTGAAGCCAGTTCTCAAGTTCCAGATGCACATACTCGTATGAGGTAAGACAGTTAGGATTTTTTGTTTTGCTAAATATACTCTCTGTATATATATCTTGAATCATGTTAAGAATGCTATATCAAAAGCTTGGGCCTCATAAGAATCTTTGATTTCATGAGTTAAACCTCAATTACCATTTAGGGATTCATTTCCCTTCTATTTCACATTTTTGTACAATGAAATAGTAAAACTGAAACTCCAAACTTAATACCAGCTTAATGACTACATTAAAAGTCCGAAATACAAACAAAAATTTGTTTTAAATATTGTTCTAACGAAATTCAATGTGAATCCATAATTAATTCTAAAACTATATCAACCAACTGATAGCTTTTAATGAAGATTTATTATACATATCAAACATTCATGACCGTCTTATTTATTTGTTTCCTTGCTACCGTAGATTGTCTGAATAATAATAAAATGTACGTAATTTTGTGGCATTCGAACCCAGTACCTTTGTATTTGAAGTCCAGTGCGCTACGTTCTGGACAATGGGTGTTTTCTTACTATACACTTCCAAAACTTGATATAAATAACGCATTTTATAGTTATAAAATTGTAGTGACCTTGATTGTTATTTGTTTATTTGCACAAAGGCGAAACTTAAAATACCTATTAATTCCAATTTATGCTGAATTATTTAAATAACTATTAAAGAAAAGTCAGTAATGTATTACTATACAAATAATGTTATTAAAAAGAAAGAAGAATAAAAAATAAATTCACTCAACATAATTTAAGTAAATTAGTGACTCTGGATGTAAAATCTATTACCGTTTTGGAAGAGACCTAACTAGTAATTTGCTATAAAAGATCTCTGGGGTTAACCAAACTTAGTCCCACTTTTAGATAAAAGTTTTATTTGAGATAAAATTAGACTAATCTAGTCTAATAGTTCATATTTACCATTTTCGAAAATTAGAAGCTCCCAACTATAAATGATTTAAATTATATTGAATAGCTGGCTTTGACTTTGAGTTGAGTATGTAAACAGGTTAATTACTAATATATTTTTCCCAGCATACATTCATTAATTTGTACTCTGTCATAGAAAGCTTATAACAGAGTACAAGACGCAGGAAAAAAGATAACACTCAGAGAAAATTTGTATATATGATTTTCGACAAAGACGAAGGACAAATTTACACGTATTTACTGTTAATTATGATTAAACATATATATAGAACAAATATTTTTAATCATGAATCGGTCAGTTTTCCCGGTTCGAATCAAACATTGAAAGCCAACGCTTTTATTTAAAATTTGTAGTTGGAACCTTCATATTAACCAGGTGAATGCATTTTCAAAAGTATGTGTATATACTATTATATTAGAGCTTTAAAATGAATAATTTTAGGGACACAAACTTCAACAAAAATGTCAACACAAATACTAATTTTCTAAGGTAATATTATAAAAATAAACACCTTTTATTAATGTTATTTTATGTTGGGTATAATAAATCCTTATTCCTTTGTTTTATACATCAAAGTACCTTCACACTCCTTTCTTTAGCGAATTCATTAATATAAGAGCACTCACCCAAAACTGTCAAATTGGATTTTATCTTATACATCCTTTTTATACAAAAGAAAATGGCGATATATGACGTGAGTATAATCCATAATGCCAAAAAGTGTAAATCATGGACCACAGTATATTATTACTATTGTTATTGCTTATATTTCAACTAGTATTAGTATTTGAAAAGTACTAAACGGAGATACAGAGATGAGATGAAATTACTCTTGAAATCATGTACAAATATTAGCCTCAAAAAGATTTTTTATAACTATTCTTTGTTTGACTAAACTTCGATTGTTGTTTATATCTACTCTTTAGTGTTTTTCTTAAATATGCTAAAAAAAATGTGTGTAATGATAATTAGATATTTCATAGATTGCTTTAAAGTTGCACAATTAATGGAATATCTAATTATTATTATACAAATTAATCATATACGGTATATTTTTCTGTTCAATTTTAGACGAAATGATCAGATATGCTCACACGATCAAATTTTACCTAATAGAAATAATAGAATTTGGGAAGTAGTTTGCCTGCTGGCCCTAGGTGGTTAGAGGTGGAAAGGCGAGTAATTATCTAACTGTTACACAAGTTGGGCGCAAGCCAGGTCAGCATCAGGTAGACAGAAGGACCATCTGCCAGCTCTAACTTAGATTGCCCTATCAATCCACCTTCAACTGGCTCACAAATTGTATGGCTTTTTAGCTGATTCCATTACCGGCTTTATCCTGTTTTCTGTTCGAACTGTCTGTACTCTCTCAGCGTTATTTTCACCAAACGTCCTTTTCACCTATTTGAAACAAACTAAACGTATTCAAATTTCAGATCATTTAATGTAATGATTTCTTTAATTCGATCTTCATTTTTATAATCTTCATCATTAATTGTATTAATTTCATGAATATCTAATCACTTATGACTTTATATATATATATATATATATATAAAGATTTCACATAAACACGTGAAACAACAATCAATGATCAAACCACAATAAGAAATGGGAAAACAAGACTAAGATCTTTCAACCGTAACAAGCGGTCTTCGTCAGAGTCAAAAACCCAACTGAGTTGGGTTTTTGACTCTGACGAAGACCGCTTGTTACGGTTGAAAGATCTTAGTCTTGTTTTCCCATTTCTTATTGTGGTTTGATCATATATATATATATATATATATATATATATATATAATTAAAGTTATCATTAGAAAACAAAAAAACAGACTAACACTTACTATTATCGATCATTTCGGCCATCAGGCCGTCCTCAGAAAAGGGAGGAAAAGAAAAAGGAAGACAGCAGTGGAGACGTGAAAGTGTCCACCAACCGATAAAATGTCCTACAAAGTTTTTATATATACATAGGTTTTGTCCGATTAACATTGTTGTTCCTTTAAATAATGTACATTTCATTTTCTTAGTTAAAAAATTCTTACTTCTGCCTATGAAAAAGGTTTTAAATAAAACCGAAACGTTGGCAACGAGAGTTTGATTTTTTATCCTGGAAAATTTACCGAACCCCGATTAGAGAACACACCTATCCTATCAAACGGTCGATATATTATTGAATCTGTTATATATATAAATATATATATATATATATATAACAAAGTTATTCCGTCACTCCACTTCATATATTCTACACTACTTTTCTCTATGAGTTTTACTAAAACTACCATAAAGAAAAATTGAGTAATATATATATATATATTATATAGATTACAGAAAAAAAACCGAAAAATCCAAAAAATGTTTGTAGAAAAAATTTGGTACGTTCATGACGTTATGTTAGCATAACCGGAATATGCTCTCACAATCTTGTAGATCAGTACCATTGTGTTTATAACTTGAAACTTGAGAAAACGTTCGCAAGTACACTAGAAAACTCCACGTAGTTTGAGCAAGGTACTCTGGTTTCCTTCTACACGCTGAACGTTAAAAACAAGATAATATACACTTCGATATGTCTAAAGTCTAGGGTGAAAGTTGCATGAGCAGCAGAAATTTTTACAAGTGGGTCAAAAAGTTTATAAGTGGTCGAGACCGAGTGACTGATGAACTTATTTCTGGTCGGTTAGTCGAAGTTTCAACTGCCTCACTTGAAACTTTAATTCAGGACATTAGTAGTGCCGACTGCCATTCCAGAAAAATTTCAAATTACAATTAGTACTGTTCATAACACAATTATAAAAGCTCAAGTTCTACAAGATATGTGCATGATGGATAACGAATCAAGTGGCAGAACATGGCACTAGATTGAGTGCTTCAATGAGCTAAAGAAGGGTTAAGGAGAAGATGAGGACTTGTAATGCAATGATAGTGATAAAATACATTCCAGAACCACAATAAAAAATATTGCAGTTACGGCATGCTAAATAATCTATCAGAAAAAAATTCAAAACACTAGCATCAGCAGAAAATGTAATGTCAAAGTTATTTTGGAATCCCTGTAAAACTGCAGAATCTTGATCTAGTAAGTAAATACAACAATAACACTTGAATTTATATTATAGTATTATATATTATAATATATATATATATATATATATATTATATTTTATATCAATATATTAATAAATAATAATATATATATAATTCAATTAAGTAAAAAAACTAAAATAATAAATTAAAACTGTCGTTTAAGATTTAAGCCAAATAAATTATTAGCCCCGAAGCTATCAGAATAACGCTTTGATTAAAGGATTTTGCACAGAGTTATGATGGGTGATGACTGGTAAATTTAAGCACTTGTTGACAGAAGCTCTATAATCATTAAAACTAAAGATAATCATAGTGAAAGGGAAAGCTACGTAGAATAAATCGCATTCAGTATTTTACAAACTTTAAGAACAGCGTTTGAATGCACAATACATCATTTCAACAAGAAAACAATGGTATTAGGAGAGACTTATGAAATGATTGTAGTACTACACGCAGTATCACTTGTTAAAATCTGGTTCTTGCGGGAAAATAAAGAACCGAGGTTTGGACATGAGGAGTGTTAAGATATAAGAAGAGAAGGATACGGCAAGTGGAGAGTGTAAGGAACGAAACAGAGAGTTCTTTAAGATTAAGTCGAAGTTCGTGGATATCTGTCTATGAAATAGACACACCTAATTAATTTTATTTCAAATGAATTTAGATTGTGGTTTTTATTGCTATGATTATAAAAGGGAGACCTGGGATGTATCACTTGATGTATTATTATCGAATAAAATGTGAATATCAAGGAAAGTAATAGAAGTATGTAAAATATTTTTTGCAATTGAGACGAAAGGTTTGTAAAGTTAACTACCGTAGTGCCAAATAGAAAAGATGAATGTGTTTATAGTAGGAGAAAAAACTATTCTCTATGTGGAATATGGATCAATTGGTAAAGAAGGAGAGATTCATGTGACTAAATCAGTTTTCCTCATTTCGTGGTAAAAATTATCCTTATACCTGAGTCTAGCATGCTTTAGATGAAAGGTACCCATATATATAACAGTGGGACAGAGGAAAGGGATTGGTAGAACAAGAGTCATGCAGTTGTATCAGTATTTTGCGCTGATAATGATAGAATCCACAAAACCATTCTTTATCCACTAATGCTTAAATAAATAAATAAATATGTATACACCTCTTACTAGATATAATCTTATATTTTCATTTCCGGAGGTTTGAACAGCTGTCTTATTTTGGTATACCTGTATGTATATGTATTTGAAAATTATATTAATATTTTAATTATATAATATTCAGAAACAAAATAAATTATTTTTTAATCTTGGTAACACAAAAGAAATTGAGGGTATGTATTTCTCACGGAAAGCCCTTTATTTTTCCAACTCAAATTTCATCAATGATTCCTAAAAACAAATGTTACCTCCTCTTCAAACAACCACAAAACTTAGCAAGAAGATTCAGTCAGAACCCATTGAACAGACAGGCGCAAAAGTATAGATTATTAATTCCCAAACTAAAGTACGAAACTCCAACAGCCACCAAATCAACACTTACGTCGCTCAAAACTGAAATCACCTATGTCAGCCAGTCTGTATTAAAGAAAAGAAAATAGAAAATCTTAAAGAAAAACTAAATTGGGCACAATATTCATCTCAGAGGACGATCTAAATAATCTCCCTAGCCGTCACAGATGACGTTAGCTAAGATATTCACTAAAAAAGGCATTCAGGAAGTAATTTGTACTACATTGATATCACGCCAGCTGAAAACATCTAGTTCTGAACAACAAAGGACTAGTAGAGAGTGCACATTCTACCATGTTTAGACATAGTCTGAAGTCAATGGAATGATTGATATCATTTTGATATACAAAATGATTGTAGGAAACTGTACTTCTATTTTAAACCAGAAGTAATAGCCAGAAAATGAGCATATCGTTACATAAATGTCAAATAGATGCGGTCACTAGTAATTTAAGAATTTATACTGACAACATTTAGTTTCAATAGTTTGGTTAAAGCAAAAGAGTTATTTAACAATAAAGAGTAAACTACATTAAGGTCTGGGGTTTCAATAACAACATTTAATTATTAAATAATAACCCACCAAAAAATATGTTTAAAAAAAGTACATCATAACCAGAATTTACCTTGTAAGTACCGAGGTTGTCAACAACACATGGGAGGGAAGCATCTCGGCCAAGTGCTACCGTCACGTTGGGTATTGGCTCGGCAAATCTTGGTCCCTCTGTGAGAGCTAAAAACAAAAGTATATATATTAAATTGAATCCTGCTTTAGAAATTTGGATTTAATTAGTATTCAATAGGTGATAGTTGCTGAGAAAGCAATGTAGATTCTGAGTAATGTTTCTTACCCTAATGCCACATAATTAATATTATTTATAATATATTTTAGATAAATGGATATTTGTTCAAATAAAACGTATAGCATTATGTATATTTAAAACAAATAGCATACTATCATCAGAAAAAACCATCTAAGACGAGTTAAAGTGAATGAGAGAGAGAGAAAGGAGTGAGTCGTGCAAAAAGCAGAGAGGTTGAGTGGATGAGTGGAAGGGTGTGCGCATGTGTTGGGGTACGGCTGGTGTTCTAATATTTATACTTTTCTGTGTGTGTGCTTACGAGTTATTCTTGTTACTATGACTATCCTGAGTAGTAACCAGGATCCAGATCCATTAAAAGAAAATTTAGGTGTTAAAAATTTAGGTTTTGGAAGTAAAATTACAAACCAGAAACCCTGAGACCAAACTGATACAATACAGAAAGGTTTAGCCTGTTTGAGTCACAGTTTTACTACAGAATCAAATTTACTCTTTCCAAACTGTATTCAATAAATTAAACATCGGAACAAATGTGGAAAATCAAGGAATAAGTAGCGTATTCATTTAATCTAATTAATCATAACTTTAAAGGAAACTAAATACATTTATTTATGGTTATTGGTAATAGTTAAAAGTTTGAAGAATTTCATTGTTCAGCAATAAGCTATTTGATCTATTGTGCCATTACGTAAAAAAGCCTGAAGACGAATTAGAATTTGCAATGTTAATTGCCTTAGTAGTTTTTCAGTCATGGTTCAATTATAACCTTTTCGCCAATATGATCTAATTTTACATTACTGTGAGTAATATAAGCAATCATTAATCATAATCATAAATAAAAAAAAACTCTATTTCCAGATTTTGAACAAATCTTATGTTTTGAGATCCTCTGAGTCCATTAATGAAATATTTCGATGATGTTTGTATGTGTGTGTGTGTGTGTGTGTGTGTGTGTGTATGTATATATACATATATATGTGTGTGTTTGTGTGTGTGTGTGTGTGTGTGTGTGTGTGTGTGTGTGTGTGTGTGTGTGTGTGTGTGTGTGTGTGTGTGTGTGTGTGTGTGTGTGTGTGTGTGTGTGTGTGTGTGTGTGTAGGTGCGTTATAAATTCGTAGGCACGCTACAAAATACACTAAGAGATGGATGAAACTGATACATATTATACTCGAATATAGCCTTTATTATGCAGACGTCTCCATAGTTTTTAGTGTATAAATTCCCATAAATATTTCACTTTTCTTCCCATGTTTTAGGCAACATTTATTTTCTACTGAACTAAACTTTTTAAGACATTGTAATTTGGCAGCTGATATGAAATAAATATAATCATAAGCTGAAAGGAAATCAAATTTTTTCGACCAAATTAAAAGTCGGTTTGGAATGAAACTATAAATGTTTTTACCACACCTTCTAAGAATTAATAATATTAACAAAAAACATAGCACTTTGCACAAAGTTAAACTTTATATATTTTTTTTATTATACAGCAAAACAAGAAAATATTTGTTTCACTTTACTTCTAATACTGAAAATGTTAGTATGAAAGACTAACTTACTTTAGTACTTAGTCATTACTTTAAATTGCTACCATAAGAAAAATCTATTCAGACTCTTCTTACAAGGAATACAGCTCTAAAAGTTCGAAGTGCAACAATTATTCCTATCACTTCTAAATGTTTTATTGGTTTACATTTACATAATATTTTTTCTCAGGTTGGACCGTGAAGTTGTATATGTCCTTTTATGAAGGATATTACATTATTTTTAAGTTTGTCATGTTTTATATACATTATATGAATTTAAAAATTAAAAAAAGTGCATTAAATTTATATACATTTTCAAAGTAAGAATTTCAGTGGGATTTAGAATAATCGTAGGGGAAATATCATACCTAAAATGACATCAGTAAGTTCTATCTACTAAAATTTATGATACTGCGTCATGATACTCATTACATTTTCGTTGTAATTGCAAACGGATATAGTCACATTAAAATTAGTGAGGTTATTTAATTGAACATATCATTATTTTATTTGATTTTGAATTAATTTCAACTTGTATACTTCTAGTAGTACTCCAGATTTCATTTAAGTAATAAAGATGGATTAACAAAACGACAACAATCTCATAAAACAGTTATAGCAAAAGCAAAATAATTTTATTTGTTTAAATCAACAGCTCATTAAGCGTTATTCTGTGCTGCGAAGACCAGTAAAATTCACACCAGTTGCAGTAATCATTCCCTATTGGTCTGGCTGAAGCAGGGAGGTCCACAGGTGGTCTCAGATCCTACTCCCCTGGTTTCAAAGCGGGCATACGTCAGTAACAGCTAACCATACCCTCTTTAAATTGGGCTAGGGTAATCGTGCCAAGAATTTATACAGAAGCAGCCAACACTGTCGTCTCAATGTAATCTCCCTCATACCTCGTAACAGCTTTCCCTTTCCCTTTCTAATCTTTAGTTACAAAAAAAAAAATTTCAGTTGTTATCGATTCGTTGATTGATAAGTAAGGAAAACTGAATTTCAAAAAGGTGACTTGAGTTTATAGAACAGAAATTTTAGATCGTACTTCATTTGAATTTATCAATTATGCACTCCGAATTTTTAGAAGATAGTTATGGAGATAGGTCAAAATATACTTTCAGCTAAGACAGTTGTTACAATTTCTCAACATGTAAGAATAAATAACTTTTAACGTAGAAAGAAATATCTCAACAATCTCTTAATTTCAAATGCTAAACTACAACTAATAGAAGTATGTAAGAACGTTAAAGTTTCTTTTAATTTAACTAGGAGAAAAAGGAATCCTTTTATGAAATAATTTGCCTAAGATATATAGACTTTCAGCAGAGTCCTTTGATGGACTTTATAACCAGCCTTTACAAGGATATAATTCTTTTGAGTAACAAAATGACTTGGAACCCATTCCTTGCGAACAGTAATCCATGCTTAACATAATCACTCTTCGTTACATTCACATAGTATGTGTGAAGTCCATTTCACTAAAGTTGAAAAATGGTATCATTTGAATTAACATAAAATACTATTCTCGGTTGTAAATATATTAAATACAGTAACAAATTATCTTTTACATTTTTTATGACTATAATATTTTTCTTGTTTAATAAAAAACCTAAGGGATCAAAATGATATATTTCAAACCAACAATACTTAAGCTCAACTAAGAAAATAATTTTATTTCTAAATTATGATAAAAGAATTGTCAATTGTAGAGTTACTACTTATGAAGACTAAATTAGCATGAATGTCTAGGTAATAACTAAGAATCATAATGACTGCAATATAAATAAACATGGAAATTAAATTGTGAACCTTAAAGTAGTAGTTAGAGAACTGTATTAATTGAAAAGGATCGTAAATATTCCCTTCTAGTTATCATATTAGCGTTGTATCAAGATATTTAACAGCCATGACTGTATCGCCTGAAGTACTCATCGTTACTGTTATTACCTGTGCTATATAACTTTTATCCCACAAGTCTACTGAATATATAATTATTATGTTATATAGTAGTTACTTATTTATTTAAATAATGAAATAAATACAAATATTTTTTCGTCACAATAAATAAAGTAATCTTGAATAAATTTTATTGCAAGAATTTACCGGAATTACATGGTTTGATGTCCCAACAATTGAAGTTCTGCTCACCATAAAAGAGAAGGTTCATAGTAGGTTACACTTATCTCTACTATAAACCAGCAGACTACCAAACTCGTTTACAATTATGTCAGTATTGGTTTTATTAAAATGTAGTTACCATGTAGGCCTAATATCATACTGGATGCTAAAGTAATATTAAGCTCAGAAAATTAATTTCTTTTAATATAGAAAAATTCATTTAAAAGTTATAACAAAAAAAAGCATTGATCTAGAACATTCTGACACATTATTTTTTCATAATTATAATATTTATTTAGTTGGTATTCTGGATCATCTGGGAGCCCAGCACTATGTGCGTAAATGCACTTCACCTCCTTACACAAAAAATATATATTTTTGATCATTATTATTAATGATAAACTGTTTAGGTTAGTAACATTGAAGATAACTGGGTCTTTTAGACGGTATAGATTTCACTTATCTTAACCCCCCCCCCCCTCCCAAAACACAATATTATTATTATTCAACACATGATATAAGTGTCGTCAGATTTATGTTCACCATCATCATATTTGTGATTAATTCAAAAATTAATTCTGAAGCCAACATAAATTTCAATTCTTTATTGAACCTTATAATTTCACTTTAATTTGTTTTATTCATGATTTGCGAAAAATGTTTGACCTCTTAAACACGTTAGCCAAGGATTCACATAGAAACTGCCCAAGGATTCTGATTCTTCCAGAGAAACTCAGCACTCTTTCTATGATGTTAATTGCAGCTTCAGACAATGGTAGGAAATTGGACAATCTCCAATTAGATATTCCACAAATAACTCAACTTGAACATTTATTATATTGTTGACAAATCTCATTCAAGTTAACTAGCTGGTTCAGGCACCTTTTAGATGCATTTTTCTGAATCCATTCATCGATTTCAATTCTCAGGGAGAAAGTGATTAATTATTAATGTTTTGATCCGTCAGTATATCAAAGAAATGCCTGCGTCATAAAACGACGCATTTTTTAATCCGTGTTGCTCATTTTATTTAATTATAAAATATTGTGTTGCTCCCTTTAAAACGGATTATGAAAGTATTGCATTGTGTAGGGTATAGGACAAACTATTAATGTTATTATACTAAGTTTATGAATATTTTATGTCCCATTGAGTCATTTTCATTTCGTACCAGTTTCAATAGATTAAAAATGGTACCTCTTTCTTCATAAAAATATCTAAGAGGGACATATAAATCTTTCTCATGTCAGATGTAAAACAAATAGATATTGATTCTGTCATCTTTTGACATAGTTATTCAAGTTAGCTAACTTGAGAAACTATTAATTACACAACCAGTGCATATGATAGCATAATAGTGAAAGAGCATTGAATAACCATTATGCACCATTATTATTTTGTGTATCATAACTGTAGATTTGGGTTTAGACCCATTGTTTGACATTTCCTTCTGAGATTTATTACATATATCTTAGGCAATGTATCTGATATAAGGCTATAATTTTCTCATCATTACATGAAAAGAAACATGAATGTTTGTTCATTCATAGAACTCTCTAAGAGTTCTAGTTACCATTTTACTCTACTTTTTTTACATGTTGAAAGTTATAACTTTTTATATTTCGATAAAGATGTAACTACTGTCATAGCTGAAATTATATCCAGAACATTCTCCATAAACATCTTATACTAAATTGGAGAAAATCATTAATAAGCTGAAATGCAGTACCATGAGGAATTCCTCTGTTTACAACAAAGCTGTATAGATACCCTTGCATAGAGTAGCCTTCATTATTTAGAGCATCTAGTAGATTATGCACATCTAATAATTACAATAGGGATAATATAACGTCTCACTGTAAACATACATTACTGGTGACAACTTTAGTTGTGGTAAATACTATACTAACCTAAATTATTCTTGCCTTAGATTGTTGTAATATATTCCACTGTTCTTGGCTTAATGCATCAGCATATTACTATTGATTCAAAAGATCTGAAGGAATGTTATCAAACGATTATTTAATATTCAGGAATTTATTATCTATAGTAACTTCTAATGTAGTGCAATCAGTTATTAAGTGGTAGTTACTCATTGTAGGGTAAAAATCTAATGAAATGGTCTCCACATATAAAAATTTTAATGATATAAACAACGCGTTTGAGGAAGAACACTACGTGTTCGAAACGCGTTGTTTATATCATTAAAATTTTTATATGTGGAGACCATTTCATTAGATTTTTACCCTACTATCGTAACTTATTTAATACTTAAGTAGTTTTCAACTTTGTTAATAACATCTTTGAAACGATTCCGTTAATTTACTTGCTGTATATGTATTTTGCATTTATGAAAATTGTTATTTGCAAAAAGTTCACATCTCATTGCAAATAAAATGTAATAGTCATCATTTTTTAGTATACTATTAAAAGTAATGATACTTGCTTATACTGTGAGTAATGAATAATCGTAGTAATTTCTTAAAAAAAAATTACCTTTTTTATGGTTCAATATTGTCCCTAAAAAAATAAAGGGCTTAAACACAAGAATTATTTATATCTGGCAATAAAATTTGTTTAAGCGTGACAGATCTAGATTCATATCAATACTGTTGTTAAACAACCATCCATGTTGAAAAAACATCATAAATATATAGTTGATTTGCTTTTACTTGTATGGTTTTATTAATTAAATTATCTTTCATATTATAATTAACGCATTATATTTTCAGATATATTTTATTAACAATAAAATAATAATTTTTTTTAATTCGATTCTATTAAGAAATATCCAAGTTGATGTGAACGAAACCCACAATTCTTGCAGGTTATTCATTATTTCACCTTGAGTTCTCAATGTTTTTGTAGCTACTTTGCTGTTTGAAGTAGTCAGGACTTTATTAAAGTTTTTTTTTTAGTTTCCTAATTTTTATTTATTGTGTTGAAAAAAATCAATGTTATATAGTTAGATGATGGTCGTGAAGAAACCTTTCTATAAAATCGCATAATATAGTATAATGTATATTTTCGTTTAAGTAATTTAAAAAATATATATATTTGGCACCTTTTCTCAAAAGGTGAAATTTTTAGATATAATTTTATTATCTGTCAAACTGTCACGTATAACCTGGCTCAAGCTTTCACAATGAATGACAAGTAAATTATTATATCTTTAATTGCAAAACTGACATATGCGGTTATTAAAATAATTAAAAGTTTTTTTTGTCAATTGTGTTGTTTAAAATCATAGTTTTGCAAAAAAAAGTAACATTTTCAAGTTTCATTCGTTTTTCCTTTCTTTGTTTTGACAGAATAATGCAGTGGATTAGGAGATGTCAGAGTTACAATTAGACCACTCCAGTGGGTGATCTTACTAAGATCTTAGTACTTAGGTGTACTGGACAGTCCAGCCAGGAATGCTTGAAAAAGGGTGGAAGTTGGATGATTGAATAAATGTTTTACTGATATTCCTTTAAAAAAAAGTATTTTTTCCTTAATTCTTATTTCGAAATCTATTTATGAAATAATAAATTCTACTCAATTTTAACATTTCCAGCTAAGTTGTTTAGTTATTTTTAACTTGCAGCCTAATTTGAATTAAATTGAACAAAAAAGATTATACTAAAGAAAATTTTAATTGACAAAATGAAAATATAACCTCACTAACAATAAAAACTATAAAGAAAATAATTGTGAATTCTAATAAAGTTAATTGAATTATCTTTAACAATTAATTTAGGTAAACTGTTATTAATGAGATGGTGTTGTGTAATAATTTAGTTTTCCTCCAGATAAAAAACGTTAAAAGAAGTTATTTCGTCTAGAATTAAACGAAGTGAGAAAGAGGTATACTGCAACTGTAGAACCTGCTCCAATTACCCATTGCAGTGCACAAATGAAAGCTGCCTTAATCCCAAACCCCGTAGCGAAACTAAATTGCAATCTTCTTCTACCGACTGACGTCACAAATTAATTCATATATTAAATGGATATCCATAAATAATTGCATTGCAAGCTTGAAACAAATTTCCTCCTCAATCACTAGAGCTAGGATACTCAACATTTTTTCATGACAGTCAAAATTATAATTTAAAGAATGGACTCAAAACTAGTTAACGTTTTTTTTTTAATTTTTTATAAGTTATAATTATACTGAAGAAGATATTTTAATATCAAAATTATTTATTTAATCACATTTTTAATAAAATTACGAATTACTGGTAATAAAAATGAAATTATACGCACTTAAAACAAAATCAATGAGATTTATGACATCACAACCCTTTTATATAGGTATTATGATTATTGAATATTATATTACTAATCATTATGCTAAGAATATTAGGTAAATAACGAACAGTCAACCTGTTTCTTGTAGTATTTTTTATGTTTTTTATACACCGAAATGATTGTTTACAGCAGTATACAAATATATATAGATAGATCAAAAACAAAAAAAATAAAAAAAATAAGTAAAGGAATGCAAGATTCAGTATTATATTTCGACTAGCGTCGTCACCAGGTGAAGACTCCTGCGAGCAGACGCAGCTGACAGTGAATCGTATAATGCAACAAACACGCTTCCCTCGGCTAGCTGCCATACGCAAAAGTAACTAACTAAAGACACAAAACTAACTAAAAAAGGCAAACTAAGAATAATAGAAGCAGAAAAAAAGAAACTAAACCTAAGAGTAAAATAAAATAAACGTAAAATTAAAATAAATATTAAAACACTGAAATAAAGAACGAGACAAAAGTACAAAATGAAAAATAACGAGAAATACAAAAAGGCAAAAACGAAACGATAAAAATAGAAAAATAAAGAATAGTAGATAAAAACTATTAGAAATAAATGAAAAAAAAATAATTAGAAATAAAGAAATAAAGGTTAAAAAAAAAATTAAGGGCACAGATTGTGGCCAGGAGGAGAATTAGAACCAAGAAGGCAAATAAGAACCTCCTCTGAAGTTCATAAAGTTACCCAGGAGAAAGGTTCAGGGATCTCATAAAGGATATGACCACGGAAGCAGCGATTAAGGTCATGTCAATGGAAATTAACATGGATAAAAATGGGCTGGTTGCTGCGGTGACCCACGGAAGCCCTATGACCATTCATATGCAAGTTACCTTCCTAAAAACCATACCATGCATCACACAGGGTTCAATCTAACCAATGAACACTGTTAACACAAGTGGAAGTGGTATGAGGAGGACAACCGTAGTTAATATTGCCATGGGAAGAAGTAAAAGAAATATGCGGTTTATAATGAGACAGGTATGGCATCTACTGGGTCTACATCCCACCATTTCTTTCCTTAAAGGTTTAAGGAAGGGTGATGGGTGAAAATGCCCCTGAGGTTCGGTGGTTTGCAATAGGAGATAAAACGGGGTTCACCAAAGATATATGAAATTAAACGAGAAGAGGAGAGTAAAGGGAAAAACTCTTTAAAGGCAGAGGCATTCCTATGGACCCTAGGAAAAAAAATGGAGATTAGGAAAACAGTATTACTTGTAATTTTTATTGGTACATGCTGGTGAACGATCTCAACTGGCACAACACGTCTATCGATAACATTGAATATTGATATTGATAACATCGGTAGCCATGAGCCACCAATTTTTATTTTAAATAAATATATATATATACAGTCTAGTCTAGTCGAAGGTTTTGTCCGGTAAACATTGTTGTTCCTTTAAATAATGTAAATTTCATTTTCTTAGTTAAAAAATTCTTACTTCTGTAAGAATTATTGTTTTATGTATCTCTGAAATACTTCTGCTTGTAATAATCATAAACTGTAACAATCCATTTTCATATTGTGTATATGTTTTATGTTGATATGTGATTTCTTATTATCCTTTGTTTGTAGGCCTATGAAAAAGGTTTTAAATAAAACCGAAACGTTGGCAACGAGAGTTTGATTTTTTATTCTAGAAAATTGACCAAATCCCGATTAGAGAACACACCTATATATATATATATATATATATATATATATATATATATATATATATATATATAATATATATATATTAATATACATATTACGTTAAATTTCTAAATTCATCAAAATTATTGCAATAATGCAGTTCTTTGCGATATTTGAGAATAGAATTTGAGTAGGATGTCCCTGTAATGAATGTAAAATTGAACACCAATGTTTAGCTGGTAATTACCCAAAGAATCCATATAATTAAATTAAAATGATTGCTTAATCAGTTAAATTGTTTTTGTTCTTCTGTGATGAAGAGGCTTGACATGACCAAACTTTATATATTTTAGTGAAACATTTTCAATTATACACAAATTTTAGTTAAACTCTAAAAATACACAGTTTTACCATCTTTTAATTTTAATATAAGAAGTTCTATTTTTTTTTAAAAAACTTGTTACTCGTTCAAACAGAATGACATCAGTGATCCTTTTCTTGAGAACATGCAAAAAGCGCATTGAATTAGAATTCAAATGGACCTAAGTGAGGCCACCGCATGCCCATCATATTTATGCAGCATTGTTTTTCCAAGTATTCCAAGATGCTGAACACATTGTCAGGTTTAATATTAACACATGGTAAATTTACGATTCTATAATAAATAAATAGTTTTAAAAAATAGTACTAGATAGTAAAATTAACCTTCTTACATCGTAAGACTTTCATAAAAAGCAACTGAATTTAGAATGCTTCTAGTTATACAAGTACTCAGTGAGCACAAATTTTTCAAGAAATAAAATTTTTCTAAGAAGTTTAGGAAAATCTTGGAAGGAATTGAGATTAGGACTTATCTAGTTGAAAAACAATTGAGAGAAATAATAAATTACATGGTTTTTAACTGATTATCAAAGAATCTTTAAGGAAAACACATTTTATGACACCATGTCCATTTGCTCCTAATACAAACAATGATGAGGGAAACGTTATTTCTTGAAAATATCTAAAAATAACAGTTTTTTTGCATACTTCTATGTGCACAATTTTAACAAGTATAAATAATTTATTCGTTATTTGATTTTAAATAAAAATTTGATATATTTAATGAGTCAATTTAGTTCTTAAAATTAGATTTACATTAAATGCAAACATGACTTGAAAACAAGATAAAACATGACATATATAAATTATGACTCAACGAGAAAACTATCCGGAGGAGATCTTCATAACGTATTTGATCATAATCGTTTATCAGAACGCTTTTAGTTACCAATTAATTTTTCTTTCTAACGTAATGCAATCAATTATTATGTTGTATTTACTGATTTTAGGGTAAAAAGTTAATGAAATGATTTCCACATATAAACATTTAATGCTATAAACAACGCGTTTCGAACACGTAGTGTTCTTCCTCAGGCATTAACTAAAAAATACATTATATGTGGAGACCATTCTATTAACTTTTACCCTATAAATAATTTTTGTTGGTAAAAATTGTTTAACTTATTTATTAAAGATTCTGAAAACTTCAAAGCTAATAAATCTGTTCTAGTCAAAATTGTGTTAAAAATTCCAGAGGAAATAACGTTCAAATGATGTTGATGAGATTACAAAATATGGTTTCATAAATGGGATTTATTAATTGTTGAATAGAAGAGATCACTTATCAAACATCAAACCCACAATGAAGATTATTAACACAAGAGCCACACTCTCTATCTTTTCATACCATTATTCTATTAGGAAACTCTGATGCATACAAATGCAAATCATCCAATGTAATTGCATTTATGGCCAAGATTCAATTTTTACTGTATTCTTATATTTCTGTCATCATGGTCTAACAAAATACAATTAACCACATTGCAAGTAATAATCGTGAGTGCTTTTTGAAATATTCTAATTTTAACTTAAGTGGGGAAGTATTTATCTTTACTGGAATATTTCATTCAACCTTTTTCTAGTCATATTTTTTGGCTGAAGGTTTGTTTCTTCTTCGTCCAGATAAGTCTTTTGAATAACCATTTATTTTAATAGTGGGACTATCAGTTTTATATTATTTCTAATTTTACAGAAATGCGCTGAACCCTGCCAACATAATTATATACATTTAATTTTTCAAAAGTGATACAAGTATTTACATCATTTGATTTAAGTACATTAATTTTTGGTTATGTTTAACTAAATTTAAGAGAAATTTTCTTGATACTGTTTTAATGTTGTAACTCTTGATTTCTTAATTCCCATTAGAATGAAAAATACAATTAATGATTGATTCATTTATTTTTTTACAATAAATTTACTACCTGATGTACAAATAATAAATATCTTTCTTATAATTAATGAATTGACACTCTTGACTGTAGGCCTTTCTCATAGTGCTAGGAATGGATTGGGTGTCTCCATTAAACATTCTGAGAGCCTCACTGACAAGAACTAAATTTTTAAATATGCCGCGTTCTCTCTCAAAACCTCTGATTTACAGCAGTGATTCGCTATGTTTCTAGCATTCCTTATTTCCTGAATACCAAACATTCCTTGCCCGCTCACATACTAACCATATGTGATATAGATTACCTGTATCACGTGAGATTGGAGAGAACACCTTAAGAACTGTTAGTCATATGTTCAAGATAATTTAACTTATACCTAATAATATTTAGGTTTTTCAGAAAGTACAACAAAACTAACATAAAATAAGTTCGATCTGTTCACGCAAGAGGTGAAGAAATCTGAGTACGTCGTCCCTCGGGGATGAGCACGTTAAGTCGTCGGTCCCGAGCCTGTACGATGTCAGGTACTTGTAAAGTATCCCTACTCAAAATGCACTTCAGTTTGGTAAAATTTAGGACTCCCAATGTAGAATCACGGATTAAACAAAAACCCGGTAAACGGATGACGTTATCACCTACTAGGGGATCGGTTTAAGCAATAAAAAAAAATAACAACAACCATAATATTACATGGACAGTAAAAATTCAATGGTAATATATTTCTGGTATCTATGTAAAAATTCTCAGTCTACAACCTGGGACTTTAATTGTATATTTATTTTCAAACATACATAGCATCCATTACAAAACCACAGTAGCTAATAGTAATGAACCTCTTGTATCGTAACGCCATATTTGCAAATCTGACCGAAAACAAACTAACATCAATCTTGTGCTTTACACAATTTACATCTGCATTCTGACATACAAAGTGCCCCACCTATAAGACTGATTTATGTCTGATTGAAGAAGTTTCGAAAAACCACTTTTGGAAAAAAAAAGATATTGTATTCGTAAAACTCTGAAATCCCAAACACCATGTATTGGAACATACGATTCGGTCTAAGTTTTTCTTCATTGATTCCGTTAGATTTTCTAATAAAATACAAATTACATTTGATGAAAATAAAAGTTTAAGAATTATCCTTACATTCATTGATTTGAATAATAAAATATGAAGCATTTGTCCAAGGCCATTGTAAATAATATGCGAAAACCTGCTGTGTACTATAATTGATGAATCTTAAAACAAGGTAGTTTACATAAAATTAGCAGTTATACATTCAAAATATTCACAAATGTCTAAAAATCAGTTTGTGAAATTTTTACAAATTTCAAATGCAATATGAAATCAGTATTTCTATTTGAATAACAATATATATGTTATCTAAATATTTGTAATAAAATAATTGAATTAATAATATCAATAATAGGGAACGAAAACTGACAAGAAAAATAAAAGTGTTATATTTAATGTTTGATGTTAGTAAAACTTTAAAATTGTTAACTGTTTCAAAACTATCATTGTCATTATTCACATCATTATAAAATTAATGCTATTAAGGAATATAGTGCGATAATTTTTGGAATGAATTCTAAGAAACATAAGTTTGTGAATTGCAAAAAATGTTTCAAACAATGGCAGCAGAGATGAAATTAAGTGTTCACTCAAAAAATAGTAAATGAATTGAAAAACTTTATTTAACACCTATATTTTATGAAATATTTGGCATAGTTGCTACTTAAGGTATATTCTTCTTCCAGGAATGAAAACGAAATATATTTAAATGTGTTATGTTGAGGAATAAATATTTTTATATTTGAAATGTTATTCATTTAAACTTTTATTTACTCTTGAAGAATCATTTAAATTCATATGCACATTGCAAACCAAAGAAATAAATAAGAAGAAACTGATATATGGGTTGAGCTTGGAGTTCAAAATACTGTAAAACATATTAAATGATATATAGTTGTCGAATGAGAAAACATTTTATTCTCTTTGGGAAGTAAAGTTTGAGAAGCCATGCTATAGAGAAGTTTGAGAAGCTATAACCATGGACACTAAAAATCCACTCAGACTTATTGACAGGGACTGAAACTGTGGTAATCTAACATTATATGTTTTAAATCAAGCCTGCTTCTTTGAAAAAAAAGTTAACAGCAATTCAAAAAAAAAGAGGATATTTGTTTAAAATATATCAAAATGTTAAATTATGAGTAATATGATTTAATAACAAACTAAATTACTTTTGGAGGATTTTCCTGTGATGCACTCCCTGAGTCTTCAATTTTACGATGATCAATTAAAACAAACTTTAGAAACTTAGCTAGAGTCAGATCTGGTTTATCTGAATGCGTTTAACTCGCAGAAGTACCGAAGGTGGTATTTATTAATGAAGGTAAGTTAAGAAAATTATATCAGAAGTGATGTAAATTTCTGAACAACTAGATAGAGGTACTTGTCTTGATGAAAAATATATCAGGTCCTGAAATGTAATATCAAGTGATAACATTTTATAGATGAAATAGTCAAATGTAAAAAGAAACTTGATCACTTGTTACACACTGAATATGTGCATTGTTTAGCTTTATCTATGCAGGCCAGTGGTTTATATTTGCGTTTGAAGATCATAAAAACTATCCTTTGTGTGTCATGTTCAACCTGAATACCTTTATAAAGCTAGCCTAACAGAATCTCAACACGACTAAATATCCAGCAGCAGAAACCTGTCATAGGTCAGAAATATCATCTGGGTGAAACTTACATGTATATGTTTCAGTAAAACTATATTAAGCAGTAAAAGCTAAAAATTAATGTTTTTAAAGCGGTTATCTTACTTAAAATATGTATGAATTCAGTTGTTTTGTGGTGAAAGCAATTAAAGTGATCTTTCAGATTTGAATCATTTCATTGTTATACCTCTCACAGCAATAATGGTTTGCAACCTCTGAACTAAAATTTTTCCTAGTAGTGCTATCATTTTGTTTATTAATGATATGAATTAATATATCTTATCATCGAACTGCATATTTAAATTTGTTGGGGAAAAAATTGAAAATTATGTTTAAATACTCACTGAAGATTTCAATGCTTTTTTTACTTATTTTGTATGAAATTAACTTGTTATGTAATTCATTATTCAATTGAATGAGAAGTTAATGAAGTAATCTAGTCAATCTTGTACTTGAAAATAAGCTGATTAAATGATGTTGTAGACGATGGGAGTTATTACTTCTGAAATTAGCTAACTTCTGAACCGAAGGAGTGCTCACTATGAAGGTCATTCATTGCACATTTCATAAGAGGGTAGTATGGTGAGTTAGAGTAATCTTGCAGGTATCACATTGGTTTGTTTTAGGGCTTCATTAAAACCTTTATTGAATCTCATGCTTTAATTAACAACTTGGCACTGTGCACGATAATCCAAACAGATTTCACTATAGAAGGGAATTATTGAGTTTAAAGTCCTCTTTAAGCCTACTTCAAAGTTCAAAGCAAGTCTTAATTAATCGCTCCCAAGTTGGATGATATTGCAAGCTAACTGTCAAATATGTCCTCTGGAGCCCGTTCTGCAATAGGACAGTATTAGTCAATAGGTGCTCCCTGCTTGTCACTTCAAACCTCTATTCCCTCGTCTATTTCAAATCACTGTCCCACAAATTCTAATTTGAACACCCGTTGTGATTAGGAAACCACATAAGGAGCATAAAAAAAAATTATTATTTCCTTCTTTTTTCTAAACACCTCATTACACAAAATAAACAATTAAAAGTTATTAAAAACAAAACTTCTTTTCAAAATAAAGTACAAAAATTAAGATTGATTTTCAGTATATACTAAAATATTCTTGTATGAATACACTTGTATGCAAATATAAACATAAATTGTAAGAGTTACAGAAAATTCGTACATTTAAAAAAATAACTTTATAAATAACGGTTTTTAAATTTTTTAAAGACGAGGAATCTCGTTTTAAAACTATACAACTCATTTGTTTTAAATTGCAGTCTCTAATGTATTTTAATTTCAGTTTAAATGTACATTAATGTATTAATACACGCAGATAAATCTAGAAGGCCTACACTGAACTTTAGTTTGCAAATCTAATATCAACTCGTTGACAATTGAGTTTTATATTAGTATAAATACCTATAAAATATTATAGGTGATAAAATATTATACACTGTGATAAAATATTATCAAACTTATAGATATTATATTTATTGATTCCATCTGTTTGATGCTCCTATAACAAACCTGAAATCGTTAAACCAGGACAATAAGATATTTTATTGCTAGGATTACGCTGTGGGCCTAAGAATCATTGGACTCGGGCCCACAGGACTCGGCCCCAAAGTTTTAACTCTCTAATGTTAGTAGTTTATGAGAGAAAACATTTTTCTCCAAAATAACATTTACCCAATAAGCATACTTTTCAATGAAACAATATTTCCTGAAATAATAGATACACCATTTTTAAACATTAAGACCAAAATTTTGGTAAAATATTAATTGGATCCATTAAACGGTGTGCTCCTGTTGTGGACCAACAATCACTGGCTGGACACGCACTCACAGACACACAAACATACGTACATACATACATACATACATACAGAAATCATCATAAAAAAATCTTTAATAGACTTTAGGGACCTAAAAACATGTAAAACTACCAATATCTGGAAATAGTGCTTTTGAATGGTTACATTTTCATGGTTTTCATTTGCTTATAGTAAAGTGAAAATACATGCATTTCGTCATTACCACAGAGGTTAGTATTATTAATATTAAACAAATAATATACCGCCTTACCTCATACACTGCTGCCGTAGCTCTTGTACCGGTTTCGGGTGTCACCCATCTTCACCCGTTGAAGATGGGTGACACCCGAAACCGGTCCGAGAGCTACGGCATCAGTGTACGAGGTAATACGGTATATTATTTGTTTAATAGTTATAAAGTGAAATTACTACTGCTACCCGATTGTCTCATTTAAACATAATACATTGCAGTCGGTTATTATAAAGCCAGTTTTTTTTTATAAATCATGAATTAGATTAAATCAGATTTTATAATATATATCATAATTTATTTTTACATTTTTCTAAAGATGAATTCTTAATTTTAAATATAGTTTTCTTAAAGGTTCTGAACTTGATTGAACGCACATTCTACTATATACGGAATGAATATTATGACAAATGGGCCCATTAATAAAAGTAGTAAGTGTGTGAGCGTGAAGAGAGGAGGGACATTATTCAGAGAGAGTTCAGCAATGTTAGAGTGCTGTATCTGACCACCACTGCACACAAACACACATACACACACGAACGCACGAGCACACACACACACATACTCACAATAACATCATATTTCTTATTGCAATCCCACTTTATAAATATTTTCTCCATATTCCTCTTCTCATGACTAGAATATACTTATTCTTCAGACTCTACCTCCAACAAATATTTACCTAAACACCTTACAAAAACAAGTACATTTGTCAATGTTAGTAGAAAATTGATATATTTTGGGAGAGTCGAAGAGGGCACCATAAGGGCAGATATACTTGTCATGTTTGAATAATAAACTACTTATACCCTTCTACAAAACATTACTTAAATTTGACATTGACAAATATATACGATTACTTTTAACATGGTAGTTTCTTTAGTAACGATTCTTTTGTATCATATTTTATTAAAAACAAGTTCTATTAAAAAAATTTAATAATATATTTTTAAAATTTCAAAATAATAATTATAAATTATTAAATTAAAACTACACATATTGTGGATAAAACTTTTTTTTAGATACACAAACAGACACATATATACAGACACATATGTCATGATCATGATCACTATACTTTACTATAGTACTATATACTGTACTATATATACTATAGTATATATATATATAGTATATATACTATATATACTATACTATATACTATAGTATTATAATAAACATAATATTAAAGTTATAGTATAATTATAGTTATAGTATAATAACGAGATAGTACTACTATATTTTTTCTTGCAATTAATAATTCTCCTTCTGAATTTTCTTAAAATCTTTGCTCAACAAACTTTTGACTCAAACAAGAGTCATCCTAATTGAGCAGAGGACCAACATTTCTGGAATGCTAAGGAGTGCTTCAAAAGGGTAAATATCAGCATTAAGTTGCAAAATTAGTAAGTCACAAAGCAATGTTTTCGTATTTTTCTTTAATTTTTTTTGATTGCAGCGTTTTAGCTTTCCCTTCTATAGTTAATGTTTACACTTACACTTTTAAACTTAGAAATTAAATATATCCAAGTGTAAATTTGCATACAACTAATTTATACATTATACCATTGTATGTGTGTGCAGATATTGAGTCCTACAAATGGGAGAATCATTGCTTAAAACTTTCTTCTTTCAAGTGCATCAATTATGACACTAGAATATTTACAATAAAACCAACTTTTTATGCATCACAATTCTATCGTAGACTCGTACCTTATCTTCATTATTTATTTGTAAAATTAAGTTATTTAATTGAGTGTTTTCTAAACTTTTTGAAATTATAACGGTTGGATATTGAAATTGCACACTTAACATCAAAACTATTCTGTTCAATTAAATTTTGTAATATTTTTTGCAAACACTTTCGTGAAAAATTTTTGGCATTATATATCTGGGAATCCCTGAAATTTTAATTGTGACGTACCTCTGCTTACTCTATCGACTTATCTTATAATGGTCAGCTACAATGAATAAATTACGTAAGTACAATACATTTTAGAGGTTTATATAATTAAAACCAACTACTAGAAGAGAATGAAAGGAGAAAAACAGTTGCTTAGTAGGTGAGGGAAAGGATTAAGCAGTTTCGTTAATTAGACGTCCTAGCTCGGAATAGTGTCGACCAAATTAAAAAAAACTGTAGAGCACAAAACTATAGAATTTCTTTACGAATAATGAAATATTTTTAATTGTATCACTTCAAACTTATAGCGAGCTTAAAAATATAATTTTAAAGGATAGATATATTTTTTTCTTGTCAGTGGTACACGGCACGAGTTTTATAAACAAAGGAAATTCGCCTGTATTAACAGGAATGAACTGCAAGCAACAATTCTAATACAGAACAACTGGTCTCGACTTGAGAACCCATTCAACAAACTTGAAACTACATCCCAAGTGTTGGATGGAAACTTTTAAAGTTAAACTCTGCATAAACCACAACATTCAAGTTGAACCGGGGCTGACTTATGTGTGGCTTAGATAACCAGACTTCCCTTGAGATATGCTGTATTACATGTCTTGCTTCTTACTTCGCATTACGCAAAACGAGATTTAACTGTTTGAAGATTTAGATAAGCTGTACCGCGTCAATTCCGGAACTAGATGAAGTGTTATAATACGTCTACTCTCATATACTGTACATCATAATAAAGCTGAATTAATGGATTTCAATTTACTCTATATTATGTCAGTTAACCATTAGCAATAGCATTATTCTTAAAAAGTAAATGTTTTATTTACATTAGTTATTCTATAAAAGCATTGTAATAAACTATTGCCATAAAAAGCGCAACATAACCTCGAAACCAAATTTTAAAATGCACTCCAATCAGTAAACCAGTGTCATTTGCTAAACAGTTTGTTCTGGATTTTAATAAGCATTATTACTAATCAAAATATTAGTCTCAATTTAAAATTTCATAAGTTTTTTTCATGTTGGATTATCTTTATGGATATGAGCTACAGGATATTCTATATGACTATAATTTTAGAAAAGGATTGTTTGTTCTTTTTGAGCTTGCGCATTTATGGTATAGCAGTGAGACGTTATGCTTGTACGATCTTAACAAGAGTTAAAGATAACTCAAGCCGAATTCAATTCGAATAAAACCAGTTTCTGTTCCAGTTAAGAAATCTTTAAACCTAAATCGTATCTCTATCTATAATATTGACGATCAAGTGAGGATCCAAGAAAAATGCATATCTGCCACCTGTAGCAATAACAACTTGATAGTAAGGTAACTAATTTTGGAAATAATTTAACTTAAGAAAGTAAATAATGTGGTTGTCCAGACCAGAGTTGTATTCCTTTACATTACTTTTCCTGGAAATTGACAATCTTTAGTTTTTACAAAGAATGCCACAACAACAAATGATTTTATACAAATATTTAACTGTCGCCAATAGGTAACGGGTGATAGGTGGACCATCATCTTGACATATATTTTCAGTAATAAGATGCTACTGGTTAATGAAAAGTGTAATGAACTAACCAATTTAGGGGTAAAAACTACCAGTACAATTATAGAAAAGAATAACTTGTGTATTTCATTCCTTAGGCAAACAGACAAAGTTAAATTGGTGACACTCGAAAGAAGAGTGTTAACAGAAATGATGGTCTCATATTATCCAGGAAGAATGGTTTGTCATCATCCCACTGTCTACCTACGAAATTAAGACATCCCACTGTCTACCTACGAAATCTCACCCACAAGAATGAAGTTTCAATGAATATAAAGCTTTTAGAAATAAGATAATAAACCTTCAACCAAACCAAATGATCTCCTTCAGAACCACATTCAAACTGAAACAAGTGAACTTGGACATCTGGTGTGGTATTGGGAATGGAGAGAGTCAAGATGATTATTAAAAGAGCGTCAAGGATATTTTGTATGCTTCTATTTTTTCTGAATTTCTTTTCTGATTTTATAGCCGTGGTTTAGAATTTCTCTTTTATTGCATATTTTCACTTACTATACATATATATTTATATACATATAACATATTTTGATCTATTAAACTGATAATACATTTCTTTATAAATTCTGTCATAAACATTCTGATGCATAATTGTGGTTTCAAATAAAATACTCGTTCTTTTGTAATCATTCCAAACATGAATTATTATTTATTAGATTTGTAAGAATTCTAAGGTAGTCATTCTAATATAATGTTATTATTTTAAGAATTATGTTCTTCTTTTTATTGCCTTTTTTGGTGACTTTCATTTACATATATGTGTGAATGTAATTGTCATTGGGACAGAGATTTGACAGAGAGTCAGAAAATTTCTCGCTAAAACATTTATCGTTCAAAGTTATCTGAGATGCATGTATAAACTTCCTACAAAACTACAATTTTATTACACCATAAGCTTCAAATCTTAGTGCGTTATAAATGAGTATACATCTATGTACAATGATCAAACCACAATAAGAAATGGGAAAAAAATTCTTGTTTTCCCATTTCTTATTGTGGTTTGATCATTGATTGTTATTTCACGTGTTTATGTGAAACCTTTTTATCTATGTACAAATTCACAAAAAAAACATTAATTTATGACAGGTAAAGTTTTTGTGATTTTACTCTGAATAAATTGTGAAATCACAATCGCGGCATGCAATTGGCATATTTATTCAGTCTTTTCTATTTCCTGTCTATGTAAGATTGATAATAAATCTTATATTAAAACTCATAACGATCTAGATCATAAATACTTTATTAAATACTTATTGTGAAATATCCAATTTTATTATTTTTCAATTTCGAATAAGGCAAGAAAACCAGTTCGGCTCATGTTTTACTGCCTTGTCGTAATTGATGGACTATAACACTAAAATTTAACTATGGATAAAAAAAAGTTTCCAATAATTATTGGAAACTAAAATAAAATAAGAAGTCATTCAAGAGGATGGATATTTGTTTCTCTTTTTTTTACAATAAAAACTTAGAAGGTAACTTTATTATTTTCGAGTTTTTTAACGTGATAAACAACACCTACTTTTATAAGGATTGAAAGAAAGATTTAATTGTTAGAGAAAAAAACATTGGCGCTTAATATTAAAGTTAATTTTAATATTATTACATGATATTGAAGAATGTACATCAAACACCGTTTTAGTCGTGTCACAATAGCAAAAGATGTATCTAAAAGTCAGTATTTTAAAAAGATATATGTAGGACAATTTTTGACATGATTATAGGTGAAGTAAAAATGGAATAGATAACATTTAAAAAAATAATGTAATTAAATATCAAATCAAACTTGTTGACAACTAATTAAGTTTTAGGTTTATTTAGGTTTATTTCAAAGTGCGATCTTGCTTACATAATATCAAACCCACAAGCAAAGTGCTATCAAACTTACAGGTAATAAACTTTCTAAATTAACTTGTTTCATTGCAGCTATATCCATTTTATGACTTAAAAAAATAAATTCAATGGTCTAGAACAGTGTTTCCCAAAGTGGGCGGTGATTTGATATCGGGAGGCGGTAATGCAAAAAAGAGCGGGGATTCTATTTCCATAAATTGAAATTGTTCATGCAATATAATTCTAAATTTAAGTGAAACACGACATGTAAACTTCTAGGAATCAGTTTCTTAAAATTGTTTGTTTTGATGATTCCTTTTTATGTTAAAAGTATATTCTCACCTAAGTTTCTTTTATTGTGTATTAATTTGTTTTCATAAATATGCTATAAAATAATACATGTATTGGATTCTAAATAAATATTCGATTAGTAATTATTTTAATTTAATTATTAAAATGTCACTCATTTGGTTATTTAGTCTAGGAAACTGATTATTATTCAAGTGTGTTGAGTTATAGGTTTATGGATCCAAGGGGGCGGTCACTCGAAAAAGTTCTAGTGCGCACCGCAGCCATTTCCGTATTATTGTCATTCCCATAGATTTTTCTAAAATCAGCTTCAAATTTTAACTTATTTAATGAACTACATATTTATTCTCACAGATATATCTCTCACTTCAATTGGTTTTTAGATATGATTTGCCCATAACCAATAACCTGTGAAATTCTATTTCTCCGGATTCACATGCAATGACTTAGAGACCTACATCCATTTTCTTGACAAAGATATAAGGACAGTTTTAGCTGGATGGAATCCAAACATTTCTTGTTATTATCTTTAAACAATCTAGAAAGCATAAAATCAAAGGTTACGCTAAAGAAATTATCATGTTATAACGACAAGGCCATCTTCAAATCCGTGCGTATACTACATATCCTTGATAATCTACAATTAGTAATAGTAATGACCACAACAATGGCGATAAAACAAATTCTTCAGGAAAACTTCTACTAAACTACAATTCTGATAGATCCTACAATGTATATATATATATATATATATATATATATATCATACTTGTTTTCTTGACCCAATATTTTTTTTATGTAATTTTTTTGAGGTTTCAACAGTAGAAGATTTCCAATGTAATCAAATAGTGATCTCTAGACTTATGAAAAAATTGTAAAAGTAATAGAATAATTATAAAAATATCCTTATGTCAATATAAAAAAAATCGACAGTCGAAATAACTGATTTATCAATAAATTCCTCTCTGTTACTGTATATATTAAAATGTAATAAATAACCAAATAGTAGTAATAGTAGTGCTAATTGTAAAACAATCATGTTGTAGCCCTGAAGACATAAATATATGTCGAAACGTCGGCAAAAGGACTAGTTTTAAATTATTAAACCTCAACCCTCAAAAAAATTACATCATATATATATATATATATCAATGATCAAACCACAATATGAAATGGGAAAACAAGACAAAGATCTTTCAACCGTAACAAGCGGTCTTCGTCAGATTCAAAAACCCAACTAGTTTTGAAAAATGAGGTTTATAATCACACCAAAAACTTCAAACACGACACATAGATATTCTAAGTGTTCGACTTGTAGACCGATTACAATAACTTTGCTAGACAACTACCCGAGGGGGGCCAGGCTAGCTCAGTGGTTACGTGCTCACCTCTGAACTGATAGGACCGAGGTCCTCACCTGGCCCTCGATATATTCACGCAAGAGCCGAATAAATTTGAGCACGTCGTCCCTCGGAGAAGGACGTTAAACCGTCGGTCCCGAGCCTGTACGATGTCCGGTACTCGTTAAATATCCCTACTCTAAATATATTTGAGTTAGGCAAAATTTAGGACTCCCACTGTTGAATCAATCTTCATTGTGTGGTATCACAAAGGGCCAATGCTTGGCCTACGTCTGTTCCCTTGTGAGACTGCCACTGCAACCTAACCTAGACAACTACCCTTTACTCCAGAAAATGATATTTAATATGCATTTGATTGGAGTTTGCATTTATACGTTTAAGGATGTCATTGTTTTTACATATTATGTGAACTCTTAAAACGATCTTCAAATTGGTTTATCAAACTTTGAAATTATATTCCTAACATAAATTTGATAAAAAATACCTCAGTTAATGTAAACTAATCCTGCAAACAGTACAAGTTATCTTTTTCCCATTTGAGGTTCTAATTTTTAGAGCCATATTGCTTTTTGTGATAATCATAAATTTTAGAATTTTTTTTATGGTATACTAATTTAATTGTTATATATTTTGCGGTTTTTCATAAAGAAAACTTTTTTCTGTAAACACAAAATAAACAATAATGCCTCTTTTTATACTTGTTAATTAAAAAAAAATTGTTTAGCTCATTTTATCATTGATGCTATTTTCAATAATAGGATCCATCAAATGGTGGGGCCTGCTTGTATCTTGTTCACAAGAATTCAATAACTATTATAGGTCATATTCTTCTTGGGCATTAAACAATGAACTTACTGTTGCTGCTGGTATGTAATAATTACAATTCTAACACTCTAAAGTTAAAAGTTAGAAAAAAAATATTTTGTAAAAACGCAACATATCTTGAAAATTAACTTCCTCTTAAATCATTATTGTCTAAAACTAAAAGAAAGCATCTACACTAAACGTCTCATTTTTGAAAAGAAATATTAATTTTATTAATAAAGTAGTTTAACCTTAGGATGCCTACATACTTTTAGATAGATGCCCCACACTCATCCACACATACACATGCACACTCAGAAACACTCACACACACACACAAACCACTGTATGTGTGTATGTTAAATAACACTATACTATTTTTAAATGTACTAACGGACTTTGGAGACTTCAAATATGTAAATCTTACAAGATGTTGCGATCGAATTTTTTTTTAGTGTTATCACTCTAATTTTGCTTAAAGTAAATATAAAAACGTTGAACATTTAACAAACAAGTATTTCAACATATTAAATTCACTTCAGTAATAAGTGAGATGTACGGTAAATATGTTTCGCTGCATATTTTTTTAAAAAGTTTACCACTCATTAGAATAAAGTAGTGAAATTGTGAAATACAAGTAGAGGATATCAATGTTACTCGTTCATTGCAAAATACCAGGATTCTGTTAAAAGAGATATGAAATGCAAAGTGTCGCAGCCCTGTCTCTTGAGATACGAGTAGCTTCAATGTGTTGCTTAAATAGGACGAAAACAGCAGAGATATAATTTCTTTATTTGGGGAAGTTAAAGAATGACATACTTCTTCTGGATTGGCTCTTATTCGATTGAAATCCGAATGGCTTTTTATCTTAAAACCTTCAAATATGATAAATCCACTCCATCTATTATGCTTCTCTTAGCCTATACTTTGATAAAAAACACTTATTATTCAAATGAAAGTCATAATTCAAATAAATTTGTTATTTATTTAAATAATAACACCATTAAAACAATTGCTCTTATAATTATTCTGTGAATTACAAATCGGTAAACTGGAATCAATCTGTTAAACGAAACGGACTTCTATGAGATAACTAACTTATAATTCTCTATTACAAACACTATGATAAACATATTAATATTAAAGACTATTTATAGCAAAAAAAGATATTTAGTAAACTATTTTTTCATTCACTAATTAATCTTATAATTAAAATAATCAAAATATCGTTTTTATTCATTTTAAAGATTTTAAAATTCGTTTCTTTTTTAGTGTTCTCATTAAATACAAACACATAACCTGTCCGGCTATGAATGCCAATTATTCTGCATATATTCTCTTTTTAAACAAAATAGTGTAATTAATACATGTCTACTTAAAATAAATTATAGATTATTATGGACATTATAGACATTATTATTAATTATAAAAATTATAGAAAAAATACATAAGAATTCCCACCTTGGAGAGTACACGTAATCTTTAGAATTTTAATATTTCTTTGGGATACTGCTCCATTTTTGGATCAAAGATGGATATTAGATTATTCAAATGTATATATTCGTAAGTAGAAGTATAAAAACTGTTCTAAAATATCAAGGAAATTTAAATGATAGTTTATTTAAATTTCACCCGATAATTTAAATTTTATGGCCTTTGATATGCTTAAGAGATTGAAGATATGAACATCTTTATAAAATTCATAGTTTTTTAAGTTTTTACGTCGATTCTAAATTTAATATGAGTTAAACATATTACTGATGAGTAAGGAACAATTTGAAAAAAATATCACAATGACTAGCATCGTTCGTTGTTAGTATCTTTTAAGGGGACTGTGGAAGCTGCCATCTTTTGCACTCTAACAACCTAAACTTAACTGTAACTTGCAGAGTCACTTGACTTCATCTATATATAAACTTGAAAAAGAATTTCCCAAGGCAATCAATTTCAAAAACCAAATTGCAAGATGTTATTAATTTGTCAGTTTATCATCCATTAACTAATGAAGCCACTACTATAGTTGACAGTATTCCTCGGGCCAATGACTTCTCAGCCAACAGAGAGTAGTTTTTCTAACCATTGTAATATCATAGCCCATTAGGTGGAAAAAATAATAAAGTAACCATCAGTCAACATAAAAATGTAAATAAAACAATATCTTATTTGTTTCCACGAACATTCTGAATATCTCACTGTAAGTAAAGAGTTTTATAATATCTAATATTTAATCTATGAACTATTGCTCAGGAACATGTTGTGTTAATTCAAATAACATATCTTATGTTGAATAAAATTAGGTTGTTTGTTAATTATTTTTGATTTTATAAAGTAAAAAGTAGTCTAAGAATAGTCTAAGAATAAAAGCTAGAAGAAATGAGTTAGAAATAAAAGTAGGGTCTCGTCAATAGGACTGACGGGCAGAGCAGTCGTTTCAAATTGGACCCAAAACAAGCAGTCCACACGCTGCTGAATAACCCGCCACCATTCACCCTCTCCTTGTTATATTTTATTGTGCGTATTTGTCTTGTAAGCTAGAGAAATACCGAATAAATTTTATAAAGCGAATGTGTTTATGAATCCTACATGTATCGTATATATCATCTATAAGGACATTATATGCCAGTTGAAAAATAATTCGTATATTTCTATCAGTGCATTAAATGCTTTTCAAAATATGAGAAAAATAAGCTAATTTTTTTCCCACTGAAGCTGTACTGTCTGAGTATCAAAGTAAAAACTAACAATATAAAACTGTCGGTATAAATGATAAAAATAATGAAAGGTTCTTTCATTTAAAAATTTCAAGGGATATGAAAGATCATGTAATTCTACAAATATATCTCTTAGTTTGAAGAATCATAACTAAGATCTACATTAATGATTAATATAAATACGGCGTTAGTAGGGACCAAATATTAAACACCCTCAAATTTTTTAAAACTTTTTTTTTATTATTAACAGTGTAACTAAACTCCAAATACTGACGTAAACTTCTCGGGAAGATTTTGAGAATATTGTAACGTAACTCAGTATATTTAGTAAACCAAAAAAAAAAGTAATAAAAATAAATTTCATTTAATTTATTCCCGGCATTAATTATGATTTCTAATAAAATATATAAATAACTGAAAATGTACTTTAAAAATTGTTATTACATACAAATTAAACCAGTAAGTTATATTTTGCTCTATTTTAAGTACATTAAAGCGATAATGAAATTAGAAAATAAATTTTAAGATATTGAATTATTTACACGTTTTGAGAGCTCTTAAATATGAATGAAATGATAGTTTTAATATTTTTTGCCAGTTCTCTGGTTGCTTATGTGCATTTACCGTTTCAACAAAACTTAATGGAAATTTTCAATATATATTGACCTTCCAATCAAAGTTATAGGCAGTAAATTTAATTATACTATTTTCTTTAAAATAGCTATTTCTCTATTGTAAATCAAAATAAAAAAAAAATATAATAGTTTTTATAGCACTTGAAAAGAATCTGTGAAGTAATGATATATTATTATTATGAACACTTACTGAATAATTTGATTAATGAAATCTTTAATATAGAGCATCAGTAGCAGGCAATGCAATGCTGTGTTTTCAATACATATGGCAAATTTAATTAAATAGGTAGTTAATTATATTCATCACTCTTTTGGTTATAATTTTAGAGAGTTAATTAAAAGATAATAAATGAACAGAAAGCTTATATAAATAAACCTGTTTTGAATTCCATGAAAATGGTATGCTTACATATTTTATATAACTAATGAGTTATTTACCATGAAACCTAATTTACTTTATTCTAAATTGTATTAATAATAGTATTGTTGCTAAATTATCTACATATAAATGAATACAAATCACTATAGATTATTCATTATTATTCTAGTATTGAAAATATGAAATAAACAAATAAATAAAATGTAATTTGGATCTGTGATATCAATGAAATTGCAGTAATATCACAAGTTATTTCTCGTAGACCTTCACAATATCAATTTTTAGTGACTGTACAAAATTTGACTCATTATATGTGGGCCTGATTCTACCTTTCTGAGCCTCCGTATAAATCAGTGTTTCCCAAACTTTTTCGAGTGACCGCCCCCTTGGGTCCATAAACCTATAACTCAACACACTTGAATATAATTAGATTCCTAGACTAAATAACCAAATGAGTGACATTTTAATAATTAAATTAAAATAATTACTAACCGAATATTTATTTAGAATCCAATAGATGTATTGTTTCATACCATATTTATGCAAAAGAATTAATACACAATAAAAGAAACTTAGGTGAGAATATACTTTTAACATAAAAATGAATTATCAAAATAAATAATTTAAGAAACCGTTTCCTAGAAGTTTACATGTCGTGTTTTCACTTAAATTTTGAAATTATATTGCATGAACATTTTCAATTTATTGATATAGAATCCTCGCTCCTTTTTGCATTACCGGCCCCCGATATCAAAGCACCGTCCCCAGGGGGGCGGTACCGCCCACTTTGGGAAACACTAGTATAAATGGTCACAGGTGATGTGTTGGTCAATGCAGCAGGCTACCTGTTGTCACCCAAAATGATTTAAACATTCAGAAGACTGCTTAATGGTTCCAAGGTTCTTGTCTTGGCCCCATTCTTTTCAACTTTTACTTACAGGACTTTCCCAAGTGGAATAAAAACAATCGACACATACAAACACTAGAGGGGATCTATGCAGACGACATTTTGGTTTCGTGCAGGTCCTTCTTCATAGAAACCCCTCTAAAACAGTTCCAACAACACGTTGACAGGATAGTGGAATGGACTAAGGTGTGGAGGATGGATATTAATCCATCCAAATGCACTTTCACTGTCAACTTGCGCAAGAGGCTCGGATACACACCTACACTGCGCATACACACACAGAACATACCTGTAACAACAACCTTTAGGTATCTTGGTGTCAACATAGACGCAAAAATATCACTTAAGAGCCATATCTCTCGCACACTTGGCAAGGCTTACAGTGCCAGGAGTAGCATCTATCACCTGTTAAAACCTACTTCTGGCCTCTCACTTCGGACCAGGGTAAACTTGTACAAGGCACTGTTGAGGCCGATCATCACGTACGAGGTGACTGCCTGGGCTAAACCGGCTGGTAAGTTAATGGGGCGTATTTACGCATTTCAGCACAAAACCCTCCGGTTTATCCTGGACGCACCCCGATACGCTCCGAACGAGTTTCTCCACCGAGAAGTCAAACTGGAGCGCCTCTCCAGGTTTGTTCGAAGGTTGGGAAGGAAGGAGGATAGACGAAATGCCAATTCCTCTAACCCTCTGGTCATGGAAATAAAGGAACTCCTCACTCAGGATGTCCAGGAAGAAAACGATCTCCAGATGAGGGGACCAAAGGCTTCGACTGCAGCGGAGGCAGCACAAGGCTCAGCTTCTGCCACTGCAGTCTTGACGGAGAGTCTACAGACAATAGAATAATACCGAGAGCCGGAATATCAAGAAAGATAAAGAGACTATCTACCACAAATGAAGAAGTTCTGTTTGGATTACATTACTAGTAGTATTAATTAGTGGTAGAATTATTAATATTATTAACTATTATTGGTAGTATTGTTAAATGTTATCATTATTATTACTATTATAACTATTATTATTATTTATGATGATGATGATGATGATTATTATTATTATTATTATTATTATTATTATTATTATTATTATTATTATTACTAATATTATTATTATTATTATTATTATTAAACATTATTACTATTATGATAAATGTAATATTAGAGATAAGTAAACTATAAAATTTAGCATACTATTATACTATTAATTATTATTTTTATTATTATTATTATACTATTTTACTATTTATTATATTATAATTTTGTTAGCAGTAAGACTTAGGATTAAGTTATTAGAATATCAAACACATTGCTCTATAGGGGGAAAAGCTCGGTGGGGGACACTTAGTGTCCCCCGTACGGCTACCCCTGAATTATGTACCTTGGGAGCAATCCCTCAATAAAGAAAAATTCATTCATTCATTCATTCATTCATTCATTCATTCTTAATGGTTCTTATTCTGTGACAAATCTCCAGTGATGACACCCAAACCACTTAACAGGCTTCTGAGGAAACCTCATATGGTTGCTGGGTGCTAGAAATTCCCTCAGTCTTAATTTTATCTAATGATTTCCTCAATTTGTTGTTTTATTCCATTCATTATGGAGTTTTTTTCAATAAAAAATGTCTTTATAATTCACACTTTAGCGTTCTATAATTTCCTTTAATCTTATTTTATCCGATGTACTTGCATTCTTACTTGCATCTTCCTCAATTTTTAATTTATGGATTTATCTTTTCCATTTTCATCACTTCCCTTTCCCTTCTCATTCACTTTGATTTCTACTCTCATATATTCATTTCTTAAACTGTTCCTCGCTAATAAGGTGGCTGCATTGTGTGTCACTTTCTATCGGTCTGTAAACCTTTTCTCATTCCCACTCTTGTATTTCTTCTTCTGTTTCTTCTTCTCCAATTGTGAAAAAAAAAGAATGTGAAAATTAAAGTAACTGGTGAATATGAGTATCATTATTGTGTTTTTAATTTTAACTTTAATTATATATATACTTAATAAACTGAAAGACGAATGTATATTTACATTATTTTTCTTTTCTATCAAGTTCTCGTCTAGCTTCAAACATACAACATCTTTAAGCTGATGTTTCGTCTAAATTTTTAGACATCTTTAGGGCTACATTAATACAGAATACCTAATTCAATGCCTGAAGATGTCGACAAATATAGAAGAAATGTTGGCTTAAAGGTTTATTGTTTAAAGCTCGACAAACCTTAATTAAAAAAAATACTATTCAAAAGAACAAGTACAAAACTCTAAAAATATACTGAGGTTTCTAATAAACCACTGCATTAGAGGCTTATAAAGAATAATTTTTAAACATAAACTTTAGCACAACTATCAACATAAATAAGAATGTTCTAAGGACATATTATAGAGAAATATTGCTTTCATTAATGTTATTTTGTTCGTGTTGAGTAATATAAATGTAAAGTTAATGTTAGTAACATAAATGAAATTTATCTCTTCTCAGAGTATGTTTGTTTTAAATATTTCATTGCTTATATAATTTTTATTGATCTATTGCTTGTGTCTTTTAAAATAAATGATTTTTTTCATTTTTAACTGTGAAAAATATTGTTATGTATCATTTTAAGAATGCTATATTACTAGTTTGGACCACATAAACAATCTTTGTTTTCAAGAGGGAATAACAAATACACAGCAATAAATTTTATTCCTGTCAATCATGTTCAGTGATTTATTTTATAAAATATTGCTATAATTGCTCAAAACTGAGTAAACCAAGAGTCATCTAGTCTAATATAAATATTAATAAATCACAGATACTTGAAGCCCCTCTACATCAAAAATAATTTTTCGTGTTTGAATGATCAACATAATGATTCCAATCTTGTTCATATTCAACAAGGATATTGGAAGTAGTTTGTGAGAGAAGTAGAAAGTATCTAGGGGCAATTTCTTTCACTCTGTGCAACTCTTCCACTGTCCCTTCCTATCTTCCTGTGAACAAGGCAATGATATTTGCATTGTTATGAATTGTTTGTTAAGAATTTTTCTTAACTGAACAACACCTGTATTGTTTATACGAAAAGTTCAATACTGTTTTAGAAATTGAAATATTTCATCGCCAAACAAACACTGTTTTGGTATTTACATGTCATATCTCCGAGTAAAGCTGAGCTTGTCTTTAAGTGATTCCGTCACACAGCTTGAAGTCAATCAATCCTGCATAATCATATAACTACTAAGCAGTGATGTCGTCTTCAGTCGTATAAAAACAACGGCCCAAAAGTAAGATCCCACTGTATTATGTAGATGACACTGTGTAAACAATTATGGTTAGTTGTTATTCTGAATTTAGCAAGTACTACTGAATAAGTTCAAAGAAGCTCTATTGGTATCTTTGACACATGCTTATTTGTTTGATGATATACTTTGTTTAATGGTCTCTAGAGCTCTTACTCTGGCTAAATTTATTAATAGTGTTGCAGAAGATGTAGAAACATTGTATTTAGAGAGAGTGCACAACCCCCACGTTTCCAATAATACCACCGTGGTCAGATCGATTCTGTAATACATATAATAACTTCCATACTAGACTATTAAAAAGTATGTAATGAAAAAGACAAAGAGATAATTCAGTTCACACAGTCCACTTGGTATTATTTTGCGCAAGGTAATAATTATCATCCACCATATTTACCTTTCCAATGGTTTGGTTACTTCCTATCTTCTTTCTACTGATTAAAGTTAAAAAATAGTACTTCTCCATTTATTTATATCCATGGAGTATTTCTAATCTTTTTATTATATACTATAAACACATTAAAAACAGGCATGCTAAATGAGTACATATAATAAATAAATAAGGATAAATAATTTCCTTGTCACAGTTTCTTTTCATTGTTTTACAACTATCGTCTTCAACATGAGTTATGTAAAACAGGAGATATGTATTGATTGCAGTAATGTTTTATTGCGCTAAAAAACTTTTAACTACATTAAAGATATAAATCCTCAAGTATATTTTTTCTGAATTAACAGAGATATTTTTTTTTATTAAGTTTATGTCAGGTTATTATTGCACACCTCTCCTCTTTTAGTTTGTCTCTCTTTTTCTGTCTTTTTCTCTCACCAGGTTAACCAATATATTTTCTTCGGACTGGTTTTGGGTCTGGGAAGCAGTAGTAAATTTCTCGAGTAAGAAGTTATGAGTTATGGTGCGGCAGAGCCCACCCTCTAAGTCCATGAAAGTATAATAATATTAAAAGTTGTGGCACAGTCCACCCCTCATCATGCCCCTAATGTGATCACAGATTAGCGACTTTCCACCAATAGCATTAGTTTCCTTCCATCCTCTTACCAACCTTACTGTTACACCATACACACACACACACACACACACGCAAGCACTCACAACGAAAAAAAAACATTCGATACTAAAGATATAGAGATCTTCTTAGAGAAAACATTACATATGGTTATGCCAGAAAGTATTTAACATTAAATGCAAAACAGAAAGTAAAACATTAAACTATGAAAATTTACATTTAAAATGGAGAATTTGATATATTCAAAATATTCAGATCAATCTTTAGTCAGGGCGAGACCGAATCTTTGAAATTATTAGTTATGTTAGTTATTGAATCTTTTAGTTATTTAGAATAAATCAAAAGAAGTCTTATTTTAACAAAACCTTCATTTAAAAATTAAATTCAATAAAATCTTTCATTTAATTTAGAGCATACAATTTTATTATATAGTATGAAAATTGATTGATTGATTAAATTAATGATTATTTGCAAAAAAAAATTTTTCTGTACTTTCATTTAGTATTGTAATGTTAATATCATCGCTATTGTAAAAAAGTATTTACTTTCAATTTTGCATTTCATTATTATTTTTAGGCCCACGCCAAGAAGTGTAGTCACTGGATTGCTTCTTTCCTCCTGTGTTCCCTCCTACATCTGTGTTATCAGCGTCACTGGTAATGTAATACTTATATTGTTGTGACTTTAAACAAATAAAATTAAAAAAATATATTATTTTTATAACAATTTTGGAATAATGCATTATAACAAAGTTGGTCAATCTATGTCAGTTATAAAGGATATCTTGTTGTGGTTATTAATTTATGACAAAAAAATAAATAAACAAACAATTTGCATATTATTTTTATCTAGTATAATTAGGTACTGGTTAGATTGCAAAATAACTAAACACTGAAAAGTTATGTTTAAATCGTTTTTCATCAAATAAATTTAGCTGTCTATCATCAAAATAAATAAATCTGGTCTGTTATCTCTTTAACCTACAGCAATGTAGTTTGGACCATTGTACTTTAAATAAGTGAACATTTTATTCGGAGTATTCTAAAATGGTTTGCAGTTTCACTATGTTTGATAGATAAGGAAAAGTTATTGTTCAGCTGTTTCGACAGAACTTCTTCCGATCTCATTGACTAGTCAGAACGCTTCTAAGTTGATGAACTGAAATACTATTAGTGGAACCCAAAAAATTTCTATATTGCAAATAAATATTGATAACTATATGCTCCTAAGGAATAATTCATAGCATCTTTGGAGTGCTGTCAATCGATACTAAGTATAAAATCGATCGATACTTTGAGATAAAAAGTATCTCATTACTGCATAAAATTCCTTCTGTTCAAAGAAATATATTATTAAATGTCAGTATGTTTCAGTTTTTATATTTTTACCAATTCATATATTACATTTGTAAACAGTTCCCTATTTAATTCCTTTGATCTTTCATATGTGAAGTTAAAAAAATCACGCTTGAACAATCGGTAATAAATACTATCGAGCCTCTCTGACTAAATTTAACAGATCAAATATCATAAATTCTCCAAGTATTAACGAGTGTAGTAGTTCTGTTTATAGGGGTTGACAGCTAGTGTATAACTTTTACTACTTCCTCCCGAACTTGGTTTGTTTACCTGATTTGCCTTTCTTAGGTTTTGATCCCTTTCCTCGATCTTTACAATGTCTCCCTTTCCTCTCAATTCAATACCGAATGGTTTAGTTCATTTGTTTTAGTATGATAAGACTATCGCCTAGACTACTTGTTTTGTTGAGAGATCTTGTTCCATATCTCAATTGTTTATTTTGTTTTAGACGTATTAATAATACAATTAAAGTTACAACTAGAAAGCATAAAAAAAGAGATTAACACTCATGTCTCGGCCGTATTGTCGTTAGGAAAAAAAGGAAAAGAAGAATGAACACAGTAGTGGGGATAGCTATATTCCTGAATAGTATATTTATTGTTTGTTTCTAACGTTTACTTTTTAGGCTCGATGTATTTAGTGTTGTCCTAGCGACAAAGCGTGCCCCATTTCTTATTTAGCACTCTATTCAGTAATGGCTGATTAGCATTACCAGGTTCATTTTATATCTAGGTTCTCAAATTTTAACTCACTTAAAATTCATCAGAATAGTGATTTTTAATAAGTACCTAACATTGTACTTAGGTATTATGCTTGGGTATGACAGATTTAAGACTTTTCCAGAGAATGGCGAACACTATCCATCACCAAGATGAAAATGATGTACATACATAATTCATACACTGGCCTCGTTTGGTACTATAATACTATAATACAAATCTCTTCTGGTTTTCGTACTATAATTTCAAAGTTTGGTCTTGATTGCTATATATACAACTACTTTAAATAACCTTTTAATTTTAATTAAAATTCTAATAGTTTTATATTTTTTATATTATATGTTTTTTGAAAACATGCATATTGTTGAATAGAAAAGTATTGAAATTTGGATCATTCTTTGATTTATTAGATCCGTAGTTTCATGATAAAAATGATTACTCTAATAATATTCAGAAATTCTCTACTTATATATAGAAATCATGCTGTTTTTCTCAAAATTAATTCTAGGATATAAACAAAAAAAACATTAATCTATTACAAGAGTCATTCTCACTCTAAAAGAGTACAGATTGTTGTTTTCTGTTCTCTATTCACCAATATTATCAAGGTATGAGCTTCATATAATCGATGGTTTCAATGAAATGATGAAGTAACAGGTTCGGAAGATTAGCGTGGAGTGGAATAACCTTAATCAAATCGGTGATTCTTTTCAAATCTGTATGATCCTAGAATATTCTTATCTTTCCTTTCAAAGAACATTGTTTTATTCTCTAGAATATATTTAGTTTTTTCTAAAATGATATTCTAATCCGTTCAGTCAAATATAATAAACTACCACCATTTCAAATTTGGGTTGGTTATCACCATGGCACAATTGCAAGGGTCATCTAAAAACTGAAATATTACTTGATTTTCTTTCCATTTGTAAGAATACTACATCTTCGAATGAGTAAGACTTAATAAAATAATAAGTCAAAAATTAAGTACCTAAAAATTTTGTTCCTAACAGTGATAACTATAAACTTTATAAATAAAATAATGATTTTGTCTGTACGTTGCTCAGAACTGACTCATTTCAAGTTTTCTTTACGTTTCATACATTGGAGAAACCGAATCCACCCTTAGAAAAATTTCTTTCGGTTTGTCGGTTTGTCGGTTTGTCGGTTTGTCCGCAAAACTTTGTCACAGGTAAACTCAGCTACCATAAGACATATAAAGCTGAAACTTTTACAGTAGATTTGTGTAGGTCTAACTTAAAATATAGGCTATGAATTGATTGGAAATTCAACGTAGAAGTGAAGTTATGGACGTTTAACGGAAAAATGTTTGTCACAAGTAAACTCAGCCACCATAAGACATAGCAAGCTGAAACATTGACACTGGATTTGTGTGGGCCTAACTTAAAATATGGGCTCTAACTAGATTATCAATTCAATACAGAAGCGAAGTTATGGGGCTCTTAGCTGTATTTTCCTAACTTCACAGACAAGTTTGTTTTGAAAATACACAGGTGTGGCAAGTAGGTATTGTTAGTTGATTTTAATTTCAATTGAGCATATGAATATATTGCGTATTTGACATCATTGAAATGGTGTTTCACAGAGTTAAGGATGTACTATCTATTGAGAATAAATCTTTTGTAAACGAGCAATTCTCAGCCCTTAATATGAACAGGCATGGGAAATCAACAAACAAGTTCTTACGCTATATGAAACCGAGGAAAGAACTTACAAGTCAGTAAAGAAATTGGATTAGTGATGAAGAAGCAGTTCATTATCTAATTGAATTTATTGACTCTGAATTTATTTCTCCTGGACTGCCTGCTCATGAGTAAAAACTTAAAGTAGGGGAACCAATCATGCTGCAATTTAGTAGCAGTAACAAATTTCATGTTACGAAACATGAGTGCCCCAAAACTGTGCAACGGGACACGACTCTGAGTTCGTGCTCTACACAGGTATGCCATAGAGGCGGACATAATGACTGGATGTGGTATTGGGGAGTCTGTGTGTATACCACACATACCATTGATTCCGAGCCACTGTCTGTTTACGTTGAAATGATTGCAAAGTCGGGTCAGAGTCTATTTCGCAATGACGTTAACTAAGTCGCAAAGGGAGACTTCATCTAACGCAGGAATACAAGGTAGCAAAACCAAGTTTTTCTCACATGGTCAAATGTAGTTTACATGCTCAACGGTCAGAGGTTTCAACTCTTTCTTCTACCATGAACCTGAAGGACAGACAGCTAATGTAGTGTATAAGCTGGAGGCATTTGTTTAACACTGTAGTAATAATGGTATTTTCTACTATTCTATAATTTCTAATGACATTTTGAAATACCAAAAATGACGGAACTTCTGATTCCTCCGTGGTATAGCCGAAAGGCAATAGGCACACGGCAATAAACCAAAACAGGAACTTCTGATTTCGTCAAAGACGGGTACGTTTGCTATGTATTATATATAACTGTCAACTTTTTTTTAATTTAATATTTGCTTAATAAATACACTGGTAATAATGTAAGGTATGGGACCAGAGTAGCCCAGTGGCTTGCGTGATCGCCGATGACAGTAGTGCAAATGTATTATAAATAAATGTAACAAACAAATATTTTTTTGAATTTAAAATGTGGATAATATAAAAGATGGTAATAAAGTAAAGGGATATAGCCAGGGTTGCCAGTAGCTTGATTGCTCGCCGATGACAGTAGTGCAAATGTATTATAAATAAACACAACAAAAATATTTTTTTTAATTTAATATTTGCGTAATATAAACACTGGTAATAAAGTAAGGTATGAAACCAGAGTAGCCCAGTGGCTTGCGTGCTAGCTTTTGACTGGGAGCACGTTAATTAGAACTAACTCATTTCAAGTTTTCTTCACGTTTCATACTTCAGAGTAGCCACATGTACCCTTAGAATAATTTCTGTCTGTCGGTTTGTCCACAAAATATTGCTACCATAAGACATATAAAGCTGAAACATTGATTGTAGATTTGTGTATGTCTAACTTAAAATCTAATCTTTGTATACAGAGGCTTTTTTTTAGCACTGTACTAATAATGGTATTTTCTACTATTCTATAACTTCTAATTGTAGTATTAGTATAATACTATAATTGATATTTTGGAATACCAAGTATAATAGTATTTTTGATTCCGTCAAAGACGGGTACGTTTGCTAGTTTAACAATAAAATAACTATACAAAATTACTGCATAATTGAAAAAGAATTGTCCGAACCTCTTAGATCACTTGAAGCTTCCACCCCACTGTGATGCTATTTACATTGTTACCATATATAATTCACTATATGGTTTTTTAGCATTCCTAAGTTAACATGCATTAATAATCCATATTATTATGCTTAAATACTGCATAATATTTACACTTATAACTATAAATATATATATATTGTATACTTATAGTTATTATTAGTTTGAAATGACAATTAAAGCATTAAAGTTGTAAGGAATTGGTTGATACCATTCTATTTTAATATCGTTTATACTTTGATTATAGTTTATTATTAAGAATTGTAGGGTAACAAGCTAATGAAATAGTTTCCACATATATAGATTTAATAGTATAAACAATGCGTTTCGAACACGTACTGTTCTTCTTCAGGCGTTAACTAAAAAAATACAATACCATCAGAGAGTTATCTGTAACATAAAGTAAATGGTACAAAATAAAATAAGGAAGAGAGTACATACCAAAGGTTGAATGTCTGTGGTACAACTGACACTCACCCTTAGGTATGTACTCTCTTCTTTTATTTTGTACCATTTACTTTATATTATGATAACTCTCTGATGACATTGTATTTTTTTAGTTAATGCCTAAAGAAGAACACCACGTGTTCGAAACACATTGTTTATACTATTAAATTTCCATATGTGGAGACTATTTCATTAGCTTTTTACCCTACAATGAGTAAATACCACATAATAACTAATTGCACTACCTTAGAATTATTAAGAACGGTCGACACGTCGTGAACTATTTATTGCTTTAGTATTGTCTATTCTAAATAATCCATATTGATTTTGAGAAAAAACCTGCATGTTTTATTTTCGAATACATTAATACAATATTGAGCCGGTATTTCGAGATATTTTCCAATTTTTTACTACATATTATAATGACAAAGAGATGAGGCTTCTTACATATAGACAGCTCTTGAAGATATCGTTCTTGAACAGTTGTGGGACTTCTTTCGAATAAAGAAAGTAATTATCATTTTTCCAAAAGGAAGCCAATAACTGATTCTCTGTTCAAGATTTGGAGTGGTTTTCATTTCACTGTATTGTAGAATGCTCGTATGGATAATATCAACAAATTAATCTGATGCCATATATATATCTTTACAAATGCATCAACAAATTATTATGAAGTTGGTTTCTGTAATTTATGAAAGAAATAACTACCTTCTGGTTACAGTTGGGATCAATAATATGGTATCTGTCATATCCGTGTTTCATTCCCATTAGTGGAACATAAATAATGTCTTCATTCTTGTTGTACACAAAAAAAAGAATTGATAAATATACCATCAAAATTCTAAAAAAATGTCAAATCACTTCATTTTCCTTGAAATATCAGTTATTAAATGTGTATTCTTACTTAAAAATGGTTTTTATGTTATAAGTTTTAGATGTTAGATGTTAAACATTTACCTTTTTATTAAGATAATGTTAGATTATGGTGATTTAATTAATGTTACAACTAAATAAACCATTTGTTGAAAAACCTTAGATATTTTAATACCAGTATGTAGTGTAAAAAATACTCTAGACGGTTTTTGTGGCAGTGGTTCTAATGATATATTTAGTAATAAATAAACAAATTTAATACAAGAAGGCAGTTAACTGCAAAATGAAAATTTTTGAAGTGAAATGGAGAAATACTGTGTGAATCAGTAAACTGTTACTGTGGGCAAATGAACCTGTTAGACAAGACAGAAACTATGAAGGAGTTAGTAGAGATGACAATCTAAATTCTTAGTCAACTGTTTTTTAATCGAGATTTGATGGGAAACCGAACACTGATTGTCATAACTGGTGCTTAAAGAGAAACGCCTTTGCTGATACTACCTAAATGCTTATTGCTGCTAGAATGACAATCTATTCATTCATCATTCAAAATCACTTAGCGTAACTATTAGACTAGTGGTCATTTGAAATGTTTGGCTCTAGAGTAAGTAGATTAACCTGATTCCTTACATTTATTTCTGCCGCCTATTGCCTAGTGTGCTATCATTATTTTAATTGAAGATATTTTATATAAAAATAATACCACTCTCCTGTCTATATAAGAAATATATTAGCAATCAAATACAACGATATTATGAACTAAATAAACAAAATTAACTTATAAAAACGTATAAACGATATATATAAGACCACATGTAAATGAAATTCTAAAAACGTTCCCAAGTCTCTGAAATCTATTTTTTGAAAAAAACATTCCATCCATATTTATAGTTGTATCAAGAACCCCCAAAAAATAGATATTCAATCATGCCTTTTTGATGAATCTGAAGTTTTGTTTTTTATAAGTATGCACTATTCCAAAAATAAAACATTCATGTGTCGTTCTTATTGATTCAAGAATTGTTTAGATAATAATACTATTTAAAAAAATAGGTGACAGCAAATGTAGACTTATTTCTCTTTCTAGACTTGCCCAAAAAAAAAAAAATTTTGAATTATAAGTCAAAATTTTGACATTTTATTGAAAAAAAAAAATATTTCCTGTAGTTTTAAAATTCTGAATATATTTTTCTTTTCTTGCATTTGTAACCTCAAACATAATGCCAAAATTTCAAAACTCTACGATTATCAGTTTAGGAGAAAAAATGTTTTCTAAAAAACGGTTTTTGGCAAAAAAAGTGACTTTCTCGTCATGCATAATTCTTCCCAAACAATAGGGATCTTTTACGCTATGAGGCCCATTTTTTGTGTAAAATATCAACTTAATCCATCAAAGATTCTGGACCGTAGCATGGTAAAAAGCAATGCTAACACACTCACCCACCCACCACACACACACACACACACACACACACACACATCATCGAGACTTTCTGGGTAAGATTTCAATGGATATCTTTTAGTTAATAGTCATAATAAATTGTAATTTTATTTTAATTACTGTAATCTTGTAGTTTGGGAAAAAAAACTATATATACGTCAGGACTATTAGAGTAAAAAAAATGTTGATACTACTTGTATATATTATTTTAGTTAGTTAAACATGTATGTAAATTAACTGTTAAATTAATGTTTGTATGTTATAATTACTTTTACTTATTGTACTAAATTTACTCATAGTTAATACTATTTATACTTCTTTATACCTAGTTCATAGTTATACTTACTTTGTATGATTCATTATTATTTATAATAATAACTTTGTTGTTGCATACACGCTGTACCCTGTGTGATACGTGTGAACTTAAATATACTCCCTCATAGCAGGGTTACTGTTGTGAGGAAAAAAAACACATCAGCGAGAAAACTTCATAAAACGACTTTTGGGACCTCAAAACATGTAATTCCGTCAAAATCTCGAGATTGAATTTTTTCACGACCACTATACTTTACTTATAGTAAAGTAAAAATCATACAGTAATTTTGTTTACAAAAATAAAGAAGAATTTTATCTATATTCTTTTTGTGTTTGAATGAACCATTACTTAACAAAGTTTTATGACGAGTTGAGTTATATGATGTCATATAATTCCTAATAATGACTGATTTTTATATAAAATGTAAATGTTGAATATCAAAGAGTATTATATTCGATTCAATAATAAGCTTCGCTATATCAAGGAATAACCAGGATTTTACTCGTATCTACTGAATCTACTAGAAGGATATCGCAGATTGAACCATTTCATCCTAAATGGCAGAAAAAAAACGCCTCTTTGTCTTTAGGTAATGTGTAATTCCTCTTTTCGCTGCACATTCTAGAGAACTATTTAGCAAAGTTTAGCGTGTGAGTGGTGGGTGTGAGATTTGCATCTAAATTGAAGCGGCCCAGGCAAGTTGAACTTGGTTTCTACCTTGAACTTAATCCCAAAGAATCCTTTCTTTCGTTAAATTCCATCTTAACTCTGTACCTTCATCCCTACAAGTGGAAATCCAATTTATCTCCACTTCCTTTTTTCTCTTTTTTTTTGTACTGTGTTTTGCATTAGCAAAAAATAGTGTTGGATATTTATTTTGATGAAAAAAAAAATCATATTTTAAACTATTACGTGTTATTAAACACATTCATATTCCAAACATATTGCAATAATTAAAAAAAATATAATTTACGTTTCGTATAAATTAAGAAAATTCAACTACATTAATTAATTAAGCACATAAGCAAATCAAAGTTAACAACATGCTAAATACTAATTAAATCATGATACGTTACTCCAAAAATCTAACTTTCCAAGATAATCTTGTGAATGCATATTACTTTATAGGTTTCATACACGTTTGGTTACTGGTTTTGTAATGTTATCTTATTAGTCTGGTCGAAGGTTTTGTTCGGTTAACATTGTTGTTCCTTTAAATAATGTAAATTTCATTTTCTTAGTTAAAAGATTCTTTCTTCTGTAAGTAATATTGTTTTATGTATCTCTGAAATACTTCTGCTTGTAATATTCATAAATTCATACAATCCAATTTCATATTGTGTATATATATGCTTGATGTTGATATGCGATTTCTTATTATTCTTTGTTTGTAGGCTTATGAAAAAGGTTTTAAATAAAACCGAAACGTTAGCAACGAGAGTTTGATTTTTTATTTTAGAAAATTGACCGAATTCCGATTAGAGAACACACCTATATATATATATATATATATATATATATACACGATGACGACGACTGTCGAAATATCGCTGTGAGTCTCTTGTATGTGTCTTTATTTGTTTTTTCTCTTTCCTGTTTGAACTATATATATATATACGTGTGTGTGTGTGTGCAGATATCATCCAGAAAACCTCATAAATATGTTTTGGAGTTTCTTACATTTTTTGCTATAAAATATAAATCTATCAAAATCTCGAAGACGATTGTTTTCATTATATCCATAACTAACTTATAGTTCTTATAGTTAATTCATATCTGGCAAACATGGAGTATGTTTTCTTTATCAATCAAAGATGTTTAAACTGCTTTCAAAATAACAAGGATCAGTAGTGTAAATCTTCCACATTGTATGTTCTCAGATATCTGAAGCTATTATTCTCTTTCTTTACTAACTATTCTTTTGACTCTGCTTTTGAGAATACTCTGCTTAATCAATAAATCAATATTGATAAAACAGCACAGTAATGATTTATATCAATGTTGAAAAATTTAATAGAGCTGAATATTATCAATTTAGATATTATGCCGCTAAATATAAAAAGGGAAAATGTAATACTGTTCTTGGATGTGATGATAAATGTATGACTCGGTTAGAAACATCAAGATTTCGGGAATGGTGTTCTTAGCTCATAAATCAATGAATTAAAAATTAATAACGAATCATCATTGCTGATTATAGTTTCAAATATCAACATTTGTAAAACCCTGGGAGTAATAAACATAATCTCCCAGAATGATACTCTTATAATCAATTTTGTATGGAGTGTAAAACTCCAGAATATATATATTTTTTAGACAGTCAAGCTACAATGAAAGTATTGGTATACATGTTTCTTAATTTAAAATTAATGCGGAAGTTTCTGATTTCCCTCCAGAATCTAGCCAATTAAAATAAATTAACTCTTATGTGGGTAGATGTACACATAGGAATACCGGAAATGGGGCAGAGAATCGGCTAGAAGCTACCTCATGGGAATTCAACATTATTTCTTCTGCTTGTAATCTTTTGTATAAAACACTGTTATCTATGAAGCATGTACATATTGAATGGGTAAAGAATGAGGCAGATTAAATATGGCTGGAATAAACAGGTCTAATTCTATTGCATTCCAACTGAGCTATACAAGAAAATAGCAATCTTCAAAGGAATAATTGAAAATTATATATGGCTTACCTAAGCCGACATTGTACTTTTAATTACTACTTTCATACTGAAATTAACTTCAGGGAAAACATGTTGATTCTATATTCTTAAAAATACAGAAATTATTGGACACATTCTATATCAATATAAAGCTATCACTTTAAAGAGAATGTAATTTCTGGCAAATCACCCCTAAAACAAGTAGAAAAAACATACTCAATAATGACAATTATAGTCTAATGATGAATTTAGAATTATAAAGGGAAGCACATAAGAATAGATATTGTTGCAGAGTGCACTTGGTTAATGAGACTCATCTTAATTATAATAGCAAGTCATATTGTTCAAGAATGATTCTAAACTTGTTAGAGCTAATAACTTGGATATAGCGACAGGAAACAACAGACATATAAACTTAGCTATGGTAAATAGAACACACATCCATATTGTTAATACCACTGAGGTTAGTATGATTTATATTAGAAATAGGTAAAACCGTCATACCTCATAAGATGATCTTGGAGTCGTTGGAGCGCTTTTAGACGTTGTCCATCTTCAATCGCAACAAACCTACTGAGCTGTTATAAAGGGGGTTGGTTATCTATCAAGTCCACTGCTATCCTGATATTATTATTTTGATTTTATTTAAATAAAATTTTGATTTTTAATCAAAATAACTAAATAAAATCAAAATAATAATATCAGGATAGCAGTGGACTTGACAGATAACCAACCCCCTATATAACAACTCAGTAGGTTTGTTGCGATCTAAGATGGACAACGTCCGAAAGCGCTCCAACGACTCCAACATCATCTTACGAGGTATGAAGGTTTTACCTATTTCTAATGTAAATAGAAGAGGTTAATTTTTGTACATTATTTTAAAATTGATTACCAGTTATTACAGCTGATTATTATAACCAGCTTTTACGCAACAATTCTTGGATTGCATGTGTTTTAAAATAAATACTTTAAAAAAAATTATAAATCTTGAATTTTATAATATAAAACACTACACTAACTAGGACAATTATCACGTCCAACTGAAGTTACTTGTCAGACTGTACTACAACAAGGATTATAGTTTTGTTATAACTGACTAAATTTCATAAAAATTATTTAAAAAAATAAATTGATTACTAATAATTTTGATAATCTGTAAACGAATCGATGGTTTGATAGTAAGTTCACGTTATAATTTACTTCATGGAAACAAAGTAACTAACTTGATTTCAATGGGTTGATAATGTGATTAACTATAATGATGTTGGGAGAAGCAATTTTTTTCCAGTGTCTCAAACTTTGTAACGTACACTTGCTATTTTCACCACTTTTTTAATCGTATTAAACCGATAAATGTAAAATGCATAATACAGTTTACAGATAGTTAATCATCCGGAAGTCCAACTGTAGATGCATTTCTTCTATATTTCGAAATATGGATTCAACATAAAATTTAATCATCATTCCTTCCTGAGCTGCACGCCTATATAATGGGAATGTGAAGTTAGAAGCAATTCTTGGCGCACTTTTTCTATCTCCTTAAGCTAGACAATTTTTTTATTACAAATTGTGTATCAAAATAATTTGATTGCGATATATGATTGGGTTATTTAAAAAAAAAATATATTTCTCTTTTATTTCGAAATAATCCATGATCATCAGAAATTTTAGTTCTGTGGGAGGAAGACCAGAATTGTTAGATGTTGAAAAAAAAAAAATAACATCACTGATATAAATTGACATAAAAATGTTAGAACCATACTAAGCATAGTACTTCCTAGATTATTATCAAAATGACTTCTGATTAAAATCAAGTTTAACTGATGTAATACTCATGGTATGATATATCAAAGTTATTATTGTATAAACAATGGAAACTTGTTTCATTAATTATACCAGTCATACCAGTGTCCATTCGTATCGTCTTTCTGATTTTTAGGTAGAAATACAGATATATATATAAATCCATGATTTTATTTATTCTATTTTAATCGGTGACATTAGTTACAGCCATATTTCTTTTCGTAATGTTAGTATATTATTTTATTCAATATCAGTAGTTAAATTCTTTCTGTTTGAGAAGCTTTCTAGAAAGAAACATGCATAAAGATTACCCATCAGTTCAAATAATTGGTTAAAAAGCCATAATGATTATTAATGGATTATTATTGAAACATTTTATCGTACTTTGTTTTTAATTTCACTACATCCATGAGTTCTTCCTCTGTTTGTGTAAAACGAAATAGGTGTCAATCTTGAATCAACTATTATTTCATTTAAATATATTGTCATATTAAGTCATAATGTTGTAAACTCCGAGAGATCTGTTAACGTCAATCCTTGTTATATTTTTCTCAAGTGCATAATCACAGAAATAGTATGAGTGACTAGCTCACATCAGTAGACACCTAACCCACACATGAAAGGAATCCACCCTACCACAAATAAATGAATCTACTGAATTTTTATTGGTAATAATGTTGTTGTTTCTTTTTTAACTCCTCTATTATAATTAGAAGTAGAATATTCAAAAGTATTATCATCTAAACAAAAGAAAAATTTGAAAGAATACTCGAAAATTTGAAATTATATAATAGAGGAAATAGGCCATTATGGTGATGTTGGGCCCATCGTCGTCCATCACATTCAATGCCATTGCCTTGTCATACTCATTCCAGTTTTGGAAACATCAAATATGTAAGCACTCGATATAACATGGCTATCTTATCTTGTTTTTATTTTAGACTGCTTTAAGAAAAAAAAACTGTAAACCAAATACATTTCTCTTCATATTTTTCCGTTTATTTCTAGTTCCAGAGCAATGGTGTTGATCACAGCCTTCATAGAATGAAGTATGTTCACAGTAAGATATTGTTATCTACTCTATATATTGAATTATAATTCCTGTCTTTCAATAAGTTCATGAACCCCATCACGAAATCGTTATGATTGACAAAAATCACCGGTCAATTTACACTTCCTCTTCACTCCTCATTGTGACATATGAAGTAAGTGAGCACATTTTTTAAAAGTTCTATTTTTACGATCTATACGTTAAACATTCGTTGCAATCACTACTAAAGAAAAAAAAATAAAATAAAACAATCATCGTGATATATCTTTTTACAATGCATTGTTATGAACTGAGGGAGATATCTCGTCAGAGTGGCTACCCCCTTGAAATTGTTGACACTACAAAGTGAAAGAGCTAAGCAAAGGGATTTATTTACTTTTGAAAATCAATCTGGTTACAACTACTTTTCTGCTTGCATAGCTCTCATAATTTCAATTAATATCTAAATATTTAGTTAACATTAATTTATGTTACTTATTATTTTTCTAATGATAAATACATTTTTAAATTTTAGAGAAGGAGTTTACATTAAATAGAATCATGTAATCAATCCATATAATTGAAAAATTATATAACTTATTATTATTATTTTTATTATTTAACAGTAATATTATTATGAGTCCCATTTAGGTATATATGGTTGTTATAATAACATTTTCAAGAATAAATTGTAATTGATTGTATTATCAAGAAAATATAATTCAAATATCAATCAATCAATTGATTTCTTAAACTATACATACATTTCAAAGATTTCAAACACAAAATAAACCAATAAAACTTACCAAAAATTTACTGGATTATTAAAACTGCATTCAATTTAAAAGATTAATTCATTTCAGTTTCATTGTAGAGTTTATTGAGCAGAAAAATATAAGTACAGACAATTAATTAAATACAAGATAGAAACTCAATTACTGATGAAAAGTAAGAAAAATTATTGATACAAAATTACAAACAATTTTGTTAGATCACCGTTCGTAACGTCACCTCAATTTGATTTGAAAAAAATATTTTGTTACGACTTTATAAATTTTATTTTTAAAATATGGTTTTAATTTATTTTTTTACATAATAACAATATAAATTAATTATCTGATATTAATATTTATTTATTGCTTCTTAATAAAATTTAGCTGCGAAACACTTTTTCAAATTAGTGAAAGATGAAAAACGTAGTGCCAATTGATATGGCAGCCAACACTAGGTGTAATGTTTTTGTGCGATAACGCTCATTTTCACTGTGCCCTAAAATCTTAAGAGATTTTGAAGTGACATCCCCTTTAATACCCTTTTCATCGTTCTCTTTTCATTAATTAATGATAACAATAGCTTCCAGAACGTTCTGCAAGATTACGTATGCGCCCAATCAGTTAAATTTTGTAAATACAAATTTGAAAAAGAGGAAAATGCAATGATAAATGCTTCAATTTAAATGAAAATGTTGAGAAATAAAAAAAAAAATTGTAATTTTAATATGTATTAAATAAAGTATTTCTTTCTGCGTCAGTATTTAATTTATAGTCCTAAATGATTACTTTCCAACAGTTGTTATATATGGAATGTTATAATACTTTAAACTTAATAAATACGACTGTCCAATCTCTGTAACAACTGAATCGGCCCCAGCTCTAATTACATAGTATGTGATCAACAGCAAGGGTGGGTAATCTAGTCGATACAATCGTTAATCGATACAATCCCTGTTCAATTATTTAGTTTAAGTTGTATATTATAACTCATAACATTCTGCTATTACGTTTTATGTTTCTATAAACATGCAATAGGAATGCTAAGGATTACAGGAACAATGGCTACTTGTATTACTTCCAATATAGGAAAATTATTCAACTTCCTCTCAAATGCATTTTTACCAAGAAAGTACAATTTCCTATCTATTGGGTCGAGACAAAATTGAAATTTTTCTATCGGAGGTAATTTACTCAAAAATTGAATCGAACAGGTCCTTAATAGTTTAGGTTATATCTACTGTATAAAATACTTATTATTGGTAGCATTACAATTATGTTAAATGATCACCTAGAGTACATGCTGCCCCATTTTAAGAAAGTGGCTGGTTTCCTGAAGGGTCTAAAATAAATATTAAGACCCGTAAATATATATAGACTCTATTGTAGCTACTGGATTCACTGTAGAGAATACATTGAACAGTTTTGCTTACAAATGTTATACAGTTGGCAATCATTTGCTAATGATTAATTTAAATAAATGATGAAGCAGTTAAGCTGTAGCTTTGTTGTCAATTGTTACTTAGTCCTAGTTCTATGCTCAAATTAAAACCCACCTAGGTATTATGAAGATCTTTGGACATACTTGTTGCAAACCCAGCACCTTCTAATGGATAGTTGCATTAAAGTTCTAGTCGGGGGACAAACAACGTGTGAGGATGTTGCGACCCTAGAGGTGGCCCAGTAATGCGGGCACCAGTCTCTTCTAAAGGATAAGTCTCATAATTACTGCTGCTTAGCATAGCACCTCACATTCAATGAACACGCTTAGAAAGTTAAAGGCAAAACAACTTCGAGTTTAAGGCAAGTCATTTTCTTTTTTTTTTTTTTGGTTATACTTAAATAGGTGCAAAAAGGACTGCCTGGTAAAACTAGCAATGACTCCTGCTCACAGGATACACTGAAATTATTATCAGAGTATACACTTATCTCCGTGCATAGAATTACAATAACTAATTAGTACCTCCATTAAATACCCAAACGCATGCACACAACACGAACTCATACTCGTCTACACATTACACCATCATCTTGACAAAATAATTAATAATGCTCCAATAAAAATATTTTAAAGATGATTGTAGGTTTAGTGAAAACCTATTAATAGGTGCTAATAAGTGAACAATTTAAAGTCGTAGTCTAAATAGAAAAAATATATTTAACCTTAATGGTCAGGAAATCAAATAAAGGAGTCTATTAAAGAAAGTCCTCCGATGAAGTCATTAAAGGAATCAATCAATATCCTTCAGTGTTAGAGCAGTGTAATTTAATTCAGAATAATAGTGGAGTAGGATAATGCCCGGGCTGGTAAATGACATGTTACTAGAAGGCTTTACTTAAAGTAAAAGTACAGGCGTTGTTTTGAGGGAGACATTAGGAGGCCTCCCCTGGAGGACGAGATAAGATTAGCCGTCTATTGGGATCCTATTCCCTTGCAAGCGCTCCTCCCACCATTACAACACTTTCTTCTTTTTTTTTTACTTTTGTTTTTTTGCCTAACATTACCCAACAGATATTTCCACTGCATTATCTTCATTGCACAGTTTACCCCTTGAAAGTAAACGACTTGAAACAAAAACAAAAAATCAAATATTAGAAATCACTTCTTTAACTTTATTCTGTAAAAATATTTTGTTATATATTTATTAATTCATAATTTCTCATTTGACATGTTATTGTAATGTTTAATTAATTATTAAAATTACATAATTATCAGCCTTTTTTACAATGTTTTATCTAGTGGGGAAGGAAGTTACTCCATGCATGAAAAACATACTCTGTACTTATTTATAATATTATATATGCTCTATTTTATACAGGTGGCACACTGTATTTTTCTTTCTATTTTTCTTTTATAAAATAGTAGAAACTCTTCCTGCTGTACTAATTTATTCTTTTTAAAACTATATGTCTTCATCTCCAAGTCTCATCTCAACCAAGTGGTTGAGAGAACTTAACAATTCCAACTTGCTGGATTATTTATTACTTCAAGAAACTTTTTTTTTTCAAATTGGAACAATAATCAATAACTAAATATAAATTTAATTATTTTAAAACATAAACTACAAAAATATATAACCATTCATATAGATTTAAGATAATAGTGCCATGAGTTTTTTTTTTTAATGAAATAATTTAATCATTTGCTGTGTTTACTACTATCTTATGTTTTCCTATCCTATCCTCTCAAATGTTAAGCTATACAAATTTGCTAAGCAATTAACCTCCTGATTTCTAGTTCACCAATTGAGAAGTGTTATCGACCAATCACATGGCATAGACAATTCCTTTCATTACCCTTTGTGAGTATTCAATAATGTCATTCAATTTATTTCATAAATCAATTATAGTCATTCAAAAAAAGGAATATATCAACAACGATATTCTATGATTTCATCAATCATTTTTAAGAACACCTAATTCCTTTTCCATTGTAGTAGAAACATGCAGTGCCAATATTACAAAAATTAATATGTGAAATTTCCTCTTCTATTTACTGATAATTCAAGAACTCACATAAAGTTCTGTAAAGACTACACAAAACTGCCTTTATTTTACAATTGGACTAGTGTTTATGAATACAGTGAGTAAATTTTCCGATAGCTCAGTTAAGTTGAAATAAAAAATTAAATTTTTTTTAAAGGTGTGAAAAAATTCTGTTTTTTGTCGCAATTAAAAAAAAAATTTCAGGGTAATATATTACCAGGCTAAAAGTTTGAAACTTTGAACGTTCTTCAAACTTAAGAATAATTGCAAATGTCATAATTAATTTTTGCTGTTAATATCAAAGATGAGCTCTAAAGTTCCAGTTGATTCTAAGAAAGTATGGATTTTTGAGAAACACTACTGTAAGATATAAAGAATTCTTTAAAGATTCCTTCCCTAATAAACTTAAAGGAAATTTGGTTACGTTGCTGGCCCATGCAAATATGACTGCCAAAAAAAAATTAACTGTGCTTTCGATCATAAAATAGCTCTGGAAGTGGACGGCCTACAGATGTGGTTGTTGGAGGCAAACATGTTTAGAATCTTATCAAAAACGCCCCTTAGAAAATTTAATTATTAATATATTTTATAAATATTTTATATATAAAATCATTAGAATATTATATAACTATATAATATCATTATAATAATTTAATTAATGTAGTAAATAAATACATTTACAAATCAATTTATGTCAATTATATTCACATAAGATGACCGATTGTAATTTTCAATATAGAAGCTTAAATTTACACATTTGTATAACCGAAAACATTATCAGCCTTCAGAAATTACAGAAACTCAAAACCTATGTGGACTAACCTTTCTCATATTATCTCTTCTGAAATATAAAATAATTCTGCCCCACCTAATTACAGCTTAACAGTATGTTATTGTATACTATCATAACAAATTGTTACTATATTTATTATATCAAAAAATAATATTGTAATATATAATAATATACATATTTTATTATATAAAAATAAAATATAATATATATTATATTAAATCAGAAAACAATTAAGGATTTAAGAATGAACGACTGATGCAACTCATTTCATAGATTATGTAAAAAAGAGAAAAAAAGTAATTAGGTACTAAAGAGATAGGCAACATATTTTAATTATTCAATTTTCCTATTGCCTTCAGGGTTCTAGGCAAACGTCTCAGAGGTGTTGCTACCCCTATGTAATTGTAATTGATCACCTCTGAGGCTAACGGATCTCATCATTTTCCTATTCATGTAAGAACACTATTCCTGAAAATGAAGAAAATCTTTCCATCTTCATCAGAACGTGAAGTGAGATAATTTCTCTTACCATCGTTCAGCTCTAGAGCCAGTCCCACGCACTGTTGATGGTAGTAGGTAGTAAATTAAAAAGTTTACTAGCAGGCACTATTTCAGATCTTTGAGCTGGTCAATATGCCTTTTCAAGTTATAGCCATGGTCAACTGCAATTTTTCAAGAAATTTTATGTAGAATAAGTTTTACATAAAAATTCCTTAAAACTTACTTTCAAATTACCTTAAAATTTATTGAATTAAGAATCTCTAGATATCAAATGAATACCAATTATTTTGATTTAAATTTGGGAAAATGTAATTTAATTTTGATGTCTTTCAGCAAGAAACACTCAGATGAAGAGTCCGCTTATTTATTCAATGGAGTAGCTCTGCATTGAAGAAGGGCCTTGATCAGTTTCTTTTACGTAAATCCACGTTCTTTTAACATTTTACTCTGTTCTTTATTCTCAGAACAAATCTTTCGGCCTCATTATAGCTGCATAACCCGGAGCAATCGTTTTATTTGAATATTATTTTTGTGGCATACTATTAGAATTGGATAAACTTGAATATTACGTCGCTGTTACTCCAAAAATTGCATGGAGGACCAAAACATCAAAAGATCACCCTTAACATGATTGACGTGTAACCTGTGGTAAGCATTGTTATGTCATCAGTAGTTACGTCAATTTTAAAATATTATCGATGAAGATGAGTGATGTAAAAATAGTCCCTCATAGTCAATTTGGATGCATTTCCAGTTGACCGGGCTGAGATCCATCTGTGTTGAAACTTCAGGAATGCATCCTTTTATATAAAAACATACTGAGATAAAAGAATCTCAGACGGATAGCAAAGATAGAGACAGATAGTAAAGTCTATAAAGGTATAAGACTTTGTTATCCCCTTTAAAACTTTGTCAATATTTTTCCAATAACAATACCTGTGTGCCAGATATTTCCTCTTCCCCACACCTTGGTCAGTTGAACTGAACTTTTTCAAGATAATTTTCTCTATAGTAATCTATATCTATATCTATAATCTATATCAAGTGGCTCTATAGTAATCATTCGTTGACCTCTGGATAAGATATTTGTGTGAAGGTTTAGTCTCATACACTCTAGTTCATTGTTCAACTTTGAGAAACATGAAACCTTATCATTTTCTTAGCAAATGATTTTTAGATTAATGGTGAAATTTAAAATCGAGATATTCTCGTAGGTATAAGCATTAGTATTTCCAGAGTATGAAAGGTGAGCTATGTATGAGAAGTCAGCTTTTCCTAAGACATTTAATGGTCTTCGAATTTCAGATATTTCATTTCGTAGCCAAAGTCCTTTTAATAATGGTATAATTAAATAAACGTGATGCTGTTGTGACGGGGACTTAACACCCAGATTCAAGAGGAAGGATAGTGGTTTCTTATCTGCTATGAGGGTGAATCCTTTTGTAAACATAGGTGTGAAATTTCAGCCGTATCCAGTATTGTCGTGGCTTCCTTGTCTAACTGTCATCAGTTGCTAATAGGTGGTTTTGGAAGCGATCAAAGACTGTTAATATTACATCAATATTTAAGCCTCTTTTTTTCTCTTTCTTTTTTTTTTTGTTTGACAAGCCTTCTTGTCTTTCTAGCCTTTCTTGGTCCAATGAAAAGAAGCTCTCTTCTGAAGGAAAATATTTCAATACCTTTTAATTTATCCTTATCTGGAAAATTTTAAGTTATAGATAAATGTTTTCAGAAAATGATTCAAATACTCAAATTACCTGGCTCTCTTTGGAGGTTTCTGAGGATTAGTACATTAAACGGACAACATTTGAGTTAGTTGTTCTAAGATGCAGGGAAAAAAAATTGCTTTATATCAGTTGTTCCTGTAATTTTGATTGATGTTATATTTAATATAAACTATAGCTGACAACGTTTTGAGAATACCAACGTATTGATTGTATCACATCTTTGCCATAACTTTGAAATTGTTAATTGTATCTTCATATAACTCATGCATTATCACTGTTTCTAAATTACAGAAGCCCATAATTTCGTGTGGCTCCTAACCTTCATCAGACTAACTATATTGCCATACAAAATAAAAATGAGAGTACGTTTTAAAAAGCACAGCACAATGGCGGACACTGAATTAAGGCTGCAAAGGTGACTTTTAGAGTACACTACAGCATTGGACGTCAGTCATTTTAGAAACAAAAGCAAGGGAAGTGTTTTCTTGGCCTGGCTCAACTTGAAAGCCGTCTATTTTGCACAAGGAGAGAAGCCATGAAAATAGTCACTTTTGTTCATTTGTCTTATGCACCTTAGTTATTAGGTTATAGTACAAATCCCTCTAAAATGATTTATTTGTACAAGCCAATATAATGACACTCTTGATCTTCTAGTATACTTTAACATTTGTCAACATTTATCTTAACCTGTTTTTAAAGAAGGTTAATTTGAAATGTTAGAAAACTTAAGACAAAATTCAATTTGTTTAAAGAAAAAAAAAATCCTGTTGTGACTTCTATCTTTCAGGCAACTTGTTTAAAGTGTCTACCAGTCTTTAAACTTTTTAAATTCATTATTTTCAGACAGTTGGCTAACAAAATCAGCAACTTACTTCTTCTTTTTCAAGGTTACAAAACTCTATCGTGTCCCGTAAGATTAATTTACACAACTTTCTAACTTACTAAACCAAAATGTTCTGATTTTTTGAATACAAAAATAAAGAGGTTATAATAAACAACTAAGCTTATTGAAAGACGCACAGAGAAAATCTATCTGTTATTTCAGTAGTATTATTATATATTTAATTTAAGGTGAAATTTGGGAAGCGCAAACTGGAGACAAGCTTACGTTTGCCTGTCGTAGCGAATAAAGACTGACAAGAGGGAAGGAGAACAATGCTGAGATTGATAAGCATCTACAATAATCATGGACTGGTAATACTTGTTAGTTTAAAAGCAAGTGTACTTTATTTTAAATAAAATTATTATTCCTACATTTGTTTAATAAACTTTCTTTGATTTTAATTTATTCTATTGATTATCAATGATCATTTTAATTTTAAGATAGGATTTAATTACTGTAACTTTTTTCATTTTAACACCCAGATATATTGATAATATTAAATAAACAAATTTAGTGATTTATATGAGACTATTTTAACAGTTTTATATATATTACAACACCTAAAAATAATAAATTATTGCTTAAAAAAATATTTGTCATAGTGTAAAATTATGTTTGTACTTAAAGTATGATAAACTATACACAAAAATTACGATACACTTCCTGTGGTTTCCACGATAAACTTAGGAATTTATTATTATTCGTTCAACTGTCTGACTTGTTGTACAATTAAAAATGTTGTATGTATTCCAACTTTAAGAATGATTCACTACTTCTACTAGAATATGAGTAAAATAATACAGAATTCGGTCAGTCTTTGTGCTTCAATCAAACTGTTTATTTACTATTATTTTATTTCGAATATTTCTCATACCCTTGCAAAGACACTAGTCGAAATAATCAAAATTATAACAAAATAATAATTAAGAAAAAAAAATTAATTTTTAGGGGTTATAAATATATATTTATAAAATATATCAACTATGTATATTATTTTTTTAATTTGTTTTTAATGCAGTTGCTAAATATAATAGTCAAATATATAAATATATATAAATTTTGAACAAACAAACAAATTTACAAACATAAAGTAATTGGAAATGAAGAACAAATGTTCTATATTATATAAATAATATACACCAAAAAGTTATGAAAATATTATAAGAATAATATTACGATGTAATGAGATCAGAATCATTCATATCACTAGATATTCGATTGCACGGTAAAATTGGTGAATATTCGCATAAAGCCTAAATGAAGACCACATGAGATTTTGTATATAAACAAATATTTTTGCCTTATAAACAAAGAAGAAATGAAAGCAAATTGTAAGTATTTGCAAAATTGTAGTATCTGCTGCTTTTAACTAAAGTGATTCACCGACTTAGGCATTAGGATTGGTTATTGATATATTTGTATATATTATATATATATTGTGTTAAATTCAATTGCCTTAATCAAACATGCCTTCTTTTGAGAAGTTTTTCAAATCTTTTGACTAATTTCAATTCTTCTAGATTCAGCTGGTGAAATTAGCCAGAAGATTCGAAAAACTTCTTAAAATAAGGGTACGTCTGATTAAGGCAATTTAATTTAACACAATTTGTATAAAAGAAGGTCTGCTCCCTATTTATACTAATATATATAACGTATTCTTGACCACAAATTACTAATAAAGACTTTTCTTCTTCTTGGATTTCGATTAGGGTTAATATACGGAATTACTATTTTGCCAACGTTTCGTCTTTATTTTAAGACATCCTCAGGGCTATAAATCAAGGCTAGCTTCTAATACCGAACTATCAAATCCATTATCTATCGTTAAGAGATAACGACTTTGTCAGTTCGGTATTAGAAACCAGCCTTGATTTATAGCCCTGGGGATTTCTTAAAATAAAGACGAAACTTTGGCGAAAAGGTGATTCCGTATGTTAGCCTGACCAAATTTGAAGAAGAAGAAAAAGTATTTCCATATATATATATTATTTATATATATATATATATATATAAAGATTTCATATAAACATGTGAAATAACAATCAATGATCAAACCACAATAAGAAAATGGGAAAGCTCTGTGTCACAATTAAACCAGTCCAAAATCCTTATTTGATAATTTCAAGGTTTCCCTCCTGGATATCGGATGTTATGTATTAACAGGTGCCCTTGCCTTGTCTTTCGTTCTCTCTCCGAACAAGAAGGTTTCAAGTTCTCAGTTAGGAAAGCTAGAGGTATTTTAGTGGACTCGGATACTAGTATGTAGGCGTGCGGTAATGTGATCAAGAACCTGCGGTGCGCTACGTCTGATGTGAAAATTAGCTGCCCCTGATAAGAGTTTTAATTATGAAAAAAAATAATATCATTTTAAAAATCTTTCAGGGTTTTTAAAAATTTTTTGTTTAAAATTTTTCAGTTCTTAAACAAATCCATAAATTTTTTTTACAATTTTTTTTTTAATTCTTCTATACAATAGAAAAACTATTGTCAGATGTGAAAAGCGAAATGGAAGTACGAAACAAATTTGTTACTGATAAAGTGAACACAAGTTTATTTTATTTTTAATAGATATTATAGATCTTTCAATAAACAGTAATTACAAAACTAATAATATTTTAATTTGTTAGAATTTTGTCAATTATGATCATTGTGCCAGAATAAAGAATGATTGAAAGACCAGCAAAACACTGAAGATGACCTCTAACCATACTAGCAGTTCATATATTTGCAACAAAGATTCAAATGAATTGGCAATTCTAACTACAATTCCATGGAATTCAGTAACTGTTGTAAAGTCTTTTAATTAATTAACAGTTTTCTCGTTATTATTAATTTTATTTTACAGCGAATTCTAAGAATGTAAGTATGACATTGTTTAATTAGTTAATGTTAGAACGTACAAATACCAGAAACTCTGTTAACTAACAGTTTATAAAAAACAATCTTTTTTGTACAATAAATTGGCGTTCAAGAATTTAATCTGAGTTTGGATTAAAGTGGCTTGTTGGGGCGTCTTGATAAAACAATTCCATTAACCTTGCTACAGAGAGGCGGCCGACAGTTCGAATTAAACCTTTAGTTTATTTACCTATAAATCGTGTTCTAAATTAAAGAATGTGTGATGCAACTTGGAAAATGCAAACTCTAGCCAGTAGGGCGCTAATTAAAGTAACGAAACCCAGCCCTGCTCGCATACAGACTGCCAATTAACTTCTTTACCACCCCCCGCATCTTTAGTCTTTTTTCACAAGCAAAAACAAGTCAATAAATATTTTCTTTTCCCATGAATAGAATTCCTTATGGATTTATGCAAATCCAGTTTGTATAATAAATACACTTACCGCGTAATGTCTGCTTCTTTCAACCTGTAATGCATATATAACAAACAAACTGAATTATCTGTCTTTCTTGCAACCATTCTTTCGATTTTGCTATAAAAACTTTGTCAAAAAATTTTCCCCTGGGATAAAAACAAATAGTGATTTTGCAAATTCAACCTTGCTATGTTTTTTGCCAAAAAACATAATTATTTATAAATAAACTTTGAAGTGGAAAATCATTTAATAAACAAATCTAATTCTAATTGATCTTTTGAATACTTAAAACACGACCGTATTATTAGCACGATATGAATGCTGTAAAAATCATGGAATCTCTTTTTAATCATGGTACATAGATAATCTCATAATCATGTCAAGTACTATTATACCTCTTCATACGAAATTAATTCCTTCTTGAAGCAGTTTCATAAGAACGCTAATCGCTAATTACATGTAAATAGCATAATGCGTTCCAACCCCCAATATTACCAAAAAATACACTTGATAAATTAAATTAACCAATATAATAATTGTTTATATATTATAATTTTAATAAGCATAGAGATATTTTATACAAGTGAATAATAATAATACATAATGATATGTAAAATCAAAGAAGGAGGAGACAAACGATTCCTAACACTAAAACAAACACTTATGTACTGTACGAACAAACGAGCACAACTTACTTAAACTGTAATTAAAAAACATATGGAGTGGCCTACACTCAACTTTACTATAAGTAAGTATAATGCCAAACCTCTTGGGTAGATAATGTAGTATGTAGACATAATATATATGTCTAAATTGGAGATGTTTATTACTCTTTCATTCCTGGAGGTAGTACAGATAGTGATTAATTCTCTTATCAATACCGTATATTACACAATTGATGCATATAATGGCATATATATTAGCACAGCAGTAATAAGACTTTTGTAAAGTCAAAGTGACGATATTGTGTTACGAAATAATCTCTTACAGACAAAAATGTCTTTTGTTTCTAAAGGCAATGGATCTCCAGCGGCCAATGAGTATTCAATTCACATCAGTGCACGTCGTAATTAGCAGCCCTAGACCAGAGGCCCCCTACTGCTATATTCTCATCCTTCATTTCTTGTTAAGGTCAGTAATCATATCGACGGGGATGGGATGTCAGTCTGTCAGGATGTCCTTCACGAATATGGAAGGAGTCACATTCGTGGTCGTATGGTCTTCTGATGATTCTGAAAAATGACTGTCATCGAATCACCTTAGAATCAGTTTAAAATTAGTATCTCTTTGGTAATATAAAACTAAGGAGTTCATTCCTCTTAATTCAATATTACTCAAAGATCATAAGATTCATAAACACAAAAAAGTCAACATCCAGTAGCTTTTCACACCAAACATAATATAAGTAACTTTTTCCTTTGTGCTATATTCGGTTATAACGTTGCTGTAAATATATATTGGGACCTCAAAACATGTAATTCCGTCAAAATCTCGTGATCGAATTTTTTCACGATCACAATACTTTACTATAAGTAAAGTATAGTGATCGTGAATATAATATAAATTTTTTTTAATTATTTATAACTTCCATAATTGCTTTAACTTTTTAGAACTTTTATTCATAATTTTTTAACTTTAGAACATTTATCCTTTTTTTTTACTTTCTCGTTTTATATTATTTTTTCATTTCATTTGTCACTTGTTTTAACTCCTGACGTCCGAGCAAAGCTCCTCCTTGTCCGAGGGAAGGGTATTCATCCTGAGGGTTGGCCATTGCAATTACAATTAGAGAGTATCACTCACAAACATTATATACCAAAGATATCAATGTTACAAAAATAACCCTATGATCTTGGAAAAATACCAAGGAAAACAACCATACATTTTAGATGCATGTTTAAATCTGAAATCCCCTTGCTTTGAAGAGAGTTCGAGCTGAGGAAACGAGTGCGCACTTTAATAACTTACCCTTTCGTATGATGAAATAAAGTTATAAAAAAATAAAGATGAAAAAGTAGAATGAGAGACTATTTTTCCTTAAAGACCTTTCGTAAGATGTGAATTTCATATGATGAGTTTTTTTTTTATGAAGAGGTACTTTATATCTCAATAATGATCCAGAAATTGTGGTAAGAACTTTTATGGCACAAGAATAACCTTATGAAATTTTTGTTTTCCAAGGGATAGTATAAAATTTATAAGACAATATATATGTTCACTTAGTAAAAAAAATTAACATTATGATATATAGCAATAATGAATTATTAATCGAAGTAATTCTTATTTTAAGACATTAATTACAAATAATGCCATCACTATTACATAATTTAAGCAATAGTGGATAAAATACAGTATATAAATTTAAAACCAAATATAGAATTAGTAATTTATTACAGTCCATATGATCTATATGATCACAGTTGTTAATCAAAATCAATTTATAACTTTAGTCTTGTTAGTGATCTCTAGAATTTCACATTCATTTTATTTCTTCTTTCTCTTCAATATATTTTCATCACTAAAAAGGATTTAGGGTAGATAAGAAAATGGGAAGAATTAGCCCCTCTAATTAAGAGGTTTTAATGAACAGGACGTTCATTTTATTAAGAGGTGATCTTTTAACAAATGATATCATTGGCATCTCTGGAATGAGAAATCTTCGAAGAATTTGGATATTTATACCGACAGAGATGTAGGTTATTATTTAAATAATAAGCAAGAAATTACCCAGTGAAAGCTTAAAAATCTTTCAGAAGTGTGAAAACCAAATGACACTAAAAGTTAAGATTTTTTTTATTTTCGCCTATTTTTTGTATTTTAGCTTTTGAAAGTGTCTCACAGACTAAGAACTTATTGCAGTAAAAGTTGTCGTTTTGGTGAAATGGTCACTTTTCTCTGGTAATATTGTCCTAAATTGGTGATACTCTAGTTCTAGGATTACTCATCGAAATTGTTTATGATGAAATCATCTTTAATCATTTATTTTTTACTCTTTACTCATTAATGATTATATGATACAGACTTCATTATCTCTTACGTAACAATGGTTAAGGACTAGAAGCACCATCACTTAGCCCGAGACCTGTAGAATAGGCTACCGGGAGGTGTTGCTATTTTCTCTAAACCCATTCTAAATATATACATGAGACCAAACCATTCATATTATAAAAACGCTATAATGAATTATCTGGTTGGGCAGATCCGCTTTTAAAATACTCCCTAGAACCGATTGTAATTTTGAATCTCAATTAGAAGAATGATCATTATTTTAAATTCTGGTGCATTTAATCTCCTAATTCTCCTGGTGTTTAGAATTTCCTAAACTACGACACCAACTTACTTAATACATTAAGTGACTTAGTGATAACTTTTGATGAAGATTATATATATAAGCTTTCAGTTTTGTTGTCGCGAGTGACTTTATGACTAGTAATTTCATTTCCTAAATCCTAAAATTTATCTCCTTAATTCTGTTATTGTATTGCAATCATTAATAAGGATCATAAATTTCTAGTGCTCACCAGTTGTATTAAACAACCACTGTAATTATATTCTCGTCATAAATGACTATGTATATTTGCCAAATTAAAACAATTATTTGTAAATTATTTTTGTATGATTACTGATAATAGGTTTACGTAAAAATAGGTTAATGATGTATGTTAATTATATTTCTTAACATAATAGAAGTGTAGCAACTATGAAAAAAAAGTATGACGAGATTTTAAAGGATTGCCATGGGTTGATGTACTATAAGACCTCTCTTTACATTGGATCTGTGGGTGGATGCGTTGGTTAAATTGACTTTATTTTATTCAATCTTGTTAGATTCAATCTATAGATTGAATTGCTGCAATTACACAGGAATAATTAGTGCGAGTACAGAGTCTACTACAACTAGATTTGTGACAATCAATGGCAGGCCTAAGATGATTTGTAAGAGGCACTGTTATTATGAAAATAGAAAATGTTGGAGGTACTGTTATTAAGCTGTACTTATATACTCTACAATTGGTGAAAAATTGGTAAAGAAAAAAGTTTGGGTATAATTCCAACCAAAATAGCCTTTAAGCTTTTCTCAAAAAGAAAAGAATGTAGGGTCTCATGGACCTATTCATTAGAAATACTAAAACAAAAGTCTTATAAGTTTTCCAAAGCGTTGAAGTCTCTTCAGAAAGGAAGACATCACAAGAATTACAATTTAACAGACACATTGAATAAGAATCTGTATTGTTTTACGAAGTATATTTCGCAAATTTCTATTGAAATCGAATGAAATAATATTGATATTTAGAGGTTTAATGGAAAAAATGTTAAATAATTTAATGACTTAATATAAGATGTAAGAAGAATAAAATTCTCATATATAAAAAACTAATTATCAACTATAATGTCATACTATAAAACATATCAAACATATAATTCTTGATCCTTCTCATGGTGTTATGGATTTGTCTGACACAATGCTCTAAACAATAAATATGTTGCACTCTTCAACAAAACTTAATATCAGATGTAGATTTAATATTTATTGTTGCAGTATGCAGTGGAATTGTGTGATTGGCAGGTAAAATGTATATTTTCTGAAGTGGAGAATTTGTTGTATGATACATGATGCAAGATACTTGATTCTTATTGAATTCAATCACTTGGTTTTTATGAGTATAAAATCTAATGCAATTATTACATTAATCAATAAATAAATTATGTTTGGCGTCACGAGGGTGGTTGTTATCATTCTGAATACTGAACTTTAAAAACAATATTAAACATTTATCAAAGTCAAACCTTAGTAACAAAGTCACGTTTTTAGGTGACCATAACTTCAAAATAAAAAAAAAATATTGTGCAGTTACTTAAATTAATATATGTGATAATAATATTTAGAATGAGAATTAATAACAACTAATTGAAATGATTTGTTAAATGTTTTTCTTTTTTAGATTTATACATACAGCGGGTGTTTATGAAACTTACTTCTCCGATCCCAAACCAATATACGTAATATTAGATCTACTGGAAGACAAACCAATAAACGTGATATTGGACCGATTAGAACAGGAAGTTCAATTTTCAACCATTTCCACAGTAATGGTTGGAGCCAATGAATGTAACTAATTCATATCTATAGTTAAATATAAATAAATCAAGAAATCAATTGGTTGTCACAAAGCTTGTAGTAATGTTGAGCTAAGCCACTTCAATTTATTTTTTTTAAATAAAGTGTAAACATTTTTACTGGAGTCTACAACATATTTTAGAAATCACTTTAAGAAAGAAAAATTAAGCTTCTTCGATAATATAAAAAATATTTTATAGATTCCAATAGTGTGATATATCTCTAGTTTATCAAACTAATTCCTATAAAAACCTTAATTAGCAGTAATATATGGATAACAAAAAGACAGAGGTGCTCCCAAGAATATACTCATTATCGATTATGAAGGAATAAGTGTGTTACATGTATAAAACCTCTTTGAACTGCATGTGTACTAACAAACTTGTTTGTTAGGCCGTTAATCACTGCCGTTGATTACATGTAAACTAAAATCTATTAGTGCAACCACGCTACAGAACGGTAAAAGGTTTTTAAACAACATTGGAAGAAATATCTTATTTGAAAATAACGAAAAACTCAAAATAATATGATTGTATGTTTATTACAGTAAATTAGGAACCATAGCATGGATCATAATTCAGTTAAAAAGAAGACTTTAGAAGAAAGGCTGACACTTGATGAATGAATAGTTTGATATAAATGTGGTATAATAGGTTTTTAATTGAGTAAAGGTGAAGGATTATGTTCAATGAACTATGTGAGTAAGCCTCTTGAGAGGTGTATTTTCCATTAAATTTTATACAAGGAGCTTTAATAATAAACAACAATCTATTTGCTATTTATCAACAATCAAACAGTTGTTAAATTTGCCTAAGTTGGATAATACAGAGGCTATAATTTCAAGTTGGGTGCAGTTAATATCACACTATCACCGATAATGTGCCCAAATGTCACATTCAATTGATAAGCTCTTTGAACTGAATATTAATCCCGCTAAACATACCATAAAATCAATTTCCAAGTTGGTTCTATTTACTAGATGGTAACAGATTACTGGAATCTCATAGACACTTCTGAGCTACCTATTAGTAATGAAAGTCCCACCTCCTACGTTTCGATACACCACAGCTGGTTTTACCTCTTGCCTAAGGTCAAACTTTCCCACAGATAAAAACTAAATCGTTCTTTATCGTATTCATTAATTTTCATATTCTTTATCGTAAAAATCCAATAAATAAATGTTTGTTCAAAACTAACGACAAATGTAAATTAATCGGCAAGAACCGATTCCTGCATTTGAAGGCAAAAACAAAAATTCATATTACTATTGTTAATAATTTATTTCAAGATCTATCAGAAGTATTATGTGAATTTAATTTTAGTTTTAAATAAATTATGATATCTCAAAAATTTTTAAAGGAAAGGAGTAATGACTATACTATTCTGAGTTAAAGGTTAAGGTAGAAGCAGTTATGAAAAAAATAAAATAAATAAAAAAACATGTTTTCAGAAATTCAAATTGTAAAATACCATAAATAATTACATCTTATAATATTAATATGTAAAGATATAAAGCATTTCATATGCTATATAATGAATAAATAATGTTATATAGAATTATCATCTTATTCACATGGTAGTCTGATAGTTTAAATGAAAAGTTATTTAAATAAGTTATTTAATTGCAATTAAAACTATTTTGTTATTTCTGTGTCCACTGTCTGGTTTCATAACTGTTGAGGTTCGTTTCACAGAGACTATGTAATTGTTTTCCCATATCACCAGCTTATTTCAAATGACCACTCAAAAATATAGAGATACACACAAACATACACACACACACACACAGACACACACACACACACACACACACACACACACACACACACACGAAGCACACACACACACACGCGACACACACACACACACACACACACACACACACACAAAACACACACACACACATCCAGGCACACAGCATGTACTGTATTTGAGTGTGTATAACAAATGTTTCTGGCTAATTATTTTGACAAATACATTCAGTAGTTCTACGGAGAGAAATTCTAAAAGAAGAAAACTTAGACAGCGCCAGATAAAACTAATTAGAACTAGTTATGTTTCTACATTATCTGCCACCACTGCACTTTTCTTACTTTGTAATTTTAACATAATCTCTATATATGAAGTTCGTGAGTTTGTTGTTTGTTTGTTCACCCATTTTCCATGGAGATAGAGACCTGAAGTTAAATATATATTATTTAACCTAAATAATGTTAAATAAAAGAAAATCATCGCTACATTCCCAAAATTGGAGCCAGAGTCTTGCGTGCTCACCGATGACAGTAGCACAAATATATTAAAAATAAATGTAGCACAAAAAATTTTGAATTTAAAATTTTAATAATATAAACCATGGTAATGAAGTAAAGACATGGATCCAGGGTTGCCAGTCGCTTGCGTTCTCGCCGATGACAGCAGTGAAAATGTATTATATATTAATTTAACAAAAAAAAATTAATTTAAAATTTTCGAAATATGAACACTGGAAATAAAATAAAGGTATGGAGCCAGAGGAGCCCAGAGGCTTCCTTGCTCGCTGATGACAGTACTGCAAATATATTGAATTCATCTTTTATTTATTTATATGATAAAGTATTTTCTTTTTACTTTTAAATGATTTTCATTTTGTTAAATATACTTTCTGTATATATCTTGAATTATGTTATGGATACTATATCAAATGCTTGGGCCATATAAGAATATGTTGCCATGCCTTAATAAAAAAAAATGAACAATTAAAAATATCCCTGTCAATCATGTTTAGTAATTTCAATACCTATTGTTATAATTTATGAGTTGACACAAAGGGTCACGGGTAGTCTAGTTTGTTTCTAAAACGGACGGAAAAAATTTCTAAATTATTTGTTATTTAAAACTAAATGGTTTTGATAATCTTTATGTATTATGAATGTTAAAAGTTATGTTGCAATATACAAGTCCTTGGAGACATTTGGTGCACAGCAGAATTTCTTTCAGTCATCAAAACTTGTATGAATACTGATATTAGCTAGCTGACATTGTCTACACGGTAAGATGTTCAGGATATAGCAACGACCTTCAGCTAGACCAAAGTACTAGAAACATCAGAGCCTATAATTTAATTTCAATTAAATATTGCAAATTAAATACCAAACATTTGCAAGCATTTACTCCTTTATAGAGTATTTTAATCGCACAAAAAGGATAACTTCCCTGCTTTGTAGGTAGGTCACTGGAAGAAAGAATATGCAGGTAAGCAACATTTTCCATTTCTCTATTAAAACATTCTTCTTAAGAAACACAGATTTACTCGTTTCAGTTTGAATAAGTTTACTTGGAAGCTTCGTAAATGTTAGTTAACATTTATCGGTAAAACCTTAACTATCATAAATACTCTTAATTTTATCAATGTACAATTACAAACTGGAAGACTTTTTTACTGAATTCAGGCCAACAAAAACACAAAAAGTAATAATAAATCAAATTTGACAAAAGCTAAGGAAAGAAACAAAAGAGATGAAATCAATGCAACTAAAGTGCAAAGGATACATTCACTTAATATTAGACCTTTATTATCTTGTTTTACTTGAATTATATCTTTGCTTTCTTCCTTTTTCATCTTTTATAGCCTCCTGCTTTTACACCACTTTTCAAACTTTACGATTCCTATCTAAAATGCTCGTAAACTTTCACTGCAATTAATGTGAAAAATAAAAAAGTTTCAACTCCAAGTTTGATATTCATTTTAGTACTAGGTAAATTGGGTTTTTCTTATTTACCCACGAAGAAAAGGAACTTTTAATAGTGGATTTATCTATACTATTGTTACTAGTAATATATATATATATATATATATAGCATATAAATATTGTTTATATATATATATATATATAAACATGAAAATATAAATCTTATGTAATACAGAAAAAAACATAAAATATTCATTTAACTTACTTCTATATATTAGTTCTTCACTTGAACAGGAGAAGAGCAAACATATTTTTCTAGTTCTAGACTCCGATTCAAGTATATATATATATATATATATATATATAATATAAAGATTTCACGTAAACACGTGAAACAACAATCATCAAACCACAATAATCAGTTGGTTTTTTGACTCTGACGAAGACCGCATGTTACGGTTGAAAGATCTTAGTCTTGTTTTCCAATTTCTTATTGTAATTTGATCATTGAAATATATATATATATATATAATCTAAAATGACAGAATTAATACTCATCAAATTCTAAAAGTTATGAAAAATATAAAAACCCAGTTAATTATCAGTTGCCTTCAAAGGGACTCACATCATTCTACCTGATGTCGAGCCAATGAAATATAGCAGGCAGGTCTAATGATCTTTTTTATCTGTATTCTTTCTCAAAAAAATGTTATATATAAATATATATAACATATAATATAATATATTAGTACATAATCGAAGAAGACTAATGCACACTGAAAAGAAACACACTAATCAAGTCACATTTTTGGGCAAACTGTCTTCAGTGGAGAATAGTGAAAGAGACTCAGCACGCTTTAGACGCAAAGTTTACAGCGTCTACAGCATGCTTATTTTCCCTCGCTTTTTTTCTCCTTAAGACGGATTGCACAAAAATTTTGAGTATATACGTGTGTTTCGTTCCTCTATGTGTTACTCTTCCACGATTTTGAACTCGTATTGTCCCCAGTTTGGATAGTCTTTCAGAGGTTATACTGAAGATATATAATATATAGTGTTATTATATACAATATATATATATATATTTTACATTACTATAAGATGACAGAAAATCTCTCTCAAGCAATTGTGTAATAGTCAATGCTGCGTCCACATTGACTACTTTCCTGCTGAGGATTTTTAGTCGTACAGTCTTACACAACTAGTTTATAGTCAGTCATAGGCATTTGTCAATGAACACCAGGCTGAGGTATAAACATGTGGGTCATGAAGTGAAACACTAAAGTAAACTACCGACAACTTAAGCCACTTTAATTATACTAGAACAAACACTAATAAAACAAACACTAAAGCTATAACCAGACAATTACGAACTCAAAACTAATAGCAAGATGCTTTTAGCTTATTAGCTATCAGTTAGTTCTTAGAAGTAAATCTGATGGTGGCTAATATAAGCCGAAAGCTTTCTTTTTATAGTTTTAAGTTCTTAATTTGTGCATGAATAATTAACTAGGTTTATTTAATCAAATATTTATACTGTTTATATCAATAGAATGTATGTTTGCATTTATATGATATAGAACTCCGTAATGAAACATTTTTTAGGTATAAAATAAACATGAACATAGAATAGAAAGATTCTATTTTAATGTTCTTAAGCATTCATTTATGCTTAGTAGAACAGAATTCGAAAGTTTACAGAGCAATTAGTTGTTGAAGAACCAACCCAAGCATCTAATTATGAGCCAAGCATGACTTAATGAAGCTATGCCTTGTTAGAAATAGAGCCTTTAAAAATATGTGGAATAAAGAGAAGAACAAACACCGAGAGTAGCTGATTCTGTTCATTACTAGTCCCTTTGATAGGTGAAATCAGTCAGTCTTTATAGTATATATATGTACTTCTATTGTATCAAGCACACTTACTAATTCTCCCAAATAATGTACTCATTGTTTATAATAATCAAATATAAATAATTATTTTCTATGAAAATAATTCTAAAAGATTTCATTAAGAATAAAAATAGTTTTTTGCAAGAATATTAAAAAAATATTAGTTTAACTACACTCACATTCACATGAAACATACAAAAACAGACTCAGGCACACATAAACACATAAAACACACATATATATATAAGATATTATTATCAACCGTCATACCTGGTCTATCGCTGGTGAAGTCGTCCGACCGGTTTCGCAATGGCTGCGTATTTTTGTGTTTATATATAAATATTGTGTTTATGTAACACTGATAAACCAATAAACGAACAAATTAAGCACCAGGCAGACATAATATTTAAACCAATAAAAAACATGAAAAGACGATAGGACAGATCCGACTTAAAGTTTAAAAGACAAAAAACAGATTAAACAAAATAAAATAAAACTGTTAGGTAGAAAATTTAGGCATAAATATTGACACCATTGAATTGAAATAGGTATTTATATCCGTGAATTGTGAAAGGTTACATTAGTCCCAATGATGAGCAGCCATTGCGAAACCGGTCGGGCGACTTCACCAGCGATAGACAAGGTATGACATTTAATAATAATATCTTATTTACTAATCTCTGTGGCACTAACAATATGCATGTATTTAACAGATATATATGTTACAGATGATCTGTAAATGATCCTTTCTATTTTGAGAATATACATTAAAAGTAGTAAAGGATTCTTGAAAAATAGTATCTAAGTCATTAATAAAATTTAAAAATCAATCTTAGTTTTGATGAATCAATTAAATTTTACAGATGAAACTTAATAAGCTTAATTAACTGAAGTTAGTTAATTTAGTTAAATTAGTTAATTTAATTTTAATCATAAAACATATTGCATATGTAAAGAAATAATATTTTTAGTTCGAGTATATACTGATATTGATATTCCAGAATATCTATAATTAGTAACAGTAAATTGATTTTTCAACAAGACGTAACTGAGTTGTCATACTCAGCAAGACGTAATTAGCTATTTTTTCTTTTTGAAAAATTTGTGAAGACAGTTATTTTCGAAAACGAAACGAAAAACGTTTCGTTAATTATTGGTTAATAAATTAACCAATTTTATTTCCATGTACAATTATAAATAACAAATTTACATTACAAAGTAATTTTAATTAAAAAGCATTAAAATTAACAATTAATTTTATTAATTATTTTTATTAATATTATTATAATTAATACTTTAATGAAGAAATAGCGCTAAAGAAAGATTATTTCCTTTTGGATTCATTTATGCAGTTGTGTAACATTTAAACGTAATAGTTTATTTTCTATTATTAATATTGTATAACATATTTTTTCATCAAATAAAGTTTCAGTTTTTGATAATGTCTCTTAGGTTTTTGTAAAAAAGAATGATAACTCACGATTCATTAAAATTAAAAGTTTATTTTAATTCACATTAAAAAATTTGGAAAATACAATAAAACAAAACCAAATAATTTTCTAATTAAAAAAATGGGATAATAGCAAATTGTTCTTTATTAAATTTTTGAAAGAAAACGAAAATTTAACTACGAGTATTTCATGAAATAACTATTGCGTCTTGCAGTGTCCGTGAAAATGGCAAATTAACTAAAGTAAACCAGTTTAAATGGGTATGTTAGTGTAACGTTTAATGAAATCTGGTAATTTTCGCACACTGGTAATAAATTACATGTTTGTGTATTTGTCCGTGTTAGTGTATGTGTTTATATGAAAGTGTTGAAGTAACTTCTTTTTAGATCCGAAGCGGATCTCTTAAATACCCTGATAATATCATCAGAAAACTGACTCTTGGTATGATTCAGTTTGACTAGGATGATTTGAAAACACATGTTTATGAAGATTTGTTACATTAAACTTATAAGTCGAAAACAAATAGGAGTCAACATACTTCATTTGGGTACCTCACCAACATTACTACATTTGAAGGCCAATGATTTTTAGAATAACAACAAATTATCTCTTTCGGTGAAAAATGAGCTTTTTCAGTGAAATTAAATCTGCAATAGAGCACTTATTATGACTGAAATTTTTCCTTTGTTTACGAGTTGCTGCTGATCAGTTAGAATGGAAAGCATAGTAGTCGAAGGATACTACTAAGCTGATTTTAAGGGATTAAGTCAATTAAGGGGAGGGAGTTTTTAAATTCGTAGTGTAGCACAATGTTGAACACTGAAGACGAATTTATTGTGGTAGAATGGAAATAGATATTTAATTATTTCCAATACAAATCTCTCATATTTTTGAGCAAGGTAAGCAAGGAGCCTCATGTGAAGGTAATCAAGGTAACCGAGCTGCTGGGTTTTTTGTGGTTTTAGAATCATAACTACATTAATGGTAAAAGGGGAGTTGAACTATTAACAGTCAGATTAATTTCCTCCTGTGACTAATAACGCAGGTCTTAGTCTCATGAACTATCTTTAAATATTGATAAATGATCATGGTTGAGTTGTCATAACCGTGTTTCTCAGTTAATGTGAATGATTCATTTCAATTACAGCAGGATGACAGTATTATAAGATGAGCTCTAAGTTTTTAGGGTTACATTTTCTGTTAGAACGGTCTATATATATAAATTATTTATACTTATAATACTAATTTTAGAACAATAACACACGCAAAATTTTAGTTTTCAATTGCTAAATATTCGTAAGAAAGGAAGTTGTGATTTCACAAAATGTACCATAATTAAGTTTTTCGTTGATGCTATATTGCCAAAAAAATATGCATCCCATCATTTTGAAAGTAAACATTTTGGTTTCCGATTTCATTTTAATTCGTCAAATGTTTCGACTATTATTGTTTTCAGAAAGGTTGTAGAATCAATTATAATTAAAAGTTTTAGATTTCTTTGGAAAACTCATATTTGTCTTCAGAATAATCTGACCTTCTTACAGGTACTCAATATCAGGTTTTCAGAATTAGTTTAATACCTTTTTTAACAATGTCAAGATCTTATTGGTTATTGATCATTAGACGATGAGCTGTCTAATATTAATTAGTCATGTAATAAAGTTTACTATCTTCAGGATTATTATTGTTTGTCACCCCAGTATTTGGTGAATCAAGTTCATTGTTCACTCTGAACTTCGTAAAGACTTCACTCCATTCACTGGGGTATTTCCGCATAAGGCACAAGCTGGATAGCATTAAATGTAAATTCTCACTGAGAATCATGAAATGAAGCCAGTCTGAAGCAAGTCAAAAGAAAACATTTGAGTAAAGTATGAGAAATTGAGTATTTTTTTTTTATAATTTCATTACCCATCATACAACTATGACTTGGAAATCGCTGAAATGGAATAATTCAACCAGCTGTAATCAGGTTGTTTAGTAAACCTTCACAGTATATTTTTTCACTGTGATGGAACTTTCTGATTCCGCTGGCTAGATAGCTGAAATGAACTAAACACAATTAAGGAACACACTAAACTTTGATCTTTCAGAGAACTGAACAGTATTCCTTAGAGAATGGGAAGATCACTTTACTTGATCTATTTAATTTGTAGTTTTAAGGCTACACTTTGATTAAATTTAGTCATCCTGTCAATATGCCGTTGACCAGAAGTGCTCAGACAAACTGGAGTTAAGAGTTCTTCTCTTACATTTTTGATAGAAAGATACATATATCTTTAAAAATAGGAAAGTTTTGGTCAACGTTGTTCCATTGAAAGATACTGCTCTCCACACAGTGGTGCTGAACCCTGATGATGACAAGTCTACCAAACATTGAAAAAGAATACAGCTAACATGATAACAACATCAAATGACAAGAGGATACTCCAATGCATGAGCACATTCAACACAAACAACTGCAGGTAATATGTAATATCCATAAGTGTGAAAGAACAGATCCCAAGACGATTCATCAGGAAGTACTTGATAATTAGGGGAGTGGGGGTTAGTAAATCAGATTGACATTTGCACTGCACGGTATAAAAGATGAGATCAATGATAACAGCCGATGAGTTTGTTTCTAGCCATGACCACATATTATGGATGCCTGTAGAGCAGAAATATTCAATGCAGCATCTTAAAATGAATATATACTTTATATTCAGTAACTTGTTGAAGATACCTATTGTAATAAACTTAAGTAATTTATACTTTTTTTTCTACACTTTAGATAGTAGTTCCGTTCATAATCTTAATATGCAAAACGCAAGAAAAGAAAAATAACTAAAAAGATACTTTTGCATCAGCATAAATTGTTATGACCTTTATAGCTGCTTGTGAATAATGTTTTAAATGCAGTTCTATTAAACCGATTAATGATTTTGTTAGATCTTCTAGGTGAAAAGAGAAGAAATATGAGTTAGATTACTTCGTGAAAATAGATGCATGCCTCATCAAGGTTGACCAACCCTCACCAACATTCGGTTTTGTGAAAATATTCTTATTTTTTAAGCTAGGGATTTATTTTAGGCGACATATATTTCAAATAACATTTTTAACTATCCTACAGTATAATTCAAATTAGATCAACTAATGTAAATAATGTCACATTGTCAGAATGTTTTTCAAACCCTAAAGCGCTGATATTGGTTAAAAACGATATAACTCAAAACAAAACTAAAGTACAAAATAACAAACAAAAACAATTCAATAAGAGAAATGAAAATTGCTTCATTAAAAATTAAATAAACTGAAGACAAATATCACAAAGAAGGTCACGTCAGTTGTATTAAATTCATTCCACTGCTTTTTCGAATAAGTTAACTTTCCTTTGAATCCTTTGACAATTTTTTTAAATATATTGCACGGTGTTTAAAATGATATAACAAGATAATCTTAGACACTAATGGCTAAATCAAATTCTTTAAAAATCGTTTACAGTGCTTGTTTTTAGTTTGTATTGTATGTTTATTATGAAGAAGAAGTGCAATATATTGTATTGAAATGTGCCTACGTTGTTAAAATTAGAGAAAAACTATATTAAAGTTAAGATTTCCAGCGAGCCTAGAAACTGGGTCTAATGATTCATGACATATTATAATTATGACATTCGAGATTAGGTTTTCGTTAGAGGTGGCTTTTCTAGCACTTTTGAAAGGTTTGTTTGTATAAGTATTAATATTTATTTTTATTTTTAGATATGATTTTTTTATTTTTATTATATTTAATGAGTGATCAATATAAGTTTGATTATTAATTTCATCATTTAGAATTTCAGGGGAGTGAACTCTCAAGCTCTGAAAAACATACGTTCAAAAACAATATTTAACAGCACATAGTTAAAGAAAAATTATAATGCACAATATATCGTCAATATACCTGAACCGTTTAACCTGATTAATCAACGAAATTGACAATCTACCACAGGTAATTTAAATAACAGGGTTTTGAAAATTACAGATAGAAGGAGAGAATAATTAACTAGTTTCTCCATTAGGAAACTCAAGAGATCATCTAAGGTGCATTTATGAAAAGGAAATTTGCTAGAAAATTAATCAATCTATATTATATTATATTATACTAATGTTTTTTAGTTTACTAATGAAATCTATTTTATTTTAAATATGGTTTCCTGAAACTTCATCATTTATTGGCTTCATAACCCTAAATAACCATCAGATAAGGCATATGTTAGCCGATCCAACCGAACTCATAATTAATTGTATGAGACAATTATTTTAATGTGCCTTACCAAACTCAGCACGTATATGACAATGAAGAAAATTGAGTTCGTTTTAGAAAATAGTAGTCTTTGTTTTATTAAAAGAACTGTTGGTACTATCCAAGGGAATAAGTTAAACCTTAAATTAATTAAACATGCTTATAATTTAAGCGATAACAGAAGATTATTCATTATTCCAAGTAAATTTTTCAGTTTTTCCAGCTATTTCTTAATGATATGTCAAAGGGTGTGATTTGTATTGTGTCCATTAGCTTTCAGGAGCAATCATAAGTCAAAATGTCTACATATTTGCCCAAAACTGACCTAGTTTTAAGAAAATATTAAACAAGTGTTTGATTATACCATTATTCTTGCAAATCTTTAACTTAGTGGTAAGAGTTTTTGTAGTACTCTGAAGTTTCCATATGCTAATATCTTCAGAAGCTATATCCTCATTATAAAAGCTATTCTTGCATGGATATGAGTCTGAGTGATACTGCCATCCAAGAAACACGGGCATTATCGAAAACATTTCAAAAATGTATTCAGGAAACTTAAACCGTTCATATCCATCAAAATGTCAAAATCGAATTTTTTCATTCTCAATTACACTTTACTTACATTGAAGCAAAAATTACAATTTTTTCATTAATGTAGGAACAATGGCGTTAATGAGACAAACCATTCCAGCAGATTACTATATAAAAATAGAACTCTAGAGGCAAAAAGTTCATTAATTAATGAACCCCAATAGTGCAGTTGAATAAGCCCAAGTTTATTTTTATTTGTGAAAATAAAAAAAAATTTTCCGTTTGAAAATAATTTTGTCTTTGATACTTTTTTTAGTGTATAGAATGTACAACTAATTTGTATTATCATACAAATTTTCCCATATGTAATTTTTTATATGTAATACTTTACCATATGTAATTTTCAAGTACAGTTTGGCAATGGCGTGCCGTATAATTATTTGACAATGCTCAAAGCACGATAAGCTTATATTTAACATAATGCTGCAATATCAAGATAACATTATGATTTTGGATAATATGTAAATGTATTTATCACAAGTTGCTCCATAATAATTACCATACTACTGATATTAATAATAACTGCTATCAACATAAAACAATTGCCTGATATCGGTGGATCTCTGGTAGTTTGTCCAGTTTAGATTTTTTTTAAATGCAAAATTAGTCAGCATCAATTTAAAATAATTATGCATAGTATAATATATAAACTAATATTTGAATAGTAAAACTAATTGGATGCAGTCTTGAAACAGCGTATATGAGTGTTTCCAGTTAAAGTCTATTTTAGCAAAAATGGAACTGAGTCTGATTCGACTTTGCCGACGAAAACGTGACTCCATTACGTCCTCTGTCTGTTTAATATTTCAACTCAAGCCATCCGCTTGTAAACCCATCCCTTCTTACCTACAATTAATTTGCATCACTTATAAACAAATACATAACATGAAATTATCCAACTCTAATATTCTCCTGAAATACCAAGTAACAATTATCAACATAGAAATATTTTACCAATTTACATTCCGTTTCTTTTCAAAAGCTGAATTTCTCCAAATACCAACCAACTTACCAACTCACTTTATACTCCTTTTACCATAGATTATTATGGAAAATTATTTACTTTTAAATTTCCTACTAGATTCTTGTCGCTTATTCTCTTTTAATGCTAGTTATAAAGAATTGAAACATAATTTTTAATTTGGATAATGAAAAGATATTATACTGTTTTCAACAATATACATTTTTACTTTACTATAAGTAAAGTATAGTGATCGTGAAAAAATTCGATCTCGAGATTTTGACGGAATTACATGTTTTGAGGTACCAGAAGTCTTTTTATGACCTTTTTACGATGATGTCTGTGTGTGTGTGGGTGGGTGGGTGGGTGGGTGGGTGGGTGCGTGTGTTAGCATTGCTTGTTACCACGCTACGGTCCAGAATCTTTAATGGATCAAGTTGATATTTTACACAAAAATGGGCCCCATTTAGACGAAGATCCCTATTGTTTGGGAAGAATTATGCATGATGGGAAAGTCACTTTTTTTGCCAAAAACCGTTTTTTTTAAAACATTTATTTCTCCTAAACTGATAACCCTAGAGTTTTGAAATTTTGACATTGTCTTGGAAGTTACAAATGCAACAAACGAAAAATATATTCAGAATTTTAAGACAACAGGAAATATTTTTTCTTCAATAAAATGGAAAATTTTGACTTATAATTCAATCTCAAACCTTGTGAGAGCGATACAAGCCATACTGTTTGACGGACAAGAATGAAACTATGCCTACAAATAGAACATTATATGGCAAATGAGTTGAGATATTTTTTTTTGGAATTACTTTCGCTAAAGGTACGATTTGTGTTTTCAGAAAATGATTTTTTGACGCTAAACGGCTCGTTAAAAAAAAATGAAAATTTGACCAAAAATGGAACAAAAAATTAGCAATTCATAAAAAAAAATCATGAAGTTTCAATTACGGGAAAGAGCAATAACGATATAAAAACTCTTTGTTTATCCTAGACTAAGAGATCACCTGCTATACTTGTCGAATTTTTTGTATTTTTTTACATTGTTTACATTGACTTCGAAATTTTTTGAGCGAATCCACTGAGATGAAATTGATGTTTCTAATGGAAAAATGAAAATATATTATTGACTTATAAGAGATGTAAGAGGAATAATATTGTGCAGGTAAATGATAACACTCAATAAAAAAAAAATTCGTATATATGTTATTTGACAAAGGGGAAGGAAAATGATCTTATTAAATACTAAGAAGCCATAAAATTCCCAGTATAATAATTCTGTTAAAAACCAAAAATGTAAAAGATAATTCAAAATATAAATCTTTCGTTTAGAGATTAATAACTGTAATTATCGTACATCTTTAATTAACAAATCACCTTAAAACAACATTTTCTTCGCTGTTTAAGAAGTTTTTCAGAGAAAAAAAAGTGTATTTTACCGTTTCAAATTTGAAAATTTTACATTAATATTCAATGTAGAAGGATGTCAAGTAAACGATGTAAGAAATCTACTGGCTATTTGAACAATAGCCATGTTCTCTTGTAGGATACTATTTCGTTTCAAGAAATGTTCACTTTGGTTTTCAAAAATGTTATTACTGCTGTAGTTATACTAATGAAATTATTTGCAAATAATAAATTATTTGTGATGTACAAAAATAAGCTTATAAATTGATATGTCCTTCAATCACTATCTGTACTACCTCAGGAATGACAGGCTAATAATTATATCCCATTTAGATGTTTACGTTATGCTTAAATGAGACGTTATGTTTTATATACTTAAGAAATTTGACATTAAGTTACTTATAGTAGAGTGTAGGCCACTCCAGATTTTTTTTTTTTTTTTTTGAGTAAATCCTAATTGAGTTACTTTTCTTGGTCATTTTCTTTTAGCTTTCTCATATTGTTGCCTTGCTTCTCAGACTAAGATTAGGCTGTGATCAATTTCAATTCTGTTCACGCACCTTATCCTTGTTTCTATGAGCCTATCTTATCTTTCATAGTGTTTACATTTTGTTTGTCTCTAAATTTTTTTTCCTCTATTGGAATCTTCTGGATTTTTCAAGTATTCTTAATTTTCTCATTTCTGGGGTATTAGAGGAGCAGCTTATTTCTGTATAACAACAAGGGTTTTTATGTTTTATGTTACGTTATTTTACAGCCGCGTAATAATTTATTTAAACTTTCCTCTTTTTGAATACCATATAAAAAGTTTTACTATAAAACACGTAAATAAAAATCTACCAAGCACGGTAAGAAATGTTAAAATACGACTAGTATTTTTGCTGAATAAACCAATGCAATGTATGAAGCAACGAAATGCTTGAAATAGTTTAAAATGATTAAAATAAAAAAAATGTGAATGCTGGAGAGTGACACTTGATTATATACTTATGAAAAAAAATATCATAAATTCAGTGGACCCAGAAAAAAAAGACCAAAAACAGATGGCTAAGAAAACATTATGAAGCTTCGCCATAAATAGGTTACGAAAAGGAAGATCCATATTGTTACCATCGACCTTTCTCTTACCTGGTGATAGAATTGGCTTCAAGTTGGAAGTAATTGCCACTTAGAACAATGTTGGCTAGTGAGCAAGGTAGTCACTGGTAGGGGAAGAAGTGATTCCTCATGTTGTAACTGAACACCTTTAATTTCTGTCATCTCCTCAAGAAGTCACTTCTTTAATACTACCACTTACTACATATTCAATACATTACCAAAATATCGAAAAAATGTGTATCTCTTCCATTTTCTGTTTCTGATACTAAAAATCTTTTAAACAGATTTGTTGTTTGGAATGGTTTCATTGCATACTCGCATTATACTGACAACGCTTTACTATTATATATATATATATATATATATATATATATATATATATATATATATATATATACTAAAAATATAGTGTGACACATAAACAGAAACATAACAAAGACTCATTTTTCAATATTTTAACCGTAATGGCGGTCGTTCTCAGGAGAAGAAGTGAATTGACAGAGGGACGACAGTCAACCCATATATATATATAAATATAATGACATAATTTTAGGTACATTAACAATTTTGTTCTTGAAATATGATATATATTAAAATGAGAAACAAATTTATTGTTGTAGAAATAAATGAATTGTCAATATTATCAGAAATTTACGACATAAATAGAATACAGAAATGTATATATTGAAGTGAGGAGATATAAGTATTGAACTAATTTATATATAATTCTGTGGCATTGACAAAGTTAATGATTCTAATCAAGACTCTCCTTGGGCTTTTAAATGGAATACTTTGGTGTTAGACCCCATGAAACACTAGACTTGTCTCTTAATTAAAGAATAATGATTCACAAGTTGAAAGGATCTGACTTTGTCCAAGTTCACATTCTCTCTATCCAAAAAATATAAATGCGTAAATTGTGAATTCCCTCTCTTTTTTTTTTTATCTTACACCCCACAACAGTTTTTCATTATTTCGCTGTTATTGCGTACAGATTCCTCTAAAAAACTTTAAATTATAACACGCATGATGGAATAATTTAATTCTTTTCCATTTTGGTGGCAAACGTGGGGGGGGGGGGGGGTTGGAGAGGTTAGAATTTTTAATTTATTCAAGCCTGTGTTCCTGCGATATTAGTTTTTTCCTCTCAGTGAAATATTATAAGATAGCATCTGCTATCTATTCTGAATATTTTAACACCAAAAAGATCCTCGGACTGGGGTATTTGTTAACAGCTAGTATTATGCATTCATTATATACTTCCGAACTGTATGAGAATATATTCAGAGAAATTGATTGTATAATTAAATATTGTAGTTTTTATAAACAACCTACCCTCTCTTGAAAAAAAATTGCCAGTTAAGTTTAAGACAATTTTAGATTCATGACCATATTAAAATCTAGATTATTTGATTAAAATCAAATAATCGCTGTAGATAAGGTCTATAGTAGTAACTTACTAACCATAAACCCCTATGGTGTGGAAGCTAGCATTATATTAGTTAAAAGTACATGTGTTTTTTATAGTTTAAAGATTATGTTAGCATTTGATTAAACTGGAGAGCAATAATCTGCAGTTAAGTGAACTTTGAATTCCCTAAAACAGTGATAAAATTACCTTCCCTTCAAAATACGATCTGATTTTTCTATAGTATGTCCTTTAATATGACCCATTGTGAAACCAACCACACATATTACTTTCTTAAATATTAAATCCTCCGTACATATGTTGCCAGGAAGAGGGATTTATAATGAAAATTTGTAAACAGCAGCCCCAGTTTATTGCATTACGATTTTAGGTTAAGTTCATTGTCTATTCCCTTATTGAATAGATTCAATCTATGAATGATATCATCATTTATTCTATTCCCTTAGGTTCAATAGCTTTTTTAATAGTTCCATGAAACTTCGAGATCTTAATGTAAGGATTTATTTATTTAGGAATCAAGTGAAAACACTTCAAGATTGTCTGAAAGAGATTATATTAATATTGTTATTTTATAATATTATATCCTGCAAATAATTAATATTATATATTATTTTAAAATGACTATAATTGATTGTCATTTCTGAAATTTGCTAAAACGAAGAAACACTAGTTTATCTGGTTGGGTAGATAGAAATGAAAATAGCACAGATAAGTTTCATGCAGGAAGGAAATATTTTTCGTTGTCTTTTACTATGAATCATGTCTTCATCGATGGCTCCTAAGGGAATAATTTCCTTGGAATAGTACAAGGTTCTCTTTGTGGTTGCGAAATAAGGGACAGAAGGGAATAGGTGAAAGGGTGTTACGTTGAGGTTTTACAGATGTTACCCTTCAAATATGCATGGCGAGTCGCTTGCAACACGTTCAGAAAATCATTTGGATCAAGCCCCTCAGGCTTTCGCCTTCAAAGTACCTCCCCACAAACAACACTTGCAGTAAATATCTGTAGAAGCTTAAAGCCATCTCTAGACTCTTGCAACGTTTCCACTGCTTCTTTATGAAAAGTAAAAGTTTGGCGAAATTGGTTTAAATAATTAATCAGAGATTATTTAGAAAATTAGCACTATTTGAGACAGGTGTAACACTTGATTGTAGCTCATCATTATTGATTTGAATAAATTCTCAAACTAACGTCACAATAATAAATAGATAATCGCTTTTGGACATTCATTTTTAGTACTTTATTTCTAAACCCTTAATTTCTGCCCTCCTACTAATTTTATACGAAATATAAGTGTTGTTATTAGAATTACAAATATTGGTATACAAATTATCAGCGTATGAATAGTAGAGAAAGAAATGAAAGAACGTTATCCCGTTTTCTCATAACCATTCACTTTAACCATTTCTTCAAAGGTTTAATAATTTTCTATAATCACTGCTATTTCATTATAAAATTATTTTAACTTTCTTCTACACTCACATAAATTTATTGAACCTTCTTCTTTCGTTTTATAGGCTTTTTTAATCTTCTATTGTTAAATATTAATCTTACTTAATCATTACTGGAGCGTTCAAACATTATTTTTTAACTTTTTTCTATTTTGTTATAAACCTTATTTAACTATGAATGCAGTCGTAATGCATTATTTAACCTCTCTTATAACGTTATTTTCCTCTTCTATTGCATTGTATTCTATTCTCATATCGTTATTTAACCTCTCGTTTTAACATTTCTTTGTTTCACTGAATATAATCACTTCAGAGATTGCCTTTTCACTTTTATAAATCCACTTTTCTTTCTTTCCTTATTATCTTTACCCTGTAGATACTTATAAATGTTTATCATAAGCTTCTTTTATCCTTTTGAAACATTGCACATGGCTAACTAACTCTTACTTTGATTAACCCCTGATTGATGGAACATCAACGACCAACGACCAACGAATATAACCGCGCACTATAGTGCACGTCGTAACTAGCAGTTCCAGACCATAGGCCTTCTACTGCTTGATTACTGTGCTACTATAACATGGAGTGTCAGTAATTCATGTCGGATATTAAGTTAGTCTGTACAGTAATGATGTCGTATTCGCGGTCATGTGGTCTTGTTAGTCATAGTTTTCAATGCTTTGAGTCATGAACTGGAAAGGTAGTCAGATAGTCACTGGATGAAGTAATTATTTAGTGAGGTTGAGGAAGGTTGGCGACAGGATTTAGAGTTTGTACAAGGAGGTTTGGATGGGTAGATAGTTTGTTGTCTTCATTGGTAGTAAGTCGAGTGATGTAGCTATCTATGGATTCCATTTTCAAATCATGGTGAATATCAACATTACGGGCGTACCAAGGAGCCCTGGCTATAAGGCGGGCACACTTATTTTGAACAATCTGGATACACGCCTTGTTCGTTGGTGCAGCTCTAAACCAGACGGAGCATCCATAAGTCATCGCTGAACGAATAACCCCCTTATAGACAAGGTCCTTGACCGAATCAGGAGAATTCCTTGATTTGAAAAGAGAATATAGATTACACATCAAGTAAATTCCAAGCTTGGATTTCTTATGGAGGTGCTGTTTGAATGTTAATCTAGAGTCTAAAAGAAGACCCAGATATTTTACATGGGTTTGGTAGGGAATGATCTGGTTACCAATGAAGACAGGAGGAGGACGGGGAGAGACACCCTTGCAGAAGGGAACTCTTTGTTGGATTCACCGCTAGTTTCCACTTTGAGAACCAATGCAAAGCCCCATCAAGGAAACATTGCAATTTCCTGGTGGCATAGCTCACATTAGCACATCTATAAGCTACAGCGGTGTCATCCGCGAAGAGTCCGAGAAATGTCTCAATCTGCTTGGGTGAATCGGGAGTTATTATAGCAGGAGGCTTGGGGAAGTCAAGTGTATACAGGCAATATAGGATTGGACCTGATGGAACATGGTTCGTGGAATCAAATCTCTGTCAAAGATCGTAAATGGCGATGCGGCACTTCACTTTCATGGCATGGGCTTAATGATAAATGTTAATGACATTTAATTGTGGATAATCTATAAAATTGATAAAGAGTTATATGTAAAACAAGATTTTACAATAATTATACGAAATAAAAATCAACGTCTGAAACATAGTAAGAAATACAAAAATGTAACTAATATCTTTTAAAAAAATAACAAGTGGTGTCGTTGAGTATCTCACCCATAATGAAACATGTTACTCTTTTTTTTTAAATATATGTAATATATCAAACAACATAAAAGTTAGCAATAGTTTATTACAGTTAGAGTCAGTGTTAACGAGAGAAATAGTTTTGTACACAAGGCTATTAGTTCTAAATGACTTAATTGATATTCTAAACGTCTGTATATGTAAGGATCTGTCGATGACAATATGTTATGCTGTTATTACAAGAGGGGGAATGTTTGATGATACTGCCTTTGAGTTTGTGTACATGCAACGTAAATATGCACGTACAAGTAATGCAACGCAAAAACCTTTAAATCGTTAAATATTCTTTAAACGTCATACCTAAAGTTAGAGGTATTTCTATAAAGACAATAATGAAAATCTTTAAAGTATAGGAAATCTAAAGTTGATTGTATAAAAGACAAATTAAATCACAATAGGTAAGATATTGTGTGCAGAAATCTGATGAGACGTATTTCTTCATTTAATAAAGTTTAATATTGTTATTAATAATGTTTAATAAGCATTTAATTATTAAATTAATTAATATTATTAATAAATTAATTAGTTATTAATAAACATTTAATAATGTTCAATATTGTTATATATCAATGATTATTAGTTTACTATAACAGAATAAATAGATAGAGTATTAAAAAACAGAAGAAATCCTTAATTGAAAAACCTGGAGTTTGATAATAGTTATCAATGAGTATAATATTATTACATATACACATTGCCTAATGAAAATCTAATTTTCATCGTAAAAGGAGATTCTACCCAAATGGGAGGATCAATCAATACCTTTTTGTCGAAATTCAAAGTATGGACATAGCAATTGTATTACATATTATGATTTCGGCAAATTTTTTTATGACACTACACAGCTAAATGAATAACAATGGCATTTGAATAATAAATTTACCTAAAATGAGTATGCTACAAAAATAATTTCAGTAGGTTATCATTACTGCAAAAAAGATAATATGACTTTATAAACTGAATAATCAATTTGGAATAACGGATAAACTACTGTACTAGTAGAATTTGGGTGCATTGACTTACAAATATTTTACCAAATCGAGAAAAAAAGAATTATTTACTAAATAAAGTTATTTAAAGATTGTTGAAAATATTTTATGGGTTAATATTATGTATTATTTAGATTTATTTATTAATAATATAAAAACAAATGTAAATGATTCATATATTTTATGGAATTTTCTAGCGTGTGATAGATTGCTGTCTAACAAAGTGCTGTAATCAATCTACGTGTCAAACCCTTTAACAAATCATGATTTACGATATATGTTCTTAGTGGTTTAAGAGCCCCATTATATTTTGGGTAGTATTAAACTTGGGAATGATACTTTTAAGTTGTTCATTGCAATACGGCTGCTAATTTTAAACTATATTTCTAGTGATTCAATAAATTGTGAATTTTCTTTTAAGTATCGCCTTATACCAACAGTTCATTAGCTTATAATATTAGAAGTAAATTATTTCCCTTAAACTGACAGGTTTATCTGCAGTTATATGATAAGGTTTTGGTAAATAAACATCTCTGTAAGAGACAAGAATGCTATCAGAACCGTAAATAAATGATGCGGATTAAAAGATGTTGGCTGACAAACAATAAACTGTATAAGTTTACACATATCACTCTAGGGTTCATCTTACATATTGAACCAGTTTTGATAAATAATATATATATATATATATATAATATATATAAAATATATAGCAAGAACTTTTACAAAATGATGACTAAGGGTATATTTTTAACCCCTGAAATATAGAGTAGAGTAGGACAATATAAAACTCAAAAACGGTTAATGGAAATGGAGTATTGAACACTACAGAAACTGAAACCAATCAAAGTTGTTCTGAGATTGTAGGGCTATCGCCCTTATTGTGGTTATTTCAAGGAGATAACATACTAAATAATCAACATTTTGGTACAGAAGTATTGGCAGATGACCTTGTCAGTATATGAGGATTAATGTTTGATGGTACTACCTTTTGAGTTAATGACTCGTAATCTCCAAATTGGTAAAAGAAAAAGGCCTGGATATAAATCCTGCTAAATTAATCATTATTCCATTCTCAAGAAGAAGTAAAGTAAGGTTCATAGTTAAAAATAGTAAAAAAGAACTGTGAAAGGTACCGAATACCTTGGAGTCTCTTTTGATGAAAGACTGAAGTGGCAAAAACTATGTAGCTCATATATTAGCTAAGTCCTCAATATAATAATAATAACCTATCAAATTTTTCATTACAACAATTTTTCATAACAATAAAACAAATGATATCATTAAATTTGTTATCTATGAGTTTAGTAATGCTTTACCAGCGAGTTTTATATTACATAAACATGATAGACGCACTAAAATGAAAACAAACCCAAATGATTGTCAGCCAGTTTGACACTATATTGATTTACGGTAAATTTAAGTTTAAAACACTCAAATTTTGTGTTAGTCTTTGTTTTTGTTTTGTGACATTTATGGTTTTTGTTTTTTTTTTCAAGCCAAATTTTCTGTTTATTTTATGCATCCATTTTATTCCTATCCTTCCAATTTGTTATTTATATCTTTTGGTCGGCAGACTACTATAACAAAAAAAATATATAATGATATCATCTTTAGTCTACAGTATTAATGCGTTAATCAACAAAGTAACTATTTAGAATTTTACTAAAATTGGCATCATTGAAATTATCACACTGTTGTGACACTCAGTTAAGCCATTTCCAACGCAATTTTTTTTTTCGCAAAGTGCCATATGTTTAGAGCACCCTTAATTGTGCCGTTTCTCATTTCTACGTTATCGAAATTGAAATTATCATTCTAATAATGTCAATGCAAACAAATATATTTAAAAAAACTTTTCATATAATTGCTTAAGAATAGTGGATTATTCATTGCTATTGTTGTTCGTTTAACTTTTAATGTACCTATAGTCAAATGTTATTTCATTATTTTTGCAGTTTTTCTTTTGTATAATGAACTTCATTCCATAAAAGTAGGCGGTGTAATAAAATAAATTACAGTGTAATAAAAAATAATTATATGTGTAATTATAATTACTTTTACATTTCCTTATATATGGTGTTTATTTGAAGCATTCCTTCCGTTTATTATTTGATATTTAAATTAATTTTAATTTACTAATTATATTATTTTAATCAAATATCTGTGGAGTTATTTATGATTTTATAGAAGTCAAGAAGGAACCTTCCTTTTAGTTGAGTAATTTTAGTGAAACAAATGTCAAGAAAATAACATAGCAAGAAAATATTATATGAGATAACTGTTTAAATTGAATGCTTAGGTGAACATGAAAACAGAAACTAAAAGAAATATCCTGACTGAAGAATAAATATACGTCATCAAAAATAATAATTTACCTTTGATCGTACCTTTTTATTCTACATCTGTACATCTGATCAGAATAAAGGTACGTATTATTCTGTGGATTTTTTTTTCATAGCAAGGATGTATTTTACATATTTAGTTATAAAATAGTAGTATATTCACATTAAGTTTCTTGGCATTCGTCTTCTAAATGAACTCAGTCGCCCACATATATATTATATTTAAAATAAATTATATTATCACCAATTAAATTATTGGTAATAATAATAATAATTATATAAATTATTAAATTATTATATACCAAGCAATAAATACCACAGTTACAATATTTATGATATGTATTCACATTGCCATTAATATGTAACACACGAAAGCATTTTCACATGTTTTGCTATTATGGCAATGTTATAATTATTAATAAAACCATTTTTCTAAATATTACATTCTATAATTGTCAAGAAAAAGACACTCAGATATATCACAAACATTTAGAACACCCATTCAGCAACTGGTTCACTCAATTACTCACAGAGACACTACACACCAGACAATGTTAAAAATAGTTGCTACAAACACCAGGAAATCTCAAAACATCAAAAACTTAAACCGTCAACGTTACAAAATAGATCTTTACTTCACAATGAGTTTTTTAATTAAAAGAAAGAAGCAGCTAATAATAATAATAGGAAAGTTATTTTGTTAATCCAGTTGACTGAGTTGACTGATATGATTATCAGGTCTAGAATATTCTTCAAGTAGGGTTCTTCACACTGCTTCACAAATTTCACGTTAAGTTTGTCTATTCCTTCAATGATTCATTATTATTTAAACAATAATAAATGCGATGATACTTATATTTTTTGGCAAAATAAATATGATTTGGGTATAGAGAGCTATAGTGATTCAGCCTATAAAAGATTTCTTTTTGGGTTTTCATAGAAGACTTTTAATATGAAGTAGATGTAATAAGATTTGCATCATTTTTTTCTCTTTTTGGTGTAAGGGTGCACTTAAACATATACTAAAGGCGTGTATATGAAAACAAAAGGCGTGAGAAATAGAAGTGAAGTTGTTTTGTGAATTCGTGCAAAACATCAATAGAGATTGTAGAGAACCGCATTGGTTAGGGGGAAGGCAAAGTCTGCGGTGAAGAGCAGCAGGGTGTGCCTTTATTACGTAAGAGTCGACTAAAGTGCAGGTGGAAAGGCAGGAGGGAGTGGGGAGGCTTTCGTTGAAAATCAACGGTCCATTAAGGGCCAGCCGGCTTTATCAAGCTCTCCACTCTGTGCCTACAGACTGGTCGCCGTGTGTCTGTTTGAATCACCAACTCCTTGTCTCTTAGACATCGATACCACTGCCCTATACGCTTCTTTACATTTCAAACACTACCTTTTTTTTACAGCAACCATTCAATTCTCGCGCTTCATACAACGCTCCTCACTCAACTATTTATAATATTTGTATCATTTATTCAAAATAATTTAAAAATCTCTCTACGATAGAGATTTGCAGATATCTTAGGACGCCTAATGGAGAACAGGTTAGCTCAGTGGTTAACGAACTCGCTTCTGAACTGATAGGACTGGGGTTCGATCCCCACCTGGTCCTCGATTTATACATGCAGGAGGTGAATAAATCTGAGCATGTCGTCCCTTGAAGAAGGACCTTAAACAGTCAGTCCCGATCCTGTTCGATGTCAGGTACTCGTTAAAGAAGCCCACTCTATACACTTGAGTTAGGTAAAATTTAGGACAAACACTGTAGAATCAATCTTCATTTTGTAGTATCACAAAGGGCCAATACTTTGTCAACGTGTGTTCCCTTGTGGGACTACCACTGCAACCTAACCCAGGTGGCCTGATTAATTGAATTATAAGTCAAAATTTCTACATTTTATTGGAAAAAAATAATTTCCAATACTCTAAAATCTGAATAATATTTCATTTATTGCATGTGTAACTTCGAAGATAGTACCAAAATTTGATAACTCTAGAATTACCAGTTTAGGAGAAAAATTTTTTTTTCAAAAAACTGGTTTTTGGCAAAAAAAGTGGCTTTCTCGTCATGCATAATTATTCCCAAACAACAGCGATCATCTACAATATGAGGCCCATTTTTGTGTAAAATATCAACTGGATCCATAAAAGATTCTGGACTGTAGTGTGGTAACTAGCAACGTTAACAAATTCAGCCACTCACCAACACACCCACCCACACGCACACACACACGCACACACACACACCACAGTTATCATCAGGAAAACATCATAAAACAACTTCTGGACATCAAAACATATAATCCCGTCAATATCTCGAGTTCGATTTTTTTCATAATCACTATACTTTACTTATAGTAAAGTAAATTAATTCTAAATGTAAGTGAATCTAACTTTTTTGAAAACAATATAGTTTAAATTTAAAATAACCCTCTTTTGAAAAAGTTTATATTTTTTTTGGATAAAAATATGATATATCACTTAAGCATAAATCACGTGGACAAATATACGAGTATCATATTTCCGAATAATCTGAGGATTTAAAAGTGTTATACTTTCACAGTTTAGATTGAATGACCAAGTGCAAACTTATTGCTAATTTTCATATTTTATTTCCAAAAGATACCACCGAAATAAAATTGGTTCTTCACTTTTAGTATGTTTTAACCTGCATGATTAAATAATTATGGTAGCTTTTTCAGATTCTCATAATTCTATTTTATATTGTGTTGGAACACGGCTATATATTTTGCAGACATGTCAAAATATGTTATGTAGGTTTGGTTAATTCTAATTGTATAAACTTAAATCAATATATTTGATTTGTATGAAGGAACAAGCGAATAATGAATTCTCTGATTTAGAGGTTACTGAAATCAGGAAAACAGAACAAAAAAACTATTACGATTGACACGTTGGTGAGGGATGAAACGAGGGAGAGTAATTATATTTAGGTTGTGAGAGTGAAGAGGGAAGAAGAGAGAGCGAGATATGAATATAGTGGGGGGTGTGTATGGCAGGGATGAAGAGGGAGTGGGAGAAAGAGAGAAATGGGATCAAAGATGGTGGCAAGCTTAGAGGTTTTATATCAATCATTCAACTAAACAAAATAAAAGTATTTTCCAAATAATTATTGATTTCTACTAACCAGAAATTATCTTACCAGTTAGATCTATATAAAGTTAAATAAGGAAAACTGTAGGGATCCCTCATATAAATTCAAACTTATTTTGGAGAATGTTATAATTGATACAAAAAACCTCTAATTAATGAGAAGTTGAAAAATATTCTACAATATGCAAAGTACATAGACCGGCTCATTACAATTGCTTAGTAAATTACATAAAACAACTAGACTAAAGAATTTTATTAAGTATTGTTAATTTAATTGTAATAAATTTTATTAAGTATTAGAAAGAAATTGTGTGAATTAAATTTATAAATTATAACTTTTAAACAAGCAATTTGCTTGAAATAACATTTCGTTGTTGATATTGATGAATTAAAAAAAAAGTAAAATAAGTTCCATTTCACTTTTAATACAGGTATTGTATATAAAATATTGTAACAATGCATCTAAAAGAATATATAAAGAAAGCGATGAGAAATAATATTATAGGAAATAATCTATGAGCAAATAGACACACCTTGGATTGATGAGACGTAATTTTGTTCTGTTCGGTCTGGATGCGCGAAGGCAACTGACGTGTTAGAACATGAATCCAACTATAAGGTCCAAAGGTTCGCTTACATTCAGCCTATTGGGAACACCACCCCCACTACATCTTGATAATTATGTCTTACATTATTATGTGAGCCAATAAATTTCTCATAGTACTGCACGGAGCAATGGTATAAAACAATCTTCGGCGGTTTTATTCAAAGGCAAATTATATTTATGAGTTTTTCTTTCTTGTACTGATTCAAGTTCAGTATGCTAAAGTATATAGAATGAAGTTTAGCAAGATGTTAAATGCAATTATTTACTTCCACTAAACTTCTTAGTTTATTCAAACTGTTTGTGCCATTGACCTAAAATAAATTTCATATATACACAGCAAAACAAATTAAAAGTAATAATTATAATTCAATTTCAAGATATATTTTTTTTTCATTTTCCTTTACTAATGATTTAATTTATTTCTTCAATTGATAACCGGTTTATAACGCAATATATTGACTTTATCATAACTTTAACATTAACTTTATCATAAATAAAATATAGTAGTTCAGATGAATTTGATTTAAAAATGTCGACGCATTTGCTCTTTTGTGGTCCTTTGAATCCAGTTTGTATTTTTTTTTATGTCTCAGTGTATTCGGGAGGAATGTATTTAAAAAATTTTGTGACTACGCTACGAGTCATAGTACCAGAAGAAAATTGTGAACTTGCCAAACAAATACCTATGGTTACTATGATAAGAACTGTATTGCTTTTGGGCAAAACCAAAAAATGGTAGCGGCACACACTATTGTACAATTTGTAAAAACAATTTTTCACTTATCACAATTATAAAATGAAAAACAAGTTACATATTTATTCAAAATTATAATATCACATAAGCACTACAAATGAAAACTTAATTTTATTGTATATTTTTAGAGCAGTATAATATGATCCGGTCTGCACTTTACTTTAAGGGAACCTAATATCACAATGAATGTCCAGTCAATGGAATTTATTGTTTTATTACTTCACTATACGTGTAACTTTCCTGTAAGTAAAATATAAACAAATTATCTCATGATTTTAACAACTTTTCATGTTTTTAGGTCCTTAAAGCTATTTTTTGATGTTTTTTCGACGTGTCTGTGTGAACATAGGTGGATGGGGGTGTATCAAAAGATTGAGGACTCGCTACAGATCACATCGATTAATGGACCAAGTTCATATTTCACCAAAAGTTAGGCCTTGTTATGATGTGCTTGGTTATTTTGGAACAATATTAAATATTGTAAAGTACTTTTAGGCAACTTTTATTTCTCTTAAACTACTAATTTTAGAGTGTCAAAATTTTGGAATAATTATGGATATGGAAATATCATTAACAGGAAAAATACTAAAATTCTTAAACAACCAAAAGTGTCAGTTTCGCTATAACGGTAAATTTCTTTACGTATTATTCATTCTGACAATCTGTGGATGTCACAGATCTCAAACCATTGGACGAATGGTAACAAAATTATACAAAAAAATAGTTAGTTTGAGATGATGAGCTAAATATGCTTTTATCGCAAAACTTTTTGTGATTATAAAAAATATTTTTTGACGTTTATTGGTTAGCTATGCAAAAACGAAACTTTGTCCAAAAAATGAACCAAAAATATTTTATCTAAAAAATAATTACAATAACTAACCCCTAAGGCAATTAAGATATAATATCTGAATAATCAACATGAAATAATGAAATACCTGCCGCATACATTGACTTAAATTTTTTGAAGAAAATCTTGTCAATCATAATTGGTATAACATAAAATATTTTTTGATATTTTAAACAGTTAATATCATTTGTACAGACAATAAAATTCATTTAGTTATACAAAAAAATGCTAGGATGCTTGACTGTACATGACGCAATAACAGAAATATTTTTAACCTTTTTTAGAATTATCAAGCTGGAGTGGCCTACACTAAATTTACTGTAAGCAAACATAATATCAAACTCGTTGACAGTCAATTGAGTTGTGTTTTATTGTTATTAAGCTATCGTTATTCAGTTATAAAATACAGTTTAGTAAAATATTATCTAGATAATGGAATCAATTTAATAATTTCATTAGTTTTGTTGCACCAAGTTTAGTTTAGTTCATGCACAGAAACTTTAATAAAGTTTAAAAGTTGTTAAAAGAGTTAATTCAATTTGACTAAAAAAAAAAAAAAAAAAAAAACTACATATTATTGCTAATTTAGAAGGCTTTTTATAGTGCTTGTGCCTTGTTATGCGAACAATTGAGGAAAGTGGACGATTTATTCTTCATGTATCTCATGACATCATAGTTCAAAAGTCAAATTTAAATTAGTTTCCACTAATTTAATTAGTATCAGTGGTGCTGATTTAGCTCTTTTCAGTCTCTGGTTGCCCTTGAAATTACCAAATTTATCTCTGGCGCGTAATTTAGTCCATTATGTTTCCTCTTTTTTATAAAACAATTGTTAAATATACGTATCTAGTATATAAAAAAAAGTCTATGAATAAGTTTAAGATCTGGCTTATTTTGAGAATGTTATAATATCTACTCAAAATTATCAAACTAGATTGAAAATATCTGTTTCGAATCAAGTTCATTGCTCGTTGAAAACTCGCTCAAATGTCATCCAACGATTTGATCTAACAGGCGGAGGGAAAAGGTAACTTTTTCTTTTTCAACTCATCTTTATTTTTTAAAAATTCTTGCTATAAAAGGACGTGATTAATAAATAAAAAAAATAGGACTTTTCCTCTACAATACTCCTTTCTGTTTAGAACACTTTACTGTTTGGAAGCATACCCAACTCTTTGTCACCTTATCTCTTACTACCCTTCCTTGCTTTATTTCATTCGCTCTGTCTTCACAATTCTAATGCTAATTTTGAAACAGCATTCAGCCAAGTAAACATCATTAAAAAGAATCTTCGAAACAAGATGAATGCATCAACAATAAATAGTATATCGACAATATGGCATAAACCTTGAAAAAAGAGTGCTACAATTTTGATGGAATTAAGTAAATTTGAACCAATGAGATCTATGAAACCTGAAAGACCGAAGATGCTCAAGAAGAATTGAATTCAGTTGTTACAATAAACGAAGAATTTTATAGGGACTCTTTGATTTAGCTAATTTAAGTTATGATTACATGTCATATTTATATAAAAATACTGTTTAGATTGTTATTTTTCTTACATTGTTTCCTTGGATTTTTTTTTAACCATAGTACTTGGCAACACTGATCATTATCAGCAAAATTTATCAATTCAAATCTATATAAGGTTATATAGAAGGTAGTACTTCTTTTATAAAAAGAATTATGTTATTATATGCAAGTGATGAAGCTACATATGATTGAAAAATGTTCAAATCTAATTAAATTCCAGATCGTGAAAAGTAAGCTGAATTAAGATTGTATTTCAATTGTCTTAATTCTAGTAAGAACAAATTTGAACAGGTAGATGGAAAATACATTATTGTCTTATACATTACTTGGCAGATAACAGGAATATTAATCAATTAATCATAAAATGATGAGTGGAAACTAGTAAAAACAACTTACTTATCAGTAGATCTTAAAGCAATTCCATTTCTTTGAAAATGGCTACTTCATTTAAAATTATTTAAATGACTTCCTTATTTGTTTTCAAATTAATAGAATAAACCGATCATTAGCGTTTTGTAATTATTTCATAACATGTATTTTACAATGTATAAACTTATTCTACATCAATAGATTTTTTTTGGGTTAGATTCAATTTTAGTATAATGAACAACAGTATCCATGCCACGGAACAGTTGTGAAGGCCGGTAGATTTTTGACTTTCTCATCCTGAATTAAAAACGTAATCGCACCGACTTTTAGACAAGGAATGGAACATTTTGGGATAAAAATTTTTCAAAATATTTTTGAAAACAAAATATTTTTGGCCACTTCAACTGTAAAATCCAAGCTCTTCATTCATACATTCTTACGCATAGGTTACAAAAGAGTTTAGTGATATTTTCATCCTACTTTACTATAAGTAAACATATTACTTATATATAAATTAGCTCACTAAAAACATGTATTTAAAATATTTGTAAAACTAAAAAAGTAAATAAATTTAGTTAATAACCAATACAAATTTAGTTATTGAAGATTAAATTCTAATTAATAGCTTCTGATTTTAAGCCCATATTTTGCTGAAATTCTTTCGGCATTCTCAAAGCTAAAAACCATTTATTGAAACAATTAGTAATACTATAAATGACTCTAAAAAATTACGTGTACACAATATTAAATACCAGAATACAAAAATAAAATAATCAATAGATTAAATAAAGCAAAAGTAAACAGAATGTATTAAAAGATATGTTTATAACACTTATTATTATTATTAGGGATAAACATTCTTTATATGATTAGTAATACAAGAAATAACACAGAAAAAATATCCACAGAACATTCAAAAACAGAAAAGAAAAAACACATTAATCAACAATACTAAACAGAAGGCAAAGAAAATATTGCATTATTGGCGGAGGTATTTTTTTTATATTATTATTATTTTCATTATTAACAGGGCTAAAAAGAAATTATTAAAAATTTGCAATAGTATAAGTAACAGTAGAAAAAGTACTTCCACAGAATATCAAAAACCAAAAAAAAAAAAAAACAAAATAAGCAAAAGTAAACAAACACAGGACACATTGTAGATTTTTGTTTCTCTTGCGTGGGTTTATTTTGCTTGTTTTGATTTTCGTTTTTTTTTTTTTGGTATTTGATAATCTCTGGTGTAAATTTTTTTTCTGGCTTATTTATAGTATTACAAATTTCTACATTTTTTTTTTGTATTGAGAATGCCGATCAAATATCAGTGAAACATGGGCTTGAAATCGGAAGTTATTAATCCTCAATTACTTAATTTGCATATTAAACAATTGATCGAGAAGCTATATCAAAAGTAAGCAATAAATACATAAATCTAATGTAAAATTAACAATAATATTGTTAACAATTGAAAAGTATAAACAATTAAATTAGAATTTAATTAGAACATTAATAAACATAATACTGCTAAGTTGAAATCCAACTAGAGGGGAGGTTTCTATTTTGATGTTTGGGTTTCCTATCAGAGCTGCTTTATTCATTACTTGTAGTTCCTGCATCTAATTTCAGAGTTCTTGAGAATCTTGTTGACTGATTATTCAATTTAAGTTTGTTGTCGAAATAGGGTTTCAATTATTTGTAACCTCCTGTAATTCTGTCTGAAGGTTTATCTGTGCGTCTGAATTAGTCATACACCTTCTATGAAAAGTGTTTAAAATGATTTTTGATACTATTTGTAAGATCTCTATAATAAACTTTTCAAACATATTGCTATTACTCATAATTAACTCGATGACTCTATTACTTTTTGATAGTTATTATGTTATGTTGATTAATTAACTTCATGAAGACTATTATTAAAAATAATTTTAAAAGGCTACTTGAAGTAATGTACGACTTATATCAGGACACTATTATAGCGGGCAGGTTAGCCAAGTGTCAACGCGCTTGCCTCCAGACTGGTATCACAGAGGACACAGTTATCACGGAGGTTTTCCCTATCGTTTTTGCATCCTCCAGTATTTCTTCCATCTTCAGAGATACATCATCTATTTCCTACCGCAAATCTGCTAATGTCAGATCTATCTTCTCACATATCTTTTCTGCAAAGCCTCTCAATACTGTTCGTGGTATGTTTCAGTGTGGTTGTCATACTTGTCAAATCATTAATCCCGTTCGTTCCAATACTTCCTTCCTCAGCAAACGCACCTATCTTAATTCTCACAAAACCTCGCATACTTATAGTAACTGCGTCAATTTAGATACACCTAGAGTATTTTTTTTGGGTTTAGCTTTCACCAAGCTAAGCTTGCATACGAATAATCACAGGTCGTCAAGTAGCTATCTCACTGACCCTTCAGTTATCATTTGTACTAATTCTCAGGAACTCAATTTCAATGACTTTCCGTGTACAGCTTCTTAGGCAAATTAATAAAATTAGTGCTAATTTTACTTTGAGTGCTACAGAAGAAGCAGTTTTTAGTCCCCTGGTAGGTAGATCTCTTCCTAAATTAAACGTCATTGGTTAAATATACTGGTTAATTTTAACTTTTATTTAAACCTTATTTTACTCACGTATTTTATTCATAGTTTGTTTCTTTAAAATTTTTTTGATAATTTTTTAAGTGTTTTTAATAATTATCTTTTTTTGTATTATGTATATTACTTATTCTTGTCTCCCCTCCCCCCGTAAGTTGGCTTACTGATTCAGTGCCTCTTCAATGAGACTTCAGTTATCTCATTGTTTTTCAGTTCTCACATATCTGAGAAGTGACTTAGATCATTCTTTCTGATAAAGAAGCAATCAAAATACAGTAGTGAATATCTTTGCTTTCTTTTATATGTCTTCTTTCAGTTTATTTAGTTTCTAGAATATAGTTTATTTAGCTCATGTAATCATTTTACTTAAATTATAAATATGCATATATAACTTGATAAAGGTATCAACGATGTAATGTAAATAATATTAATATCTATAAGGTTTTTGTCGCTTATCCATGTTCATTTTATACTTTCGAAGTCATCATTGAATATTACGTTCATTATGATATTTTAACACATTTTGTATAGGAAGTCGAAACAACCTGAAAGAGATTTTCACTTTTTATTTCTCCTTTCTCTCCATATTATGTATTTTTGAATCATTTATTCATCTTATGTTAATAAACGTGCTTAATAATAGTAGTTTACTTTTCTGCAGAATGGTCTCAGTTATACTAGAAGGTGATGTGGTATGAACAAAGTGACCACCAAATTTTCTTCTAATGGCCTATAATTAATCTGAACATCAGGAATAGTTATCTTCTATCATCTGACATATACCGAAATTCTAATAATATCATTATGTGTAAGAAATATAGCTTATAGATATCTAATGTTTTTATGTTGACACCTCTTTCAATAATTTAGCATATGGATAAAGGACTACACATATTAGTTTGTGCAGCCGAGTAACCTCTCTTTTGTTATCTAACAGTCATACTTTTATTAACTTCAAATACTTATTAAAATCTAGAAAACAACTTACCACAAATGAATAATAACATTTTAGAAATGCGGAAATAGCAGAAGATAACATGAAGTGGGAAAGATATTTTAAACCTGGCATATCGATGCCAAGTGTTGTTCTGTTATTCTATACAGAATGCCTTCGTATTAGAACTGACCAGACATTATCACAATTTTATTCCTCTTATCAACAGAATTCATGTTCTTGATTAAGAGTTAAAAATTGTCTTTATATAATGCGAATTATAATTATACAATTTAAACTCTTCTTTATGTTACCCATTAAATGAGGTCTCAACTTATTCAGAACTCCTAATATCAAAATGTCTATCTGCTACGTCCATGCAGTGTCACAGGTCAACGAATTCATTTCTTAACACTGATCCTACTTGATACTGGAGAGTATGAACTGTTGGTGATTGTGGTCACTTTCCAAGATAGAGTTGTGATGTGAACATAAGGTGTTAAAGTTCTGTGTAAGAAGTAGTCACGTTCCGGGGTTTACCTTACCTAATGTTAATGGTCAGAACATTTGTAGGGCGTGATTTGGTCATTTTGAATAATTTTTTTACGCGCATAATAAACAAAACAGTGTAGGATAAGTAAGATATTTAAACCCACACATTAAATCAAAAATAGGAAGATCTCAATTTATTCTATATGTTATTAAAAGAAAATTTGAAAAACATCAAAGATAAAATAATGAATTATTTTCAAGGAATGGACAGGAAATGTTCCTGTCAGTCAATCAATGCTTTTAATAGCAATGCATATAATACACAAGAAGCCACACAAAGCAAAATTATTGTTAGATTAATAGTTTAAAAGCACAAACTGAGTTTTTATCTCAGTAAACTGAGTTCACTGAACTTTTGAATAATGTGTTGTAGTTAATAAATTATATTAATTACTTACCTTTCTAGGATATTCTTTTGAATACTAGGTATGGATTCCCAGTTAAATACATATAGAAATATAATATTCCTGCATTTCGTCGGTAAAAATAAAGTAAGAAATGAGCTAAACCTGTTAAGCATTTTGGGTATGCAGCAACAAGTACGGTTTACAGGATAAAATTATTTAAAAAAAAATTAAAAAAACAACAATTAAAATGAAAGTATTAATGTCATTTAACTCCCATCGTCACGGTACTTTAATACATATATGGATCCAAATTCTCAACATATTTGTTTTTCATATTTTATTTTGTATTCCTTGTGAATGTCGTTCAAGGCTTGATTTCACAATACTTTTTTCTAAGTTCAGAGATTGATACTACTACTCTAATTAAATTTTACATAATTTTTCAATTAGAAAATATATGTTTTGGTCAAGAAGTCACTGCCGTTGACTTCACTTCAGAAATGACCAGCATGTATGCAGTAAGGGAAGAGAAAACAACAGCAGTCCTTGAATAGGGTGATCATATAGTTACTAAGGGTATTAATACTAATAATATACACGTAACAATGAAACAGAACCCCATTAAACGAAAATACAAGTAATAATTGGGTTAGGAAATAAAATACTCATTAAAATCATCACACGTCTTCATATTAACTAATTGATCATATTATTCTTACAAAGTATTGCATTATATTAATATGTTCAATATGATATCCTGTAAATAAGTGTATCAGGTGGAAGCAATGTTTAAATAATACCAAGAAAGAAAGGTAGGATTATGTGGAACGGACGGAAGGCTAAATATTTAATGAGATCTCGCAGAGTTAGGGATGAATCAAGCGACTGAATAAACTCAATCAGGGAATTCATTCCAACCCCTCTGTACCCCTGATCAGCCCTCCCCCAGACCCAGTCCCTTGGCCAGAATTAGGCCTGAGAAAAGAAATGGGCTGGACAAAGAAAATATTCTCTGTTTGACGCCAAATAGAAGAAAAGATCTTTTCACCAGTATTGATTTAATTTATATTTGGAACTGAATCAAATCCATTTTATATATTATTTCCTGACAAATAATAACTAAAAAAAAACTCTTTTATTATGCTATATTATATTGGATGAAATAGATTTTTTTTTATATTACTGGTAAGTTGATAAATAATTACCCTCTATTTGCTACCTTTTCATATAATTTCATATAATTAATTAAATATTTCTTATTCTGTACTCTTTTTAAAATTATTTGATCATTAACTTTTAATTCAAATCTTTTGAATATGTTTCAGTAACTTATAAAGTTCAGAAATATCATAATCTATTTAATATTGTATAAATTATATAATCGAGGACTGAAGAGTGTATAAAATTAATTAATGAAGTTAAATATTTTTGGATATACTAACAGTATTACCACTGGTATAACGAGTATGCCATTGTAATCACTATCCAAGTCATATTAACCTATTATCTGGAAGAAAGAGAAAAATTGTCGTGGAAGTTTTTATTCCAATATAACCCGAATTGAAGACTAACTAGTCCTGGTCTTTATGTATGGAGTACTACCATGGTGGTTTCTCCACTATTTTACCTCTCTCTTATGTATCACGGATCAGTATTACTTATTACCCCTCTAAAAGCAGTTGAAATATTATAAAGTAATTAAAAAAATTGGTTTTTATTAATCTGAAAACAATATTATTATAAAAACAATGTGTTTTGAACATGTTATGTTCTTGTCAGGTTACAGCAACAATATTAATCAAGAACAGTGATTAGTTATGATTAAATCAATTACAATAAACGAAATCAAATAAAAAAAATCAAAGAATATTATAAATAAAACAAATATGTTTTAATAAATGAACCTCAGTTATTACTTAAATGTAAATGCTTAATTGGATATTCCTATAATTCTATACGCCTTCCGAATTTTAACACTAGAGACAAAGAATAAAATAAACGAGTTCGGAATATAAAGATAACCAAAATGTAGTGAAGGAAATATTAAATGAATCACTAAGTAAACTACTTAATATTTATAGTAACGTACAATTTCCTTGAATAAACCCATTTTCAAGAAAAAGGTTGAGTCAATTCAATTAATCGATTTAGTTTAATTTATGCACTACAGTCATTTGAGTCAAAATAATTTAGGTATTCATAAAATCAAAATTGTGTCTACAAGTAAACTTGACGTTTGTAACATGCATTTAAACACATTATTAGTTTCATTTAATTAAAGGTTTTAGCAAACTGTGTAATATGGTGTGTTATCTATTAGGCGTGCAATGCAGCGGTGTGCTGTAGTGGGTGAAAGCGGGAGGCGGCCTGGAACTTTGACAGGAGAGGGACATCCAAATAGAAACAAGTAGCTTTAACATTTCTAATGAAGCAATTTCGGGTAAATAACAGCACTATAGGATGGATATTATATATATTCTGTAGCTTTGTTTCTATCTTCATGATTAAGATACCGTTGTGTTGGCATTGGAAAACGTATGCGGTTGTGAGAGTTGTTGAGTTGGAGAGTATAATGAATAGAAGTGTGTTTGAGTGGTAGGTTGATTGCAGGGCTAATGTGACGAGTGGGAAGATGAGTGGGAACTCGACCTGATTGATGCCGAGGCAGCAGCGGTGGGCCGAGTAGATTAGGAACGTGGTAGATAGGGTGTTGTGCTGTGATGCCCAAGACTGGTATCAGCTGCCACCCCTAACGACTGCCTTGAATGACGCACCACGTCTGATAACAGGCTTTCCTTATCAACAAGCTCATTACCATCCATCACATCACCTTCCATGTCTCTACTTCATATGACCCAAGTCAAACAGCGCTGCCTCCAACTCAGTCGTACAAACATCTCTAATTATAACACTTCTTTCCACTTTGTTTTATTGTCTACATTTATATGTTTCAAAACTATAATTTATATTAGACATCCAATACGAAAGATTGAAAGTAATACAATAAAAAAAAAAAGGATTCCAAATAGGTCAGGAAACATATCAGTGCCGTAGCAACCCTTTTTGCACCCCGGAGCACTTGTAAGATTTGCATCCCCTCCCACTCCCGCTGGCCGTCGGTAGTCCGTTAACCTTCAAACTTCCAGAAAGTTTTAAAAATATTTATGTTCATTCAATTACAATCAACTACCTTAAAAACTCATATTGGTATGGAATTTCAGATTTTTTGTTAACTTTTTATTGCTAAATTTTTTCTATTTACCATTTTTACATCCTCAAAATGCTGACCCCTGGCATGTTCTGCCCGGGGCGGAATTGTAGATAGAATGAATGACTGGCAAGAATATATAACAAGGTAAGAAACAGTGCAGTAGGATAGGTTATCAAAGGATTAAAGGAAAAGAAAGGTAAACAACAACACCTTGTCATTGAACACGCATATTGGTCTTTAAAGATATTTTCTCCACATACCGCCATAACAATGATCTGAGACATGCATTCAATTCATCTGCAGGTATTCAACGAGGTATAACTGGTAAAGTTTGTTGAAAATCACCAGCTAACAACATGAATGCACCACCAAAGAGCTGCTTTGGTTCTAACATATAATCTTAACTCATTAGAACATTCCAAATTTTTTTAAATAAACCTCCAAATAATAATTTGATTTCACTTAAAAACTGTCTACGTCAATGAAAACAATGTAAATAAATGCAAACAAATTTAACCAGTAGGGCGGTGATTCATTATTCCAAAAAAAATTTCAATTTTTATAATTTGTTCGGGAGCACCTAGAACCACAATTCTGATTTTAAAAAAAAATACACAAACCTTCCCGGAGATACACTTAATAATTTCTCAAATTTTTGCGGCGATTGGTTCCTTTTTTTTGGATGTGTGGTTTTTGAATCTATTGAGTACAAGCAGACAGACACACATTATTTATATATAGATAACAATTTATAATTATTTTGATATAATGTATATAATTTTAATACTTATATAATTTGATAATAATTTAAGTTTTCCAATTTTTTTTATTTCAAGTATAATTATAAGTTTGTTGCATTAATAACTATTCTGAATTTTTATTCATATTTCCGATTCTGTGTAGGAAGCAATGGAGAAAATGCAATTAATTGTTCATGTTAAAAAGTAATTAAATTATTTCTAGTTGTTTATATTAGGTGATTTGTTAAGTTGAAATATTTATGAAAGGTGAATTAACAACTTAGTACGATATACTTGAAGAAGATAACGTCTGACCCCTGTTCAGATGAGTTACTTTTGGTTTAGGTTAAGGAAGAAATGTAATAAAATGGGTAGAATGTTTTTTTCCAAACTCCGAGTTTGGGAGCAGGTGTTGGAGTGGGTCTGACTCTGTCAAGTGTTGCTTGATTTATGATGCATTTCACAGAAGAGCTTGACTTTACTCCCGGCCGAATTTCGAACGTGGCCTCGAGCTCAACGCAGCTAGCCGGCAATACAAACACAAGCCCCACCATTACCACTTTGCCCAGCAGCCATATAAAGATAGAATTAATATATATTAACCGACATGATGTAATATGTTATATTAATGTGCCAAGTAATGTCTGTCCAAAGGTCACTACCCATCATGTGTAGTCCACTGACAGTTATGCCTCTCATATAATTAGCTTTATTAATACAAAAAATACTGGTGATTTTAAATAATAAATTAGCTCATTAAAAAAAAGTATTAAATTACAAAGTTTAAAAAATCTGTTTGCATTATTCTGTTTACTAAAAGAATATGTCTAAAATATAATAATAATATTAAATAAATAAAATAACAAAAAAAAATCAATAATGAATAATCGAATCAAATCAAAAAAATCAAAAAAATGAAATTAAAAAATAAATATCTAGACAGTGAATTTGGACCAGGATAATGTGTTTGGAAATCAAATTTTGGAGGTAACCACGTTCTAAAATGTTTTGTATAAGTTTTGTAATGTAAAGCTTTTGTTTTAGATTTTACTAAGAATGCATTTTTTACTAAGAAACTAAAGAGAAGAGATAGATATCAAAAGCAAAGAGAGTGAACATTAATCAAATTGAATTATTCTTTCGTGTTTGAGGAGTTTTGAAAAGATGGATATATATATATATATATATATATATATATATATATATATATATATATATATATATATATATATATGATCAAACCACAATAAGAAATGGGAAAACAAGACTAAGATCTTTCAACCGTAACAAGCGGTCTTCGTCAGAGTCAAAAACCCAACAGTTGGGTTATTTTATATATCATATTGTGTATATGTTTTATCTTGATATGTGATTTCTTATTATCTTTTGTTTGTAGGCCTATGAAAAAGGTTTTAAATAAAACCGAAACGTTGGCAACGAGAGTTTGACTTTTTATCCTGGAAAATTGACCGAATATATATATAATATATATAATATATATATATATATATATATATATATATATATATATATATATATATATACGGTTGAAAGATCTTGGTCTTGTTATTTCACGTGTTTATGTGAAATCTTTATATATATATAAAATAAATTCAAAACGAAGGAAACACACAGAAAGACACAGACATAACTCACATCGATATTTCGACCATCATCGTCATCAGGAGGTGTGACGAGCGAGGAGTCCCGCAGGAAGGCAGGGACTCCTCGCTCTTCACACCTCCTGATGACGATGATGGTCGAAATATTGATGTGAGTTATGTCTGTGTCTTTCTGTGTGTTTCCTTCGTTTTGAATTTTTTTTTTTTAAAAAAGTCCGCTGGACCGTTTCTTTTAATTGTGGTATATATATAACAAGATTTCATTCACATTAGAGACATGAAGTAATCAATGATCAAACCACAATATGGAATGAAAAAAAAAAAGACTGAGATCTTTAGACCACATCACGTGACTTCGATTGATTGCACAACCGATATGTATTTTCTCATCTTTAAAAGTTACCTTCTTCATTTGTCACTGTAATTTCCGTTTTATTTCTTATCATGTTTCAGCACTTTTATTTTACGTTAAATGGTTTCTATATTTTTCTTTTCTTTTCAAATTAATATACTTCTTCATGTTCTTCAAAAACATTTATATTTTTCATATATTTTATTGATTTCGTCTAAGATGTCACTTTACCCTCACCTTTTTCAGTGTTCCCTGTTAGCAGGAAGTTGTGAAATCTCTCATTTTGGAGATCGTGAATGGCTATATTGTCGTTCACTTTACTGATATATACTAAATTGAATAAACAGTCGTCATGAATTATAAAACTTTAAATTACACAAAGCACGACACAGAAAAAGGGATAAAAAGGACACTTACTGAATTCTCAATATTTCGAACTGTTGTTAGTCATCAGGAGTAAACTAGAAGAGAGAGCAAAGTGAGAGAGATCTCCCCACGTCGAAGGACGGAGCACAAATCCTTCCTTCAACGTGGAGAGATCTCTCTCACTTTGTTCTCTCTTCTAGTCTACTCCTGATGACGAACAACAGTTCGAAATATTGAGAATTCAGTAAGTGTAATTTTATTCCTTTTTTTGTGTTGTGCTTTGTATATACGTATATTTAAACAAATCCCCGAGTTCAACTCCTATTTCACCCTTAGAGCTTCCAAAGAGGCATTTATATGTCTCCATGGGGCTCACTCTTCTCCTGGTCTTAACCTCTGTCGTTAATTTTATTAATGTTTCTTTTAGTTTATATATATATATATTACATTGTTATTACTATTATCTTTCTTATTATTGATTCTCATTGTTTTAATTTCTTTTATTTTTATTTTAATACTTATCGTTGTCTTCATTATTATTTAATATTATATTTTTTATTGTGTTTTATATATAAATATTGGACGGATTTCTATTTCTCCTCTCCTCCGTTGGGGGGGCAGTACTGCGGCGGTTCTACGAGTTTCTCTGAAGGCAGTCTCCTTCTTAACGCCAGTACTTCGTACTCATCTTCCTGATGATGAAAGATGTCGAAATATGGAAGTGAGTTTATGTAGTGACCTTCTTTCGTTTCTTTCCTATGTGTTAAAGTATATATATATATATATATTATCACGTTTACAGTATTTTTTAATAATTATGGAGAATTTCAAGAACAATTAAATTTCCACAAATACGTGCTTTATATTAAAAAGTAACAACTCTTTTGAACACTTAGTGGTCATTTTCAGGATTAAAATTGCACCTTTGAGGTTGCAATGGCAACGTTGCAAATGTGAACTTGAAGAAGAAAACTAAGTGTACGAAATGCGTTGCTAGATTTTAAAATAAAAGTCTTCAGTGTGAAGACTGCTTTTTGAATTCGCCAACATGAGTAAATACCACACTATAACGGACTGCATAACTAATGAATTTTTTTAAATATATATACACATAAGTTCAAAACAAATTGATAGCTTCTATAAAATTGAAGAACTTAAGCTTATGAATATAATTTTTTAACAATTATTTTACCAAAAATTTAAGAATTTAAAATTCTTTTTCCAATTTACGTTTACTTATGTTTGATTCATGAACTTCTGATATTCGTTTCGTATAGTGTTTCCATTGCTCAAAAATTGGGGTTTATGTTATTAGTTTTAGAGATAGCGACTAATTTAGAGCTTTATTGCTATAATATAGAAAAAAAAATTGTTACTAACGGTATATATTTAGACAATATGAAAAGGGTAGGCAATTTAGAGGAAATTGTTTTGTTTAAAAATAAATCTCTTTGAGAAGAAGAGGGAATAACTCTTTAGATTGAGAAAGGTGAAAATGAGTGAGTTTCTTTTAGACTCCAATCAAATGTTGATTAATGCTGTAGATCGGATAAAACGTTTGGAAAAAGTGGCCTCTTGAATTGATTCAAACTAACTTGGAGTCAAACATAAATTTACTTTGAAATGGTAAATATAAGTCTTGAAATTAGATTTTAATTTTTAGTGTATTTATGAAAAAAATTGAAAAATGAAGAAATAGACGTCTGAAATCAACTGCACTTGATAACTTAATTTTATATAATGTATTATGACACTAAGACATTTTTTATTAACGGGATACTTTACAAAAATCAACAAATTATTCCATGGCTAAAATTATATATGAAAGTAATACTGACATTTTCAAAACACATTGTAAGCTGAACAAGCTAATCTACAATTAATGTTTAGTAAAACTAATTTAATGTAAACATATATATTTAAAACACTATAAAATATACGTTAAAAGTATTCATAAAATCATCGTTTGTAAGTTTTACTTACAAAATAATTAAATAAGAATGCTACCAAATTAAAGTAAATACTCGCGTTTCTCTTTTTTCACATTTTCAGTAGGACTAATTAACCAAAATATCTCACATAATTTTTACTTCAATATAATAATATTTATCGAGTATGGTCTTCATCTATAAAATAACTACTGCCATCACCATTAAAATTCACTCTAAAATTCTTCAGATGTTTTGAAAATTAATCCGGCAAATAAAGCCATAACACTCACTCACACACACGCACATGCACACTAATACATACTCTTATTAAACTATTAAAATAATCTACGGAAAATATAAACTGAATTTACCATGGTAAATGGTTAGACTACAGTTTTCTTAATGCTTAACAAGAATTGTTATACATTATTTACCTAAATTAGCATTACCTTTGAAAAATGGAAAGCAAATCAATTGTACTAGATATATTATAGATATATAGTTCACATAGAAAAGAGAAAAACAAATAAAACACACACAAAAAAGACTCACAACGATATTTCGACATTCGTCGTCATAGGGCAGAAGTAGTCCCTTTGAGTAGCTGAAGCTAACTGAAGTTAATATATATATATAATTATGCAGTACATATTTAACGATTTTTGTAAAAAAAATAAAAATTGGTTTACATGTAAAGATAAAATTTGGTTAAAAGAAAAACCTCCATAAATACAATGTATTTAGAAACATTTAAAGAAAGCATGTAAAGCGTAATTCAGTTCAATTCTTGTGACAGTATCAATTTGTTTGATTATATTGACGTCAGAACCTAACTGATTTTGAAATAAGTGAAGTAAAAATATTTAGTGTGGTTTTAAAAAGGGTGGGAGATAAGACAGGATTTTAAAGGGCGTGAAAGTGCAGGAAAGATTGTAAAATGAAGGCTAGTCATGGTAACGAAGGAGTTTAGGAAGAAGTAAGTAACTATCTGCTAGTTGTCAACCCTAATAGATAAGTCTACTGTCCTCGTCAGTACTGAGTCTAATTTTAATAAACAATTATTAATGTTTATAGTATTTCATCTATTAAATTAATCAAAGAGGATCGATTTATCATCATCCCTGACCTTACATATGTGCTCATATTTCCTATGTGATCTCTCATATATCATATATGATATAAGTTGGCAGAAGGTTTTTCTTTATACGATTATATTGGAGTTGTTAAGAAGTATTATCGAATCCTCTTTGATTAAATTTAATAAATCAAATACTATAAGCATTAGTAATGGTTTATTCAGCTCTATTCAGTAAGAACGCCGGCAATAGCTATATCTAGGAGGTTTGACAGCTAGTAGATAGCTTGTCACTTATTTCTTTTTGAATTCCTTTGTTCAGTCCGACTTAGTTACTCAACCCTTTATTCATTTTCCTACATTTTAGCCCCTTTAAAACACATGTCTTTCTTCCCAGCCTTGTTAAAACTACACCAGATATTTTACATCACTGGTTTCAGTATCACTTGGACTCTGAAGAAGCCCACTTATTTTGGATACACAATTTTAACCATTTTTCTGATTTTCTTATTGAAGTTAACACGTAAATTTCTGCTTCACGTGTTTATTGTGAAATCTTGTTCCACATGTTTGAAATTAAATATTCAGTAATCTCTACTTTTGTTTTTTTTTTGTTTTCTGTACCAAACTGCCAGAGAGATATTGTTTTTGCATTATGAATTATAAATAACGGCGTACCTTGAAGCAGCGTTCCAAAGTACTAAGGGTACGTAGGTTAAATTGTGCTTGTGATGGTATTTTATTTATTCTTAATGTACCTTTTTTGATATTCTCCTCTGAATGTTTGAGATGGCCAGATATATTCAGCTTATAATATGGTTATAACATAATTAACGTGGATTTTAATGATTTATATGTTTATTTTAAGTAGTATAATAACTAAGTGAAAACTAATTCTTCCATACAGTTTCATTTGTATGCCAATTAAAGGAAGGTAAATCACGACTTCTTTTGAATAACTCCAATTATTTCTAAGTATATTTATTCACTTAAATACAGTTGACTATATGCGTGTCTCACGCACATTTGATAAAGTAATTACTGGTCTGTTAAAAGTCTTTGTAATTTTTTTTTTATCATGAAAAAAAGTTTCCAACAAAAAAATATAAATGAATGCTTAGCTGCGATTTGCAAAAAAAAAAGTAAAGGGCAGGTAAGGAATTTTAAGTGGCGCATGATGGCAACAGTGCTTATTGAGTTTGATTAGTCTGAGATAAGAATAACAAATGAAGATCAATTGGTTATGTTGCGGGACACTTCCATTTGATACTTGATAACAGTTTAAAAAATAAAGTGTACTTGCTAATTGAACAAGGTTGCGATGCATATCTTGTTTGGTATCGTATATCAACAGTTTAATTGGCTTCCATAAAGGATTGAGGAGTTTATTAAGCACACTGGAGCAAACAAGCGAGAACCATTCCTAATGAAGATAAGAACATAAATTATTCATAATTACCTTCTCTCTTTCCAGAGATGGCTCTACTTTTAATAAAGAATGAACCATAAACTTAATAAGGATTGCAATCGCAAGAAGAGCGAAACAGTTTCTCTTTTATGTAGCTGTATAAATAAACTCATTCAATAAACTAGCTTCGCTCGCTATTAATCCCCTTACCTCACATGTTTTAAACTCATTTTCTATTTGAGAGCCTTCTTAATCATTTATTTATACATGATAAGGTTCTGAATGATTCTTTTTGCGAGTATATTAAAACAATGGACTTTTTTTCTCTATATTATAAAGGGATTATTTCAATATATGTTAACTTCTTTACAATACTAAAAGCAATGTAAATAAGATAATTCATGAAAAAGAATTTTTAATAATTTTCATATTGTTAACAGTTTAGAAACTGTCCTTGAAAATGTTCATAACATTAATATTTTGCTAGTATACTTAAGTAGAAGAAAACAGAAATAATGTAATCGATTTGTGATAGAAAGGCGTTTCAAGCACGTAACCTTCCTCCTAAGGTTAAGTATGATTAAATATAGTTAATGGGTTAGTTCCACTGAGGTTAGTAATATTAGAACTAGTAATAATACAATCCGTATTAAAGGGCGTAAAAGTGCAGGAAAGATTGTAAAATGAAGGCTAGTCATGGTAACGAAGGAGTTTAGGAAGAAGTAAGTAACTATCTGCTAGTTGTCAACCCTAATAGATAAGTCTACTGTCCTCGTCGGTACTGAATCTATTCTGATACATTCTATTCATTCTCTGATTGTATCTGATTCTGAGACTTTACGAGGAATGACGGATTGTATTATTACTAGTTAAATATGATTGCTGGAGAAGTAAAATTGAGAACTCATTAACCAGAAAGGATACCCATACTTTTCGATAGATGTACCACATCTATCTAAACGCACACACACACACACATAAACATCACTAAAAAATATGAGAAAAGGACATGCTTTTATAATGTAGATAAAAGGACTTCAGGGACCTTAAAACTTTTAAATCTGTCAAATTCTCGATTTCAAATATTATCGAGAATAAAATTCTCTATAATTCAGTATTATTTATTTATACAGTATACTTTACCTATAGTAAAGTAAATATGGTACATAATATCAATAAATTAAACGTATGGTTTACCAGTAAGATAACAGTTCTGTTATTTATTATATTCGATTTATTATAATAATAAAAGATAATGAAAAAACGGTATATAATGATGCGGTCCTTAATAATTAACTGTAACAATGCAAGTTAATCTAATGTTAATTAACAATAACACCGATAATATATATTAAAATGTTTACTCTATACGTTTGAACTACATTTAAGATTACTTGACCTAACCAAAGACCGTAACCCTGAATTCAAATGTTGAATGAAATTTATGCAAAGGCAACCACAAATTAGGGACTAAGCATTAACCCTTTCTAAACGTTATTTACTTCATTGAACCATTCAAAGGGCTTTTATTAATTAAAGCGTTTAATGAATGGAGGGCCAACTAAGGAACTTTCAGTTCATTCAATTTACTCAAGAATTCTAGAAACCGAAATGATTATGGGTCACATCAAGAGAAACGTCATAATAAGAACATTGTAAATAAACAAAAATAAACATTTATTACAGTGAAATAAGTAAAATTATACACATTTTAATTTGACATTAAGACCTTATCAATACATCATTGTATGTATTGTATCACGTTAGATTTCATTATTTAAAATGCAAGAGTAGCAATGCATCCTGAAACTCAACATCTGAGGAATAACATCTTGAAAAGTATAAGATTATATGTCAAACACAAAAATAGGTTATTATATAACTTTCTATGACTATATAATAGAATACCTCCATTACACATAAACATTTCCAACTTTACATTTACAATAACAACACTCCTAAAATATTATATCCTAACATTAACTGGAAATATTTTCACCAGTTGTAGTTTGGCGAGATATCCTTCTGATAACCTGGAAATGCCTTAACCTTAAGTGCTATTTTGAAGTGCCTTAACGAAAAGCATGTGCTTATGTATTTGTTGCAAATAATACGACAATAATTTATATTTAATGGAAATAGCACAGTTTAATGAAATATATTTATAAGAGGTTATTTTTCTCTCTTAAATCCCTCTTGACTAAATGCAGAAAAATTTTAGTGAACAGTGTGAATAAAAGTGGATTAATATTTCTCTTAAACATTTCTTTTTTGTAACTGATTGAAAAATAGTATTCTAACAGAATAATAGTACTATTGTAGTTATAAATTTTTATTAAAAGTTAACATCAGTGAGGTACCTCATTTTGAGAATTTATACAAATATATCAACCCCTTAACATTTATTATAGAAATAAACAGCCTAAATAAATTATTAAAAATGAATTAAAAGTAACTTCTAAAGTATATAATTTTTCAAAAAAATATTTATTGCTAATAAGTAATATAAGAATTTTGAATACTAATTAAACAGTCCAAATTTTATAATATTCCTTACAATAGTAGATCTGATTAATGTTTCTTAAAATAATGAATTTAAAATAAATTATCAAAAATTTGGAGTTTCGCATAATCTCAACTTTACTATAAATAAGCATAATATCATGCTTCTTTGGTATATTATATATAATGTTCAATTTAGATATAATATAAATGTATGAATGGGAGATGTTTATTAGTCTTTCATCCCTGGAGAAAGTATAGATAGTCATTCATCCACTTATCAATATATATGCTTCTTTCTGTTTACGACACCGCTGCATATAATATCATTAGTATGACTACAGCAGCAATTATATTTTTGAAAAGCCAAAGTGTGAATTTTGTGTTTTGAGAACATGGCTTTTGTTCCAATAGCCAGTGGATCTCTTCCATAGTTTAGCAGACGTCCTTCTAGATTGAATATTTATGACAAATTTTTGATTTAAAACTTGAAAATATTCCTATTTTGTACGAAAAATTTCAGAAACAGCTAAGAAAAAATGCCGTTTTAAGATAATTTAAGATGCAGGATAATTACATTTATTATTCTTCAAAGAATGTTGTCAAATTTGAATTATGTTTTACATTTTTCGTCTTTTAGACAAGTATTCTACTGGAAATTTTATGGCTCTCTAGTATTTAATAAAAATGCACTTTTCTTTTCCTTTGTTAATAATCCTCTTTATCAATTAACTCTGAGCCAATGTTACATTTTTCCTCTACAGCGGGCTATACTCTGTTATAAGGTTGCAGTGAATGTATTTTGAGAAAAAATATATTAGTAATTAGCCAGTTTTACATACTCGAATCAAACTCAATGCCATCTATTTAGTATACTTTAAAACTTCTATAACTGTAAGCTTGAAATTCTGAAAAATAGTAGGTATGAACTATTATACTAGAATAGTGAAAAAACTGGACATTTGTCAACAAACATAACTCCTATTTCTTGAGGTAAGAGTCTATTCTCATGATTCAATATTATCCAAAGATACTATGGTTCATAAACAAAAACATTTTCATCTAATATTATGTTTTCTTCAATGGTGGGACATATAGATTGATTAGAGCATTTTGTGAGACAAATCCATTATACCATATATACCATGGAAAGCAACAGAAATTTTGTTTATTGGCGTTGATTTTTTACACGTAACAATATTAATCCTCTTATATCTCATATAAGTCAATAAATTATTTAAGTTTTGCATTATACTTTTAACAATTAATTTTATTTCATTGGATTTACTAAAAATATTTCTAAGTCAATGTAAAAAATGAAAATAAAAACAATATATTCCACAAGAATATTGTTAGACAAGCAGGTAATCCGTTAGTCTAAGATAAATAATCAGTTTTAATAGCTGATAAAAAGAAATGGTTTTTTACTCTTTACCTTAATTGAAATTACCTGATTTTTATTTATGAATTCCTATTTTATTTTTCTTTTTTTTTTTGGCAAATTTTAATGGGTTTTAAACGAACTGTATAGCGTCAAAAAAATTTTTCTTTGAACAGAAAATATACTGTAATGCCACCTTAATAAATGTAATTTTGAAAATAAAATATCTCAACTCATCCTCATTAGAAGGTTCTATTTATTGATATAGTTTTATTTTGATCCGTCAACCGGTATTAGCTTGTATCGCTTTCACAAGCTTTCAGACTGAATTATAAGTAAATATTTTTAATTCTTTTGAGAAGGATCTATTTCCCGTCGTTTTAAAAATTTGAATATATTTTTCTTGTATTGCATTTTTGACCACTAAGATAATGTCAAAGTTCAAGACTCTAGAATTAGTAGTTTAAGAGAAAAAAATGTCTAAAAACATGTTTTTGGCAATAAAAGTGACTTTTCCGTTATCCATAATTGCTTCCAAACAATAGAGCTCAGCTACACTATCTTTGTGATAAACATCAATTTTATCCATGAATGATTCTGGACCGTAGCTTGGCCACAAGCTTTGGATACATATTCACCCGCCAACCCACACAGCCTGCATCACACACATACAGATATCTACGAAAACAGTTCATAAAACGACTTCTGGAACCTCAAAACATGTAATTCCGTCAAAATCTTGAGATCAATTTTTTTCACGATCAGTATACTTTTCTGTAAGTAAAGTAAAAATAATCCATGATTATTACTATAATATAGCTTTATCAAATAATTTACATGTATCTTGAAAAGATAATGACTTTCTATACATCAACAATAACTACAAGCACGATACCCTGTTTGGCCTGAACCAAATATTTAAGTTCACACAATTGGACAAATGTACTCTAGGCGAAAAGTGCAGTCAATAATGTTATAAGATATAGAATTAAGCCGTTTTAAATAGTGGAAAACGACGGGATTCATTATTAAAAAGATATTTAGAATCAAATTGGGAGAATATAAGGGTAAGACAAAAATGATAATTACAAAACAAAAAGAATTTGTGCTATGTGTCATAGTTCATTTTAATTGTTGTCAGTAGTGCATTGGGATTTCATTTCGTTTATCATATATATATATATATATATATATATATATATATATATATGTGTTGTGTGTGTGTGTGTGTGTGTGTGTGTTGAATTATAGTTGTATATAGTTGTTGAAAATAGTATAGCCTTATCATGTTTTGTAGCCCTAATGATATATAAATACATCAAAACATTGGTGTAATAAGGTGAGGTTCATTTCTTGTGCCCAGCACAATATCTTTGGGTTGAAGATAATAAGAAATATCATATAAAAGATATTGTATTTGAGAGAAGAATAAGTCCGCTTATTCAGGAAATTAGTGCATAAAGTAAGAGAAAAAGTTCTGTGATGAAGGTAATATGGCAGACCATCGAACATCGCAGAATATTTCTAGGCAGTTCAGAGAAAAGTGACATCAATGGAATATTGTGAAGGGAATGATCAAAGGATGGAAGTAGAGAAAAATATTGCAAAGTTATGAGAAGTTGAAAGCATTTTTATAATAAGAAGGCTGGTTAAAAGTAAGAGATTCAAAGAAGTAATCAAAAAGAATAAAACGTCTTTTGCTGAAAGAACAATAACCAAAGACAAGTTTGCCTGAGGTAGTGAATCAATTAAATGGAAAATAGTACAGTAGGGAACTGAAAAAATAATGATCCTTGAGTAATCTCCAGAAACAACCATCATCAGGGGAACTGTTATAAACTAGAATATTTATGCTGGAAAGGCAATTAGATGAGGGACCTGCTAAAAGTGACAGTTGAAACGAGGGATTAGAGACTGGCCTGTAAGATTAGAAACGTGGTAATCCATGAGAGAAAAGTTCAAAAGTTCGACGTGTGAGCAAGTATTATGATTAGATAATGTAATTGTAACTATTACATCTCGAATCTTCATAGCTATTCTTGATAAAAATAAGGAAAAGTGCTAACAATAGAACAGATATCAAAAAAATAATAAAAGAAGAAAGTAAAGGTAAATTATTTATACATAAAAAGTTTTAAATACATCTAATAAGTAACTTTTTAATATAATGTTTACCTTCATTAATTATATTTGTATTTTAGAAATTTATATTTGTAAATTTAAAAAATACGGTTGTCAACATTAAAATTTAGTGCCTACGTTGTGAAATGTTTGACCAGGATGAGTACAATTAGGCCTCCTAACTTAACAGTAGTACACAAATCGTAATGATATCAGCGGTAGATGGGAATTAAATTAATACATCACCATTGACACAGAGATATACAGTCTGTCCTACATTATTGGGTGAAATATACATAAGTTACATTGACTAATGAACGGTAATAGTAACTTTGTGTAAATCTTATGCAGTCGTTGCCAATTACATTATATCAATTATTATTATTATTATATTATTAATTATTACATTATATCAAGTAGATTATTAATTTAAAAAAGAACATAAAAGATTGGTTTTTATTACAGAACCGGCAATTATTCTTTAGCACGTTAACAAACTCAAATTCACCCACGGACAAAGCTTAAAATTAGAGCAAAAAGGCTATCTACGTCAGACTTTAATAAGTTAAACGTCCAACATTCAGTTGTCTTGGATTAGCGCTTATTTTTCTTGTAAATATTTTCATTTGCTCATTACATTGAACAAGGCAGTTAGTTGTATTTATTCATTGTTATTCTTTTCTTTCCACTTGTTTTTATTTTTCATAGAATTTTATTGTTCATTATTATTACTTTACTATAAGTAAAGTATAGTGATCATGAAAAAATTCGATCTCGAGATTTTGACGGAATTACATGTTTTGAGGTCCCAGAAGTCGTTTTATCAAGTTTTTACGATGATGTCTGTGTGTGTGTGGGTGGGTGGGTGGGTGCGTGTGTTAGCATTGCTTGTTACCACGCTACGGTCCAGAATCTTTGATGGATCAAGTTGATATTTTACACAAAAATGGGCCCCATAAAGACGAAGATCCCTATTGTTTGGGAAGAATTATGCATGATGGGAAAGTCACTTTTTTTGCCAAAAACCGTTTTTTTTAAAACATTTAATTTCTCTTAAACTGATAACCCTAGAGTTTTGAAATTTTGACATTATCTTTGAGGTTACAAATGGAACAAACGAAAAATATATTCAGAATTTTAAAACAACAGGAAATATTTTTTTTCAATTAAATGTAAACATTTTGACATATAATTCAATCTAAAACATTAGAGATTGAAAATGAGTGATACATGTGAGAGCGATACAAGCCATACTGTTAGACAGATCACAATGAAACTATGCCTAAAAATAGAACATTATGTGGAGAATGAGTTGAGATATTTTTTTTAAAGTTAAATTCGCTAAAGGGGCGTTACAGTACGATTTCTGTTTTCAGAAAATGATTTTTTGACGCGAAACGACTCATTAAAAAATAATGAAAATTTGACCAAAAATTAAACAAAAAATTAGCAATTCATAAAAAAAATTCATGAAGTTTCAATTACGGAAAAGAACAATAACGCTATAAAAACTGTTTTTTTATACTAGACTGAGAGATCACCTGCTATACATGTCGAATTTTTTATATTTTTTTACATTGTTTACATTGACTTAGAAATTTTTTGAGCAAATCCTCTGAGATAAAATTGATATTTATAAAGGAATAATTTAAATTGTTTATTGACTTATATGAGGTGTAAGAGGAATAATATTGTGCAGGAAAATAATAACACTCACTCAGAAAAAATTCTTATATATGTTATTTGACAAAGGGGAAGGAAAATGATCTTATTAAATACTAAGAAGCTTATTATTTTTATTATTATTTGAAAGATTAAAATTCCCAGTATAATAATTCTATAAAAGACCAAAAATGTAAATGATAATTCATAATTGGAATCTTTCATTTAGAGATTAATAAATGTAATTATCGTACATGATTAATTAACAAAGCACCTTAAAATAACATTTTCTTCGCTGTTTAAGATGTTTTTCAGAAAAAAAGGGAATTTTCCTGTTTTAAATTTTAAAATTTTACTTTAATATTCAATGTAGAAGGATGTCAAGTAAACGATGTAAGAAATCCACTGGCTGTTTGAACGAAAGCCAGTCTCTTGTAGGAGAATAAATCGTTTCAAGAAATGTTCACTGTGGTTTTTCACAAATGTTATTACTGCTGTAGTTATACTAATGAAATTATTTGCAAATAATAAATTATTTGTGATGTACAAAAATAAGCTTATAAATTGATATGTCAACTCAACTCTGCCTCACGAAGAGTCAGTGGATTTCTTGATTAAGCCTAAAAGTAAAAAGAAAAAGCGTAGATTAAACTGCTCCAGTTCATCTAACGATGAGAAAATAAAATTAGTTCAGAAACCTTTGATTAATACAACCAGCCCAAACTTGATGGAAAACATTATAAACAATCAACGTGGTGAAACATTCACACCTGCCAACAAACAAGTCTCTGCCAACATCACAACAGCCAACAGGTTTAGGCTTCTTTACAACGAAGATGACGATACTCCTACTCTCCAACCCTGCACAGTTAGCCAAACTACTCCAAAACCACCTCTAATTTATTTCAAAAATGTAAAAAACTACGGCAACTTAATTTCAACTCTAAAGCAAGTTGTAGGTGAAACTAACTTCTCTTGTAAGGTGAGAGAGGATTCAATTAGCGTCCAGGTCAAAACATCTGACCAATGGAGAAATCTCTCACGGCATGCGATTTAAAATAATATTGAGTTCTTCACCCACTCATTAAAAGAAGAAAGACCCTACAGAGTGGTGGTGAGGAATCTTCACCATTCTATTCCACTAGACTTCATCAAATCAGACTTAGAATCAAAGGGTCACAACTGTTTGAATATTATAAACATTAAAGGCAAAAACAACGAACCTAGACACTTGTTTTTCGTTGACCTTGCTCCAAATGAAAACAATAAGGAAGTTTTTCAAATAAAGACTCTATGCTTCTGCATTGTCAAGATAGAAGAGCCCTATCCCAAGAAAAACCTGGTTCAATGTAAACGCTGCCAGCTACCTGGCCATACAAGAAACTGGTGTAACTTGCCACCTCGTTGCGTGAAGAGTGCAGGAAGCCACGACACTCTTGCCTGCCCCTGGCCGAAAAAAATGCCAGCAGAAAACTTAAAATGCGTTCTATGCACAGAGAACGGGCATGCAGCAAGCTGGAGAGGCAGTCCTGTTCACAAGTCAACCATAAAAAAGAACCTCCAACCATCCACGAGGAACCTTACAACTACCACAGAAGCAGTCACCCACAGCACAAGACACCCCACTGCAATAGATTCTACTAGGGCAACCCAAACTACTGCTCACCACAGAACAACACCAGGACTTTCCTACGCTTCAGTGGTAACTTCCCAACAAACTAATGTAGCAAATTCATTGAACATGACTCCTCAAACACTCATTGATCTGCAATCCTCTCATTCCCAAAACAAACTCTCCCCTCCCCCAACCTCTGAAAATCTTTCATCTACGTTACTTAACATAAATCCATCATCCTCCTCATTATTCCCAAACATAATCTCATCTACCGTGCCAAACACCCTACCTGTATCCGCCCCACTCAATGACCAAATACCCCCACGACCTGATCCCGTAAGCACACTTTCCACCCTAGTTATTCAAATTCAACAAATCATTGCTCCCCTTGTATCTGTACTATCCCAATTAGCCTCTTCTCTCTCCACTATTCAATCGAAGCCGCTTCGAAAGGTGTCTCTATCTCTACTCTCCTAATGACAGTTTAACCGAAAATAAGAGACTATAAGTGTGTTCGTTCCTTTAATCTGTATCTCTAGTTTACTGCGAAACCCTTGTTGTCCTTTGTAAAGCGTATGGTTTTCCTTTTTATATATATATATATATATATATTTATATATACATAAACAAAAACACAACAAAGACTCACTTTTCAATATTTCGACCGTAATGGCGGTCGTCCTCAGGAGAAGAAGTGAATTGACGGAGGGACGACAGTCAACTAAAGAACTCACTGGGTGAGGGCTAAAGCAGTGCTGCCGCAAAGGAGACAAATAAAAAAGGAACTAGGAAGTCGAGAGCAAAAATAAAAAAAAAATGTTTTTGAAAGGTAGAAAAAGGTTAAGAAAAGAAAAAATAAAGAAAATATATAAAACAATTAAAAAAAAATTAAGTAAATAAAAAATAATAAAAAAAAAACTAACGATTTAAATTCAAGCCAGGTTTCGAGCGTGCCCCCAGGAGCCAAATGTGGGCTTCTTCAGAAGCTTTTAAAGTAACTTGTCTGTTATCACTGGGGACTTGTTTAAGAACTTGGATCAATGATTGTTTCACAGTCCAAGTTCTTAAACAAGTCCCCAGTGATAACAGACAAGTTACTTTAAAAGCTTCTGAGGAAGCCCACATTTGGCTCCTGGGGGCACACTCGAAACCTGGCTTGAATTTAAATCGTTAGTTTTTTTTTAATATTTTTTATTTATTTGATTTTTTTTAAATTTTTTTTTTAATTGTTTTATATATTTTCTTTATTTTTTCTTTTCTTAACCTTTTTCTACCTTTCAAAAACATTTTTTTTTATTTTTGCTCTCGACTTCCTAGTTCCTTTTTTATTTGTCTCCTTTGCGGCAGCACTGCTTTAGCCCTCACCCAGTGAGTTCTTTAGTTGACTGCCGTCCCTCCGTCAATTCACTTCTTCTCCTGAGGATGACCGCCATTACGGTCGAAATATTGAAAGTGAGTCTTTGTTGTGTTTCTGTTTATGTGTCACTGCTTGTTTTAATTGTTATTTGTCCTGCCGGACCGTTTTTCGTTTATCATGGTATATATATATATATATATATATATATATATATATATATATATATGTGTGTGTGTGTGTGTGTGTGTGTGTGTGTGTGTGTGTTCAAAATTCAAGAAGAGTAACACACAGGGTAATGAAACGCACTTACAACACAAATTTTTAGGCAATGCTTCTTCAGCAGCAGAAAAGAGAAAGGGACTGTATGGATCCATGATCAACCTAGTATCAAAATAGCAACTGATATGCTTAGACTAATATTTGTTTATAATTAAACAATATGACACCATTAGAACTATCTTTTCATATTCCATAAAAATACATAGGCACCTTTATAGTTTAATAATAGCAGGGTACAGAAAGAGCAAATGTCGCACACACAGTCTCCGAATGTCTAATTCATCCAGTAGTCACCAGATTGCTGTCGTTCAATTTCTTCTCCTCTTGAAGTTTGAAAATTTTTACAGCTCATTTATGCAATTGAGTCAATAATAATTATTTAATAGACATAATGAATTTTAAATTACATGGAATAGTAACATTAATGTTTTACTAAATATTTGTACCAAAACATCATAAAGTACTTCAATTAATTTTTTACCACATGAACATGAATATAGTGAGGAATTGGTTGGGAAAAATAATAATAGTTTTGCTTTCAACTTGATTGTTATCCAGTTTTGATATGTGTTGAACAAAAACTAAATATTGACTGCAAGGAGGGGAAGAACAGTTGGACCGAAATGATGACGTTCTGATAGGGACTTCCCTACAAACAGCTGGCCCCACCGGTAACAGTGTAGAGCTGCTGCCTATTGAAAATAGAACACTGAAACTGATATCACCTGTCTTCAAACACCTATATAACTCCTGACACCATTTATAAAGCATAATAAAATACATATTTACGTTAACAATATTGGAATTCAACAGAGATTCTCTAATGAAACATTTAAGTATTACTTTAAATATATTTTAAACAAGAAATCTAAGTGTAAATTAATAATGTGTACAGGAGATAAATTTACTAAGTTGAATAAAATCAACCACGTAACCAACAAAAAGTCATGTAGAACTACTTCTCAATATACACAGGCATAGCCTGTTTGTTTCTCTCCTTCTTATTTTAGCTCTCTCTCACTCACTCTCTCTCTCTCTCTCTCTCTCACTCTTTCACTGCTTTTCTTTCATTTTCGTTCTCTCACGCTCTCTCTCTCACACTCTCCTTCTCTCATACAAACACACACACACACACACACACACACACACAAACAAACACACACACACACACACACACACACACACACAAATACATACTCTTATACTTTTTACAAATCATACATTAGAATGATACACTAAATTACGCAGACAGAACTGATACACATAAATTTTAAATACATAAAAAGGCTTTACAATAAACACAGGAATCAATAATCAACGTCCAAACCACAGTAATAAATCAGCAAAATGACTAAGAACTTTCAACTGGAACAACTTATTATAGTCTACATGATTAAAAATTATAGACTGATTAGTTTGATATTAAGTCTCTATTTACCAATGTATCTATGACTGATGTTTTGAGCTTGCTCCAGGAGGAATTAGTTACTTAATCTCTCCTGCTACCTTCTACCACTATTACAGAGTTAATTAAGTTATGTGTGATAGCTTGTTATTTTAAGTTTGCGAATAATTTTTATAAAGAAAAATTTGGACTAGCAATGTATAACTGCTTATCCCCCCTTTTGAGTAACTTATATATTGTTTTTTTTTTAAAAAAACTAAAATTTTCAGCAGAATATTGCCTAGTCAAGCTAAATGCTTTAGATATGTTGATGATATATTATGCATCTGTATAGATGGATGATTTTCTAATACAATTAAAATTCATCAGTGCCGACAATCCAGTTTACGATGGAAGAAGAAGTAAGTGGTAATTTACCGTTCTTAGATGTCCTGATCCATAGGTTACCTAAAGAGTTACGCTTTAGTGTATATGGCAAATCTACTAACGTACTAGCATATGTCTATTTCTATTCTCCCCATCCAAGATATGTTAAAATTTCTGTTAAAATATGTTTTTGAGTGCGTTAAGAGTTTGCTCCTCTGAATTTTTTAATGATGAAATTAATAACATAAGGTCAATTGCTCTATCATTAAAATACCTCTTCTCTTATATCCACTTAGCATTAAAGAGTGCTAAGAAAACTTTCTCTAATACTTCAACAGAACCCCGTTCATTGTCAAATTCTATAGTTTTGCCATATCATGAGTCATTGGACCCTCTTCCAAGATTAGCCAAACAACTTGATTTTAATATAGTGCTTTCTAATCATAATAACGTGGGCAATATGTTATTAAAAAACTCTTCCAGGGAACTGGTCCGGTGGTAATTATAAAACCCCGTGAAAAACTTGTCATAAGTTTTATATTGTTCAAACTGGTAAATCCTTTAAAATATGTTTAAAACATCACCAATACAAAGTAAGTAGACAGGAAAAAAGTAGCATCTTATTCTTGCATGTGAATAATGAAAATCATCATATTGATTGGACCAGAGCTAAATTTAATACTTATGAGAAATCGATGTTGTTAAGAAGCATTATCGAATCCTCTCTGGTTAAATTCAATAGATCGAATTTTATGAACATTAATAACGTTTTCTTCAAACTTGACTCAGTCCTAACGAGAGCAATTGCTTCTTCTAAGAGGGTTGACAGCAATAGGATAGTTTTTTATTCTTTCTTACTGCACTCCTTTGTTTCCCCAAACATCCCTCTCTGGACATTTTTTTCTTTCGTGCACTTTTCACCCTTTAAAGGTACCTCTCTCTTCTAGTCTTTCTACTCCTACTCCTCTCAACTCCGAGCCATGTTGTTTCTGCAGCTTCTGTTTGAGTTGAGTTATTGACTCGGACGAAGACCGCTTTTTACGGTTGAAATATCTTAGTCTCTTTTTCCCCGTTTCTTTCGTGGTTTGAACATTGATTGTTGTTTCAGGTGTTTATTGTAAAATCTTGTTATATGAATAAACAAACAAAACAAATTTTTATATGTGTAAATTTCAAAGTTTTTTACACAATATTAGTAAATTTGCAATCAGGAAAATTAATGATTCACTGTAAACCTATACCGATAACACAACTCATTTCTCAATAACTGACCATTTTTTATATTAAGAAATTATTTTGGAATCTACTTGCCGAAATTGAGGCTCCGTTGGTGTGATCCTTACATATATTTTCTGCCCAACAGTTATTTAATGGTTGATGCAGACACAACTGGAACATAGTGATTTAACATTCTATATTGAGTGTGGTCTTGTAACTTCTGAGGGCCTCATGATCGTGAACGAAGAATCATGCAGCAATAAAAAATAACTGTTTTCCGTTCTCGGGAATCAAGTGGGTTACTGTTTTAAATCTGGGCTATTAAACGTAATAAACTGCTAAGTTTAAGGATTAAATTGATTAATTTTATCTACTTCTTATTTGAATTCCTAACCCAGAAATTGTTACATTGAAAAACAGTCAAACCAAAATAATCAAACACCCAAAATATAAAGGGTCACAGATGTGGCCAGTGATGAAAATCCGGAGAGGTGAAAAAAGGTGGTTAGCGCGGACTACCTTTTCTAGAAATCAATTTTTCAGGCTTATTCAACTGTCACTCATAAACTATTTTCATTTTCCTCTTTTTTACATTAAAATATGTAAAGCTTAGTAACCATGGCAAACAAACTAATTTTTATAACAAAAAAAAATAATTTTATGAAAATTTAATTGAGTCATGAAGTTCATTATTACACTTTTGTTATTTCATACGCCTAAAAGATTGTGAACAGGATGCAGGTCATTTCATTCTACCGGTTGTGATGAATATTATTATAAACTAAAAATGAGACTATTTTGTCAGATATTCTAATAATTAGATATTTTCATATTCTTAAAATATTATTTACAATAGCTAAAATTTCCTGAATTCCTTAACATAGACAAAAGTAATAACAAACTCTAGAAACTACTATATACTATTGTTTATGCTCACTTGTTGCAGTTGCTAACTTTACTTTATCAAAGATTTTCCTTTCAGTATCAAACATACTCATATACGTCCTATAAATATACTATATACATTTTTAAGTGAATAAGCAATAATTAAATTGTGGGTTTACTAATAGAAAATTAAGATTAAGATTAATGATGAAATAAGATTAAATTAAGGGTGGTATGCATTAAGATTAAATGGAGAGACGAATGAAGACTCAGAAATACTTGTCGTATTGTTATGAAAAACAAGCAAAAATGTTGTCCTTTTTTTTCTAGAATGTTAAAGAAAATACATTTGACTTCGACATTATACTATTTTAAGTGTAGATGATCATTACGGAGAAAACAAAAGTCCTATATAAAGAACTTAATGTTCACCATAATATGTTAGTCAATAATTGTCTCTTATTTTAGAAGGTGCAAAGTTGTTTTCAGTTTTACCAGGGAGAATAACTTGATTTGTTATTTTGAAAATATGTACAAACTAATGCTACTAACTTTAAGAAAACGTTTCATTGTACGTGAACATTATATGTAAGTATATAGTTATGAAAATATATGATCAATATTTTCATATGAAGTATATGAAACAATATATATGACCCAAAAATAAAAAATAAGAATAATAAACTAGGAAAAGAGAATAATATTAGCTCTATTTTATTTCATTGTTATTATTATTATTTTCTATGAACTTTCCATGTCTCCTTCGTACCCGTAATGTGACAACACTGATAGTGTGTGATTCTGAGGTCGACTGTGAACAACATATTCTGGTTAACTTTTCTAATGTTTCTACATATTTTCGTTGGTTTTCTGTAAGCTTATGAATGAGATGAACTGGGTTTATTTTCTTCATACTCATAATTTTGTATGATATATATTTTTCATAACTTAATGCATTTGTTCAAAATTGCGTTGTAGATTATTCAACATCTATTACATAGCACAACTAGTAACATTCAAATTAATCTTTTAATACAAACCATTTAGCATATCTCATAAAAGAAGATCTTTTTTCTTTGAAAGAAATGTACTCCATACAATTTATTATTTCAATAATGTTACAGTAATGCTTATTGTTAAACTAAATTTGGAAACCCAACGTTTGACTCAGTAAATCAAACAACATGAACTCGTGTAAGATAGTTCGACTTAGTTATTACTTACTGTGACCGTCTGACCGTAAGGTGATCTATTTTAGATGTTCTGTAGAAATTCTGCGGATTTTACTTTCTTGCTAGATCTTCATTAAGATGTTGATAATTCTTTTTAATAATCAACGGCGGCAAAATAATGCAACCAAAAAAACAATTTAGCGGCATTGTTTTTTTATTTCAGCAATTTTACTATTATGATATATGTATTTAATAGAGTCTTTGTACAATTACACTTTTTTATTAAAAGTTGATAGAAGTACAGGTAGTGTTTAATGATAGGAGTTTCCTAACGTTGATGCACCCATGGTGTTCATTATATAAGAATACGTGGTTCGGACTGTAGGTGCAATAAGATAAATACTGAAGGACTGGCTTTGCCAATAGGCAGCTTTAATCTGGAATAGGGTTTTAATCGTGGAGCTGGAAGGTTAATGGTTAGGGCGGCGGGAGGCGAAGGTGTTTGCCAATTAGAAGGCAGCTCAGCCGCCGTCCCTACCGGCTATGCTGTATTTTTTAAAAACCTACCCGAGCACCATAACTCAAGCCTGCTTTACGACTCTCCCCTATATTCCTTCAAACAGCCGACCTAAAAACAACCCCTTCTCTTCAATATATGCTCGAGACTTCAGCATATTTCAAAATAAGACCAACTTGTACTTAAAACAGGAATGCTTTCAAACAAACTACATTTGCCTTTATCATATCTGACGTTATATTATGTAAAAAAAAAACTCTTTCTTAGTTGATAAGTAAAATGAGATTTGGTGTCATTAGATAAAATTGGTAATGCTTAATAAAGTCACTATACAGACAAGATTTAATTGCCATATTACAAAGAAATTTTTAGTAATGTAAATAAAACAAATTTCTTTTTCAAGCATTGTATAATTGATATAAAATTACGAGAAACATTGCTGTCGTGGTCTCATTTTCTGATGAATAATTAAATGGCCGCTGACGTTGAACAACGGGTGTGAAATAGGGAATGTTTTCCGAAATCCCGGGATCTCATTGCTTTTTTGATGAAAACTTTTTTTGGAAAAATTCCTAGGATTTTTGTTTACTTCCCCAGGAAATCTCTCTTATTTTCTTAAATATGTGAACTACTAATAATTCACCATCATTAATTAGTAGCTGTTGGTATTGGAAAACATTACCTATCACTGTTTGAAAGGTTTTTGACACCTATCACTGTTCTGAATATATTGCACAAGTTTATATCTGCAATATGTGCTGTAATGCTCCGAGGCAGCTTGAGACGAGTGAATTGTTTCAGTTACTTGTAGGCTAGGAAGAAGTTTTACAAAATGAAATATCACGCCTCTGAATAAAGTAAATATGTAGTATAAATGAAGCAAAAGTATTAGTTATAACCATAGCGATAACATGAATATTCACTTGGGCAGATTGTCTCTTTTGTCGGTGTTTGATTTTATCAGAAAAAAATATGTCATATCTAGAATTGACACCAAACTACGCCTCGTATGGCGTCTTATTACAAAGGAATATCCTTCTCATAAAACATCAAACAGGCTTGCAATGGGAATTCTCATCCTCTGTTCACCTTTCAATTAGGAGTGGGACTTTTCTGGATTATGAATTTAAGTGACCTTTGAGTCGTTTTGGGTGGAATCCCATCCACAAATCAAATAAATATGATTAAGAAAATCAATTGTTTTTTTGGCAAAACTATCTATTTAAATAGCACACAAAATCGTAAAAGAATAGGGGCAAATAAAATTTAAATATTTTTATAACAAATGTTATGATTCAGGAAACAGAAAGGAATAATTTTGAAAGAATAATGACTTATAAAAATAATGACCTGTATTTTTTTTAAAAAAAAGTCGAACAAGATGGCTAATATAAAAAAGAATTACTATAAAATTTTCTTTCAGAAAATAGCTGCAGATTTGAAATACCTTTAACAGTTCTTTAACTACATAAATTTTTGTGATAAAAACATAATAGGTAGGATCCCACCCAACGGGAGTAAAAAATTTAATATTATTGGATGCTTCTTTATTGCACTATATATTGCAGATATGTTTTTTCCAATGCTTTAAGAATATATGATTAATCACCTGCTATGATTATTTTTCAATGTTTCCCATCTTATAAATTTCTGTTATATTCCAGGAATTCCTCGGGATTTTCCCGGGATACCGGAAAACACTATCCTTCTCCTGAAATCCTGGCATGAGGAAAAATATTTTGAATGACCATTCCTAGTGTGTACAGTCGTATACGTCAGTCAATGAAGGTACGCGTAAGCACCCAAAGATAGTGACTTCTCTGAAATTCAAGAGTCTATTTCAACTAACGTACCTGATTGACTTATTATAACCTTTACGAACGGGTTCCAATAAAATTCTCACATCTGCCATTGAGGAATAGAATTCATTAATTAACTTTTAATTCCATCTGTATGTAATAATTTTGGTTTAGTAAAAGGAATAAAAATTGGTAATATTAGTTTGTCTACATTATTGAAATAATGAAGTTTAAATGAATTAGTACGCTAAATATAAATCATAGCGGTTCACTTGTACTTTTAGTACTATTTTTCTTATTCATCTCTTTTCAAGTCTTTACCATACTACTTTGAGATGTTTTACTGTGTGTCGAAAAGTAGGAGTTATTATTTAGGAAGTATTTACTATGGTTCAAACAATTTTAACCAAAATTTGTTCAAGTTTGGTGTTTATTTTGTTCTTTAATTTGACGAGTTGATTTAGATAAGACAAACTAACTTGACAAATTAATCGACAAATATGTTACAAATTTTATTTGTTTGAATAAGATAAAAGAAATTTAAGGACTATGCTAAGAGTAAATAGTTGAAGGTTATTAAGCAATGAAAAGAAAGTACAATAGTACTTTACGGCCACTGTTACGGGTAGATCTTTCTGAAGAATAATGCAGTAGATCAATTAATAATGCACATTTACCCCCTAAATATATTTTTTTTATGGAAAGAGGTTTAGACATTTTTGTTGTAATTAAACCTGTAAAAAACTCAAATCTGCGTATGTGCGAAACGAAATCAGTGTTATGTAACTCAAATGAAAATCAAACGATTAGAAATTCTGGGTTAGATAAACTTTACATATTTAATGTTTGTTTTGGAAGAGATGTCAGTCTTTCAGACTCCTACATAAATCACACAGCGATTGAATATTAAAAAGCAAGGAAGAGATTGATTACTTGTGTAGATAGAGTGACAAGTGTTGAAGACAAGTTCATGTATGATACAAGATTGCATATTGATGTAAATATTAAGGTTGAAAGAACAGAGGAACAAACGTGTTTTTAGTAACACACCCACATACACACACATACGCACACACACACACACACACACACACACACACACACACACACACACACACACATACACACAACACACACATATATATATATACATATACTTTTTCGTTGGAAATACGATCCAAAACGGACAAATATAGTTCAATATAGAAATATAAACATAGAGAAATCAAAAGAACACACTTACAGTCTCTAATTTTCGGTTTGAACCGCCTTCAGGAGAGATAAGAGAGGGAAACCAAGCGCACTGGTTCAGAGACGGTTGAAGACCAAGCGCACTGGTTCAGAGACGGTTGGAGACCCAAAGACGGTCTCCTAAAGACGGTTCAAATAGAAAATTAGAGACTGTAAGTGTGTTCTTTTGATTTCTCTATGTTTCTATATATATATATACTAGTTCAAAATTCATGAAGAGTAACACACAGAGTAAGGAAACGCATTTAAAGACTCAAATTTTCGGTTAAACCGTCTTCACGAGAAAAGAGAACGGGAGACCAAGCACGTTGTAGACGCAAATGCAAGTAACCAACCCGGCAACCGCCAGTGCTGCCCCCCGTACCCGGTCTTAAAATATAGAATTAAGAGAAGAAATGAACAGAAATTCAGGTAAACAGTACTAGTTGGGTAAATATATAAATTAATATATTTATTATGTATATATATATATATATATATATATATATTATATAAAAAATTATAATTAATCGAAAATAAAAAGAAACTATATCAATAAAAATAATGATAAAGGAAAAAAAAATTAAATAAATCGAAAAATTTCTTTAGTTGTATACGTAAATAAAATGTAGAGACTAAATAAGAAGGTAAATATAGGAAACTTGATGTGAATAAGAATCTAGGAAAATAAAGTAAGATAAAACAAACTAATAGTAAGTAAAGAAGACAAAATATGTATAAACAAAATATACGAAAGGGGAAAAAGAAATAAATATTAGAGAATGAAGACTATTCGAAAAGAAATAAAAATATATAAATAAAAAAAAATTATTTTTAAGATTAACTCCAGGTGCACTCCGCGCCCCGAGCAACCAGATGTGTGCATCCTCAGAAGCTCTAAGGGTCACGGTATTATTATAAGGGGGGATCTGACGCAAATCAGGTACGTTAGTTGAAATAGACTCTTGAATTTCAGAGAAGTCACTATCTTTGGGTGCTTACTCGTACCTTCATTGACTGATGTATACGACTGTACACACTAAGAATGGTCATTCAAGACATTTTCCTGATCCCAGGATTTCAGGAAAAGGATAGTGTTTTCCGGGATCCCGGGAAAATCCCGAGGAATTCCTGGAATATATAAGAAATTTATTTTGTATTTGTAGGATGAAAATGGCCATTTTCATCCTACAAAATCAACCTACCATTAACAGCCAGGGTGGTGGATTCGCTAGAATTTTAAAGCTGTTTGACGGAAATCTGAAGAAAAACCAGTCACTGAGAGTGAACGAAGACAATCCAATACCTTCCCAAGCACAAACGGCTGTAGGAAGGTAACCAGAATCCTGGGGAAACCTCACCCTGCGGATACCTTTCTAGAACCTTCCACTGATTCTAACAAGTGTTAGAATCACTGGAACACACTGTTAACCTTGTGTGTTTATTTAGCTATCATTGTTTTGTTTAGTAACTTACTATAATTACTTAGTAATGTATTTTAGTAGATCAGTATTAATGTTATGTTTTATTGTTATGTAGTGTGTATAATTTAATTGTGTTAAAATAACCTTGAAAATGGTCGATGTGGACCGAAACATGTTGGTGTACAAAAATAAAAATTATGGAGAGTTGATATATCTAGTCCCGAACTCTCGGAAGCCAGAACTCAGAAGAATGGAAAAATTAACCCGAAAAAGAGTGAAATTAGAAATAGGTATAGGTTTTAACAAAACTTGTATAGATGAAGGCCTGCTCCCCAAATACACTAATATATATATATATATAATATATATATATATATATATATATATTGCTCAAAAACGAAGAAAAACAACACACAGAGAAAGAGACACACTTACAAACTCAAATTTTTGGATGATCCGTCTTCAGGAGAAAATAGGATGTGCGACCAAGAACGCCGGAAACACAACGGCAGAAAATCCGTTGGTCTCCGGCAGGGTTTCCTGCCGTTGTGTTTCCGGGGTTCTTAGTCGCCCATCCTATTTTCTCCTGAAGACGGATCATCCGAAAATTTGAGTTTGTAAGTGTGTCTCTTTCTCTGTGTGTTGCATTTCTTCCTTTAAGTTAGATTATGTTATATATAAATGAGTTGAGTGCTATTAGTTTGAGTCCACTCAAAGAAACTAATCTAGTGTATGAATATACTTGTACCTAAGATGCAGTGAAAACCGAAAACATTCGCACAATGGAGTAACCATTTCGACTCTGTCAAGGAGGCTCACAATGCATCTGATGTCTGGAACTCGCAAGAAACACATAGACCAAATTTACAAGATCAAATTGACAAGGAACATTATTGTGACGGGTACTAAAATAATTAAAAAAGAAAGAGATCAAAACAGACTTAAAATTATTGTCTTTCTTATTCACTCATTCTTATAATGTGGCAACAGGATTTCTTATAAACCTGTTTTGTAAATCCCAATGCACTTTTGGCATTTAAGATCTTCTGACGATTGTTCTCAACATTCTTTCAACCACTAGGAAATTGTAATAAAAGTCTATCATAGATATATCATAATGAAACGACAATTTTAAATAAAATTTTCCAAGGTAATGCTTCTTGGAAATGAAACTAGTAAAACACACAATAAATATATTTTTGCTAAGCAATGCGGATGACATTAGAAACATTTGTAGTGTAAATCTGTCTCTAAATAACTTATATATGATACATTTATATAATTTATATTATTATTTATTTATATAAGTATTGAAAAATTATATTCATATACTTTGAATTGCGTTTAGACTAGGTTAAGAGGGCTAATCATGAGATAGTTGAATCCTTGGAGGATGATTGATTTAATGAATAACGGGCTCCTAGAAACAAGGACTCCCAGGATAAAAAGGAACATGCAAATGAAATTTAATGCTTGACACAGATTTAAAAGAGGCAACTGATGTTGTTAAAGAACAATTTAAACTGCTTTTCAAGAGAAAATAGAATTGAAATGACTGTCTCACAATTAAATTAAAAGAAATCTTGAGTGACCTATACTCAGCTTTTTTATAAGAGTACATAACAACAATCTTGTTGACAATCTTCTTTTTTTGTTTTATTTCAATACGGTGGTAGTGTAGACGTAATATCAAACTCATAAATAATCACTAATGATATAATTTGTTTAATTGTGATAGTGATAATTTTATGAGTCATAAGAAGAAACATGAAATTATATATCAATATGGCATGTTTTCAAAATTATCAAACTGAGGGCCCAAATTTCATCGGAAATGTGCACCGTGACCATATCCGTATATGGTTGAATTGTAGTTCCTAAATTCAACATTAGACTGTAAATTTTTTATTGCACTTTATAATTACCCCTATCGAACTAGTCCCCACTTCTTACGGTTTGGTATTATTTACCAAAAATCTTTAACCTCTTCAAGGTAATTTTTTCGCATTTAAATAAAATTAATAAAACCTTTACCTCTTTTTCTAGATACAGGTCTGCATTTTTCATATTATATTAATTAAAGGTTTAACAACTGAATGATATTGTACTTGTATTTAAACCTTCTTTTAAACTCAGTGAAAATGAATTTTTAAACTAAATTTAAATGTTATAACCACTTTCTGTCATCTTTTTTTTCCTCATAAATTCATCAATTTTACCTTTGATTTAAAGTCTAGGGTTTGTTGTGAAAAAGTTTTGGAAACAGTAGGTTGCTTCACTCCATCATTTCCCAACTAGTTAAAGTGTCCAGGCTGTTCACGCTGATCCCACATAGGTGTTAATTCATTAAATTCATTATTTTTTTTTGAACCCTGAGTATTTGAACCCTCAGAAAGGAGACCTTTTCTTGGAATTAGTCAGCATTCCATCTAGGTTATAATTTGTGATGAACTTGATTGTTCTGCCATATATATATTTTGAGTTATTGTAAATGGCAACATATAGGAAACACAATGACTCCTTCTATTAAATTTATAAGCATTTTATTAGCCATAGATACCTTTCCATGTTTGTTGTATTCTGTATAGATTGAATAAATCATTCTTGATAAAAATATCTATGTGGGAAAGGTGTATTAGTTTTAGTAAAAATAACATGACAAAGGCATGTTAGGAACCGCTGGCTTAAGAGACAATATCAATGATTTGCTGTAAGAGAGTTTTTCTTAGATCATGAGGTTCTTAATACGAAATATTTACATTTGCGTTAAAAGAGTTTTATTACTGTTGCGGTAAAACCAATGATATCATATGCATCGATTGCGTTATATACAAAAACAAATGTGTATAGTGATATCTGTGCCAAAGACTATTAATACCACATCAACAATTGAAAGAGCACTAAACATTTCCCACTAAGGTATTTGTATCACAACTGTTTAATTTTGTGTTTATTTTAAATAATGGAAAGACCTCTACACGAGTTGAAATATCCAAAAAAAAAAAGAGAATAATAATGGAATTAAATATTTACTTACAGTAAAATAATAGGATGTAATAACACATAAACAATTATAAAGTAAATTTTACATTGAGAATAATTGAAAGTTGTGTATTTTGGATACAACAACAATTTGAACTATCAAAAAATTGAGTGAGCTCTAGAACCATTGCGTACCTTTGCTGTTCACGCACCTACGTCAAATATAGAGATATTGTTAAAAAAAGGGGGGGGGGAATAAGGGAGCCCAAAAACATGTAAATGTGTCAAAATGTTAACATCATTTCTTAATAATTACAATAAATAATCATTTACATTTTTTTATTTAATGATAAAATAATTATGTATGGTAGTGACATTTTCTTAATTGCACCACTTAATAGACCTACATTGAGTAGTGTTCAGCATTCAAAGTCAAACACTGAGAGTTAAGTTTCAAATGGACAAAGTGAATAAAATTCAATTGATTGAGGAAGGAAAGTTACAAGGGGTGATGGTACGTTCTTCTTGAGTTGTAAAATTGTTTTTAACCTTAACAAATAAAGTGTGCCTTAGCTTCGCTAGATTAGCTATGCTAAATATAATATTATTGTTAGTACTAGAAAAGTCCTTAGGCATAGGATTAAATGAATGCACTAGCTTATTTTATAGTTTTTGTTTTCTTTCTGTAGTGGTTTAACCTTTTCCCTATATGGGAGGATGAACCGTTCGAGTGAAAAACAGAATGTATGATATAAAATGTTTACTGTTCTATCACTGTTAATAATAATTTTTACGACACTAGCTATAGTATTATATTTACTAAAATCATATTAATATAATGAGCTCTTAGCAATGCAGACATAGTTACAAATGTGTGATGTTCATTTCTAAATCAATAATACAAAGATAGCAATGTCTACAATCATGTAATTGTAAACAACTCTAAACGTGTTTAATGATATTTCCTTAAATTTAATGAATTTGAACTTAAAATGATTGAATTCAATTTAAATTTCTTTTTATTATTAAATACGTGCTTTCGAATTACTACCAAGATAGATTTACTTTAGGAGAAGAAAAAGTTTCATTAGGCAAAATTGATTTACAAGTGCCTCAATAAAAACAGGATTTCCTTTTCAAAAATATCGAACTGACTATGAATTTGGTATTCGAAGGGCATATCTAGATAAAGTAGCCAATATAAACGAACATGGAGTTTAAAAAAAAATCAACCGATTTATTGGAGACGTAGAAATCCCCAGAGCAGAATACCTCTGGGAAATTAGAAGCTCTTATATTTGCATTTTATAGGCTGTACAGAAGAGATGAAAATAAAAATTCACTTTTATTTACTGGTTTTTAAAATTAAAGCAGAGTGGTCAATGAAATGTCTCTGATAGATGAATTTTAAACTGACGAGTTGTCAGTGCGTTGAGTGAAGATATTACAAAAATTATATAATTTTTTGTTTTTGTTATTTAGAAAAAAATCTAATTTATGATTAAAGCCTTGAATGCTTCAACTATGGGAGTTAAAATTGTGCCATTACTAAGTTATAGACAATGAAAGAACATATAAAAAATATGTCACACGAAATTGGATTAAGTTTTTGGAGCAACATATCTCCAATTCTGTCAGAATTTCTTATTTTTATCTATAATTTAACTAAAAGTTATGTGAGTTTGCGTCTTGTGATGACATTGTTGACAAGAATAGACAACATTGAAATCAGAATAATGTAATATTTTGGAGTCATTCGTTAATATTTGAAACAAAACTCTAATTGATAACTCTTTTCTTACTACTGGTTGTTACCATAGTTAAGTCACCATAGCAATAGTTTAATGTACACAACTTCTCTTGTCATCTTACTGAAACCAGGGAAAAATTTAAATAATAGTTGTTCAAAAATAATCTGGGATATATGTCATTAGAATCTAAGGATTTGATGGAGACATAACCAGTTATGTCTTTCAAATAGTTGTTTAAAATATTGCTAGGATCGTCCTATTCCTAAGAATTTAGGCTAACAAAAATCATAAGAAATATCTTGTGGACGTATTTAGTGACATTATTAAATCGAGAATCTGCTTCCCACGATTGGGTTATATCTGAAATAGTCTAAACAATTACGGTAGATTGATAATACACAACCAATATCAAATGTATCAATGAATTTTTAAATTATTTATTCTCAAAATTAAACCAAATATTCCTAAACATGTGGTATTAAATATCTAAAAGCCAAACAAGAATACCCACTGATGATTAAAGTATCCAACAGGAACATACAAAAAGTAGTCTTACATGAATAGAAAGGTAATATCTATCATCTTAGAGTCATACAACAGAATGTGTACGAAAAAGTGATTATGTTTATATGTGAAAAGAAGTGGTATTGACTTGATGATGTCTCTGACTTGTTACCCATCTAGGTATCAGCATGAAATAGACTCTCAAAACACTTAACTCTTTATTATAGAGCTAAACCAAATTATTCACTCTTCTTATTCCAAGATGACCATAACATGAAGAATAAGTTGAAGGTAATTGCCTCTTTATGAAGAGTTGGTCTCATAGTTTTAATGGCTTAAATCAGAGATTATAGTTGGATTTATAGATAGTGACAGGCATTTTTATATTATTCACTCTTGGTTTCGCACATCTTTTTATTCACTCTGATTGCAAGAGTTTTCTGAGTTGAAGACTGTCATACTGTTTTCAAAATTTATTGAATCTCTCCCACACTCTTCCTGTTTCCTCATCAATATTTCGTATCACCAAACATATTACTCTTACATACTTTATTATAACTGGCACTCACTCATTCTATCTCCATTATTTTCTATACCTAGCTATAGAATCAACTCTTCTTCTCATTCATTTTTTCAATCTTTCCAATATAATTTTTTTTTCAAATAACATATTAATTACCATTCTTGATTATAGGTGCAATTGATTGAAAGACGCATCTCTACTTTCAGGGGAAAAAATAAACAAACTTTCAAGGTACGATTCGCACAATAAATGAAAACTATACTAAACGTATAGCCCCAACATTATGTACTATCAGGATAATAGTTTTCTGCAAAAAAAAATAAAATTTCTTAGGATTTTTGCATCCCTTTTTGACTAATCAGTGTCTGCGTTTACGTCACTCTGATCCATCAGTGAAAAAACTTGAAACATACTCATGGAATGAGTAAGAAGAGCGATTTCGTTAGAAATTCCTCTCGTTTTTCTTTGAAGAAAAAAAGCAGTTGGTTAAAGATCATTAATACAAGGCCATTAAATAATTCACTCTTCATATTCCAAGAAGAATATCTAAGGATTGCCTCATAAAATTTTTTTTTGAAGTTTAAGAGATATTATATTTGACCGTTAAAGCATTTGTACTTTAAACTATGGCATATCTAACAAACTATAAAATATAAAACAATAGATTTTTGAGATTTGTTCAATATTTACCTTGTATATTGTAAAGTGCAATTGATTATGAAAGCAATTAAAAATTGAAGTGCTTCTTGGAGGAGATAAAAACATATCTTTTAAAATCGGTGACATACAGTATAGTGCTAATATGTTAATGTTGAATGACTAAACATGTTATTTTCTCCATATTAAGCACTACACACCAAGAAGGAGTGATTATAAAAGTGCGTTTCAGTGTACTAAGAGTAAGACAACGCGGTGTTGGTTTGCTGACTCTTTGGCTGGGAAGCCGGCTAATTGCAGACTTGTGTCAGCAGACAGGCTTTAGTGCCAGGCACACATAGCGTTTGGTTTACCTATCATCATATCACTGTCGGCTTTACATACACATAAAGGCTTCTTAGTTTAGATTACAAACAGAGTTTTTCAAATCAAATAATTCTAATTGAACCTTAATGAATAATTTGATTCTACTTTTAGACAAACTTATCAGAAAGAGGCAAATAGTAGATACTTATCATTACATAGAGTCATTGATATCATTTAAATCAAACACTCTATACTTACTCAAACATGTTAAAACTAAAAAATATAACACCAATTTAACATTTAAGCGATATATTTCGTAAGTCAGTCAAATTTCATTCCCCTATAACATACAAATAGCTCTTCTAAACCCATAAAATAGCTACAAATAACTGTAAAAAAGAATGAAAGATATAATATTAAATTTCAAAGTGCTAAAATGTATTATTGTCAATTATTACTCATGAGTCAAAGGACTTTCTTAAGATGTTCTTTAGACATTGAAAGAAGAAATATTTTCACTATGTATACAACCATACAATACTCTTTATTAATCCAGAAAATAAACGACAGAGACTTCTGTACAGTAATGTTTGGAATGACTAATATATGTATTTGACGTTATGAAATTCATATATCATCAATTAAATATGTATAATATAATTAATGTTAGGTCATTCTTTTACTTAAGTATATAAGCGTAATCTTATATACCATCCTTATAAACCTATCCAGTTTTTTGATAAATAAAAACTTACAGTAAAATCTGCTTTGGTAAAACTAAAATACTTTGATGAGCTGTCGATTGATGAAACTGGAGTCAAGTCACTTTATTAAAACCGAAATTGATGCCTTTTGACAATATATTCACTCCTCAGATATGACACCAGATCAAATAAGTGGGAAAATTTAAACTTATAGTTATACATTTTGTTAAATGGTTACACCACTATTGTCCTACTAGCAGCATCCCTTAATTTCTCTCGAAAAAAATTAATTAAATTTACATTCATTTTCTATGGAAACTAGTTTTTTTTTTTCTATTGTAAAACATCTAGGCTTAAGATAAAGAGTATATACATTTACAGGAATTTAACTAAAGCATAAAAAAGAATATGATTTATTTTAATTGACAGAAAGTCTTTTATCAATGGAAGTTTTAACAGTTTAATTTAAAAAGAATAATTTTAATTTAAATTTATTAAGTATACTACAGATATTAACTATAAATAAACTTTAATGAATCCTAACTACAGCTCTTTGGACCAAATGAATGATTAAATGTTAAAGTAAATAAGCTGGTTTATGAGTGATATAACATTCATTCCCTTGTAGGTGAGTTCTTTTTTAAAATAATTATTACTTTTCTTGGTCCAAGTCATTGATTGTGATTATTGCCAATCAAGTCAGTGGAAATCCGCTTATTGATCTAAATAAAGATAATTTATAAGCTATTTTTAACTTTAGAACAGGTATTCATGTCTCAAAGTGATTATAGTTTGTATAAAGGGATATCTTTTATAGACATCATGGTTATACTGCTGAATTGAAATGACACCGAAGAACTCAAGAGCCCTATATAAATTACGGGTAAGTTATAATTAAGAAGTAGTAGAAATTAATAATAGTAAAATTTTAATTGAGTCAGATAGACAAACTGATGTCCAAAGAGCTTATATGTAAATTATTAAAAAATGTAAAAATGAATTAAAAGCAGAAATTTTTATAAAATATAAACTGGAATAATTGTATATAAATTCTGGCAGGTTACAACCAAAAATCCAGTTGACACTATTAAAAGTAGGAATAAAGTGTTACTTTTCTTGAAAGAACAAATAACTTCTCAGTTCATTATTAATAAGAAATATGCTAATAAAGTTTGACATTTAGTAACACAGTTTAATCAAAACTTTCGTTTAATTGAGAAATATTGAAGTGTGAACAAGATTAGGAATATGTGCAAGCCTGAAGATTTTATACTCATTATGTGTTTTTATAATTATAGCGGATTTAACTGCTATAGAACGTAATTTAAAAAACAAAATGTTTAATGTTTATTATTTACTAGAACATCAACTTAAGAACTTTTTTTAAATGCCAACATAAACTGAAATGTATCAACTGCATACATAAAATAAATCTAAGAGTGGTAATATTCAACTAAACACTGCTACCTATTTATACATAAGTTATGCTTGTGCATTAATTTGAATTTAAGTATTTCAGATGAATTTTTACATTTAACAGGTTGCAAGCTATTTCTTGTATCAATGGATTCTAACGCCAGATCGGCTATGTAGATTGATGTTATAACGAATGATAACTAAACGATAGAACATTAGACCTATATGCAAATAAGATGATTGTTTTAAATAATAATAATGCCAGTGGAGAAACTTTCCAGACGATCAGGTCCTGTAGTAGCATCCATTTCTCTATTACAAGGTACTCAATTGTAACTTAAATGGAAAACTGAAAAATGACACATGTAGATAGTTAGTTTAGTTTGCAGTGGCAGTACTACAAATGAACAGACATAGGCCAACCATTGGTCCTTTGTGATACCACACAATGAAAATTTTACATTAAAATCTTAAACTTTGCCTCACTCACATGTATTTAGTGCAAGAATCTTCAACGTGTACCTGATATCACTCAGTCTTTGTTCTGTGATGGAAGGCTGGAAAATGATTTCGGTTTTACTGTCAGAGTGCAGTTTTGAAGTGTTATACGTTTCTTTGGATTGCTTAAGAAATACTAATAATAATTGACCTCTGGTAGAAAGGGTCAGACATATATGCAGTTATCTCGGGGAGCATGGATATATCGTGAAGCTCCGCTGGTTGTAGGTGCATGTTGAAATTGTAGGAAAAGAAACAGCAGATCTGCCTGAAAAGCATGTTACTCAAGACTCAACACTGTTGCACATTTACTTCTTAGCATTAAAAACTTATGAGAAAAGAACAAAGGTACAGGATGGTATCCATTAATGTGAAGCTTTGTTGGAAAGTTACAATTAACAGAAGTCAATATTAATTCCCTATATAAAACATTTCTTCCAAATGTAGCAGTCATGCTTGCTTCTTAATTTACAATCAGCTATAAATTGTCTGAAGTGATATCAAGCATAATCGTTCTAACCTGACAAGATTTAATATTATAAATGGATTCATTGCGAGCTTGACGATGTCTCAATAGCAAACTTACGATCACGTCCTTTGTAATTGCAGCCTGTTTCAACACTGAGAAAGTCGAATTTATTCAAACAATAATGACTTCAAATCTACATGACCTCCCAGTAATTACGACCTGATTAAAAAAGAAAAGGGAAAGGAGTTTGTATAATTTCTAAATAACATTAATTTCAATCGATTATTGACTTAAATTATAGTATAATAATTTTAAACTGATATTACAAGTTTTTCAGAATAATTTACATATTTCAATCAATTTTCATTTTAAAATCTTCTTAGTTTCTTTTTTAAAGAACCTAATTCATCAATGTTTTATTCATATATTTTGAGAACACTTGATAATTTTGAACGCAGAATCCACTGGATTTTGAATGTTTAGGTTTATGAAAACGGCATGTTTGTAATAATAATTATAAACGTCATTGATTAATAATAATTTGATTTCATTATTTAATTTATAATATTTTCGTTGACTGTACAAAAGGAGATATGGAATATTATTGTGGAGAATGGTCAAATGAAACTCTTAAGAATGCAACACATAAAAAATGGCTCAATATGCAAAACTTATTTTATTGAACTAAGTTGACCTCATAATGGGTATATTCATTGAAAAATCGATTTCAAAATGTTTCACCAAAATAAGTAATACATTACTTTATTTCTTTATATTCCATATTGATATTAAATGAGAGTAATAAATCTAAAGTAGTCTACAATTAACTTTATTATAAGTGAATATATCAGAAAGTTCGTTGACAACCAATTTAGTTCTAGTTTCATTTTAATTTGGATATACTGCAGACGTAATGTCAAACACCAGGGTAAATATAATCCAAATTACAGTTGATAAGTTTAATGATATAAGTTTAAATATGAAAATCGGTCAACATTATTTTTTATGATTACTATACTAAAGTTATAGTAAAGTAAATATATCAAAATAACACCACCAGAAAGAATAGCTAATTTTCCAATAGGTAAAATGCCATTTTCATAGGTTTTTTTTTTTTATTTTGGACTTCAGATTATACCACATTAGCCTTTCAGTATTTTTTAATACTGAAAAATTATTAGCCTCAAGAATTTTTTTGGTCACAAGTTATAGATAATAAAGTATGTAATTAACTATGTTATTCTCATATTTACTCCAAAAGTATTTGTCATTAAATTATTTTAATTTGAATAATTTATTAACGATTTTGTATATTTTTTTGGCTTATCACATTTAAAAATTTACGTATGATCAGATCTAAAAGAACTCCATATTAATCTCAGCAATACGTATTTAATTCATTCATTGTTACATTCAGAGAGTAATTCATTATTATGGTAAATAATAGCGTCAAATATTTAAATATTTGATAATATACGTCATTACGCACAGGGTGGTATAATACATAAAGGAAACATGCTTTGACAAATAGTCTGTTTAATGTATATTTAGAATATATATATATATATATATATATATATATATATATATATATATATATATATATAACCATGATCTACCTCTAAAAACCTTGGTAGGGTCTGATAACAAACAGGCCAAGAGAGAATGCAACTTTACTATATGCATTAGATTAATTCAAACTGTTTACTTTGAGTCGGTGTCACCTTACCGCTGGGAGTTGTGTCTTTAGACTACAGTTCTTCATGTCAATAACATGAACTCACAAAGTTATTTGCCCTTATAATTAATGAATTCCAAAGGAATAGCTGTCAAATTCAGTCAACTCCTGAATATTTTACAAAGTGATTCAGTACAGAATTTCACTCAAGCATATCTCAATTAATAATTTTTTGCCAAATTAGTTGTTTAGTAATGATGATTTCAGGAATATCTTGCGTATACCGTTAAAATAACATACAAAGAATGTGTATTACACAAATATGTTTGAACTTTAATTATTCACGTTGCTATTATTGTAAATTCTTTTTTTTATCATCATCTTTATTTACAAATATACAACTACTCATACTATGCGTAACAGGCATATGTAGTATAGATTACACAATGACATCGATGCACCTGAGCAAAGAATGAAACCCACTGGTTCAACTTCTCACTTTGTTTTTTTGTTTTTTTTTTTAAAGTATATTATTGTAATAGTAGATCCCTGGGCCATTTTCTCTTGAGTCGTCTTGGGGGATTCTGGGAAGGTGAGGAGGAAGCAAGGATTCGTACAAATGGATTTGGGTGAGAGGAAAGGTTGTTGTGAAATGACTTATAACGATCAGAGGCAAGGTTTTGGATGAATGAAATTTTTAGGTTTTTATGAAGGGTGTAGTTTTTGACGTAATACGAAGCATTTGTGATAGCGCGGAGGATTTTAGGTTGCAATGATTGTATTCTATGAATATTGGATGGTTTTGCACAACCCCATGGTACAAGTCCGTATGTCCAGGTCGGTCGCAGTAATGTTTTGTATAGTAGTACTTTGTTATGTAGCGTCAATTTCGAGTGTTTCCCTAGAAGTCTGTACATTAGTAAGAATCGTCGTTTTAAGTCAAGTCTTTTCAGTCGGGTATGAGGATTCCAAGTTAGTCTTTTGTCAATAAAGAGTCCTAAGTACCTGACCACATATCTCGTTGGAAAGAGAGTGCTATTAATAGAAACATTGGGACATGGTGCTTTTTTTAAAGTAAAAGTTGCGTGAAAACTTTTATTATATTAATATTTAAATGCCACTTTTGCAGCTAGGCTTCAATGCTATTTAGGTGTTCTTGGAGGGTGGAAATAGTGGGGTCAGGGATTCGGGATAGGATTGCTGAGTCATCAGCAAAAGTACACAGAAGTGTTTGAGGGTGCACAGGAATAACATGGGTGTAAATGTTATACAAAACTGGACCTAGTATACATTGTAAATTCAAAATAATTAATCATCATTGACAGTAATCATAAGAATTTTATTATATTTTTGCTACCTAATTTGTTAATAAGTACTGTTAATGGTTTTATTAGTCAAAGTAATCAATATTAAATTGCACTAAATTGAAGAAACAGTCCACACGGACTATATAACTTTAAATTACACAAAACACGACACAGAAAAAAGATAATATACACGCTTACTAAATTCAATACATATATCGAACTGTTGTTCGTCATCAGGAGAAGACTAGAAGAGAGGACGAAATGGAAGATACTCCCCACGTCGACGGAAGGAACGTGAGTGAAGCATTAAAGAGTCAACCGACTAGTCTTCTCCTGATGACGAACAGCAGTTCGAAATATTGAATTTAGTTAGTGCAAAGTTTACCTTTTTTTGGTGTTGTGTTTTTTGTAATTTAAAGTTGAATATTAAATGATTCAGAGGTAATTGTTTTGATTTACACTTCATGCTTCCTAAAGTATCTTGTTACACCTAGGAAGAAAACAATACGCATCTGCTTCAACTATTTGTTAGAACAATAAAGATAATTATTTATCTGTATAAATCATTTTCAAGTTTAGTCCTCAAATAGTTATATTTTCCTGCATATATTGACAAAATAAATTACATGATCATCTTTACAAAAATGATATTTTTTTTAGTAACGATGTTTTGTTCAAACCATTAACGATTTATGTTTTCCAAACCATTCGTTCCAATGACAGATTGGGATAACTTCGGAGTAATAAAAAAAAAAACATATTCTAAAGATGACTTGTGACATCCAAACATTACTACTTTCTATCCATGTTAAATTGAAGTGATAAAAATCATAACCTTATAATGTATTATTAGTATAAAAACATATACTGTTAGAATTCTTCCATTGGATTGGCGAATAATGCGTCGGATATGAAAAATATTACAAATCATATGATTCCGATTCCATAGCAATGATGTGAGTTTCACCTGTAAGATACAATATACAGCACTTAATTAAAAATGAGATTTATTTTTTTTATCAGGTTCTTATGAAATTATTATTCAGGGACATTGTTAGTGTCGCAGAGATTATTTAAAATCACATTAATAAATGATACCGTCTTAGCTCATAGACTGAGTACGAGTGATTTGAATTGTTTCGGATATTCAACGAAGAAAGAATTTCAATCTTTGGATATTCAATCAGTTTTGAAGAAAAAACTTTTCAAAACTGGTCAGTCGACTCTTATTCCGGACTACCAATTAAGGTGGAATCATTTACAAATGTGATTTCAAGAAATATTATGATTAAATTTTATATTGCAGATAGGGTAATAGGGCGAACAATGAAAATGAAATTCAATAGTAATGGCCTCAAAACTTGTTTTTCAGGATGAATAAAAAAAAATTACTATCATATGTTTGATAAGAAAATTATTAAGATATATTTCTTAAAGTCTGCTTCATTCTATTGTAAAGTCTATTTGTAAGTTACCTAGTAAAGGAGTGGACAGAAAAGGACCCTAATGATCTAAAGCCCTTCCGAAAGACCCTTGAGCTTGTTTGATGTCCAAATCAAATCATCCTCTATAGGTTTAAAGTTACAAACTCCACTTTGATATATCCTATTATAGAGCCTTACATTAAGCTCTTCTTCAAACATTTAAACGTACTCAAACTAAGATTACGACCTTTTTATGGTTCTGAATATTTTCTATGTCACGATAATTTTAAAAATATATCTTTTCCCCGTGGTTTTGTAATACCATTTGGCCACAAAAAAAATTATTATAATTGATTGAATAAGATATAACGTTAATTGTTAAGATGTAACGTTTTAATTATATAACGATATAAGATATAAAGTAAATAAACTGATAACTGGAATTTTTGGATAAGTTGGTTTATTGGATGATTTATAAAAGTACATATGTATTTGTAGAATTGTTTGAAAGTAATTCTGAAATTTAAGAACATCTATATATAAATTCTCTTCGTGGCTCTGTATGTATGTATGTATGTATGTATGAATGTTTGTACCTTATGGATTCGGCCTACAATGAACTTTTTTCAAATATTCTTTTGCAAGGCACTTTCTATAGGTCTTGGGGTGGTTTTAGGCTATTAAACTCTTTGGGGCATCCTAACCCCGGCCCCCTAGGGCCCAAAAACCTCAAAAATTTGCCGATTTTGAGTTTTTGCATTTTTTGTCAAGAAATATGGCGTCTACGGCCTTAGTGCATAAAATATGAAATGTTGGAAATAAAAATCGAAAATCAGAGTTGTGGTTCATGTAATATCCCAAAAATATTATAACAGATAAGGTTTGCTGTATAACCTGTTTGTTTACATTTTGACTTTAATTGGTAATGGCGGCCGCAGGTAGGTTAATCTTTATGATAATATTTCCACACGCTTTGTTCAATTGGAAACAACCAGGTACCAGAAATTTTATTATTGTTTTCAGATTGATATTAAAGACAATTATTGTATTTTTATATGGGTTTCTTATTAACTTTAACAAAGCTTTAGCTATTATCAATAGTTTCTTAAATTATTTTTAAAAGTTTCAAATTATAAATTCCAAACAATTATTTTTTTGCCACAAGTTTCATATAACAATTTCAACTATTAAACATTTTGTCACAAGTTTCACATTACAATTTTCAAAAATCAATTTTTTTGTCCCAAGTGTCACATTATCTTTCAAACAAATTTCATTCACAAATTGTAGATTTGACCTTCATTTTTTTAACAAGTTTCAGAATCTATATATAAATTTTCTTCGTGGCTCTCTATGTATGTATGTATGTATGTTTGTACCTTATGCATTCGGCCTACAATGGACCTTTTTCAAAGATTCTTTTGCAAGGCACTTTCTATAGGTCTTGGGGAGCTTTTAGGCTATTAAACTCTGGGGGGCAGCCTAACCCAGGCCCCCTAGGGCCCAAAAACCTAAAAAATTTGCCAATTTTTAGTTTTTGCATTTTTTCTCAAGAAATATGGCGTCCACGGCCTTAATGCATAAAATATGAAATGTTGGAAATAAAAATCGAGCTCTATCTATATATAAATTCTCTTCGTGGCTCTGTATGTATGTATGTATGTTTGTACCTTATGCATTCGGCCTACAATGGACCTTTTTCAAAAATTCTTTTGCAAGGCACTTACTATAGGTCTTGGGGTGGTTTTAGGCTATTAAACTCTGGGGGGCAGCCTAACCCAGGCCCCCTAGGGCCCAAAAACCTCAAAAATTTGCCAATTTTTAGTTTTTGCATTTTTTCTCAAGAAATATGGTGTCTACGGCCTTAATGCATAAAATATGAAATGTTGGAAATAAAAATTGAGCTCAAAGTTATATAATGATTTTTTGCTCTAGGATGCTTCTTTCATAGCCTAGGTACCACTATTCTCCTGAAAATGTTAAAAAACGTCTAAGGGACTGTAGATCATGAATGAAGAATCGTAAGACAAAAATGCATAAAATAATATTGAACCCAATTTTCATTTCGATCATTTCAAATTTTATACTTAAAACTTCTAGACCCGGGCAACGCCGGGTATTTCTGCTTGTAATTTTAAATATTCAAATCTTCCCCGTAGTTCCTGAATATAATTGTGCATGAGTAACAATACAAACCTACGGCTTTAGTGATGTTCAATAGATTTCCGTTCTTGACCACTATGAGTGGCACTGAGCGCTGTCACTGCTTGCTTGGGTAACACAAACATGCCATTATTGGTGGATCAAGGTTTGAATGGATGCAAGTAACAAATGAGCCACATATTTGGCCCTCAGACCACGTGAATGGGCCCTCAATATGTGTGCGGTTGAAAAAAAAGTCATTATAAGAATTGGCAATTTTACATTAAAATATTGTTAGGATACAATGCTTAGCAGTATAATTATAAAGTTTGCATTTAAATTTTTTTCTAAACATTTATATATATATATATATATATATAAAACACTTCAAAATCGAAGATAGGTAGCACACAAAGTAAAGAAACACTTCAGCACTGGCGGTTGCCGTGTTGGTTACTAGCCGTTGCGTCTACAACGTGCTTGGTGCCTATCTCATTTCTCCTGAAGACGGATTGCCCTAACATTTGAGTTTGTAAGTGCGTTTCTTTACTTTGTGTGCTACCTCTCTTCAATTTTGAACTGTTATTGTGTCCAGTTTGGATCGTATTTCCGTTAATCAATTTATATATATATATATATATACGAGTTCGAGATTAACAAAGAGCAACACACAAAGTAGGGAAACACACTTACAGACTCAAATTTTCGGGTAATCCGTCTTCAGGAGAAAAGAGAATGGGAGACCAAGCACGTTGTACGCGCAACGGCAAGTAACCAACCCGGCAACCGCCAGTGCTGTCAACCGTACCCGGTCTTAAAGTATAAAATTAGGAGAAGATATAAACAGAAACTCAGATAAGCAGTACTAGTTGGGTAAGACTATAAATAGGTGAAAAATTATAAACAATATAAGATAAAAACAAACTATAAGAAACAAAAATAATGATAGAGAAAAGAAGAAAAAATAAATAAATAAATAAAAATAAATACAATACAAAAAATCTGGAGTGGCCTACACTCTACTTTACTATAAGTAACTTAATTTAAAATTTCTTGAGTATATAAAACATAACGTCTCATTTCAGCATAACGTAAACATCTAAATGAGATATAATTATTAGCCTTTCATTCCTGAGGTAGTACAGATAGTGATTGAAGGACATATCAATTTATAAGCTTATTTTTGTACATCACAAATAATTTCATTAGTATAACTACAGCAGTAATAACATTTTTGAAAAACCAAAGTGAACATTTCTTGAAACGAAATAGTATCCTACAAGAGAACATGGCTATTGTTCAAATAGCCAGTAGATTTCTTACATCGTTTACTTGACATCCTTCTACATTGAATATTAATGTAAAATTTTCAAATTTGAAACAGTAAAATACTCTTTTTTTCTCAAAAACTTCTTAAACAGCGAAGAAAATGTTGTTTTAAGGTGATTTGTTAATTAAAGATGTACGATAATTACAGTTATTAATCTCTAAACGAAAGATTTATATTTTGAATTATCTTTTACATTTTTGGTTTTTAACAGAATTGTTATACTGGGAATTTTATGGCTTCTTAGTATTTAATAAGATCATTTTCCTTCCCCTTTGTCAAATAACATATATACAAATTATTCTGAGTGTGTGTTATCATTTTCCTGCACAATATTATTCCTCTTACATCTCATATACGTCAAGATACAATTTAAACTGTTCCTTTATAAAATCAATTTTATCTCAGTGGAATCGCTCAAAAAATTTCTAAGTCAATGTAAACAATGAAAAAAAAATATAAAAAATTCGACAAGTATAGCAGGTGATCTCTTAGTCTAAGATAAACAAACAGTTTTTATAGCGTTATTGCTCTTTGCCATAATTAAAACATCATGATTTATTTTTTGTGAATTGCTAATTTTTTGTTCCATTTTTGGTCAAATTTTCATTATTTTTTAACGAGCCGTTTAGCGTCAAAAAAACATTTTCTGAAAACAGAAATCGTACTGGAACGCCCCATTAGCGAATGTAATTTTGAAAAAAAATATCTCAACTCATTCTACACATAATGTTCTATTTATAAGCATAGTTTCATTCTTGTCCGTCAAACAGTATGGCTTGTATCGCTCTCACAATGTTTGAGATTGAATTAGAAGTCAAAATTTGTACATTTTATTGAAAAAAAAATATTTCCTGTTGTTTTAAAATTCTGAATATATTTTTCGTTTGTTCCATTTGTAACCTCAAAGACAATGTCAAAATTTCATAACTGTAGGGTTATCAGTTTAGGAGAAATAAATGTTTAAAAAAAAACGGTTTTTGGCAAAAAAAGGGACTTTCCCATCATGCACAATTCTTTGCAAACAATAGGGATCTTCCTCCCTATGGGGCCCATTTTTGTGTAAAATATCAGCTTGATCCATCAAAGATTCTGGACCGTAGCGTGGTAACAAGCAATGCTAACACACTCACCCACCCACACACCCACCCACCCACCCACCCACCCACACACACACAGACATCATCGTAAAAACCTCATAAAACGACTTCTGGGACCTTAAAACATGTAATTCCGTCAAAATCTCGAGATCGAATTTTTTCACGATCACTATACTTTACTTACAGTAAAGTAAAAACTTGCATTGGTTGTTTTAGTAAATAAAAGATAGAGACTGAATAAAAGGGTAAGTATGGGAAACTAGTTAAGAATAAGAATTTAGAAAAATAAAATAGGATAAAACAAACTAGTAGTAAGTGAAGAAGACAAAATAGATATACACAAAATATACGAAAGAGGAAAAAAGAAATAAGTACTAAAGAATAAAGAATACTGGAAAAAGTACAAAAAAAAAAAAATTATTATTATCTTTTAAGGTTAAGTCCAGGTGCACTGCGCGCCCCGAGCAACCAGATGTGAGCCTCCTCAGAGGCTCTAATGGTCATATATATATATATATATATATATATATATATATACACTTTAACACATAGAAAAGAACACAGAAAGACACTACAGAACTCACTTCGATATTTCGACATCCGTCGTCATCGGGAAGAAGTGCGAAGTACTCGCGTTGAGAAGCAAACTGCTACTGGCCTCCAGAGTAACTCGTGGAACCACCGCAATGCTGCCCCCCAGCGGAGGAGAGGAAAAACATAAATCCCTCCAATATTTATTTAGAAAACAAGATAAAAAGTATATAAAATACGAGATAATAATAATAAAAATAATAATAATAAAATAAAAAATAAAAAAAATTAAAAAAATATTAAATAATAAAAAATAATAATAAATAATGAACGGTACAGGTTAAGACCAGGAGGAGAACGAGCCCCAAGGAGGCATATGAATGCCTCTTCAGAAGCTCTAAGGGTGACATGGAAATTAAACTCGGGGATTTGTTTGAGGATTTGTACCCTGAAACAATCATTGAAAGGGAGGTCATGGGAATTAGCATGGATAGCTATGGGTAGGTCTCTGCGCTGACCAACGGACGCCCTGTGATTGTTCATACGCAGGCTCAGCTTGGTTGAAGCCAAGCCAACGTAAAAAGCATCACATCAAGTACACTCCAAACGGTAAACGCAGTTACAGGAAGTGCAAGATGTATCAGAATATATATATATATATATATACACGGTACTGTTTTCTTGACCACAAAATATTAACAAACACTTTTTCTTCTTCTCGGAATTTGGTCAGGGTAAATATATGAATCACCTTTTTGCCAACGTTTCGTCTTTATTTTAAGACATCCTCAGGGCTATAAACTAACAAAAAACAATAAACAATGGACATTTATCATTTTTACTTTAGAAACATCATAACAAATTGAAAAAACTTACTCAAGATTAGTAAGTTTTTTCAATTTACTAATTTGACAATATAATTTATATATATATATATATATATATACATCCAAAACCACAATAAAAAATGAGAAAAAAGACTAAGACCTTTCAACCATAACAAACGGTTTTCGTCAGAGTGAAATAGTCTTTCTCATCTCTTAGAAAGCATAAATATAAATTATAAATGTAAATATAAAATTATGTTTGTACATTATCTTGTGGACTGTCACTCCAAACTAACCTAACCGATAGTCTATTCAAACAAGCAGGAGATAGAAATGCCGCAATATGGAATAGAAAGCTTTAAAAAGGTCTGTTGAACGCAATATTAATCGCTTGGATTATATTTTGCCATATACAATGGGCTATTGTTTCATAAAATATTTTGCAAGGGGAGAAAAAGTTGCCACAAATGTCACCTTGGTCTGAAAGTTTTCTGGTTTCAGAAAAGAGGCTCTTCGTTGGTGTAGTGAGAGCTCAAAATTAATATTAAAACCTTGAAAGTAAGTTCAATTTTATATGGGTACATAGAAACAAGACAATATCGAAAACCATACCGTGTTCCGGTTAGAAAGATTGGCGCGAAACACATCTTCTGAGCTCTAGCGTCATTTCGGAGAAGACTAACCAGCTTTCTCAAAGCTTCAATTAATGAACAGTCGAAAATAAATACATAAAACAGTAGGACAATTGAATTTAATTCAGTCTAAACAGCGCATTCATTCAAAAAAAAAAAATGATAAAAAAATAATAAATCTTCAAAAGAACGATTTCAAAAATATGTAGCTACCACAAACGTTTTCGTTACCTTCCACTTGTGCCACCTGTAATTGCCATCATACGATTAAATTAGGCTCTATCTGGAAGAAGTAAAACCCTTCTTAAGAATTAAATATATTCTATGTGAATGCGATATAATCAGGTTTAAGAAGTTATGTATTATTGCCAAATCACACCTAAAGATAAACTTAAACCCGAGTCAAAATTGAGAGATACTTCTAGATGAATGATTCCAATTTCATTAATAAACTTCAAACCTCAAAGTAAATTTGCAATCAAGAAAGGGGTTGACAAAATGAACGATATGGCTATGGTGGGAAGGATCTAGTGAGATTGGGACCCTCGCAAAATAATAATAATACAAATAATAAAATTTCAAATTGGAACAGATCAATGAATTCATCTTATTTGTTGTACTGATAAAATATCTATCTTATCAGTAAATATAAGATATTTAGCTATAGTAAAACATGAAATTATGGAAACAATAAATGACAAATGTGAAGACGCTTTACCATAGAGTCCGATTTTGAGTCCATACAATAGCCATATTAAAATGAAACCAAAACTAAATTGATTTTAACCAGTAATACATTATATTTACTTCCAGTGAGGTAGTGAGCATTCTATTCTTGATATTACCAATGCTTCTGATACTGAGTATAGGTATGATTGCGTTTAAAATATAACTTTTTATTTATTAATCCTTTTTACAAGGGAAAGAACTAATGCATAAACTTATATGGAGTGAGTTCGTGAATTGAAAATCTTCTCAGGAGTATCAAAAATCTAACAGTAGTACTTTTTTGCAATTAATCTTTTAAGATTAGCCATGTATAAATCATAATGAAATATCATTGCTATTGGAAAAGATTAAGATATTTAACATCGATATTAAAATATCTAGTAAAAAAACTTGGATCGAGACATGAGAACCATATTACTTGTAGTAATGAAACTTATTAAAATAAGAACAGATTTTTTATTATTACAGTAACGTATTTAAGTACTTCAGAGAGATCGAATGCACAGTGTAGTTTAATCACTGGTGTAGACGAAAATAGAAAAAAGAGAGATTCAGATGTAAATGCTCATTGTTGCATGTTCTAATGATATTATTGTGTCAAGAATTCCATTACAGTAATTATATCTTAAGTCTTAAATACTATAGTGTTTATTTACTTGCAAAGAAATCACTTAGCAGATCTGTGGTTGAAACAACTACTGAACTCCCGTGTATGATAAATGATCAATGCAAACCTTCATCTAGCACTGTAGACAATAATTTAAAGAATCTTTACAGAATCAATGTATCGATAGTCAGCAATGTAGCATGAAGAGATTTGATGAATGAGTATCCACATTTCAGATAAGCCAAGCATATTAATGACGTACTACACATAGAGTAGTTATTTACTACTTTCATCCTTTACATTGCACATGGTGAAATTGCTATATATCTTCCAGATTTTCCTGTTCCATTTCATAATTATCTATTAGAATGGCTTTTATTTTTGTTCCCCTATTACTTTATTCTTCAGCAGATAACTGACCTATTAAAAGAACTTTTCAAAACTATGATATGAAAACCATCCAGTCAAAAATACTTACATCAATTGGTTTCATAAAAACTGGTTTCGGTTTCGATTTCAAAATAATTTCATAAATTTTAATTAAACTTTGATTTTCATTCAAGTCAGTATTATAAACATGAAACTTGCTATCAGTTAAATATGCACACAAATTAGTTTTCAGGAAGAAACATAAGATTATACCAATATAAAAACTGTTTCTTAAGAGTTGTACAGGAAGTCTTTACATAAACAAGTAAGAATACACTTCCTTTCGAACACATAATGATATTATTCAACTAAATCTCCTCTAATAGAAAGGTGACAAGTAGTGTTCAGTCCAGAACAGTCTTTGTCACCATTATACTTGAAATAGAACACTATGTGTTTGAAATGAGTTTTGTTATGAATACAACTTGTTTATGTGGGTATTTCCTGAATAATTGCTAAGTATACGAAAATACAATTTAATAACTCATTGCTAAACTAATGGGCGTATCTAATAGCCGACAAATAAAGGCTTTCACCTATAGCACTATTTAAAAGGCGCAGAGTATGGCACATTTATTTTTTGCACACATTCCATTTAAATAAAATATAAATGAGCTATATTAGTGGGTTGATTAGATACCGAGATACCTAAATTTTACCTCATGCCAGCTTTTATGGGATGGTTTTATAAATTTAACTAGTAACTGATATCGTATAGGGTCGGGACAAAAGCTAAAGTTTTTCTCCAAAGGATGATAGACGCAACATTATTGATCTTCCAAATAAAAACATAAAGTCATGACATGATTCAATCCTCAAATCTTCAGTTCTATAGACAAGCGCACTACCTCAGTCTATACCTCATATCTCTCAAATAGAACATTCAATGGCCCCAAATTATTTCAGGGCACATAATGAATCATTATTAAAAATGCAAACAATTGGTTCAAGGAATGATTTCAAAGTCTTATGCTTTCTAGTCATAAGACGATTATCGGATTTTCTACTTAGGATTCAAAACGTTCTTTCGTGTCAGTAAGTGGGTATTTATTTTGTATCTCATGCAACTTAAAACATGAAAGAAGAGTTTTGAAGCTTTCTCACCCATTTAGATAATGAAACTTCAAACATTCTATACAAAAAACAACCTTTTAACTTTCAAATAAAATGTACACTTGATTTCGTTCTTTATATATCACTAGTAAATCTCAAATTCTAGTACAACAAGTTCATTTTGCTTAATGAAACATAAGATGGCTGATAGCTAAACTAAATAGTTGTCACAATTTTTAATGTGTTTTGATTCCCATTATCTGTTAAGCATTCCTCTTGTAACTTAAACGCGTTCAACTACAAATTTTGGTTAAAGAAATAATATGTACATCCTGTTTTTCTTCTGAAAATGTGAAATGAATCAGTAAAGGAGATATGTAAATTTTTGTTAAATTTATTAATTAATTGTAAATTTTGGTACATATGCAGAAAAATCACATAAAACAAATGATTTAATCAATGTAGTATAAAACTACAAGGAAAAAGGTAAACAGTAGGAATAATTACTCTGAACTATTTCCCTTTATTTCAGCATAGAGCAAGCAAAGTAAAAACAAAGCAGGTCACATGAAAATTACTCAGAAAGAAGGTAATGAAACAAATAGAAAATTTGAATTACAATATAGCATTATAAGTGTATTTTTTCTTATGAAGCTATATTTGTAATGTAAATTTTCAAGCCATTACATCACCTCCCTTCAGCAATCAGAGGGCGATTAAAAACGAGTTGCCGATATCACATGGCGATTGAGATTGAAACAGAAGGAGTGCTATTAATGTTATTTGACCACCTTTATTAACCTTCATCACCATGTAATTCAGTCAACTTCTTTTCCAAATCTTTTATCATTTTAATAAATTAGTTTCTAAAATTGTGTCAGAGGATTGTGAATGCTAAACCTGTATACCGCTGAATGAAACCTATTGAAAGAAGTATGAGAAAACTTTGTGTGTGTATGTGAAAGAGAGAAAGAAAGAAGGAAGAAAAGAGAGAGAGAGTGGGTGAGAGAGAGATGGAGAGAAGTAAATATATATATTTCTTGTATAATTGGTATATTTTGTATAAAAAAAATATTTTTTTGACCTGTCTCAGAATCTCTCTCCTCTCTCACTTTCTCTCGTCAGCCTCTCCTTTGATCTTCCCCTGTTAGTGATCTGATGTTTGAAATCTCGACGGTTCCACGTGTTTTATTCTCTTAATGTATCGCTTTAAAAAAAATATATCCTTGTATATTTATTTCATTATTAGAAGAAATTGATAATTATTTATTTCCTATACTAATTTTTTAAGTTTAACATTTTAGCAATAGAATAAGTATTAAATTAAATACGAAATAAAAAATATATTTACTTGCTTACATAAGTTAAAGGTGTGTTAAAAATTCTATTAATATATTGAAGACTGAATGTAATTAGGTAACGTTGATTTATTTAGAAATACATAAGAGAAGGAAAAGCATTTGGTCGAAAGTCAAATTGGCTTGCTCATATAGGAGGCAGGTGTAATCCTTGATTATGTGTTTGCACCCATTGCTGTGGGCCAACAAAGCAGACAATAATTCTGGCTTATGCTTCTTAATATATATACAGCAGCTCTGCAAAGGGTAGGGCATGTGCAACCCTCTGTTCTCTTACCAGCATTCTAACGCTTGCTTATCGCAATCTTTGTGTTTCTAACAAATCAGCTGATGTGTGTTATCTACGAACATTTACTTTTGCAAAAGCAGTAAATGGATGTATAGCACTCTACTATAGTGTGCAATATCCTGAAAACTATTCTACTGTATACCATGCACGCCTATCTAAACAAAATGCTTAAGCAGTGCTCTTTACTTTTGTAATTTTAATTTAAAAAAAACTTGTTAATCTGAATATTCTTTTAAAATATTCAAATTTACTTATGAAGTATATAGTGAGATAGAGCTCTGGTGAAAGAAATATTGACAAATGGAACTGCAGGAACTGTCATTTCAGGTATTTTATTTGTATATATTCAGTTTACTAATGTTGTGACATGTTTGACACACCAGGTCATCATTTGTGCACATTTTGTGTAGTAAGTGTGAAACTAAGTTTTACACAATGCATCTTCACTACAACTTCCAGTTCACTGAACTTAGCCTCTCCTGATATATTTTATTTTCTTATTATTCCATCCATTTTCTATGTAGCTTATGTCTGTGGAATTACTTAACCCCGTTATTATAGTTTTGGTATGGTATTATTCTAAAGAGATATTTTCTTATGACATCGTGCACGGGTTAAATTGGCGAATAAAGTGGTGACACTAACGGCAAGATATACGAGTATCATGCACCCAGTGTTGCTCGAAACATGAATATAATCGCTTTTCTCCACAGCTACATTCAACAGAAAAGATAAAAACCATATAAGTTTTGTTTGTACTCAATATACTCAAAACTGTGACATTTTTTGAGTTATTTACAGACATAACAGTACGACATACAAGAACTATCGTACACAAAAATTCAGCATCAAAAACTTAAATTTTTAACACCTCTAATCATAACTTCTCTTTAGCATTTGATTTAGATCTACGATATGTTTTTCAAAATTCTAATATACTTTCCCACGACTTTCCCCGTAAGAAGAGTAAATTGTATGTAATCTGTTTAAAAGTGATTTAAAAAAAAAGTCGAGGCTTAAGAATATTATCATCAATCATCAATGCACCAGATCTTCTTAAGTTTAATATACTTCAATTGATGATTGAAACACAGTTCATTAAATAGTTTACTAGTTATTATATCTAATCGCTAAATTAGTCATTTAATAAAATTCGTTTTAAAGAAAATGAGCTACCAATATATATATATATATATATATATATATATATATATATATATATAAAGATTTCACATAAACACGTAAAATAACAATACATAATCAAACCACAATGCAAAATGACAAAAAAAAGACCACAATCTTCCTACCCTAACAACCTGTCTTTGTCAGAGTCCAAACACAACTGGTCCAGTTGTGTTTTGACTCTGACAAAGACCGCTTGTTAAGGTTGAAAAATCTTAGTATTTTTTTCGCATTTCATATTGTGGTTTGATCATAAAAGTATCGACCATGAAGTAGAAACAAAATAAAAATTTATCAGGACTCGGTCAGTTCTTCAGATTGAAGTTGAACTCTCATTGCAAATGTTTCGGTTTTTATTTTAAAACTTTTTCATAAGCAGAAGTATAAATTGTTGAAAGATTATGTGCTGACGTTTTAATCCAACCTAGACCTAAGAGGGATAAAAGAATTCTTCCTTCTTCATGAGGCTTTTCACTTTATTTTAACAAAGAGTGACAAAAAATTAAGTCCAATATTTGGTAAAGCAAGTTTCTAGAGCAGCTAAATAAAGATAATGAAGAGAGTTACTAAAAGAAATGCAAAATATAAGAATAAAATTAGATAGGTTTATATTTACATCCTCCTATTTCATATAAATATTTATTTTAAGATAACATGGTATATTTTTATTTATGTAGGTTAAAAATCCTTTTACAAGGTCTCTGTTTTTTTAAGTTAACATTATTTATTTTTACTAAAGAAATGAACACTAATTATCATAGTAATAATAATAATAATTGGAGCAAGCAAGAATGAGTCAGCAACAGTTAAGCAAATTGTAGCATGATATTGAATAATTACAACGTATTCAAGTCGTTTATGGACATAAACTACTAAATAGAAAATTAGTATACAAATTACTTTTGTAGAATGGAGATATGTATATATATTATAACACTCCTAGTTAATTGAAATATGAAATACCTTGGGGTGTGAGAGGAAACTTCAACCGTCAAGGTAGCTCTAGGACCATGCCCAGCGTTCCAGCATTTGTCAAATGAGAAATATCAAACAAATTATTCCTTGCGCTGAAATTTAATTGATGATCCTTCAAATAATTACTTAATGAAGATAAAACTATTTTTTAAATAATATTAAATTGATTGACTAAATACATAGGATATGCAATACACATTAGGTATGGCAATTTGAAGCATTAATGAGAGAAGTAGTTTTGTCAAACAGGATTATCAATTAGAAGATAATGTATTTCTTATTTCTTGCTAAACTCCTTCGTTTACTTTGGCTTGCCTAGTCTTTCGTTCCATTTTCTTCCTTTTCCGCTCTTTGAAATATCTCTCTTGTTCCCCTTCTTTTCCATGCACACCAGATGTTTAATTATATTTGGCTTCAGATTAAAGACGATTCGTAGGAAGACCACAATTTTCGATTAAACATATTAGTTCTTTTTATTAATTTTTTATATGGGTTAGACGAATAGGTAGATATCAATGTGAGTGTTTATTGTGATACGTATTTCTACAAATAACTATGAAGCATTTGTAACATTAATTATAGAAAAAAATAATTGATATAACTTTGTTCTTGTTAATTGCTCAATAGCTAACACATTAGTAAGAATTATAGCTATAATGAATTTTCCCTTAATCATCCAATAATAATCATCTAATGTGCATATTTCATTTAATGTTTATTTTTATTCCTTGAATGTTGATGTCTATATAACGTCTTAAGCAGTAATTTCTTGTTCCATATTTTAAAGAAAATATTAAAGCCATTTAAAAAAAATGTGATGAACATTTGCTTGAAACAACATACAATCAATTAATTACCCACTTCGAAGAGCAATCTAGTTTTTATTCTATCAAACATACTATTTTATGAGTTCTACATGTTTCATTAATTGAATGAAATCATAAATGATTTCAACTGTACTTTATTTCTTAACTACCTGTAATACTTTTCTTCTTTTTGTGAAATATGTAAAATTATAATTTAAATTCCAGTCACAGCCGGGATCTGCAAGTCCATTATTCGAATGGACGTGATTTAAATGAACCATTGAGCATCGAGATTCATAAATTTTTTTGTGAATTTAAATTGACTTCCAGTAGGAGAAAAGTAAATTAAAATGAAATATTAATAGGTTTATATGATGAAGCATATAATTAAAGGAACTGAAAAATATTAAATTCAATTAGATTTGATGGAAGATTGACATGTTTTGTTAACAAAGTTATAATAATCTTACTTACTCGTTAAATAAAATTAACTAGAATTTTACCTTTACTACTCATACCTTCAAGTGTAGTATTTTTCTTAAGATATACTTCAATAATACTATTTATTTTCATAACAAACAATTTATTTTCTTTTTTTTATCAGATTAGAATTTGAAACTATTCAAAGAAATCAAAATTCCTAATTCTGTTTAATCAAATTTTTTTTAAGTAGATATGTTAATTACTTCTATTATTAAAAACGTTAAATGCCATTTTAACTTTGGATTCATTTTAATGTAGCTATCGTGCAGAGATAATATTTTACTTTTTGTAAAATAGTATGCAATAGCTGTATTATTTATTTTAATATTTCATAATCAAACATTCTTTAATCAAACAATTTGTATCATGCAATATCCATGTTAAAGGATTACATTATATGAAATTTAATACTTGTGCAATCAAAAATATAACAGATTCCAACTGACACCCGATCGACATAAATATTCATAATGTATCTATCCCATCTTTCAAAATAAGATTAATAAAATAAGGTTCTTTACCAAACAAAAATCATGCAATACTCAAATGGTATTATGATTTGCTAAATAGAACAATTTAGTTCTAGTTTGGAGACCTCCAACTGTCTCTGAACCAGTGGGCTTGGTTTCCCTCTCTTATCTCTCCTGAAGACGGTTCAAACCAAAAATTAGAGACTGTGTGTTCTTTTAATTTATCTATGTTTCTTTGTCTATATTAAACTATATTTTTCCGTTTTGGATCGTATTTCCAACGAAAAGTGTATATATATATATATATATATATATATATATATATATATATATATATTCGTATATTTGGGGAACAGTCCTTCATTTATACATGTGAGATTAAATTTTCTGCCCACTTTTGTCTTAATTAGTTTTTTGGATTTCTTTTCCAAATCTTTTTCCAAGACCGAAACGTCGGTAAAAATAAAAAAATGGACAACAAAACATATGGTGAGTTATTACACCTAGTTCCCAAAGAAATTAAAGTAAGACTTCGAGATTTGGAAAAGAAATCCAAAAAACTAATTAAGACAAAAGTGGGCAGAAAATTTAATCTCACATATATATATATATAAATTCAGGCAAGTAGACGTAATGAAAGTGAGTCAATACCACGCCTCCTTCTGGGAATATATGCCCACTGATAGCCATAATTATTGAAATATAGAAGTGAGTTATGTCTATGTCTATCATTGTCTTACTTTTGTTATAATTTTTATGTTAAGTTCATAGGTATGTTTCATTTATACATGTAATATGTCAGCCAAAACCACTGTGAATCAAAATAAGTGGTCTTCCTCCAAGTGGAGTTCATAGAGAATCAAGTGATGTAGGACATTTGGTTTGAGGGAGGGACAGAAGGTAGGTATTTGATAGGTTATAGTGTTCAAACAAAGGAAACTAAGTAAAAATGAGTAAACATAAAATGTATAAATATATAAAAAGTATAACAAAAGTAGTTCTTTATTGGCAAATCATCAAACTTGATCTGCCAAGACTAACTAGCAAAACAGCTGTCATATAAATTTCGTTTCATGACATTTAATTTAATTAAATTTCTTCAGCTGAACTGGCTTTTTGATTAATAGTATCGAAGCCAAATTTCAAGAAATTTGGTTGTAAATTGTAAGCTCGTAGAAAAGAAAATTTACTATTGCATTGAGAAATTTATAATACATTTTTAATTTATTCTTCCTCAATAATTGTTAACTATGAATTATTTGAGGCTTTATTGTTCTCTTAAACACAGGTATTTAGAGGTTAAGTATTTTCTGACTTCAACTGTAGTATAAATCAATTCAATTTGTCATGATTTACATGTCATAGATACATATTAAACGCATTTTCCATTTGACTAGTATTGACACTTACTTATTTGAACTGATATTTATGAGTTTAGCTCAATCTCATAAACATGTTAACTAACACCCAGTGGTGACATAATTGCATTACAGGTTTTCGATTATGTTTTTTTTTTACGCTTCTAACTTGTCTGCTTCATGGATGATAAATAATCATGGCAGATTTAACTGGTTAAGTCTTAGATAAATCCTTATTTGTCAGAGGAACAATCTTGGGTTATATCAGAAGTTATAGTTTGTGAATTAAGAGGATAAATACTATGTATACATTGGAGATAAATACTAATTTAAGAGAAGGATTTATCTGAGGGTTGTGTGTTTAATTGGGTGACATAAAGTGGTGGGGATGGGATGTTAGAGGTGGCCAGTAATGAAACAAAGTGGGGTGGTTGGCTATTGGGCCGGTGGCCTCTTTGCCCGTAAATCCAAATGACCACCGGCCAGCCCACCTGTCGCCACCCTCTTATTGCACTCTAACTTTCACGTTTCCCTAATCCTTTCAACCGCTTCCCCCACCAACCCATTCAACACCTATATTTGAATTGGTTGGTCCTCTTTAATTTAGCTTTAACCAGACAGTCTTATCATTTCAACCAGCAGAAACTGTCTCATCAAACTCAAGCTTACGTCATGAAAAAAACCTTTCTTTTCAAATGTAAATACAATCAGGTATGCCCTTCCTTTAGGTTAAAGTTTATATAGCAATATTACTTACCGATGTCTTCCATGCCTGCAAGTAATCAATCAAGGAACATGATTCAACTCGTCACACACCTTTATACCACCTTCTTAGCATATGCACGCCAGAGTTTACTGGTCATATGTTATTCCAAATGAGTAGCATTAATACTTATTTTCGCTAGAGTAAATTTAAGTTTTTTACTAATATAATTATATAAATTTCCACAGAATAATTAATATTAGTTCATTCCACTATATAACAGTAATGGAGAAAAAATTCAAACAGCACTCTTTTACCATAAAACATTTTCCTCGTTGACCTTAGTTATTAGATAAGCTTCTTGTAAACAAAAACCTTGTCAAGATTTTGAATATAACTTAGTCAAAGTTAGTTGTCAAGCTTCATTAACAATCTTTATTCTCAGAGGTAATTAGTCTTCAAAAAGTTTGTTATTAAATTTTTGCAGCATTGATATTTCTAGATATTTATAATATTATCAAATTTGAGAATAATAATGGTTTTATTACAATATGATTATCCAGTCAACCGACTTTTGTAATTTTAAATTCCTTTATTAGTTTGTTTGACTGTATACCTAATTATTTGAATGACCAATAATTACATAAAATTAAAATAAACATTTAAAACATGGTATCTTTTGTTCGATTTTGTTTTCTGGAAAAGAATGTTTTCTAAAAATGACAATGTAATACGGAATTATATTTGTCAGAAATATCCAAAAACTCATTGATCACAAAGGTACTTATGACAGATCAGTAACAATCTCAAAGCAGGAGGTAATAGAAATCCAACGTATCCTGTTATGAGAACTTCATAGATATATGAGATACTATAAAGTACAAAATAATAACCTCAAAACTCAAACGCAGAGAATTCTGATTGAATATTATTATTATTGTCAATACCCATAAATATGATAAAATTAATTAGTAACAAGGCATGATCCATTAATTAAATTGCTTTTAAGGCATAAAGCTCTATTCGAGTAATGTAATTACGATTTAAATATATTTGTAATTTCCTTCAATAACTTAATTCTTCATATGAGGAGTTTAAGTGGACCTCTGAATGTGAAAACTGTTTCCAACATATTAAACAATATCTACGTTCATCACCAATTTTAGAAATTTACGACCATAATAATAAAATTTTTATAGAAGTTGATACAAGTGGGTTAGGATTAGCTGATGTTTGATGATGGAATATTAACATCAGGATGATGGACTATTTCATCAAGTAGGATAGTTTTCCAAGAAATGAACAACAGGCCAAGTAAAAAATAAATTACTTATCTGGAGTGTCATATTATGACATACTTATTAAAGAAGCTATTGTATATCAGCAACACTAATTAATTAATAAATCATTTACAGTTACAACCGATCACGAACCCCAACTGAATTTAAAATAAAAATAAAGAACAGATGAAGCACTAGGAGATCTCATGCTTTACCTATCACATTATACTTTCAAGATAATTTATAAGGCAGGAATAGATAACATAGAGGCAGTCACGTTATCTTGTAACCCGGTTCTTGAATGTTTTGACAACAGAGACGATGATTTAGAAGAAGTAAAAATGATACTACTAGAAGATATACTCGACAATAAAAGAACTATAGCAGAAGAAATTAATAATTCTAAGAACATTGAAACTGAAGGTGGTATTAACTTTAAAGTTCAAAGAATTTATTTCTTTGAATATTTTGGAAAACAAATCATTGACAAAATGCATAACCATTTTGGACACTTTGGCTCCAACCAAAGAGCCAATACGTTACGCCCCTTTTATTATTTTAAGAATATGAATTCTATTATACAAAAATTTGCAAAACTTGTGAGATATGCATAAAAAATAAAACAAGAACAATAGAGTGGTCGGCTTGCTCTCAAAATTAGGACCAACTAAACATTCATATTATATTATGTTGATAGATACTATTGGAGATTTTACCACCAACAGGTCGAAATATATATATATATATATATATATATATATATATATATATTGGTCTACCATTTTAGTAGGTACGCTTGTATTTGTATAGGTCGAAAAATAAATATATATATATATATTGGTCTACCATTTTAGTAGGTACGCTTGTATTTGTATAGGTCGAAATATATATATATATATATATATATATATATATATATATGATCCAAACCACAATAAGAATGGGAAAACAAGACTAAGATCTTTCAACCGTAACAAGCGGTCTTTGTCAGAGTCAAAAACCCAACTGAACACTAGATGCAGAAAACATCTGGTGAGGAGTAAATTATTATCAAAGAAATACTTAACTCCTCGCCAGATGTTTTCTGCATCTAGTGTTCAGTTGGCTTTTTGACTCTGACGAAGACCGCTTGTTACGGTTGAAAGATCTTAGTCTTGTTTTCTCATTCTTATTGTGGTTTGATCATTGATTGTTGTTTCACGTGTTTATGTGAAATCTTTATATAATATATATATATATATATATATATATATAACAGATTCAATAATATATCGACCGTTTGATAGAATAGGTGTGTTCTCTAATCGGGGTTCGGTCAATTTTCCAGGATAAAAAATCAAACTCTCGTTGCAGTCTAGTCAAAGGTTTTGTCCGGCTAACATTGTTGTTCCTTTAAATAATGTAAATTTCATTTTCTTAGTTAAAAAATTCTTACTTCTGCCTATGAAAAAGGTTTTAAATAAAACCGAAACGTTGGCAACGAGAGTTTGATTTTTTATCCTGGAAAATTGACCGAACCCCGATTAGAGAACACACACACATATATATATATATATATATATATATATATATATATAGGTCTACCATGACTAAAAGATTCTAGTTGTGATAAATTCTTAGACAAATGACACAGAATCAATTCTGATTTTTCAGGTAAGTAGATTATTTCTATCTGTTGGACGGTTTGTTATGTTTTATAATATATACTGATTTAATAATAATTATGTTTCAATTTATAACTGATTTTTTAGCATTTGTCTTGTGTCAATATCCTCAATGAAGGGTTAAGCTATAGAGTTTAGTTGTAGAAGGAAATTACAAAATGAATCTCATTTACAAAACAAGTAATATATATATATATATATATATATATATATATATATATATATATATATATATATATATATATAGGTCTACCATGACTAAAAGATTCTAGTTGTGATAAATTCTTAGACAAATGACACAGAATCAATTCTGATTTTTCAGGTAAGTAGATTATTTCTATCTGTTGGACGGTTTGTTATGTTTTATAATATATACTGATTTAATAATAATTATGTTTCAATTTATAACTGATTTTTTAGCATTTGTCTTGTGTCAATATCCTCAATGAAGGGTTAAGCTATAGAGTTTAGTTGTAGAAGGAAATTACAAAATGAATCTCATTTACAAAACAAGTAAAATATATATATATATATATATATATATATATATATATATATATATATATATATATATAGGTCTACCATGACTAAAAGATTCTAGTTGTGATAAATTCTTAGACAAATGACACAGAATCAATTCTGATTTTTCAGGTAAGTAGATTATTTCTATCTGTTGGACGGTTTGTTATGTTTTATAATATATACTGATTTAATAATAATTATGTTTCAATTTATAACTGATTTTTTAGCATTTGTCTTGTGTCAATATCCTCAATGAAGGGTTAAGCTATAGAGTTTAGTTGTAGAAGGAAATTACAAAATGAATCTCATTTATAAAACAAGTAAAAACCAATGAATACCTAATTTTGTTTACATATATATATGATAATATACTTAAAAGTATTGCATTTCGTATGTATGATATCATTGTATGGGTGCATGACTTCTTGCAATACAATAAAGAGATATATTGAAAACAAAAACATTCACACACACAGACACACCACACACACACACACACACGCGCATGCACGCACGCACACACGTGCACATACACATGCACGCACGCACACACGTGCACAATCACATGCACGCACGCACACACGCGCACACATACATATTCAAAGAAATTAAGAAGAATACAAAAAGAACTCAAATAGATACGGAATAATTCCCAATTAATTTTCTTAGTATGCTAGGTTTAATACAAATAATTATGTTTATTATAATTGTAACATACTTTGACCATATTTGGACCGGTTTCAGAACTCGTCCATGTTAGATGTGTTTCATCCTATTATCATCACCAGTCTCTTTAACGTTCCATTGTCATCTCCTTCAAGTGAACTTATGATGTTGATATTTTAAATAGAGTGTCTGCGAGTGTTGGCCTGTTCGTTAATTATTATGATATAAACAGTTTTATGCTTAAGTTTTTCCAATGAATCTGATATTTTCAATTTAAGTTCTTTCTCTTTTCTATGTAGTAAACCAATTGAGTTTTATAATTTAGAGATTTTCAAAAACATAATCCGTTTTGTTATATTCGAAAGTATGCATAGACTATTTATATCTTGAAGTTCGTTCCCTCTGCCTCACTTAATGTTGACAACAGTTATAATGTTAAATTTATAAATTCACTTTGATATAATATATCTTTTTTTTATACCCATTGTAAAAGGTAGGTTATGCTAAACTGAAAGAAATATTTTAAAAAATATTTATTACTGATGTTTCAAACAAAAGTATTCATTTATTTTCTCTTTCCTAAAACAAGTGAACGTTATGATTTATTGTCGTTTTCTGAGTATGGTTAATTTTGGACATTATACTGCTTTTTAATTTTTTATCAGCAATAGTAAACTTAAATAAACAAATTCTAAGTAATTTAGTTTATTAGATGTTTCCATTATAATAACAAATTTGACCTGTGTTAGACTAAACAGAGTTTGGTAGTAATTGTCTTTATTGTTATCGTACGCTTTTTTTATAATTTTATAACTCATCTTGAATAGTTTTAAAGGTGCATTTTGTGTTTTTGTTTGTATTGTTTGTGTTTTGTAATAAATTAAATAAAATTATAAAAAAATAAAATTAAATAAAATAAATAAAAAATTAAAGTCCAATATTGGGTAATTCATTTTTGGGACTGTAAATTAATGTGTTCTTATCACACTATAACATACAAAAACCTTGAGCGTGCTACAATAATAGACTAACTTTGAAACTAGCATATAAGGAATATAAAGAATAGGTTAGGTAGCATATTTCCCTATTAACATTACTGACAACATCTATGGTAATAATATGACAGTAAATATGAAAAAATGTTATTGTAAATAAAAAAATATATGTACTCACATGATTGGATGGACAACATTTGCAGGAATATATGTTCAAATAAAGGTATAAAAGTAACATACCTGAAAAAAAAGAAAGACTTGTTAAAATTAAAAAAATTTTGACTCAAACAGTAACATAACATTTTCTTCATTTTATCTATTTTTAAGGTTTGTGGTAACTTAAAACTATATTAAATGTATTTATGTAAATTTTTATCTTTCCCCTGGGCTTCTCTATAGTTTGGTATGTGAAGTTAATATCCTTTGAATGCATGAAGAAAAAAATCTATATACAAGTACCCCTAAGGAATAAAGGAACAAGGTAATTTTACTTACGAAATTTCTTGCAGATTTATTCGTTTTCTACACTTTGACGTTAGTTTTAACACGAACGCTTTTCAACTTCTGTACATACCAAACATTACATATGCAATCTTACGATCGCATAAAATTAAAACCAGGTATATGTTGAATCTTGTGGTTAAAAGTTAAACCGTAACATCTAACATTATGTTTTTTTTTATACAAGATATAGTCTGATGAGAAAATAGTATGGTTGATTGATGTGTTGATTTTATAATTTTAAAAATTTGTTGTTTTTAATATATATTAACTCAACGAAACATTTAATTTTATCATTAAACCTCTAAAACTTTTACCTTTATTTCAGTCCATTTAAACAAAAAAATGTTCTAACTCAATATCAAGAATGAAAACAAATGTAATGAAAGCCGACAAGTCAACTAAGTGTTCCAATAATTGAAAATGGATTTTCATTTTTATGGTTATAATGAACGGACACTGTAGTAATCAACATTTCATGATATTTTTTATTAATTGCTAATTTTATGCTTATATTTTTTTGATATAATTTCATTGTTCAATAATTAGCCGTTTAACGTCAACAATCATAACTGAAATGTTTAAATGAAGCATAATTCCCATTTCCTTTCATATATTTTTGAGAATAAAACATTGTGCTTGCCTTCACATAAGGTGAAATTTTTAAGTATAATATCATTTTGATCTGATAAACGGTATTACTTAAAAACCTGGGAATTTCTCTAAGTATTATTTTTTTTTCTTGCATGTGATGCATCATTCTATGTGGGCTTAGCAACCATTATGATAAGCCTATGTATGAATAATTATAGGTCCTAGATATTGGTATTATACACTGCCCATAATTTACTACATATCATAATTACAGGTAAGATTGTAAGGTTATGTAAGCATCGCTCAATCAAATTTATATTAGTTTAAAATTTATTTATACTTATTTAAACACAATGCTATTACATTCATGCTTTTTATATAATTATCTGCAAATTTTTTAAGAAGTCCTTCCTAAACCTTCCTAGTCCTTCCTATATTTTGTAAAGTTTTGAAAAAGAATGAAAGAAAAATTAAAACATTAGCATTTATAATCTGATTTGAGCCTAAGATGCTGACCAAATATTTATTAATTTCAGTAATATACATATACACTGCGAGTGTTATGAAATATGTTTACCTCTGCAGTATTTCACGGATGGGAAGAGAATTAGTGGTAGCTAGTAGTTTTGTCCTAGCTCAAGATGTATTAAGCCGGCTTGTTTGGAGGAAGGCTTATGCAGGACAAGACAATAGACTTAATTTATTATTCAATCATCGGATAATAAATCAGTGTTGGTGGTGCAAGCTGGTCATGGAGGTTGCATGTTAAACATACCCCTGCTTCATATTCAACCCTCATATCGCCCTTAGCCTGTTGCTAGTTTACTTCTAAGATATTAAACTAACCCCTGAAAAACTAGCTCATCCTTTCCTTTTATTTAGTAGTAAGTGTACCAAATATAGGTGTATTTTAAAAAAAAACGAGAAGGAGAAAAAGAGAAAAATTGTTCCCGCAGATGGTTTCTTTTTTTACTTATATATATATAGAAATAGTATACAACAAACTTGTAAAATAACAATTAACATATAACAACAGTACGAAATAGGACTGTTATACTATAAAAAATTGATAATAAACAATTTTTTAAATTATGTTATTTTTATGGTAAAATCCACTCAGAAGTTTGTTAATTCAGTTTGATAGTTTGTTAAGGCATTATAAATTATAAAGTTATTAAACCTTACGTTATTATCTGAGCTCCCTGTCATCGATATTCTTGTTCTACACTTTCAGATAGCAAAATGATCAATGAAAGCGACGAATAGATTAACAATTGAAGGAAAGAACGATATACATCCGGTGTCGAACTCTACAATGTGACGTAACTCTCTTTAATTAATGTGATGATATTGCTCCTACGATGTAACAAAGTACAAGCTAAAAGTTTTTTCTGGACAGATTATATAAAATATTAATAAGGAAATTGAAAAAATGAATTGCTGTAGTTAAAACTGGAATGAAGTAAACTCAGTTATTATAGAAGTAAACATAATATCAATCTCATTACTTATCAGCTCAATTTTAGTATTATTTTTCTGTAGGTCACTTATAAATATAGAATGGACTCTGCTATAATTTACTACCTACTGTTATCTTGATAAAGTAATAAAAACTTCTTGGTAATGATTTATGAAACTATAAATAATAAAACTATTGATGTAATTTCTTTAACTGTTGCTATTCTATTTTATTAGCTATAACAAACCAAAAACCTTTAATCCAAAACAGTCTGTCATTACTAAACTGGTTGCCATGCGCTCATTCGACTCAAGCACAACGTGCGGAAATTTCTCACATTGTCCTTTCTCCTGTAGTTTTTAAATCAACATTTGATTTTAATCTCTTTAATGAACGTTATAATAACCAAAATGTTATATTAAACTACATTTCTATTCCCCTAAACTACTACGTTTAGAGTTTTCAAATATAGGGATTATTATGAAACTGGCAGAAGCAATACAAAAAAAAGCAGGTTTTTTACTTTTAAATCATTTCTAAAGGTATTTATTTAAATAAAATATACAAATTTTGACTTAATTTTTGGATACAAAAGTGATTACACCGTAACACTGATCATAACAAAATTATGATATACTATATACTGGTGCTGACCAGTATATATGAGTATAAATTATATTTAAATATAGAAAAATTTGTTTATTTTTTTTTGAACATGCAGTAATCATTGAAAAAAAAATTATCTGTATAGGTTATATTTAAATATTCAAAATTTTGCAAAGAATACTGTAAACTCAACAAATAAATAAAATGTACTAAATATATAATTAAAAAAGTAATTTCAAACACAGGTTGTTAACATTCCCAATATAAAACAGATTACTGCAATATTTACATTTGTTGCTTCACAACAGTTAATTTACATCAGTTAACAAAAGGGAAGATTAATTACCTTTCACTGTTGATTGGAAAGTTTAGTCCTAATATATATGCAAGTATATATTTTTACTGAGAACAATAATAAATCATCCACACTTACGAATGGCTCCATAGCACTGACTACAATAAATTGGTCTGTATTACAATTTGCAAATACATTTGGTAAACTCTTCTGTTTTCAAAGGTTCATTGAAACCAAAATAAGTCTTAAGTCTACTTAACACAATAGAATAATGATAACGAATAGAAATAATGCATATGAGTACAAAATCAAATGAATCTGTTGCGTTGAGTTGTTAACTCGTCAAATTGTTATATTTATGGTTCAAAGCTAGTAGAGTTGGACACATAAAAGAAACAACATAAATTTAGAGTTTTTAATTTTCGGATTGATCATTATTCAAGTGTTCATAGGGAAAGAAACGAAACGCAACGAAATGAGTGAAAATGGTTTGAAAGCAACAGTAAGGCTACTCAAGCACTCAGCTTCAAAGTAGGGTAGGTATAGGGCAGGGTAGGAACCAGTCGAAGTAGGATGGTAGAAATAAGGAAAAACACGTTGAAAAAGTCAAGGAGTCGTGAAGTAGAATAGAGTGGAGAATCAGAATGACAATGTTTTAAGAAAGAAAAGATAAAGTGACCCAAGGTAAAACAGGAAGATATTTTAAAACTCACTCTAGAAAAAAGGGAAGTTTTAGTGTCCTGAAAACATTTGAGACCGAAAATTAGTAACCTTACGTTTTTTCTTTTACTTGTGTTACTTTACTACCTCTAATTATACATATCACTTTTGGATCGTTTTTAAAAGTAATAATTATTTCTTAATTTAAATATATGATTAAGAGAAGAGAATACAGAGAAACAAAAACAACCCTTACTTCAATATCTCTTTTAAACTCGTCGTCATCCAGAGAAGAACAAATTTGTTTGAATAGTAAACATTAGCGCACCACGAGCGGTTATGGCCATAAGTTTTTTAGTATTGCTAACTCACAATAAAAATATAAAAATTGAAAGGATGAAAAAATAAAAAATATATAATAATAATATTTTTTTTTTTTTGGGTAAGGAGGTGAAATGCATTTACGCACATAGTGCTGGGCTCCCAGATAAACCAGATTACCAACTAAAACACCCCCTTTTTCACCAAGACCTAGCCTTGAACTGTTTTCCACATTACTTCAGGCTTGGTCGTAGCTTACCTTAGGTGAGGCATACTTACTTTATTATTCTTCTAGATCATCCAAGTATCGCTTTTTCGTAGTAAATATCAAAAAATAATAATAATAATAACATGAAGAAAACAATAATGGAAAATATAAGACAAAAATAATGAAAAGAAATCTTAAAATAATGAATACGTATATAATGATATGATCCAAAAAATATATAAAACCACAAAAGGGAGAGAGAAAAATAAATAAGAAAAAAAGTAATAGTATAAATATGGTACAGCAGGACTGAAATGGGCTTCAAGATGGACGAAGTGTGTCTCATCGGAAGCTCTTGAATTAACAGTAGAGTTTTACACCGAGAATCTGTATTAAAGCCAGGACACGGAAAAAATAATTGAATATTAAAGTCCATTGGAGTTAGTGCGGGTGGCCATGTGGATTTTACTGAGACAATCAAAGCAGCTGTGATAACTCATTGAAAGACTGAAATTAGTGAATATCATACCAACGTAAAGAGTATCTTATCCAAGCGATAAGGGCAGTTGCAGAAGTGGAAGAGTTTTGAACAAAGTTGAAGTTTACGTCATTGTCGTGGTCGAATGAAATAATGAGGTGGGATAGATAATGGGACAAGATTGATAGCCGCACATCCAGGAAATATTAGGAGGGAAGTAGGTAAAATATATTGAAGGCTATGCGGTTTACAAAAAAAAAAGGTAGGGGTTGCCTCTACTGTGTGGTCCGACCTAGTCCGGTGCATAGTTCAACTTTGACAAAACCCCAGTTGTGCTTGGGGTTGCTCCAACATTAGAATTCACGATATGGCTGAAAAGCTGGGTGCGCAGTATAATACCAAAACAGGTTTACAAAAAAAAAGGATTCACGGAGTTGAAGAGAAAGAAGAAAGTATAGAGAAGAACTACTTAGTACAAATTGACCCGATTTGTGTTCATTTTGTGGGCACCCAAGAAAATGTGGTAACGAAGAAGTTAAATGAATTCAGGCCTAGATGGGATCTCATACTATATGGTATATGTTTATAGAACTCAATAACTGTTTTAGAAGCACTTAACTTCTTCACATTTTTCTATTCTTCGTTTTATCTAAATTGGCATGTGGCCCAAATTATTCAGAATTGTGAATGTCATGTTTCCTCTACTCTATACGTAGTTTCTTTCTTGAACTAAAGATGTGATGCCATATTCTTTCCAAAGTTGAAAAGAATTACATTGTAATATTACAACATTATTTTTCCCTTTTAAATTTGCAAACATCAAATAAACGTTTTAGTATACTGAGATTTTATGGGAGCGTATAGCGACTTTGTACTTCATGTGTTTCAGTATTATATCAAGGACTGTGTCTTCTCCTCTTCACATAAGACAATGTTTTAAATGATTCCTACTGTAATGATTATAACATATAAAGTTTTAGTCAATGTTTTAAAATCAACAGAATTAAAATATAATTAAGCACAGGAAAATCAATTTTCATTGTGCAGTTTGTTACGCAAGGAGTATCACTGATTACTGAAGAATAATAAATATAATATAAATTGACTACACAAAAAAAACTTTGAATTATTGAAAATGTATATTAATGTTTTATGTATGATTCAAATTATTTCGACTTGTTTATAATTTGTATTAGATTTACCTCTACTGTAAAATTATTTTCATGGGTAATACTGAATATTCAAAAATAAAGAGATTGCATGCCAAAAACACTGCATGCGATTAATTATTTTGTTGATTTACCTTGTACATTAGTATTCACATGTTATGTGAATACTCTAGATATAAATTATAATTTAACATAAAATTTTAGTTGTTTCTCATTTCCAACAATGTAATTTAAAAAAAAAACAACCAAAACTTGAGCAATGCAATTGTCTCATACCGATTAGAAAATGTATGATGTACCCGTAAAAAAATACGTGTTCGTTGGAAGATTAGTAGATCTTACACGATGAAGATAACTGCCATAGCGACGTACTAATGTCTTGTCTACAGGAATAAATATTGCAAATACCTACATTTTGTTGATAACTGATTTAGTTTCTCGAGTTAATTAGTTTCTTACCATAAGATAACTTTAAATGCAATGACTTATTTTCCATCAAAAATGTTGATAATGAATACTGGAGAAATTAAACACTTTTCACTCATAAAAATATTAAATACTTGCATTATAATTATCTTCCCCTTGTCTGAAAGTTTATGCTATTAACTTGATATAATATCACTGCAGAAGTAAAACTATTCTCTCAGTCTATTTACTAAAAAAAGGGACATCTTATACAAAACTCTATGATAGAAAAATGAGACTAGCTCATAGTTGTGTGAAGTTATATTCTGATAATGGAATTTTAAAGTTTTTCGGGTAAAGCTAGAAAGACGAGACTAGAAAGACATTTATAAAGTAACAACTACCAGACTTGTGTAAGACGCCAACAACTGACATACCCATTATCGATGCATTTTACTTCAAATCATTATCAGATCATCTAGTGTACAATAATATCATTGTGTATATTATTATTTGAGGGTGACTATATCACTGCGTCTTAAAAACTATTGTACTTCTCCCCTTGGATACTAAAGTACCCCAGCAGTTAGCATCAACGCCACCACGAAAGTCAGCACTTTTCCTGGGTCCAGAGGTAAATGTTTTTTTATGGTTTTATTATTGAGTGTTCCAAAGCACTTACCTCTGTGCAGTAAAGCTGCCTGACAGTCAGCCAGGCGTTTCTTCCTCTTCTTTGTAGAATTTGCACAAACCATCATTGATAATGCCAATTCAGACTCCCTACATTTCGGGAGAAAGTGATTACCTGTCTCCTTCATCGGGACAGTCCTCTTTGGATCCTTATGTGCACTTCTGGAGAGTAGGCTCCCAGTAGTTGGCTCATTTTGACCCTCTGTGCTTCCGGAGGATGGTCTCTGGACTACTTTCTCCTTAATATCATACAGGGGGAAAATTCCAGAAGCTCTGTTTGTGGTATTTTGTTCGCTCTGACGAAGCACGGTATACCATAGTAGTGCTATTTACTCAATCGGGTCACCTGGTGCCCTTGAGACTCCATTCATAATACAGTAATCCCTGTATCATCCATCCTTCGGCTTTGTTCGCATAACGGCTTGGATTGGAGCTGGGATAAGCGGAGAGGATTTGGGAAGTTGGAAGGATGTGAAAAGAAGGTGGTCAGACCACCTTCTCCTCTTCTGTCGTTTGTCCCTGCATATTGCAGGTTAACAGGGTAACCTCGCGAAGGCCTAAAGTCAGAGTTGAGTGAAAGAGGCATAATTAAGTGTAAGAGGCATTAAGTCGCATAATCACTCCATTACTACTCCATAAAATCCCAGTATAATATCATTGTGAAGTTATGTCATTGATTTATATCAACACAGTTCGTTCTTCATATTCAAAAACAAAAATATTATAATGAAAATATCATGTTACTATTACAGAGTTAAGATCACATCGGTATAATTACAAAAATATTAAGTATGTTTAAAATAGCTCGGTCTTTGGCAATTTGATTTGCATAGATTTATCTTAGTCTCACCAATTTTGGAATTAATTTGTTCATATATTTAAGCCTGTTATGCAAATAACTATAGTTGAATTTAATGTAAACGAATTTAATTGTAGAGAAATTATTTTAGTTATAAATAGTTATTATGCAAACAATGATTTTAATAAAATTATTTGAATGGCTGTGTTGTTTACACTAAATTAAATTTGTTTTCCAGTTGCTATATAATTCACTATAGACCTTGTTTCCTTAGATAGAGATATTTTACTTTGAGTGATTAATCAATGAAAGGCTTCTTCAATGTATTTCAAAGGCTTCCTGCTGGTTTAATCATGCATAGCCTTATAAACATAACAACTTTCTCAAAAACTCATCTGCTTATCCGTCTGCTGTTAGAAAATGTTGATGTGAAAAATACAAATAGAGGGTAAACACTAATAGAATTTTGCCGTGTAATATTACTTTTTATGTTTTTTTGTAATTTTATCTATAAATGTCACTTAATAGTTATTAAAATATGTATAATAGTCTTAAATCGTAGTATCAGTGTACATATATCATTACATAGCCTGTATTATTGCTCTGTGTAGTTGCACTTTAAATCTGAAGAACTCCATTATGCTTTGTATGAATATTGCACATAGTTTTGTCCCCGAATATTGTAACATTTGAACTCACATTCAGTTCAAGCATATGGGACAGTACTTCAATGGGAAACTTTACTTCAATGAACTTGTATGTAAAGTCTAGTAAGGAAAAAATTGTTGTATTTATAAGTGTGTGTTGTGTGTGTGTGTGTGTCTGTGTTCATTAAGAAACATAATTTATACGATGTGTATACGCTTTTTATTTAAGTTTACTGTAAGGATATTAAGCTAATAGTAAAATTTACAAACTGTTAATTTAAATACGGTACATATTTAAAGTTTTAACAATCAGTTTTAAGCACTATTCCAATTAATGAAAAGTAATGTAAAGAAACAAGAATAAGTACAAACCTACTATAAACCAGAATCTTGTAAGCCTTCAAAATTTTTTATTGCCATGAGAATCATAACCAATCAAGACTGATGAAGTTTATTTTTGTATGAAGTTTTGGATTAAACTTTGCATTCTTTGACCTCTGTCATTTCTTCTCCCCTCTTCATCCATAAACCCCGTCCTCTCCATTCACTCACCCTTCTTGTCCCTTTTTCTCCCCTGGGCTTTTTATATCCCTGGAACCCTACAAAACTAGTTTAAAGAAGACTTAAACAAGGAATTTAAAAACAGAGCAAGCACACATGTCAATAACGAATATACACATCGAATGCACATTGAACAAACCCTTAGTGTGTGTTTGCACCAGTACAGTTTCTTATTAAATATTCAAACGTAGTAACGCATATGTTAAAAAATGTAATTTTAATATAATAGTAATAAGTAAACCTTCGAAGGAAAGCCAACCAGATTTAAATGCTATGAAAGGATATGGAAGAAAAAAATAACTGAATAATTAATCAGCAACTGAAGCAACAAAAGATTATCTGAGAGCAAATTTTAAGCTTCAATATTTAGAAGATAATGCTATAGAGTCATTAAAAATTAAAAAAAAAATTACATTCATCTATTGTT